>CM056728.1:110764675-111964675 GCA_029844215.1 Przewalskia tangutica | reverse complement strand
TAATTACAGACATCATTTGGTTTTAGCTTTAGAAAACGGTTTCTTGAACTTCTTCTCCCCCGTGTTTCTATGTCCATGACTTCCACTGGCTACTAACCCTGCAGCCTGATTATCTGCACCTGTACAAACTGCCTTATGGCGCAGCTCCCTAGTATGGAGAGATGATCTCACCTCCTCTAGAGACACAATATCTTTTCCAACAATGAACGACTGTACGAAATTTTCATACGATAATGGTAAGATACTAATGTAGCATCCTCATCCTCAACTTTCACATCAATAACTCTAACAAGATTGTGTTTAGTTGATCTAAGTGATCTCGAAGAGGCATACCTTCCTGCATTCGTAGACTGAACATACGTTGCTTTAGAAGTCACTTGTTGGTTAAGGACTTCGTCATATAAAGACTCTCGAGCTTGACCCATAGACCCTGTGCGGTTTCCTCCTCCGCGGCCTCAGTGATAATATTATCAGCAAGGCTCAACATAATTATTGAATGAGCCTTCTCTTCCATAACGACCATCTCAGCGTTAATGGGTTATGCCGGCTTCCTAGCAAGCGGCGCCCAAAGTCCTTGTTGTTTTAACAAAACTCGCATCTTGATCTGCCACAGGCTAAAATTGTTTCTCCCCGTAAATTTATCAATTTTCACATTCATTCCAGACATCTTTCAAACAAACAAATCCGACTTTGATACCAATTTATTATAGCGGAAGTAATTAAACAGAAGAAAGAATAATAATGAATGTAAAGGACACAAACGATTTAACGTGGTTCACTAACAATGTGTTAGCTACGTCCACGGAAAGAAGAGAGAAAAGCTTTATTGATCTTGAGGAATACAATTTTTGTGATTTCTCTAGATTGTATTTCAGATTGCTTATTAGGTTATGACATATATGGTTTATATAGAGTACCCCTTACACAGACTAAGGAAAGGGTTTCCAAACAGAAAAGGATTCATAAACATGGTATAACCTAATATGCCCGGATTCAAGACATATTTCAATATGAGGATTTTTTACGAAGGATACGATCGCAGCCGTTCTCGAGGCACAAAATGAAATTATGCTATTCATAGAGAGAGTAGTGGTTGTTATAGCTACTCACTGGGACTGCGATGTCAAACCAGAATGCACCAAAGACCTCGACATCACCTAAAACCAGCAAGAAGAGGATTGCTGGTGCGAAGGAACTAATGAATGCATTCACATAAGGACTACGTTGGGTAGAGAAAGATGAATCAGCGGATGAACCAAATACCAAGAGCGTCGCCCGTGATAAAGGGCACAGAGGTCAAAAGATATGGGGTTTTGCTGTATTCGGAAAGTGCGGCCCCCATTCTCATCCAGAAGATGTTCAAGATGCCTGACACACTAAAATCTGATGGCACCGTCAATACATATGAGCATATCGTGACCTTCGAAGCAGTTATCACCGGCCATGATCTCAAGTAACATGAGATCAAATTTGTTATGCTAAAGAAAATTAGCCAAACGCTCATAAAGGGAGCAATTTCTTGGTATACTCATTTACCTGAAAATTATATTGATTCTTTTTCTAATCTTGAAGATACTTTTGTTAAAGCTCACGTAGGAGTCCAAATGGTGGAAACACACAAGTAGGATGTGTTCACAATAAAGCAACGGGGAGATGAGCAGATGAAGGGATTCATAGACAGAGTCCAAAGGGAAAGAATGTTGTTGTCGGCCATCCCAGAAGATTAGGCTTCGGCTGTATTTGCAGATGGATTGAACCCGAACAGTTCAAATGCTTCTAGAAAGTTGAAGAAAAGTCTGGGGGAGTTGTTCTTGGCAAAAACATGGAGCGAAATAAACCTCAAATATATAGCTAAGATTCAAATTGAGGAGGATAGCGAGTGGCAACATCAGTATATATGAATAGCCGCCCCTCGAGAAGCTTGGGTCAAGGGTTCAGCACTAACACCACAAATAGGGAATGATTCGAGTTGTATGATGCCATAAGATTCCCTAGCACGGGGACAAACCGGGGTAGAATCAGGAATCAACATGTTTTCATTGAGCGAGGCCCTCCATGATTAAAAGCATCGGCATCAAGAGGGACAGGCCTCCCAAAGTTATACAATCACGATTTCAGTATAAATTTAACAGAATTGGTGGCAGTAATGAAAACCATAAAAGAAGCAAGGTTCCTGGATGATATGCGCATAAACCCGGACAAAAGGAACACATGATTGTGGTGTCATTTTCACAGCACGCACGGGCATGCCACGGAGGATTGTGCTAATTTGAGGATTGAAGTGATGCAACTGCTGCACGCGGGGCACTTGAGAGAGTACATAAGCGACCGGACAAAGCTCAACTTGAGTAGAAAGATTAGACAGAAACCAAGCAAAGCACATCCACCCACTCACACTATCAACATGATCTTCGAAACAGATGTGGTGAATAAGGTTACATACACATCTATGAGGAAATCCAAGATTTCCGTCACAACCATGAGTCACATATGGGAACCCATGGAGATTATGGATATTTTATTCTCCAGTGACAACTGCACGGACCTTGCCTCCCCCCACAATGACGCCCTGGTAATATCTGTACAAATTAATAAATTTTTTATTATGTGTGTTTTGGTTGATCTAAGGAGTTCAGCGAATAGCATCTAGCTGTGTGTCCTAAAAGAAATACGGGTGGACGAATTTGTCATCCCAATAATAAAGGTACTAGCAGGCTTCAACATGTCGAGTAAGCTAATAAGAGGAGAATTCGAATTAACAATACATGTTGATGGCATGAATGAGACACGACCTTAGACGTCATGTCTGGTGACATGGCTTATAATGCAATATTAGAGCTACCATGGCTACGTGCAATATAGACGGTTCCTTCAACCTACCACTAGAAGGTCAAGTTTCCCACTTCTTGAGGGATCAGTGAAATCAGAGGGAGCAGTAATACATCCCGGTTAGAGGACGCCTTGATAGTGGCAGAACCGCAAGGATATGAGATGGATAAATACCAACTATAGACACTGAACTCGAGCAGGGCATCCGGAGAAATGAAAGAACAAAATACAGAAGAATGGCACCTGGATCAGGTCATCCAAAAAGCTTCATCATGCCAAGAGACAAAGATCCCGCAGATTCCACCATAGAAAAGTTGGAAAGCACAACAATTTTCGAGGAATATCCAAAAAAAGGTATACTTGGGCTCGGAGCTCTTGCTCGAGCTTAGGAATGTGTTTTTACATTATATAAAAGTTAATTTCAATTGTTTTGCTTGGTCTCATCTTGATATAATAGGAATCCCTCCGGAAAGAGCTATCCACACGTTAAGCGCCGATCCCAATCACACCCTAGTGAGATAGAGGAAACAACAAATATTCGCAGTCAGAGACCAATTTGTGAAAGATAAGGTAGCACGCATGCTCAATATAAGGCTGGTACGAAAAGTCAAAGAACTAATTGGCTGGCCAATATGGTGATTGTCCTCAAGAAACTCAATAAATTCAGGATGTGTGTAGACTTGAATGATGCATGTCCCAAGGATTCATTCATGTTGCCACACATCGATCAAATGATCGATGCCACAGTGAGGCATGAGCTGCTCAACCTCCTAGACGCATACTCCGGTTATAACTAGATCAGTATATATTTGTAGGATCAAGAAAAAAAATCATTCATGACCATTCACGGTAACATTTGTTATAACATAAGGCCTCGTGGTCTTAAAATACAGGAGCAATTTACAAAAGGTTAGTAAATAAGATGTTCAAAATAAAATTGGTCGGACCATGGAAGTTTACATTGATGACAAGCTGGTCAAATCTTGAGAGGCAGAAACTCACTTGGCCTCCCTAGTAGAAATTTTCGATGTCATGCGTCCCCACGGTATGAGGTTAAATTCGGACAGCCTTCGGAGTCAGGTCTGAAAAATTCTTAGATTTTCTTATTTCTAGCCGCAATATCGAAATGAACCCCAATAAAGTCAGAGCCATCCAAGAAATGGTGAACACATTAAACAATGTCAAGATGGTACGAAGGTTGATGGGAAAGATCATGGCTTTGGGAAGATTTGTATCTCGATCGATGTACTGATGTCATGATTTTTTCAAGCTTATGAAAAAAGATCATCAGTTCTAATGGACGTAAGGATGCTACCAAAGCCTGCAAGACCTCAAAGGTTACCTGGCTAACTCTCCCATGATGGCCAAACCAAAAGAAGGGGAACGACTATTCATATATGTGATGATCTCGACAATATCAATCAGCATCACCCTAATAAGGGAAGAGTGAGGGGCACATCCCCTATTTATTATGCAATAAAAACATTAATTGTGGCGGAGTCTCGATATCCAGATACAGAGAAGTTAGCCCTAGCCCTCGTCATGGCCACGTAAAAGCTACGACCATACTTTCAATGTCATCTGGTAATGATCTTTACAAGCGTTCTGCTGCAAACTCTGCTACGAGGGGAGAACTTCACAAGTCGGTTATCCAAGTGGTCGGTTGAAATAAGAGGTTACGATCTAGCATACTAATTTCGCTCGATGATACAGATGCAAAGTTTTTCGGAATTCTCATATGATTTCTCCCCCACAATACGACCTTAAAGGGCGCATGTATGAGTCTGACGTCTTTCCGTTTTCAATTTTTCTAACTCTTTGATCGCAGGACTGGGGATGGCGTCAAGATTAGACTGGCCAAAGGAAGAATGCACCTCAGAGGTGGCGAACGAAGATCGAAAAATACGTGTTGCACTCTTTTTCTTGATCTATTTTTTTCCCAATGAGATTTTTATCAGTATGATTTTTAATGAGGCAAAAATCGTAAAGTGTATTACTCTGAAGGGCTTCCCCCAGGGAATTTCGAGTTTAGGATGAAGAGATTCACCCTTGTACTTTTTTATTTTTGTCAAAGACACACGTGTACTCGGGTTTACACCCTGAATGCTATGAATGAAAACAGAGCCTCAACATTGCTTAGTTATTGGTACGAACGCGTCCTCCCCGATGTGATAATGGTCATTGTCATTATGATTTATGCTATATATAGAAATATGGGTTCTCTCTCTATTTATCTCTCTCGCACACAAACTAAATTTTTTATATCTCTTTTCATATTATATAAACTTAAAACTTAGTTTGCATAGAATTAATACTTTTCTTTTCTTGGTGTGCTTTCATCAGCTAGCAACCAACTATTAACCTAGTAATATTTGGAGCTTATGCAACTTGATGTTTTTTTTTATTTTTTATATGATGTCAAGAATCTAAGTACTAATAAATGACATGAAATACACTAATATTAGTTATAATTAACATAATAATCACTTCGATTTATTACATTTTGCTCAATAATTAGATTGGTGTGATGAATTATATATTATATTTTCTTTTCATTCATGATGAAGAGAGTTGTAGATAACGCGATATTGATTGATTTTTAAAATTTGATTCCCAAAACTTATTAATCATTGTATCTATCTCATTCATTCAACTAATTATCTTGTGAAAAATGTCATAGGAAGTCCTATCCAAGGAGCATTTTGTTTATATATATGAGAAAACAAAAATAGTTGGTTGTGAATAGAGTCTCATGCACATTTCTGAAAAGAAAAAGAACTTATATCTAATATAAGGTACGATATCTTAAGGACTTTTAACACATTGGTTGCTTGACCAAAAAATATTATACAAAAATATATAGTTTTATGGCTATTAATTTGGTGGGCAACTTACAGTGAAAAAAAATCTTCATTCCTAATGTTGTGAGACATTTTTGAAAAAAATCGTCTGAGCTTAATCCAAAACATACAACATCACACCACTATCTTAAGCTGATTTGGCTTAACAACTAGTATAAGAGCCAATAAACTAACAAGGCAACCCTGAAGATGATAATTAAAGTGATGACATGCTACACGACTTAATATACACACAAGGAGAAGCATGTGGTCTTTGTAATCATTGGGATCTCTGTCTACTTTCATTAATTGAGGGGTCATTTCGTTTGGCTTAACCAGCTCCGTGTGAAAGGGAAGAGGCAGAACTCAAAAACCCTATGTATCAGGATTAGCGCTTACCATAATTTCTGTTCTTGACGCTTCTCTCGACATAGAGTTTTTTTTTAATAATGAATGGAGTTCCTTTTTTCATCCTATCCCATTCACCGGTACTGATCATTGATACTGTAAAAGTAGTTTTCTTGCTTTTGTGCCAGCTCATGATCTAAACGAGTCGCACATACACCCTAGTACATGTTCCTCGACGCTTCCCCCTTTCCTTCACCACCAGTCCTCGCCCCTTTTGAAAAGCAGAAATGCGACGTTTCAAACCTAAATTGTACTTTCCAATATGCCTATTCGATCCAATATGCCTATTCGAATTGAACGATTCTATTAGAACAAGGTTCAAGAATCCGTTTTCTTTTTATAAGGGCTAAAATCACTTATTTTGGCTTTTTTACCCGGGTGGATCTCGAAAGATATGAAAGATCCCCTCCCTGCAACCGTTTTCTTGCTCCCTTGAGAATATCTAATTCTTCCGCATCAACTGCTGAAATTCTATTTCTTCCTGAGTGAGTTAAGTGACTGACAATGTTGGAAGTCATCTATGGGTTTCTGATGTACTATGTAACTGGTGGAGAAAAGCTCAGCCAACCTATTTTAATTTAAAAATCTTGAATACTCAAATGACGTGAGTGACACAATTTTTAGATAACTTCATAAAACTTAGTTCGAGGAGAAGGTTATTGGGTGTCGAACAAAAGTCTCAAATGAGTAGTTCAAAAAAACTACACATAGGGTGTAGGATACTCTCAAGGATAAAATTGACAAACAATCACTTTTCAGCCGTTGTACTTGAAAAAATATAGTCATTGTCGTGGAGTTTTAAATTTTACGTGTGAAATTCTAGAACATTGTCATGGAGTTTTAATTGTGAAATTTGAAATTCATGACAATGGTTATTTTTCAAAGACATATCCAAAAAGTGATCAGAAGGCTCTATTTTATTCGCTCTTAATGATGTGACGCCATTTGAAGGAAAAAAATCTTATGAGTATAGCCCAATATGATCAATATCACAATGGATAACAAAGAGATGGAAGGATGGGGAGATATTTGGGATATATATATATTTTCGGGAACTAAAACAATTTTAATTAAGTGTATATTTCTAATTCGATAACACCATATGCAATATTCATAAGAATTGAGCATGCAAAGGTTATTAATTCCAGATGTTTGCTTGATTTTGGAATTGACGTGCTTGTTTAGTCGACAATGGAAACAGAGATAATGTAGTGTTTGTTGGCAAATTAGTGCATAATTTTAAATCATTATTCATGTTTTCCAGCTGTTCATTTTAATGATTTTTCTATAGAAAAAGCAAAGTTTCATAGTTTTAACTTTTAAAACATTCAAGTGTGGTTAACCTACGACGCGTGGTTTGCGGTATCATTGCGGGGTTTCTGTACCATGCAAGATTCGAAAGAAAGAATGCGTGATTTCTTCGTCAACAAAAAAAAAAACTTTTAGGACATTTTTTTATACTCTACGAGCCTAAGGGACTTTCTAACAAGCATATTGCAAAGATAGACTTTATCGAGTGAAATTTTCACCGTTTATCCCCATTTGGAATAGTTATTTAGTGATGTTATAAATATTATTTATTTATCGTGAATGACAATTATTACGAAAAAAGTTAGGATTAGTAACATTGGAATTAAATAAATTTTTTATTATAAATAGAGATGTTTCCTTCATTGTATTTACACAAGAGAAATAAATAATTACTTTCTCTTCTCTATTTCTCTATATATATTCTTCTTCTATTTTTATTATTTTATAACACGTTATCAACACGAGTCTTTAATTTGTTAAAGTAAAATTAATTTTCTTGTTCACAAAAAATAACATGCCATTGATGCACAATTGTTTCGGTGGAAAGAGAGCTTAAACGAGAGGCACCAAATGAGGGTAAGTCTCCAAAAGCTAAAGCCAAATTCAATACGTCAAAGGTAATACTTTTCTTTTTGTTGACGAAGAAATCCGCAACCGTTATTCTTTCGAGTGCGCATAGGATAAACCTGAAAAAAGTTAATATTTTTCATCTGCTACTTTAATTGTCCAGATTGGCCAACAAAGTGTAATTAAGTTTTGCAATGGACAAGTAGACTATTATATCCAAGTAAATATGGTGAATCATAATGAGCATATTTATGGCAGTAACTCTATGACAATATGATTATCAAGTGTATCACTAAGATTTACGTTTATACCACTGAAAGTGATGATATTGTCATATTCTGATTAAGACTAAATTACGCTAATAATCATCAGAAGTGGTAATAATTTTTATAGGCTTATTGTGATTCTAACTGAAGAAAGGTTAGTAAGAATAATTCTCTACAGTATATACATGACTTAGATTTGCTCCTGAAGTAGCAACGTCTTAAAAATGTTTTAAGCAATCATAATTTGATATGGTTAAGGCACGTTCAGATAATTATGTTACATTCTCGAAGAAGTAGAACTTTTGATAAAGATTACAAATACAAATTCATTCCCTGAAATGAGTGTGATGATATTTAGTAAGATTATAAATACAGACGTGCTCTTGGTTTCACCTCTATAAGATGTAGAAAATTTGATAAAAAATATTCTGAATATTTTATTCTTTAATCACTGGGTAGTAAAATTTTAAATTTTACTCTTGAAGTAGTAAATTTGAAATTACTCCTAAAGTAGTAAACATTAAAATTTACTCCCGAAGAGGTAAACTTTGAGATTTACTCCAGAAGTGGTAAGACTCTAAAATTTACTCCCGAAGTAATAAAACCTTAAAATTTACTCTCGAAGTAGTGAAATTTTACTTTAAAATTTACTCATGTCGTAGTAAGACTATAAAAAATACTCCTAAAGTAATTAGACTTTGCTTTACTTTCCAAAAGGTTCAACTTCGAAATTTACTTCTAAAAGTAGTAAAATAATAGATTTTCTCTCCAAAATCAGTTGTAACTTTATAATGCATGTAAATATTTTTGTTACTTTTCTTCAAGCTACGATTTTTGTTATTTATGGTGACAAAATAATCGACATATTTACCATAAAAGTATCAAAGAATGTATAACTTAATGTTTATTTTTCGTCATTTATGAATTTAAGAATGTCTTTATAATTTTCATTTTGTTGTGATTTTTTTGTCATGACACCAGCGATGTTATTTGATAGTACAAAATCAATTAAGGGCTCCAGAAGAGCTAACATTTTATCTAGAAGATCATGGCACTAATAGTGTCCGAACAATATGTGATTATGAAGAATAAATTAAAGGCTCCTGAAGAGTTTATATACTATTATTTAATTTGTTCTAGATTGTAATATACGAAGTTGTTATGATCGAAACACAATATGTAGTAAACCCAAAGTGTATTAAAGTAAATAGGCTATCATATTAAAGCTATAAACAATTGGAGAATTACATATATAGTGAGTAAGAAATATGTATGTTAAAGGTTACCCCCCCCCCCCCCCTTATTCTCTAAATTGTATTATAAATATATGCGTGATGAATCACATGTCACGATAAACAGAAGTTTATAGTGATATTAAATTTATGTCATAGTAAATCAGAAGTTTACTAAAACAAATAGCACATGTCATGATAAACTTGAAGTTTACGTGTACATATAATTTTATCAGTTGCCATGAGCAATTTGGTCATCCCAATTCAAATATAATGTGTCAATTGAGTAATCAACATATATTGAAGAAATAAAATATTCTTCAAGAATTTATTTGTGTTGCTTATTCTCATGATAAGTTGATTATATTATCTAATTAATATTGGAATTGAATTTCTTAAATTTTGAAAAAATATAAAAAAAGGTGAATATGAGTCTGCTCACCTTTTATGTGATATCTTAAATAGATGCGTCAATGAGATAGTCATATGTGTGTTTATTGTCAAACTGCAGTTTGACCTTTACAAAACTACTTGTTCAAAATAATTGAGTTAAGAGTATAATTTTCAGATTATGTAATCAAGACAATCCATCTTGATAATGTTTCTGATTTATATTCAAGTTGGTTTGGCGTTAAATGCCTCCAATAAATATCTAAGTTGTTGATTATGAGAACAAAGCTTCATGTTTTTGTATGAGATATGATATATTGCATGCAACAACATTTGTATGCTTCAGACTAATGAATTATGATAAATTCTCCTCTCACAATTGGTTCAGGGTCTGAAATCAGATATTTTTATATAACAATTTTTTATGTGTGTTATATAATCAATTAATCAACCACGATGCACAAAGATATTCTCCAAAGAAGATGGGATATATGTTAGTTTTTCTAACATAAGGGGGAGAAATAAGTTGTTATGACATATGTTGTAAATTATCATTAGTACGATCCCCGTTCAAAGATAATTCAAGCCAAATGCTAGAATCATTTGTTGACCTAAAATTAATTTCATATTTAAGCTGTAAAATGCTCATATTAAATTAATGTCCCTGAATAATAGAGTCTACAACATGCATCAAGCATGGTAGATCAATTAGTACCAAATGCAATAATTCTTGAAAAGAAAGAGGAACGAATGATCAAAATAGTCATAATAAGGAGACAATGTGCTCTTGAAGAGCATACGACTAACATAAAATAAAATAATGAAAGTGATGAGATCTCAATAAATTATTTTCCATTGCGAACTGATACAAATGATATATCGTAGACGATATCTTTAGTACAATATAGCTCAATATTGTAAAAGATTGTGAGGATATGAATTTTATGTCTATAAAGCATAGACATTATTACTAAGTAAAATGACTCATTTTGATAAGCTTCAAGCTTATTGGACCTGCAATCGAAACAACAGAAAATATCACGCATTTAAATATTAATGAATATTGTCACTTGAAAAAAACTTATATGAATTTTTTTGAAGAATTTTAAATGCTTGAAGCATATATAGATTATAAAAATATGTTCATATAAATTGATTAAATCAAGGTGAACGTGATTTTATCATAATGAGTATTCATTGACTAAGGGTACACATGACTCTATTATTCTTACGTCATTATGAGTGTAAATTGATTACTTGAATATTATTCGAACTCTTGAAGAGTTTTCAAAAGCAATAGATTATCTGCTGAAAGAAATTGAATTGAGAAACTTATAGAATTCTTTGATCCTGAAGTGCCATATCTTTATGTGATTGATATATTTATATATTTTGCTATCCCTATGAGGGATTACAACGATGTTGTTTTACATGACATGAAAATCATATAAACATAACATCTGTTTATAAAGCAAGAAAGGGATACACTTGGAGTGATTTAAACAATATTATATGTCAATGCAACTCTCTATCCAAAGACTGAAGACGCAACAACATACATAGCCCAACTAAATGGAGAACTCATAAAAGTAGATAGAACAAAGCATATTTCACCAAAGTTATTTTTCACACACGATCTCCAAAAGAATGATGATATCAATGTGCAACAAATTCGTTCAAGTGATAATATGGTTGATTTGTTCACCAAGTCTCTACCAACTGCAACTTTAGAGAAGATGGTGCACAAGATTGAATTGTAAAGATTCAAGTTTTAGATTGATATTTTCATCATGGGGAGTTAATACACGTTGTACTGTTTTTCTCTTAGAAGGTTTTGTCCCACAAAAATTTCCTTGCAAGGTTTTTAATGAAGCAGTCAAAATATGTATTATTAGAAATGTATACTCTTTTTCCTTCACAAGAATTTTTTCTAGTAAGGTTTTAACGAGACACATTATCAACCAAATAGGCATGGAGAGTGTTATAAATATTATTTATTTATTATGAATGCCTATCTTTAAGAGAAAAGTTAGAGTTAGTAACTAAGTCAGTTTTGTATTATAAATAGAGATGTTCCTTTCATCGTATTTATATCCCTCAAGAGAAATAAAGAACTCTCTTCTCTTCTCTCTTTCTCCGCAATATTCTTGTTCTAATTCTATTATTTTATAACGAGTAAATAATTATTTTTATTTATTTGTAATTTTGAGGATGACGTGATAGTGAGGCTTGGTACCCAATCCATTCATAATAAAAACAGTTTCAAGTACTTTGGATTTATTATTCAAGAAAATATGGAGATTGACGATGATGTCACACATCGTATTGGCGCCGGATAGATAAAATTGATTCTCTATTTCGGAGTGATTTGTGATAAGAAGGTGTCACCAAAATTTAAAGGCATGTTCTATAAAGTGACAGTTAGACCGACTATGTATGAAATGAAGTATTACCCAGTTAAGACCTCTCATGTTCGGAAATAAAAATTGCGAAAATGAGAATGTCGCGATGGATCTGTGGACACACTAGGAGAGATAGAATTAGGAATAAAGATATCCGGGAGGAGATGAAAGTGGCCTCGATAGAGGACAATATGCGGGAAGCAAGGTTTAGATGATTTGGACATGTGAAAATGAGAGATACAGATGTCAGTGCGGAGGCGTTACATGTTGATTATAGATGGTTTCAGAAGAGGTAGAGATAGACCAAAGAAGTAACAGAGAGAGGTGATTAGACATGACATGTCGTTCCAGCTTATCGAAGACGTGACCTTAGATAGGAGGTTATGGAGGCCTCAGATTAGGGTAGAAGGCTAGTAGGAGTCCCGCTTATCATTTTATACTAGTAGTTGCAGTATTGCTCTATAGTTTCTTGTCAGGTTGTTTTATCATGGCTTATTCGTTTTCGATATTTTCATTTTCATATTACTTTGAATTGCTTATCCTTATCTGACTTTTTTATGCTTTCTATCGAGCTGGTGGTTTTTCAGAAATAACTTCTTTATCTTTCAAGGTAGGGGTAAGATCGGCATACACTCTACCCTCCCTAGACCCACATTATGTGATTTCATTGGGTATATTATTGTATTTTTTTTTTGTAATTCATATGTCTGTTAGACATGGTTTAAAGATTTTTTTTTTAATAAATTAAAAATCTTATGAGAAAATGCTAGATCACAATCTACAATTCTCTAAGCTATTGCAAATTTAGACAATAATCTAATAATTTATTTGTAAGTTTGAGCAATATATGCTCATTTATTAAACTCCAAGTTTAATATTGGCCTAAAGGATAACTTTCTAAAGACTATATATATAACTTTTAAAAATAAGGATGAAATCTAGAAGATGGACCTAAAAGGGGTCATTTTTATAAAATAAGAAAAGAATTAATTTGGGGATCATTTGATTGTTGGTTAGAGATGAGTTATTCATGTATTAACAAAATTTTGTACGTTATTTGGTTACAAAAATAAGAAAAAAAATATCAACATAGAATCTATCATAAATTATACAATGTTTTGTTTGTTTTTCCTCTTTACCCATAAAACATAACAGTGATAATACAATGTTTGGTTCGTGTTTTTTTTTCTTCATAACTAATACATATTTAAGTTCTGAGATAATTTATATATTATTTTATACAGGATAAAAAATAAAATAATTATTATATGAATAACTAATCATTACATAACTTAACTTGTATAACTAATTCCCGCGTAACTAATTCATACATTATAAATATTTACATAACTAATCTCTATATTATTAATACTTACATTACTAATACCGACATAATTCTAACTAACCATCGAATAGCTTAAATTCTACTGATAGAGTAAAATTATTTATACAATAATTATTATAACATTGTATAAAAGACAATGACAAGTAACTTTACATATGTAAAGTTACCCTGTGCGCACTCGAAAGAGCAGCGGCTGCGGATTTCTTCGTCAACAAAAAAAAATCTGCGATGTCAGATACGCACCTGAATATTTAAGGAACTCAAAAGGACTAGGTCAGTTGGTTCCAGAGTGGCAGATTGCTTCCAAAAAAGAATGTCCGACCCCTAAAGTAGAAAAATTCCACCTCCCTTGTCCCTACTACTCCCCCATAGGAAGTTGCTGATATATTTTGGATTAGCCACTTGAAATTTCTAGTTTTTCTTTTCAATTTAGTATATACTTCGTATTCAAGAAGGAAAATTATGGAGCATTCGTAAAGTTATTTTCGTGTGATCAATAAGTTACGAATTTGAACAATCACTAACCCTCGCATTATGATAGACTATCTACATCATACACCACACCAGACTACCGTTTAGTTTAATATATATTCAAGAGATTATGTGCGGCTAAAGTAGGCTTCAAAAGGACAGAAAAAACAACAAGAGCCTCTTACTCTCTTCTTTCTCAAGACCTAAAGTTCCCTTATGTGGGAATTGGGTTTTGGCTTTGCATCAACATCATAGCCACCATACACAAAATCTCTTCCTTCTTCTTCAAATTAAAATATATACTACTACTAGCCTACTAACAAAACCTCTTCCCAAAGTACCAAAACCTAATATAAAACCAATTCAATGCTCTCTTTTCCCCCACTAATATTCATTCTTTGTTAGTATTCAAGTAGTATTATATAACGAACATTATAGTTTCCAAAATATTTCAACAAGAAATCTCTTTCCTCCATTGAGAGAGTTCTTCTTACACAAGAAATAGAACAATAACTACAAGGAATATAACTCATTCAACTTACACTTACAAAGATGCTTTCTGCTATTTGCATTCTCTTAATCTCTATTTTCCCACTAATTACAGCTACCCTTAATCTTACACTTCCTCATCAACATCCTTACCCTGAAGCAGTTGTTCAAGAAGTACAAAGGTGAATTCTAACTTTATGCATAACATTACCTCGTATTCTTATATTTGTTTATATGGATATTATTGCGTTTCCTCATATGGGTTCCTCTGTTTTCCAAAGAAAAGCCATAAACCCCATCTTGTTTTTTTTTAGATTTCTTTTTTGTGTCTGATATCCATTTTAGGATCCGACTAATCCAGCTTCATGCTAGGTAGTCTACATTGGTAGTAAAACACTCCATAACTCCACAGCCAGGCTCGAACACTCGAACACGAGACGTCTGATTAATGACGGTAGAATACTTACCACTCTGGCAAAATTAAATTCTTGGCGGTAACCTCATCTGGATTTAACTCACTATTGCGTTTCCTCATCTGGGTTCCTCTGTTTTCCAAAGAAAATTCATAAACCCCATCTGTTTTTTTTTTTGAGTTCTTTTCTGTGTCTCTATATCCGTTTTAGGGTCTGACTAATTCGGCTTCGTGCTAGGAAGTCTTATATTGACAGTAAATCGCTCCCTACTAAAAGCGACTCAATGATCAAGGCTCCAACTCGGAATTTCTGTTTAAGATTAAAAGAGTACTTACCGCATTGGTGATAACCCATTTGGGTTTAGCTCATATCAAACTTTGGACCATTCTTGAATTGCACTTTTCTGTTTATACATTGTGTTTTAATTTGCCAAAATACGTCACATTCCCTTAAAGCAATATGTCATCACAATAAGCTTTTTGATTTAGCTCTATATTTTCTCCTAGTTTGATTTCTCCCTGCTACAATGTCTTCAAATAGTCAGATTTCACAACAAATATCACCATCTCAATCTTATTATGTCCCAATTAAGCCCCAAAGTATCTCATGTTACAGTTCAAAATACTTAAATTGTCACATCAGGGAATTCAGAATTTAAATTTGATGTATTCAGCCTGTTAAAAAAAATTAGTATTGAACTCATTCTATAATAAAGGTATATGTAGGTTTATGTCTGTTATTTATTGCGATTTTAGTAAATTTTTACATATAAGTACGTTCTGCATCGAAAGTTATGGGTTCAATTGAATCTGTATCTATAATGATACATCCGCCCTGCATATTCATACTCATTCAGCCATTCTAGTACTACTCTCGCTCAAACACGCTTAATTTCAAAATTTTGATTAAAATCAATGTGTTAGTAATTTTGATGAAATTCAATGGGTTAGTGCTGGTATAATTGCATACTCAGTTATACAGCTAGTGATATTCATATAAACAATTTCTTTTATTTTTGTTCACAGGAAAGTGAACGAATCAATTTCAAGAAGACAACTCTTAGACACGACCACAAATGCACAATGTCAAACAGGTAACCCAATAGACGATTGCTGGCGCTGCGACCCAAATTGGTCCAAAAATCGACAGCGCCTAGCAGATTGCGCCATAGGCTTCGGTCAGGACGCAATCGGGGGTAAAAACGGAAAGTACTACGTTGTAACCGATTCCTCGGACAGAGACACGGTGAATCCGACACCTGGCACCCTCCGACACGCGGTAATTCAAGACGAACCACTATGGATCATATTTGCAGCCGACATGTTCATAACATTAAAACACGAACTCATCGTAAACAGTTACAAAACAATAGACGGACGTGGTGCAAAAGTGCACATTACTGGTAACGGTTGTATAACGTTGCAGTATATTAGTAACATTATCATACATAATATTAATATTTATAATTGTCTACCTTCGGGGAATACTGATATACGGTCGAGTCCAACGCACGTTGGACATAGGGGAAGATCGGACGGTGATGGGATATCGATATTTGGATCACGGAATATATGGATTGATCATTGTGCATTGTCACATTGTACTGATGGCTTAATTGATGCTATCATGGGATCCACTGGAATTACTATATCTAATAGTTATTTCACTCAACATGATGAAGTTATGCTCTTGGGACATGATGATAGATACATGCCTGATATTGGAATGCAGGTTAGATGAATTTTTCATTATTTTTAATAAAAAAAAAGTTAATGTATTTCGAAATAACTTAATTATATCGTTCATTATACTTTGAGATTATTCATATTCTTGCTGTTAGCAAATTGTCTCATATTTTATTTTTCACCTTAACTAAATTCTAGCAAGAAGTGAGTGAACTTCCAAGTGTCAAATTACTTTGTAAAAATAAGTCAAGATTTATCTAAATGAATTTATAATTTGTGTATATTAAATGAATTTTTAATACAAATGTAGAACGAACTCGTATTTTTTACTCTATCTCCGCCTCTAAATTTTCCCATTTACTTTTTACTATGATTTAAATTTACCATCCATTATACTTCGGTTAGTGTTCATATTACCGTAAAGTTAAGCATAAATACAAGATAATTTGCAATGAGCTAAAAGTATAACAAATGATAAAATTAATTTTTTTATATGATATAAATTCTTTTAAAAAAAAAACAATTTTCCTCATTTTAAGAGATTTTATTGAGGAATATTAAAATATTTTGGGTTTGATGTGTAATTTATGAAAAAATAGGTGACTATAGCATTCAATCATTTTGGAGTAGGGTTAGTGCAGAGAATGCCAAGGTGTAGAAGAGGATATATACATGTAGTCAACAATGATTTTACAGAATGGCAAATGTATGCAATTGGAGGCAGTGCTAATCCTACTATTAACAGTCAGGGCAATCGCTATACTGCACCACTGGATGCAAATGCAAAAGAGGTATTTTTTTCTTAAAGTATTTATTTTCAAAATTTACTAGTTTGATTAATTCTGATAGTCATCGAATATATCCATTGAGAGTTGAGACGATAAACACCTCCTTATTAAGAGGGCTTTTCTTTTATTCCAAAGACTCGAATCAAAAGCTTCTAAAGTGAAGTCTTTGAAACTCGAAACATCTAATTTCTAGTACCTTTTAAAAAAAAATTAAGACGTTTAATATTTAAAAATCTATTGATTTGATTAATTCGATTACCTTCTAGATAGATCTACTAAGCAAGTAAAACGCCCTCTATGAAGATGGTTTTCATTCCTCATACTCAAATCAAAGATGATTTCTTTTTATTCGTTCAAACTTTAATGGAATAGTTATTCCATATTTGTGTTGGTGAAAATTAGCATGCACACGTAACATTGATTAAAATGCGTGTAAATTGGTCCAGACGCTACGATAATAAAAAAAAAGTAAACAAATACATGACTAATTATACAAGCTTAAATGTCACATCCATATCTTTTTCAACTTGACAAAAGACCTCCCTAGATCACTTGCTTTTTCTGTTTTAGTGTCTGATTTTTCTGGAAATTTGACATTGTTCTAGGTAGTAATATATTTCAATTTCCCAATTCCCCATAAGAAAAAAACAGAACAGTCTTACAATTTGGGTCCATTTTAGTTAATTAATAATAACAAAGAATGTTTGCAAATTGCAAAATTATCCATAATTATGGTACTTATGGGTACTTGATTTAAATATTGATATCTTCATCAAATACTAATACTAGTGAAGTTTGTTTGTTTAACAGGTGACAAAGCGCGTGGATACAGACGAGGGGGAGTGGAGTGGGTGGCACTGGAGAACAGATGGGGACGTAATGGTAAATGGAGCATTTTTCGTACCATCAGGTCATGGAATGAGCAACCAATACGCGAAGGCCTCGAGCGTGGAGCCCAAATCCGCTGTTATTATTGATCAACTTACTCTCAATGCTGGTGTTTTTGGTGCCCCCAGGTACAACCCCCTACATTTCTCATATATTCTCACTTTTACCCCCAATGTCTAAATAATTTCTTAATTGTAAGATGCTCAACAGTTGAAATTACACGAAAAAAATCAATAGGAACCTTTTGTCTATCTAAAATATTGAAATTAAGAAGATAGAGATAAATGTCTCGATAAGTAGAGTGCTAATAAAATTATAGGAGATTATGATTCAATTTCAGTAAACATAAAGAATGGTGGGTGTTTTTTTTCATCCTTAATTTTAGAGGACAAAAGTTATCTGATATTCATTGTGATACCCTAGGTAAACCTGGTATCAACAAAATATGGAAGAGAGGTTAAGTGTATAAGAAAACAAACTTTAGACATAGTAAAGTTTTTTAAAGTCGCCTAGACCTAAGCCCAAAGTCGAGAATCTAAATATGGAGGATGCACCCCATAGTAGAAAACAAACTTTAGACATGGTATTCAAGATTTTCGGGGGTGCATCCTCCATATTTAGCAAGTACAGTAACTAACCAATCAGTCAATTTTACTAAAACTGAAATTACCTGAGATTTTAGTTAGACTTATATTTCTTATACATTGAATGTGTAAAAGTTTATATATGTTACCATTCATAAATAAGATAGGTTAAGCTACAAATTGATCCAAATGTACTGGAAGTGTAAGATTATGTAGAGTATCAGCATATTTACTAATATACTATCGTATATTCCTTGATATTATACATCTGTAATTACTCTGTCTCAATTTTATTGTAGTGTCCCGTTCTAATTATATATTTTGCATTATAAACAAACAGGGATAATAGTGTTAGCACATCATATGGAGGAGGGACCATCCCCGGAGCTGGTGGGAGGGGCGGTGCCGGGACCACCGGCGGCAGTGATGATAGTGACTTCTTCGGAATGATATTTGGGAACGGCGCACCATCAAAATTATCATCAACCACTACTATCTTATTGTCTCTTTTAATTACTTTAGTTTTGTACATTACCACCAACCATGGTGGTCAATTATCATTACAATTTTTATTACTCTTACTATAGCCTTTTTTAGGAGAGAATATTGTTATATTTATTCAAAAAGAATCAAAAGTTATAAGAAAAAAATGCAATTTGACAATGATCAATCAAAAGGGTCCCATTTTTTCTTTGTGCATAATTGATTGATAGGGATGTCAAAGAGGAACTTATGGGTTGTTAAAATTGTGCAGCGGTTTGTTTTCAATTATTTTAGAAATTTTTTCTTATCTTAATTTATGTGGCATGCTTGTTCTTATTTTTTTTATATTTAAAAAATAATTTAATTTTTAAAGTTTAATTCTACGCCTAATGACATGATTTAGGCCGAATACTCTTGCCTATTCTTAGTATAAATAAATAAAAGAAACTGATTTCGAAATGAAGGGGCATTGAAGAAGAACTAGCTTCTTGGGAAGTCTGTTCCTATTGCGCTCACGGTCCGGCTAGCCTGTCATCAAGTAGAAATTCTCACGTTCCCTACTTAAAGATTTGGTTGGATGTTCACGAGTAATCCCTAAAGCTTATTTTAGATTATAAATTTTAAAAAAACTTTAAAAAAAAATTATGTTCAACCACTATGCTACGTAAATTGAGATGGAGCGTACATAATTCATTGATTGGAATGTTAAAGAGGTTCGCGTGCAGAACTCACTTCGATTAGTTCCAGTGGTAGATTGTCGCCGAAACAGGTGCTCAACTCGACGGCAGTGATTTAATTTCATTCTTCCTTTGTGGAGATGACTTATTGTGGACATCAGGCATGTGTCTCTCACCTAATGGACCGCTGAGTCACCATTATTTACCTCCTCCATCAATCTCTGTCGAGCTAGGGGTTCAAAGCCCTGTGGGCGAGGGATTTCACCTTGCCCCCAAGGAATGTTAAAGAGGAATTATGAGTTGTTAACTATTGTGTCAGTACTTTGTATTCACTTATTTTTTATTTTCTTCTTGTGGGGTTCTTGAATCTGACTTGGAATTGGCGGCTATGTGATATTTGACTCTTTGTGGGGTTCTTGGATATGACTTGAATTGGCGGTTGTGATATTTTGACTTTTTGTGTTAGATGATGATGAATTAAAGTGTGGAAAATCTATTAAATTTTAGATAGATAGATAGATAGGGCATGGATGGCCATGGTTCCCTTTTCGGATCATATATCAATTTCAGACCCTTTAGCCTTTTTCAATTAAACCAACACTTTGATGCGATATGTTCTTTGTTTTCTAGGCCTAATAATCGCATCACTAAAATGGTATTGTCCCCACTAATTCAAGAGAGAATCGACATAATCTCCATGTGCGAGTGATTTGAGGAAATTCGAAACATCCTTTTCACTTAATAATAATTCAAGATTTCATGTTAATAATGCAAAATAACATTATACTTGTAGCTTCGCCATGAATCTTAGGGGGTTTGGTTTCACAATCAAAGAGGTAAATTCACAATCTTCATTCAAAAACTAGTGGGCAGAGTTATTCGACACTCGTTCAAATAAAATTAAGAAAGAGACTTGCATAGCGACAACGTACAAATATATATTGTGGGACATCCATCTTATAGCGTAACGATATTGATGAATAGGGAAAGCAACCAATAAAGAAAGTCATAACCAAACGTCCGATAGGAAAAAGATGTAAAAATAGCACTCACGATTAGTATCTTTAAAAAGTAATTACCGTCCTGAAGTTTCAAGTTGCACAAGTAGAACTTCTCATTGTCTTGGAGTTTTCTCTGTGAATTTTGAAATTCCAAAACAGTGCTATTAGGAGCTGAAAATGGCTATTCGATGAATTTTCCCTGAACACGTTTAGTCCATTTTTTTTAACTACATCAAGAGGGGAGGATAAAAATGGAAGAGAATGCAACATTATATTGATGAGTTTTGAACCCTCCACCTCAACAGTGAAAAAGGCAAGAGAGCTCACCAGTGAGCTAGCCCTTAAACCTATTCTAAACCTTCCCTTACCAACAAGCAACCCCCTCAAATATCAACACAACGTCTCCTCCAACTTGATTAGGCAGCCATCATTTACTCAAAATTTAACTTGAAAATGTAGTTAAAAATGTTGTACTTCCATGTCAAGCCTTGAAACTAAAAATGTTGTACTTCCATGTCTCTTCCTTCCTTCAATAATGAGCTATGAATATATATATTATTAAATCAGAAGTGTGTATTTCTTCACAAATCTAGCTTTCTTCGTACTGTAGGATGTATCCTTCACCTTGAGAATACAAGGTCTCGTGTTGGAGGGTTAGAAAGTGAACTATTGGTAGGCTTTTGTGAATGGCCAAGCCTAGTCCTTTAAGAGGATCAATTCAAATCAGTTGTCAAGTTAGACACTCTCTCCCTAAATTTATGATCTTAAACAAATCTCAAATATTTATGTAGTAACATCTCAATAAAAGTAAGATAAAAATTTTAGAGTTAAATTATACTTAAATATAGTAAGATGACATTCTTTTAAGAACAAGTAAAAAAGGAAAGTGCACCTCATAAATTGGAACAAATAATTAATTAAAGAAAAATAACCATATTTACATTATGGCCAATATTTATTAATAATCATTTTCCTTTTTTTTAAGAAAACATGTCCATGAAACCTCTGTTGCTAAAGAACCAACGTTATTGAAAATTGCTACTTGCTAAGGAACCAGAGTTATTGAAAAGTGCTACTTCCAGGCTCGCAACATGTTTTTAGACGCAGTGAACAGCAACTTTAAGCAATGTAAGCTGAAAGATGGCAAATGTTGACCTTTGCAGATTAGGCTCTAAGCATTCATGGCACTTGCCTAATGTAATTTTGTTATGAAGATATCCCAAAATAAGAATCAAATAAAAGAAAATAACACAACAGGACGAGATAGGTATTTGACCAAACACAAACCTGTTAAATAGCCTACCAAGTTTATACTTCTAATCCTTAAATAAAATTCCCTTCAGCTTTACTCCTTTGGTTTCTTCCACTAATCTATGCCACGGGTAAAAGTCATAGCAAAAGCAAGCACCACAACAATATCAGTCTCGAAAGTGAAAATGAAGCAAGTCTATCAAACATCCAACATTAAAAAAGTTTATATTCTGCAGTTCAAGAGTAATAACTTACGATGCATCTAGCATCTGAAGTCCAAAATCATGCTTCCCCAAAGACCAAGTCCGTCCTGTTCAATTTACGAACCAAAAACCAGATAATTACATGGATAGCCCAATCGACCCTCCATAGCAGAATAACCTGCATGTATTAAGGACACAATTATTACTATAATGTTCAACAAGAAAGGTTAATGGAAACGGGTGTACCAAACTGGCAATGCAAATGGCCTATACATTTAAACAAAAATCTGTTTCAAATTAAAGAGAACGAAGAGCATAACAGGAGTTGGTTTAGAATCACAAGTAAATTAAATGTACTATAATATACCAGAAAAAGTAGAGATAAACAAGATAAAATATAGAAACAAAATATTTAACATGACAATCTCAACCGAGTAAGTATATTAAGCATTGTATAGTGACAATTTATGAAGTTTCAAATAGCTCATCTTTAATGTAAAAACATTGCGATTGCCATCCCAAATATTTGCAAGTAAAATATGTGCATCATATAGGGCAAAGTTGAGTATAAAGACCTAAATGAGCAGGATATAAAATCAAACTACTTTATGTATATATAATTACCGTTAAAGCCATCACCAGCCTCCCTGGCTGCCAGAACTGTTCCCTTTGCCCCAAGAGCTGGTTGCTTTACCCCACGCATCACCTGGTCCGTCACTTGTTTCTTTTGATTTGTTCACATCCTCAGTGTTAGATTTGTTTGCAGTCCAAGCTGTGCTTGCGTTCCCTGAACCAGTTCCCTGGCTGCCAGAACTGTTTCCTTTGCCCCAAGAGCTGGTTCCTTTACCCCACGCATCACCTGGTCCGTCACTTGTTTCTTTTGATCTGTTCACATCCTCAGTGTTGGATTTGTTTGCAGTCCAAGCTGTACTTGCGTTTGCTGAACCAGTCCAAGCTGTGCTTGCGTTTCCGGAACCAGTCCAAGCTGTGCTTGCGTTTCCAGAACCAGTTCCCTTGGTGCATTCACGGGAAAAGTGACCCTCCTCCCCACACTTGTAGCAAGTGCCGCCGCCACCTCCACCACCAGAAGATCTACCACCTCCACCACCGCTGGGGCATTCACGGGCAAAGTGACCCTCCTCCCCACACTTGTAGCAACTGCCACCGCCACCACCAGAAGATCTACCACCTCCACCACCGCTGGGACATTCACGGGCAAAGTGACCGTCCTCCCCACACTTGTAGCAACCGCCGCCACCTCCACCACCAGAAGACCTACCGCCTCCACCGCTGGGACATTCACGGGCAAAGTGACCGTCCTCCCCACACTTGTAGCAACTGCCACCACCACCTCCACCACCAGAAGATCTACCGCCTCCACCGCTGCTGGGGCATTCACGGGCAAAGTGACCGTCCTCCCCACACTTGTAGCAACCGCCGCCGCCTCCACCACCAGAAGATCTACCGCCTCCACCACCGCTCGGGCATTCACGAGCAAAGTGACCGTCCTCCCCACACTTGTAGCAACCGCCACCTCCACCACCAGAAGATCTACCTCCTCTGTCCCCTCTACCTCGAAAACCTCCCCTACCTCCAAAGCCACCACGATCTGAACCATCCCCACCTCCATATCCACCCCTATCCGATCCACCACGGCCTCCTCTCCAACCACCACCTCTTCCCCTGTCACTGTAAGAATCAGATTGCTGGTTGTTGCCACCAAAGCCACTTCCGGAATTCCAGTTACTTTTGCTGCTCCAAGAATCTTGAATTCCAACTGCATCATTCGTTCCACTCTTCCAGGAATTACTCTGACCCCATCCTGTAGATGAACCTCCATCAGAAGTTTTTTTAGTACTCCATGTATCATTTTGGTTTTTTCCATTTACGTCTTGTTCGGCTGCAGATTTGCTATTCCAAGCAGAAGAATCTTGTTCACCTTTCCAACCACCAAATGCACTACTTGGCTTTTTCCAACTTTCACTTTGATCAAACCTTTTTGACTCCTCAGTGGTATGATCCACCGGCCTACCCCAAGATGATCCCCCTGTAGCTTGTTTACCCCAAGAAGACCCACCATCCTGTTTGCCCCAAGTAGATCTGCTATCTTCGCTCCCACCAGATCCATCTTCCTTCTTATTCCAAGCGGATCCACCAATTCCTTTATCCCATGAAGTACCTCCAGCTTGCTTGGCGAAAGATCCATCATCGTTTTTGTTCCAGGAAGAACCATCATCCAGCTTGCTATCGTCAGCCTTGCTCCAACTAGATCCACCATCTTGTTTTTTCCCGTCAGTCTCCGCATTTGCATCAGATTGCTTACCCCAAGAAGATCCACCATTGTTTTTATTCCAAGAGGATCCAGAACCCTGCTGGCTAGAAGAGGTTTTGTTGTCTGGCTTACTCCAGCTAGATCCACAGTCTTGCTTTTTCCAGTTATTCTCTGCCTTTGCATCAGATTGCTTACCCCAAGAGGAACCACCTTCACCTTCACTCTTCTTCCAAGAAGATCCAGCATCCTGCTGACTCCACGAGATTTGGCTATCTGTCTTATTTGATCCGCCATCTTGCTTTTTCCATCCAGTTTCTGCATTTGCATCAGATTGCTTACCCCAAGAAGATCCACCATCACTTTTGTTCCAAGAAGATCCGGCACCCTGCTGACTCCACGAGGTTTTGCTATCTGTCTTGTCTGATCCACCATCTTGTTTTTTCCAGTCAGTCTCTGCATTTGCATCAGATTGCTTACCCCAAGAAGATCCACCATCCTGCTTGCCCCATGAGGTTTTGTCAGAATCATCATTATTCCCTTGTTTTTGCACAGATCTGCCCCAGGAATTATCCATAACCTTCTCGGTGCTCTCTTGATGTGATTCAACCTTTTTGCCCCAGCCATCAGACGCACCACTAGTGGCACCAGCAGTAGAAGTAGCTTTCGCCCAACCATCATCTTGCCCAGAGCCAGCAACAGTTCTATCACTGACCCCAGAGGCACCCCATGATGAATTCTGAGTTTGAGTTGCTTTAGTCTCCCATATGGAATCACCTACATATATGGTATGAGAAGCACTAATTTCAAAGAAAACAGAATGCACACAGGAAAAGTAATTTCAGTTGCTATGAGAGAGCTTCAGTTCAGTATTGCATGACAGCTTCACTTTAAGCTCAAAAAACAAAGAAAAGCTTCTACTTCTCAGGATAACCTAAAGCAAGTAAATGTAACTCTGCTCATGCTAAACCTTAGTAACAAGGTCCATGATAAGCAAGGAAAAAGCAACTGGATTCAATTATAACTGTCCAAAGAAGAAACTACCAACTGAAGGGAAAACTTCAAATCCACAAGCTAATACCATTCTTGACCACTTACTTCCATTGCTTTCTAGACTTTTTACAGTGCATAAGATGTGCTTCTAACCTACTCCCTGCCATTTCAGGAAAATCTACTGTGATTTCGCGAATTTTGTATTTAACTGCAATTTTTGTTTAAAACGTCTAAGATAGAAATATTGCAGGCTGAATTAACTTATATGAATCACCAGGAAGTCGTGAACTCATGATCGTGCAGTGACTCTGTAAAATAAACAAGCCAACTTCTTAGAAGACCAGCTGGCCAGTATATACTACAGCTGAGATGGCTCCTGGTTATTAGTCCAACCAAAGCCAGAAGACAAGGGCCATGGCAGGGAGACTGACAAAAAGTATAACCAGCTTGCCAGCATATACTAAAGCTGAGACTACTCCTTGTTATTAGTCCAAGAAAAGCCAGAAGACAAGGGCTAAGGCAGCATTTGCCTAGCTGATAACATTCACAATATGGCACAATAATCATACCAGTTTTTGGTTCATCAGCAGAATCCAGCTGAATCTGCAATAATCCAGTAGATTAAGATGTGAGCTCATGGGCAGAAAAATGGGGCATAACAACAGTCATACGAACAAAGTCTAGACTGGGGAATTTTCAAAAAGAGATAAGATACTGACCGCTAAGCTTGAAGAAGGAAAGGCAGGCCAAGAACTCCTGCACAAAGTTTCTACCTTTATCAGGCCATATTAAACATCATCGATTTCCAATAATAATGTAGAGAAAAAGAAAAGTTCCATCTTCTCAGTGTCAAATGAAATCAAGTCTGAAGATTAGTTGCATGATATGTAAAGCCGCATGAATTAAAGCTTTTCTTAAGAAGCCAAATGGAGATAGTTGAACAGAAGACATACAGTATTAAGCAAACATGTCGAACGTGACTGAAGGGGGTGAAGTCAAGTTTAATACTAGTATTGTAAATTAGGATATCTATTCTTATTTGCCTTTGGTGATGGATGGACTGACGCGACAAATCTAAGGGGAGGTGCCATGGTGTATGTTATTGGCCCATAGTCCTGATTGATGAGACTCGCAGCGGAGTGAACGCTAAGCTGGAGGTTTGGAGACAGAAGGTAGGACCAAGACCAAGACAGAATACTTGGAGTGCAAGTTCAGTAACGGGAGCGACGCGTGGAGGTCTCACAACATGGGGTCTGGGGAGGTAGAGTGTACGCAGACCTTACCTCTACCTTGATAAGTAGAGAGGATGTTTCCGAAAGACCCTCGGCTATGGTTCAAAAGTATGTGAACCGATAAATATGAGTTTTCAAAAGTTTTACGAAGATAGAGAAAACATCAGCTCCTTAGCAGATCAGTCCCAACTTCCAAACTTTGAACATAAATAGACAAAAGATAGTTTAGGAATTTAATTGGACAGAAACTAGTGAAGATTTGAAGTCAATCTCTTCATAACAACTCTTTAGCATAACAAGAAGCATCAGCAAATAATCCCTTCCCAAAATAACACATGATTTTAGCTTCTTTTAATTTTGTTACAAGTATGGAAAGCAGATGCACGCATTTCAATCTTTAGACACTTCACCCAGGGGTGAACAACATGAATCAACATTTATAAAAGCAAGAAAAAGATAATACTGTTCTACATAGATACTACAGAGAGATGTATGGACAAGAAAAAAAAAGTAAATGTTAGCAGCAACTTTAAACCTTTCATGTCAAACAGTAAACATTAAACTTCTTTTAAACTTTGAACGAGATCTTTTCAGAACAACTCTTTTATCATATCAAGAAAAATAAGTAGACAATTTACGGTTCCTAAAAAAGGGCCTTATTTTAGCTCCTTTTTTGTTTCAAGTATGGAAAGCAGATGCAAGCATCTCCATATGTAGGCCCTTTGCCACATAGCGACTAGCAGATACATGAATCAACTTTTACATAAGCAAGCAATAAAAATACCTTTCCACATAGAAACTACTTCGAGATGTATGAACAAGTAACAAACAATAGATATTAGCAACGATTCTTAACCTTTCAGCAGAGGATGAAGCTCCTACATTTCCAGTGTTACCATCAGTGGCTGTAGTCCCTTGAACTGTCCAATCTGCCAAAAAGATAAAAGAAAGAACCGGTAAATACATACACGATAAGTTAGAAACCTTGATAAATTAGTTAGCTAGACTGAATCTTATCAACTGCACTACTCGACGCTAACCATTCAATTGTACAGTAGATAGTACTGTCTTTTTAAGTACAGAGTAACTGCAACAAAGTGAAGAAAGAAAAAGGACAAAAGTACAGCCCTATACTTACCAAGGGAGAAGACGGATCTATAGAAATTTTGAGATTAAATAACGAAAGAAGACAACCAAAAGCTAAGCAAAATAAAAGGCAAAAATACAAATAAGCAAACAAAAGCAGGCTCTGCAGTCAGATACATCCATGTAGAAGGGTGTGTTCGAAAGCAGTAATAAATTTCGCACGCGGAAACAGGTTATAATTGCCAGACACGGGCAGGACAGTTGGTCCTGTAAACCTGTTACAGTACCTCATGGAGTAGGCTTGTTGAAGAGCATCTGAAAACTCAGAGATGATTATATTCAAAAAACATACACTGCTCAAGGATAATGGCATGCGGATAAATTTTGGCAGGAGATAACCCCCAATATAATGTGGAAGTAAATAAAAAGCAACAGCGTCACAACATCACAAAGATAACGGGAATTATCTTTTAGGAGAAACTGTGAAGACTGGGAAATTAGGGGAGTCACTGATCTTCTGGAAAATTAGAAGGGCCAGAACATCAAAAAGATGGGAAATACACTGTTTGTCTGGGTACAGAACTTTGTGTGACATGCAGAGTACTGTTACACAGTGGCCTTGGATAACTGCAAATGAGGCGTGTTTGACACGATCAAAATTACAAAGGATGGGAATTAAGTGTTGTGCAGCAGACGCTCCATGTGTGGGGAAAATGATGAAGAAGTGAATCACCTCTTTGTACACTGCCAGGCAGCCAGAAATCTGTAGTGCATGTTTCTCAGCTTATACAACCTAAAATGGGCAATGTCAAAGACAGTGGAGGAACTGCCTGCACCGAAGGAAGAGAATTGCATAACAGAATAGGAAGACATGGATGACCATCCCTGCATGCATTTTTTGGACAAGTTGGGTAGAAAAGGAATAAGATACTTTGAAGTCTTAGTTAACTCTATACACAAACTTAGAAGATGTTCAACTCTTTACTTGAATTCCTCAGCTTGCTAGAGCTTTTGTTTTGTATGTACTATGTAGCTGCACTTATTTGGTGTTTTTTCTCTGGAATAAAAAGTACAAACTCATCCAAGAAAAGGAGCAAAATACTTCCTACCTTGAGAACCATCCTGTGTTCCAAGCAGGTCAAAAGGTTTTGATGTATCACCATCGCCCCTATTGTAGGAAGTAAAGAGTGTTAAAAGAAATCGAAGTGTCAAAAAACAATTAAAAGTTCCTCCTCGAATTTGTTCAGGTAAAGAGATTGTACCCAAGAGACATGACAGAACTCTTTACTTGAACTTCCGCAAGATGTTCGGATTTGACTACAAAGACACAGTTTAGCGACAATTTCCCTTATAACATCAGAAGTCGAAGTAAGGAAACATATAAACCTGTAAGAATTTTTTGCTGGGAATCAAGCTTTACTGTAACATCAGAACGTCGTATGGCTAATACACGACAAAGATATCCCTTCAAAGGCCCCACTCGGATTCTCAGTGACTGCCCAACTGAAAACATTTCATTTTTATCCTCGCGCTGGACTGTGTAGAAAAAAAAAAGTTAAGGAATCAATATTTTAATTGGGGAGCAGTGCCTAATTTGAGGCATCAAATATAAAAAAAGCAGACTCATGAAAAACGTACAACTGTTGTTATCATCCCTCACTCTCCAAGATTTCTCAGGCGAAAGAGGGGATTTAGGTGATGATGACAACTCTGCAAAACCTGAAGGACCAGGCTCACTTCCCTGATTAAATAAAAATATGTACAAAAAAATTAGGGGAACAAATATGGGTAACATATAAATACGATTAGTTCAAAAATCCCCAAATGTACAAACCTTCTCATTCAATACACCACCACTGCCTGTAATTCTTTCACACATCTGACCTTTGACACAGAGATAACCATTATTATCCTGTTCACTTTGGTCATATAGAAAGACGACACCTTTGTAGATCTGCTTCACAGTTCCTTGTCTATCCTGCATTTATTAACCCCCATTACATCATTTCAGAAGAATAATAACATATAAAATAATGTCACTCCTTCCATGATTAACAGTCAACCTTTCCAAGGGGTAACCTACTGGAATAACAACCTTGGGAACCAAGGTTTCGAATGCCAGCAAAAGCACTAGTGAATTATTCTCATATACCTAACCTTTGATGGGCAGTGGTAGGAGATAGCAAGTCATTGGTGGATTAATTAAGGTGCGACTCAGACACTACCATAATCATCCAAAAAATTAAAGATGAATAACAGTCAAACCTTCAAGGAACCATCCAAAACTCTAACCACATCACTGATTGAAATGGAATTAGCTAGCTGATCTTTCACAGTGAATAGCTTCTTATCAAAAGATGCACGCTTCAACTCACGCAATTGAATGCTCACTACCACAGGTCTCTCTGAACCATATTTCATGATCTGAGAAATAATCAATTTAAATAAGATATCATTCACCCAAAGCAAAATAAAGCTAATACACTCGCACATACCTTAAAGCTATCATCTTTCTCCTTGCCAATAATAATGCCAAAATCATTCCTACTGTAATAGCATATAAGAACGATTAAGCACGAATGACAAATACAGGGTGCAAATTCCACATTTGGTAAACAGTAAAAGAGACAAACCTACCCAAAGAATACAAGATCATCTACTTCAAAATTGTTTCCCATGCTAGAGCTTGAAGAACTCTCTCCTTTCTCACCTCCTTTCTCACCAACCTTGAAATCATTTGTGATTCTCTTTTTCTTCCGATCACCGTAAAGCTGGGTAAGCCACTCTACATCCCGGGGTTCATCATTACTAGAAGGTTCAAACTTCAGGAGTTCAGCTTCAGTAGGCGCTACACCCCAATAGCTCAATGAATCAGTCCCCACTTTTTTGTATAAATAACCATCCTTCAGTATCTTTCCGTCAAGAATTTCAAACATTAGGTTTGTATCCCGATCCTTCCGGCATTGGATGAGAGGCCGAAAATCTCTGCAGTTTAATTAAGGCAAAACATCATTGACTTGCAACCAATTATATTGGAATCGTAATAAATAGAGTAGGCATATTACTCGAGCTCTGTAGCGCTAATTAGTCTTGGTGCTGGAATAACTCCTTTCTTGGCAGCAACTCCTCCACCCTATAAACAATTTTAAGAACTCAGCTATTGAGTAAGTTGAAAGTAAAAAATGAAAAGGTATGGAAACATCAACATGTGAATAGTCAGTTCAACGTTCTTTAGAAGGACTCAAACAAAACGACAGTACAATGTTAGAAGTCTATGAATACTTGAGTATAGAGCTGGTTTAGGATCATCTTAAACCATGACTAAGAATTAGGAATTGATATCTCCTCCGGTCAATTATAAACCATAAACCCGGGTGAAAATGTGCTTATAGCAATTCCCTTCAAGAGCAAACGACAGAGATATCAACCCTATAATATCCCTGCATTTTTGCATTCTCTCGTTTGAGACCTTCACATGGACAGCTCTCAGAAGAGCCTGTCTAACTCAAGACAATCTTTCTAAAAGGAACTTCCAGCTAGTATAGATGTTACATGTGCCAGCAAAGCTCAAAGTCTCTTGAAGGGAATTGCTATATGATGTGTCAGCAAAGCTCAAAGTCTATCAACCACTTATTCCCCAGTAGCTGCAGGCATGAGATCTCTGTTTCTAACAATTCTGGGAATAAGGTGGACTCACTCTCAGGGCATTAAGGAAGCAGTTGAAGCATGGAGCAAGTGGAAAACTGACAGAGCCATCAAGAAAGTCTGGAAGATGATCCCTGCATGCATCTTTTGGTATCTTTGGCAAGAGAGGAATCACAATGTTTTGTGGCATTTCAACTCCTACCCATTTTGTGAAATCCAAAAGCCTACATCTCTTTAGTTGGAGCGATATCACCTCGGGTTACATGATGTTGGCTCCTACCTTAAGACTTATCAGTTTTCTTTTAGCTTAACCCCATACTTTTTGGTTTTTTTGTTAAGCTCCCTGACCTAAATAGAAATGCATCGTATTTTTGCATCTCCTTGATGTCACTAATGAAATATGTTACTTCATCAAAAAGGTATTGAGCTCCAAAGCCCTTGAAAAAATGTATTCTAAGAAAACTAGTCATATTATAAAGCCTAAAGTAAATGTAAGTAGATTAATAGGCATTAAACATGGATTGCTAAGTGCATAATTAGCTAAATACTTTGCTTAGTCAAAGTCAGGCATAAATACTGATAGAGCATAGGAGCAAACATTTAAGACAAAGAGAAGAGGAAGAACAGTGACTGTAATATTATATAAACAACTAAACGGATCAACATCGTGCAGTGCAGGAAATACTGAAATCACAACCACCAATTAAGTACAAATGTACAAAACTAACAACTCCAAGCAGATGTGCATTTCTTACTAAGAAATTTGAGGTCCAGATAACCAAAAGCACAATTACCCAGAAATCATGGGTAGCACCGTCCCTCCCTCCCTCCCTAACACAGGTTTTTGATCTTCCTTTTACTTCTGTTTCCTTTTCTTTTTTCCTTTTCCAGGATGAGGAAGCGAAGAGAAGAAGGGAGTAGGGTGTTATGCCTCATATCTTCATATTCACAGAGTAATTCACATTAACAAAAATATAACATAATTCTGAAAATCAAATATAAATTATTACAAATTTGTCGGCAATGGCTTGTAAGTCTATTCTTGGAATCAGCTTCACCGTCACTTTCTTCCGTGCATCATTCACAGCCACAACCTACATGACCATGATGAAACAGTTAGCACACTAAAACGAAAGTGGTTTATTATTGATGTTTGATTTCTTAGACAAGTAAAGTGAGGCCAATAAGCAATATTAACCAGCAGAAAAATTAATGTATTTTTTTATAAGGAAGGTAATTTTAAAAATGAAACCAGCGTCAAGTGAATGCTGGTGATTAGAAGCAATAAAAAAAAGAGCCTTACAGAAAATTCATGCATTTACATATATGATAGAGAGATTTAAATAGCAGCCAGCTGATAGAATTAAAAGTACCTGTGCCAAATCGCCCTTGTATATTCCACTTTTGACACGTGCCCACATTCCCTCAGAAATCCCACTAGACTTGTTCCGGACAGCAATCAAATGAGAAACTTCATTCATCGGAACAGGTACCACTCTACTTGAATATATACTACAAAGGCCTTTACATGCCTATACAAGGAGCTCGGCTTAGTGAGTGTAAAATGTCATTAAAGAATGCTTTCATCAAAAAAAAGAATGTCATTAAGAAATGCTCAGACTTCCACAGAAGCATCAAGGCCAGTTCAAGACCTAAGAATGTCACAAAAAACAGCAAAAAAAGGAAGTAGAACCTCGTAGACATCAAATTGTCTGTCAGCCTCAATATAAATAAATCCCTTCACATGATCAAGTGCAAAAACGGAAATTATCTGCAGCTTTGTTCCTAGAGCAAGCAAGTCTACGTACTTCTGCATAAGACAGAAAGCTGAGTGCTTTTCTCTTCCAACCTATAGCACAAAGCAAATAAAAAAAGAAAACATAAGCCGTAAAACTAGAAAGGCAGTAGGAAAGAATTAAATGACAACAATCTGACATATATGCATCCATGACTTTTCATTTTGTTGTCAATTAGCGTACCGTGCATTTAACTTTCCATATAGTTGGATCCTTGAGAGTAGGCACAATTGTGTCCTGTTCAAATAGTCTCTTCCTCTCATCATTATCTTGTGCATAGGTAACAAAACTAGAACCTGGTCTATAACGCTCCCTTAACATTTGTTCTAGCTCTTCTCCATCCATTTCCTCCTCTTTGACCACTGGGAGTTGGGGTGTTCTTACAGGTTCATTCTTGATTTCGACATTATTTCCAAATTCCTCTTCAAGCAAATCTGTTTTGCATCAAAGGAACCACAATTATTAGATAAATCAAAGTCAAAGTAACACTGGCATAGTGTACTTATCAAGAAAATAAATAATTAAATATAATAACTCTGGCATAGTAAATATTATACAGAAATATCTACCACTAAAAGCTTATAGTCTAGTGACATCAGTGGGGGTCTACCACACGTGTGTATTCAATTTTCACTACCCCCTTTCCCCCATCCCGCCATATATATATATATATATATAAATCTACATAGGAGCACATAACTTGCAGTTTTAGGCAATCACAACTATGAGTGCAGTAAGATAAACACGGCACCAGAGTTAAACATGTTTTTATAGTATTTATCAGGCTTAAACTGCTTGTACTTTTTTCCCCTTTTCTGATAAGATAAATTGCTTGTAGTTTGTTTAATCTAGAAGGAAGGAAGGTTGGCTTATAAGCTTTGTTTTTCTTTTGGAAACTTTAGGCAATGTTGTTATTATGATAACAAGAAGCACATGATAATACAAGTAAATGATTTTTTCTTTTTGAAAAAATTGAAGTGGACATGTTTTTGATGAGCTAATAATAAAAGGTAAAAATCGAGAGGCAGCATAGACCAGCATAAAATTCTAAATGAACAATGAGAGAGGTGACGACAAACAATAAGCATGTGCACAGAGAAGATTGCGATAAAATCAACCCAACAGAAAGCTATTCTCACGAGAAAATACAGATAAAGAAGTTCAGAATTTCTATTAGAATGGAAGCATGAAAAATAATATGAGATGTGCTTAGAAGTATGAAGCTCAAAATATGAAAGAAGAATCTATTAATTGTTCTTAGCCCGGAGAATTATGGTACTGGGGAGCTATTGTTTTAACACGTTCCTATTCCCCTTTTATACAAGTAATATTAACACAAGATCCCATTCAAAAGAAATCAGTTAATCAACCACGCCTTAGACCAAACATTTTCAAGGAATGTAAAATACACATATATTCGTCAAACATAGTTTTTCCATGTATGTAGGGAAGGTCTATGTAACAGTCACTGAAAAACATAAAATGATTTACAATTAAAAAAAGTACATATTAAAAGGGTACACAGACTTTCTTCTTTGTTCATTTGCTATTAGGTAAACAAAATCAGAAAATTTTAAGCAAAAACCTCCCATGCTAAACCAATTGGCAGAACCAAACAAAACGTTAGCAAAACAACTACAGCAAAGGGTGCAATTTCAGAACAGTTTTTCCAACAGCAAATTTTAGCTTAAAAGTCTCAGTTCTCACGAAGTTCATATAAACCTCAAACATGCAAAGATAACCACATTTACGTGAAAATGAATACTGGCGTAGCCTATTACACAAACAGATTCACCAAAAATCATAATTTCTCAGTCAATTTTCTGAAATATCCAAAACACGAATATATAGAACAAAACAAAAGGGAAATTAGGTAACTGATGTCTCGTATTACCTTCAAACAACTTTTTACGGCTAATCCTTCAAAAACCTCGAGTCTTAAAAACCTTTATTTAAACCTCAAACATGCAAATAAGTAGTCACAAGATCTACGACAATGCAGACATGTAGTATATCATATTGCACAAAAAGATTCACCAAAAACCTAATTTCTCAGTCAATTTTCTAAAACTATCCAAAAGGTGAATATATAGAACAAAGCAAAAAGGAATTAGGTGACTAATCCTTCAAAAGCCTCGAGTATTAAAACCTTTATTTAAACCTCAAACATGCAAATAAGTAGTCAAAATCTACAACAATGCACACTAGCATATCCTATTACACAAATATATTCACCAAAATCCCTAATTTTCTAAAACTATCCAAAAGGCGAATATATAGAACAAAGCAAAAAGGAATTAGGTGACTAATCCTTCAAAAGCCTCGAGTATTAAAACCTTTATTTAAACCTCAAACATGCAAATAAGTAGTCAAAATCTACAACAATGCACACTAGCATATCCTATTACACAAATATATTCACCAAAAACCTAATTTCTCAGTCAATTTTCTAAAACTATCCAAAAGGCGAATATATAGAACAAAGCAAAAAGGAATTAGGTGACTAATCCTTCAAAAGCCTAGAGTATTAAAACCTTTATTTAAACCTCAAACATGCAAATAAGTAGTCAAAATCTACAACAATGCACACTAGCATATCCTATTACACAAATATATTCACCAAAATCCCTAATTTCTCAGTCAATTTCATCCAAAAGGCGAATATATAGAACAAATCAAAAAAGGAATTAGGTGACTGCTATAGCGTATACCTTCAAACAACATGTTACAATTAATCCTTCAAAAACCTCGATACTTAAACTTTTATTTAAACCTCAAACATGCAATTACGACAATGCAGACCGGTATAGCTTATTACACAAACATATTCACCTAAAATCCCTAATTTCTCAGTCAATTCCACGAAACGTTCAAAATCTAAACAAAATTAAAGGAACTGAGTGACAGCTGTAACGGATTTAACCTTCGTTGAAATCCAGCAAGTATGTCAAAATGCATACCGATATAGCTTATTACACAAACAGATTCAACAAAAACCCTAATTTCAGTCAATTTTATCCAAAACGTGAATATACAGAACAAAGCAAAAAGGAATTAGATGACTAATCCTTCATAAACCTGGATACTTAAACCTTTATTTAAACCTCAAACATGCAAATAAGTAGTCAAATAATGTACGACAATGCAGACCAGTATAGCTAACAGATTCACCAAAACCCCTAATTTCTCGGTCAATTTTATCCAAAACGCGAATATATAGAACAAAGCATAAACGAATTAGGTGACTGCTATATCGTATACCTTCAAACAACTTTTTACAATTAATCCTTCAAAAACCTTGATACTTAAACATTTATTTAAACCTCAAACATGCAAATTATGACAATGCAGACCGGTATAGCTTATTACACAAACATATTCACCAAAAATCCCTAAATTTCTCAGTCAATTTTGCTAGACATTCAAAATTCAAAACAAAATTAAAGGAACCCTCAAACATGCAAAAGAAACCCACATTTATGTGAAAATGAATACTGGCACAGCCTATTACACAAACAGATTCACCAAAACCCCTAATTTCTCAGTCAATTTTCTCAATTATCCAAAAAGCGAATACATACAACAAAGCAAAAAAGGAATTTAGATGACTTCAAACAACTTCTAGTGGCTAATCTTTCATAAGCCTCGATTCTTAAAACCTTTATATAAACCTCAAACATGCAAATAACTAGTCAAAAAATCTACAACAATGCAAGCCGGTATAGTGTATTACACAAACTGATTCACCTAAAATTCCTAATTTCTCAGTCAATTCCAACTAGACATTCAAAATTTGAGACAAAAATTAAAAGGAACTGAGTGACAGCTGTAACACATTTAACCTTCAAAAACCTGAATTCTCAAACATGCAAATAACTAGTCAAAAAATCTACAACAATGCACACTAGCATATCCTATTACACAAACATATTCACCAAAAACCCTAATTTCTCTGTCAATTTTATCCAAAATGCGAATATATAGAACAAAGCAAAAAGGAATTAGGCGACTAATCCTTCATAAGCCTCGAGTCTTAAAACCTTTATTTAAACCGCAAACATGCAAATTACAACAATGCATACCGGTAAGCTTATTACACAAACACACTCACCAAAAAATTCAGTTTTAAAACAAAAAAAAACTGTGACAGCTGTAACGCATTTAATCTAATACACAAACAGATTCACAGTTACCTTCAAACAACATTTTACAGTTAATCCTTCATAAGCATCGAGTATTAAAACCTTTAATTTAAACCTCAAACATGCAAATAAGTAGTTAAATAATATACGACAAATCAACGATGCAGATCAGTATAGCTCATTTAAAATCCCTAATTTCACATAAAATTCCACTAAACATTCAAAATTAAAGGAACTGAGTAAATGACAGCTGTAACGCATTTTTAAACCTTCATCGAAGAAATCAGAGTCGTCGCTAAAGTTGAACTCGTCGTCGTCGTCGTCATCGACATCGTAAGCCACGTCATCAACGAACTGAAGTACACTACGATCTTTTCTTTTCCGTCCACCACCGGTTTTATCATCATCGTAACCGTCGTTAGAGTTAAGCTTTCTTTTTCCGGCCGATGAGGTGTTGCCGTCGGTGAGTTTTTCTTTACCCTTTTGTAAGACCGATTTTCTACCCATTTTGCTTCTACAGCGTCACACAGAGAGTGTGTATTGTATCGATATAATATGACACATCTGATAGTACCCAATACCTTTTATTTGGGGCTAAATAGTACATGGGGAAAAGCTAGGGTAGTCCTTTATAGGGGTTGTTTGGTTGGTGAGGTGGGATAAATTGTGAATTATTTTATTTAATAGTTATTCCATTCATCTCAAATTATTTGTGTTTTTTAATTTACACGTCTCTTAAAAATTAGAAGGGATATTTGATCTATTTTATCCGGTTTATGTCTAAGTTATACTCTTTTCATTTTATATTTACTCTATTTATGTGTCATCTTCATTAATGACAAAAGGTAAAATAGAAAAAAAAAAATTATGCGTTGAACTACTAAAATAATAAATAATTTGATATAATTATTTTTAATAATTCCGATAAATAATTTGAGACGGAGGGAATAGTGTATAAGTTTTAGATTTGAAATTAGCATTGCATGCGAAATATAATAATTTGAGGTGTAGTTACGAGATAAAATAACAAAGACAAGAGGGATTGCTCAGATGATAAGCATCTTTCGAGTCACCAAAGGAGCAAGAGGAGCTCATGTAGGAGGTGTTAAAAGATAACAAAATGAAACATATGCCCTTTCAAAAGTTTTCTTAGGAAATACTATTGTACACTATTAACATTTGAAATAAGTGTTTATCTCAATTTATCCCATTAAATCAAACATGTGTTTTATACTTCCTTCAAATAAAAAAAATATTCATTTAGCCTTTATTTTTTTAGTCAAAAAAGAGTGTTCATTTATCAAATCAAGAAAAAATTAATTTTACTTTTTTAAATTTGTCCTTATTAATTATTAAGTGAACACATTTCAATACTTATTTTTTTGGTAATCAATTGTGAAGCATTGCCATTACTAACAAAATACTTACAAATGAAAGAGCATCTAGAGATCAACTACCACCTTCTAGGAAGGGTGCAGTAAGATCAACTCGACCTCAGCAAAACAACAACTACCAATCAACTAGCCTAATTACAAACTTTATCTATCCAGTATTTACATCTAAGTGTCATCTTTGAGCCTCTAACTACTTCTATTCTTGTTCTAATTTCTTTCTGTATTTGAGTGCAGACAAAACTAGTACCTACATCCAGTTTCTTGAACACTTTCTTATTTCTAACTTGCAATGTATGGTATACCATAGTTTCCCATACTGCTGCAACTATCTCCTTCCTGGACTGTCTCCAATGTCTCATCGTGATCCATTGTATTCCTTCTTTAACTTCACATTGTCTAATGAGTATGCACAACCATTATGAGATATCATCTCTTAGTCTTGTAATGCATGTGCAATTGCCAAACAAATGCAGTTGAGTTTCATCAGTATGTGCAGTACATAAGCAACACTTTGTATCTTTCACTGATATGATCAACTTATGAAGTCTCATCTTTGTCAGTAACATGTTCTTATATGTTAACCAAAGGATAAATCTTTACCTAGGTAACATGATAAAGCTCCACAGTAGATCAACCTCATTTAATCTTGTCGTTGTTCCCAACATGATCACATAACAACTTTCCTACTGAGGTCAATATTCAGAATCTTACAACTCTTGATATTCAGTCCACCATATTTCTTAGAAACACATACTGCTTTCCAAGCCACTAAGAACATTTTCCTCTTCTCCAATGTACTGCCCCACACGTATTATTTACATTTTCTATCCACTTATTTTAATACACGTTGGGACAAGATGAATGCAACAACTCATAAATTATATATAAAGAACAACACATCATTTATGATTTACAGCCTACATGCATAAGAAAGTTGTTTATAATATTCACGGTTGATTCTACTTGTGATCTTATCCACCAATTGATGGCATTCCATTTTACTCCACTTCTTGAATGACAAAGGCAATCCTAGGTATCTGATTGGTAGGGTACTTTGTGTTAACCTCCCACAAATCATTTTAGATATGTATTTGTACAATACATTTCAACAAGACATTTCCATGAATTGGCTAGCATATTGTGATGCATGTACCTTATGTATAATTGACCTGCTTCAACAACTTTCCATTCTCCAAGAAATCCATAATAGCATTGGTGATATCCTCTCATATCACTCCTCATACATCTTGAAAGAAATCACTCCCATAACCATCTGGTTCACGACTTCTATTTTTGTCAATACTAAATACTGCTTCTTTCACTTTCTTAGCAGTATAGGGTCTGATCAGCTCAAGTTGTTCAACTACTATCAAAGTGTGGCCATTTCTCATAAACATTACACATGTTAGGACTTGTCCTTCTGCTCTATTGCCCAACATGCATTTATATTAGTCCACAAAAATATTAATTATAGCCTCTTGATCAATCTGTAGTACATCCTGGGAATCCGTTAGTTGTACTACTTCTTGCTGAAGTTTTTTGTGTTTGATGACTGAGAAAAATATATGGTACCATCATCCCCTAATTTTATCCAAGTAGCCTTACTCCTTTGGTGCAAGAACACCTCAGTCATGTAAGATGATCTTCTAAACTTGATATATATATATATATCAGGTTGTTGTAACCCTGTATTTAATGGACTCAGTTGCAATTCTATTTTGGCTCTCTGCAGTGCTAAACTATCCTCCTCAGTCTCTACAATAATATTTCTAAAATGCTCACCATTTAGCCTTCGCAATTCCTTCTTTAACCACTTCAACCTTTTTACTACTATCAACATCACGTGCCATTCTATTAGTTTATGTCAAACTCCCTCCACTTTATTCGGGAAGCAATGGTGACTAGATCAGACATTTCAACACTTAAAGGGTTGTTTAGCTTTTTTTAGACCATCTATTAGAGTTATCTTCAGTGCACTGTTGCTGAGTTTTAGTTTATTCATCAACCTTATTTCCCTTGTCAGGCCCTGGATTCATCTCACCAGTCTCTATCTCCTTACCTTTTCTTACTTCTACAGTTGGTGCACGCACTTTCTTCTTTCTACATTCCTCCTCCTATGCCCATACTTTTTACAATGGGTACACAAAGTAGGCTTCCAATCGTATTGGATCTTCTGCTCAACTAAAGTACCCCTTTCATTCCTGAAATGCACATTATTAGGTAACTTATCATTCATATCCACTTCAATCAACAATCTAGCAAAGTTAAACCCAATTTCTTATCTGTATGATTATCCACCATTAGTGGTTTCTCAATTAAGCTTCATATTTTACTTATCCCTTTTTTAATCAAGTACTTGAATTTCAATCCAGGTAACTTGACCCAAATTGAAACAATATACAACTCATCTCTAGTAAATTTCATGTCTGAATTCCAAGCCTTAACGATAAATGACTCGTTATCAAAGTGATAAATTCCCCCTTTCAAGACCTCATTCTTCCCCACACTCGACTCAAACTGCACCAACACTACCCCATTATTTAACATAGATGACTTATTGATCCCTAATTTCCCCCCACAATCATTGGATATACTCATTCAACACTGAGAAATGGGGATATGCTCATAGAACATAACACACAATTGCATTCTTCCAAAATACCAATTTTGAGCTTATATCATTGTATTCAATCTCACAAATAGGATCCTCACCATGCATATCAGTAGAAACATAATCCAGTTTAAATCCAGCATTAACTATCTTTGTTATATCAAAATTGTCCCACATCGATAATTTCTTCTCCACTACTAGACTTGCTTCCATGTCATCCGCCCATGAAATCTTACTCGAGCTACCAGACACATTCATCCCCACTTTCCATTCTTCTAGGGTTTTGGTTTTACTTGTGACATCCTCTTCTCGCATTGTTACTGTTTCATTGAGATTTGAAGCTTCTTCCTCAGCATCCTCGTTTCTCACCTTTTCTACATGTTGAACAAATGTAGCCGATACACTTCGAGCCATTGAGGCATCTAGTCTCCATGGATGCGCACGTTAGTCTAACATGCGCTAAGAGAGAAAGGTTTCCTCCCAATACTTATTTAATTAGGGGTATTTTAATTAAATTTTCTATTTTCCGTAGATGTTAGTATTTTTTAAAGGGGTGTGCAAATGACAAAGTGGACATTTTTTTTTATTTGGAGGGAGTACTATGTATGCATTTGGTCATGAAAATCAAACTTTTTTTTACTTTATTTAATTTTGAAGTTGGAGTTAAAGATGGAGTGTGTTTGGTTGTAGTTTTTGCAAAGAATATTTGGTTGTTTGAATGTACTGAAAGTAAAAATAACATTTTAGTTGTTTTTTAAATTCGAAATGCACATTCAAGTTTTATTTGGAATTTTCATGGCCAAATGTTGATTTTCAAATAAAATGAAAAAAAATCTGAAAATTGTGAAAAAATCTCATGGCCAAACATGTCCTATATCTCGTCCATTCATATTTTTAACTCGTAAAAATAAATCATTAAATAACCACATCATTATTTAATCATCATATCATTAAAAAAATTGATATTAAAGATTATATTCATTTAATTAATTAATGTAGTTCATAATTAGTGTTTTAAAAGATGTTTTGGGGACAAATTTTGGGGTGAGCCCCGTGGCGAGGGGCACTAAAAAAGCATTGAGGCATACTAGCGGAGGCGCACATATTGTGGAGCCTAAGTCTAAAAATTTGGGACATTCGCTTAGACGTAAGTCTAAAAATTTGGGATATTCGCTTAGACGTAAGTCTTATCGTTCCGGGCGTTCATTTAAAATGTAAGCCTAGAAAATTTTCCAAGTTGAAATCAAATTGCTTAATTTTTTTTTTAAAATACTTAAATATTCAAAACTTAAATCATAATAAATTTTCAAACAAAAAAAAAAACTCAAAAGTCAAATACCTCTTTTAATTGTTTATCCTAATTTTATAATACTTTCCTATTATCGTTTACTGAGTAATCAATACTCATTATCTGCAAAGTGCATATTACAAAGCAAGAACTTTCTTGGCCTCCGAATTGAAGATACGGTAATATCTTGGGAAGAACTGTAATGATCCAAAAGCCAACTTTGTTTTAACCATGGTTTAGAGGTTTTTTTTGGTTAGGATTTGAGTCACAAATTCTACCTAATCAAAAAACAATAAATAAGCAAAGAATAAATAACATACACAGATTTATAGTGATTTACCCTTAAGAGTGACAAGTGTATTAATATTAGAAGGGCACTGAACAAACTTGACGGATTTGATATTGGAGAGGAGTTGCATCCGGAGTTTTTCACCTAATACATATAGGTTTGTCACATTTTCCATTATAATATGAAAAAATAAAATAAAATAATTTATAAGATCCTCAGAATAAATTTTATGTTCATCGTGACAACGCAAAATATGAGGATCGCCTGCTAAATTTAAGAGATAGAGCCCTAACCTTAATTTGGAATCGACGTATTAAGACTTCTTCATGGAGTAGAATTTAACTTTACTCGTTTTTTTTTTTTTGGCGAAGGCATCGCTTCTTTTCTTCAAGTCTTGCAGGGTAAACTCGGTGACGATAGCGCACCACGTCGTACCACTACTCGTGTTGTTCCTATCAATTAATCGTTCTACCTATTTTGCAAATGTGGATATTAATGGAAAAGGTTCAAATTAAAAATGGACCAAACTTTAATTAATAATAGCTTCTTTTTTTTTTTCGAACTCCTTGACTTTTGTTATGTTGTTGGCTTCAAGCCCTTCAGTATTGGCTTAATTTTCCTTATGAGTTTAACTACTAATATTCGTTGATGGTATTTTTACATTATTATGTTATGTTTACTTGTTATATAACAAACAATTTTGTCTTTTATTTTTAAGATCATAGTTTCACATCTTTATAAAAGAAATATGTATAAATATCATTTAAGTAACATAATAATATAGTACTCCTTTTCTATACTTTTAAGGGTACTGTGCGAGAAAAAAAACTTTTTTTTATTCACATTAAAAAATTAAAATTAACTAATTAATCAACATTAAAAAATTATTGATCAAAACATCAAATTGGGACATGAAATTTGGGCCCAAATTTGTTTTGGGCGGGAGTTGAACTTTGACCCAATTTAATTCTTATTGTTCAATGGATTCGAACACGCTACCTCTCGCTTGCTAATGACTTTTGAAGGAACCTTCAAAAGCTAGGCTACAATTCCACTAATAAGATTGGAGACATGTTTTATACATATCTTAATATTTAACCAATAAAAAAAATAAAAATTCTGGGGCGAAGCCGCGGAGGCCCCGCCGGCCGGGGGCCTGTGCAGTGGCGCCGCCTTGGCTGCCCCAGGAACGGCCCTGTACTATTGATATATATAAGTTAACCGAACCCAACAATAGTTTATTCAGTATAATATAAAATCAACCCAAAAATATCAGGGAAAATTACACGGTAAACTAGCTATAAAGATTAATTTTCACCTCCTTCCTATCTTTTTGAAATGGTCAGATTCACCGTTTACTTTTTCTAAGATATATACTCATTTTTCAGCAACAGAAACCATCTTCATCCCCTTTTCATTTGCTTCCATCTCATCCCTAAACCTTTTATAAATGTCACACTTGTAGTAATCCTTAGTCCTCATTACCAAAATCAAAGAAACAAGAGCTCCAAATAAATTAACACAAGCAAGTATGATAAATGAACTCCTAAAACATTGCTTCCCAATGCAAGTCAATTCTTTCACCATTGATCTTGTCATTCCATTCCTTGCTAGTTGCTTCAATGCCTCATTATCATAAAGTTTTCCTACAATTTTCACATTCAATACGTATGATCCAATAGGACTAGCCAATTGTCCACAATTGAACAACGTTGAGTAATACTTCAGTCCAAAGAGCTCCGATATTATGATGAAAAGAAGCGTCAATTGGATACCAAAAGAGAAGCCTATTAGGAACGATGCCACATAAACTGAACATGAGAATGAGAATGCAATGATGAGATCGCCAATGGCGGGTAAGAGGAGAGCAAAGGTCATCATCAACGTGTGAGGGACTTTCCACTTTAAGAGAAGTTTTTCAGAGACAAACCCTGAAAAAACCCTACCGAAATAGTTCCATATGCTCACTAGGGACACAAATGTGCTAATGGTGTGTTGTGGATACCCTAAGGATTCACCAATTTGTCCCAAATTGTCTATTGCTGTTAAGCTACATCCTAGCCCACAAAAAGTTGCCACAAATAGAATCAACATGTCCACACTCAATAGGGCTTGTAGTATGCTATAATCCTCACCCCTTTTTGGCTTCTTGAAGATATCACTAAAGCATCCAACTTCCTTCTTTTCTTGTGTTTTTTCCATGGAAGAATGCTCCGGCAACTCAACGATTTCCGACACCTGACCGGCCGCCGACTTAGATTCCGGCAAAGGGGGTTCTTCAACAATAACATTACAAGGGGATTTCAAAATTTCTCTTTTCAACTTCCAACATGAATACTCCTCCCTTATTGCAATAAGGCATGGCGAAAATAGCACCACACAAACTATAGTGGCACATGCAACATAAGCATTGTGTGAGAAATGAAGGTACTTTTGTGCAATTGTTATCCCCATCAATAACAAAGCCAATGAAATTGATATAATAAGATTCTCATAAAATACTTTCACCTCATTCGGATGCCTAGAACATTTCATCTCCCTAATATTAAAGATGAAAAGAATTGAGAGCAATGCAGGGAGCCAACCAATTAGAAGTATCAAAGACTTAGAATCATTACCATAAATAGCCAAATAAAGTTGTGTGAAAATTGCACCACTTAACCCTACAAATCCCTTCATCAAACCTAACATCATTCCTCTACTCTCTGGGAAATTCTTAACACATGTAACAAGTGAACCAGTATTAGCAAAATTCTGTGAATTAGCACCAATACATATGTAAATACACATTTGCCATACTTTTGGTGTTGCAATTTTTTTGGTCACGGCTAGCCAAATAAGAAAATACCCAGCAAAATTCATCACTGACCCGACTAAAAGAACGAACCAAGTTGGCGTTACCTCGGCTAAAAGACCAGAAAGGACACCAACATTAGCACCCAAATCTTTGCAAGTACCAAGAAGATTGAGGGTAGATTGGTCATATCCAAGAGTTGATTTTATAGTTTTGGAATATACACCAAATAAATATGTTGCACCTGCACCAGCCATGATTAAGAATGAAGCAAACATCATGAACCAACGTCCACGAAGGAATTGCAAAGTGAAATTGCATGGCTCAAAATCAGCCATATTTTTGCTAAGAGAATTTTTTTTGAGTGATAGAGGATTTTGTATATATAGGATGTAGTTCTACTAAGGATATAAAATACTTATAAGCGTTATGATTCGGTCATTGGATAAAGGATAAAGTTGAAGTAGTTTTTGAGTTTAATTAGGAGTCTTGGAATAAGATATTTAATTTGGATAGAATATCGTAATTCATGATAGGCATGAATTCTTATATGATATTTATACCAAATTATATCAATTTAATGATTTTTAGGAGCATTGATTGGTTTATTCGTTGAATACTTAATACTTATTCGTTCGATATTTATACCAAATTATATCAATTTAGCATCGTTAAATAATTTAATCAAGTGAAGATATATATATATATATTGATTAACCAACTAGTACGTTATGCTATAAAAGTTTATGTGCAAACAAATATCCACATCTATCTTTTTATCTTTCATCGCACATCTATTGGTTAATGTAAACATAACACATTAATGGAGTAAAAACTTATCCGCAACGATATATACATCAAGCCAATGAATGTATATATATATATATATATCATACATATACATTTAACACTTATGATTAAATAATATGTATTTTTAATTTAATTTTGAGTTGCTAAATTTAATTACTTCGTTTGGTATTTATATAATCAATGCAAATAAATATTTATTTTATGTGTGGTGGCATACCCATGCACAGTCTCTGGAAGTTTATATGTTGCTGGACTTTTGGATCAGTATCCTTTAAATTAGGGACTATAATATTCAACAAATTTAGTGTCATAAAAGAATTAGAAGTGTCCCACAGATTACGTAATAAAACTTCTTATAATAGAAGAATTAGATGTGTCCCAATATCATAAACAATACGTCACATACACTACTAGAAAAACTTGAATTACATGAGGATCTTCTTGGAAATTTTGAAGCAAAATCCACAGGAAAACTCTTTAACTACGTTGGAGAAAAGCTCATGGGTAATTATTACCTATAAATTTAAAATTCCCCATATAACTTACTTTGAGATTTTGATTCTGCATGTAAATTACGAACAATTTTTTTCACAAGAAATACCAAAAATTATTGCGAATTTTTTCTTAGCATGTCCGCGAGTTGTCCTATTTTCGTTTTCAAATTCTTTAGGGACACTCTCATCTCATCCATGAACTGAGTTTGGTGCCTAGTTAGCCTGAGTATGACTGCTCGTAGCCCATCCTGCTCTTCCTGTGGGGTATGGGGGTTACATTGTTGTTGATCGTTCTGTAACCCTTGATAGTGGTAATCCATGTTTGCAGGGTCCCTGAGATGAATCAAAACCAACGAACGGATCACGACGCATGGTTCCAAAATAAAATAAAATAAAAGAAAATTAAAAACCAAATTAGAAATTAAGAATAGAAAGATTGATATTGAACTACGCCAACCCCGGCAACGGCGCCAAAAACTTGATGCGTGATTTATATACACGCTAAACGCAAGTGCACGTATCGTGACAAGTAATATAGTCTAGAAGACCGAGTTATCGTCCTCAGGGATTAGTGTCCAATTACCAACCTCTATTCTGTAGTATCTATTTGGTGACCGATAATTTGATGATTTGTTTATAGCTATGATTATAGATGCTAACTAAATTATTTTACTTTACTTCATATATGGTGGAAATAGGGCTTCCAAATCTCCTCGACTATCCGCTCGCTTTACTCGTTAATGCAAATAATTAAGGTTCTTCTTCTATGTTGAGATAGCAGGTTAACTAAGCCATTTTATACTCCTGTTAAGGTAGTATAAACACTCAACCCCAATGTAGAACCCTTCTATCTTTCGATGACAAGATTGACTACAAAGAAGGATTAAGAGCAATAACCTATTAAACTACACAAGTATCAGGATACTTTCGTCCACGATTTAAACCTATGTTTATTCAACTATAGCATATTCACAATCTCCCTTTTCGGATTTCGATTAGAAATCATATAAGTTATGATAATTAGTGATCATTTAATTACCAAGCAATCAAAACAATTATTGAATAAATCTCAACAATAATAAGAAGAAACCAAAATCTTACATTAATTCATAAAACGAGGTTCAAGCGATTCGATATGAAAAACCCTAAATTAAGTTAGTTCCTAGCCATAGACATGCCAAGAACTAAAATAATATCCAACATATCCTAGAAAGAAATAAAGTAAAGAACAAGAAATTACTCAAAAATAAGTCTCCAATCTTGATCTAATGTTGTGATGAATGGTAAGGTGTGTTCTTTTCAAATCTGACCTAAAAGACCCTATTTATATCCTCAAAAACGTGCAAAACCTTTTCCTCTTTGGCTTTGGCCCAATCCTATTCGGATTTGTCAAATTTCCCGCCAGCGCCAGAACCAGCCGGCGCCAAACTTCGTGAATCGTCCGCTTTGGCGTCGTCGCTCCGCTGCTGCTGATGGTCTGGCGCCGCGGCGCCGCCCTGTTTCTCGCCCAGGTTGTCAACTTTTCAGCTTTTTGAGCTCTGGAACCTCTGTTTCTGCCCTCTTTTCGCTCCCTCTCACTAATGTGCCACTTTAAACCACTGTGACTCAAAAGAAAGAAAACCTATCCTAACACGACACATATTTGTACAAAAGTGGACAAAAGACTAACTAAAAATGACTCAAAAGGTGTATATAAAATACACCGATCAATAGTATTTGCATTAAAGATTTGGAGTATTACCTTTGCGGTATCTATTGTGAGGTGTCTACCGATCATCGGAGTCTTCAACACATTTTCAATAAGAGGAATCTCAATTTGAGGCAGAGAGAGTGGTTGAAGATGTTCAAGGATTATGACACGACTATCATTTATCACCCGGGTGAGGTCAATGTAGTGGTGAATGTTTTGAGTTAGAAGTAAATGTGATGTAAGTAAGGAGGGGTGATATTTGGTAAGTGGGTCGGGTGCTAGTAATATTCGGGTCAACACGAAATTAGATGCGAAATATGAAGTTCTCGGTTTGACCGGATAGGGTGGTGTTTGTTGGTAGTTTCAGGTAGTTGTGTTTGGAAACGGGTCTAGGCATTTTATGAAGTTGTTATGGGTGGGATGAGGTTCAGGACGATGTTCGACACTTGGTGTTTTGATGGTGGTACGGCTTCGAAATTGAACCAAAACAGTGTGGTCTCAATAAGGTTGGTTTTATCGGACTGTTTATAGTTTTGTTTATAGTTGTCGGGTATGGATGGGTGTATGCGTGTGGTTTCGAACAATGGTATTTATAGTGGGGATTAGAGACGTATTTTGGAATGTGGTGGTGAAAGTACTGAAGTGGTTTGGATGAGGAATGAACACGAAAAAGTGAGTTGCAATCCGGGCACACACCAAGTTTTGGTTGGTACAGTTTTGGGTTAAGTATTTAGTTGTTATGGTTGTAGTGAAATACGGTCGATGAGCCCATGGATAGAGACACGGGGTTTTTACTTCTCGAATCGACACCAATGAGATGGTGACCAATTTCACAAGGTCAAGACCCGGGTTGCTAAGTATAAGCCCGTGAACTAGCCAAGTGAGGGTGGTTGGGAGCCCTTTTAGTAACCCGAAGCTTAGGCTAGGTTGGTCCACATAGTTCCAACGTTCGCTTACCACTAAGAGGGTTCCTCGAGATTGAGTATTGATTATGTAACACAATCCTAACCAAGACTTACACTAAAGGGAGGGGTGATCCACACATGATCGATATGTTTCAACACACAAGTTTATATTTAACTCAAACTCAAGATGTCTAAAGTACAACAACATAAGGCCCTATTTATAGTACCATAGGGACCATTCTAGAAGGAAAACAAAAGGACACAAACATACAAGCCATTCGGCCAAAATGGGAACAAGGGAAGGGGTTTGGGTTGGCTTGGGGACCAAGTCGTCCCTTGGCCAATGTTAGCACAATGTGAAAGAGTTTGGCCTTTTTTGAAGATAAGGGTAAACCAAAACTTCTTCACACTTTCATTGTAGTAACCAAATAGATGAGGGAATGAACTTGACTTCTCTAGACTTCATCTTCTTGGAATCATTTTAGGGGAGCGAGATTTGGCCATGGATGTTCAATGTTTGGCAAATAGTATGACGATACTTGATATTTCTGAGTCTGACAAAGTTCTAGCTTGTGTGGAGGCATGACCATACAATCAAATAGTTATCTCTCGGTAAAGGAATTGGGTCTAACCGTTCTTCTCTTGCAGCTATAAGAGGTTCAAACATATTATTTCCGCAAACAAAAATGTAATTAATTACTATAATTTAGTGGCTAATCTTCTCAAGTAAGAACAAGAAAAGCAAAGAAGGGTTAATTTTATGAATAGTCACTCGATTTTTATTTTACTGTGTCAAAATTATTATAACTATTTTAGCGACAATCACGAATATTGCTAAAATAGTTTTGGTAATAAAAAATTATTTAAATTTAATTGATATTCAGAGAGATTTTTTAAGCAACCCGTTGTTTCAGTATGGTTTGGTTTAAAAAATTTAAGCCCATTTAAAATCGAGACTAATAGGCCAATCCAAGTTAACACACCAGCCCGTAAGGTTGGGACGAGGCTGAATGAAGAATACATTACATTTCTAATTAATTACTATGATTTTGTGGCTAGTGGAAGCTCAAGTAAGAACAAGAAAACAAATAAGAAATTTTTATTTTACTGTACCAAAATTATTATAATATTTTATAAACAATCATGAATATTGCTAAACTAGTTTTTGTAATAAAAAATATATTTTTATTCAATAGAGTTTGGTTTAAGATTAGCCCACCAGCCTGTAAGACTGGGACGAAGCTGAATAGAGAATACATTATATTTCTAGTTAAAAAATTAATAGAAAGTAAAAAAGGTAGTTAAACAATGAAACAGATGGTAAGAAATGCCAAAAGTGTTAAAATTGCGTGATTCCTATTTAACAACTTAGCAAGGATTCGACAGAAAACAACGGATTCCTTTTAGTTTTAGATGATCATTTGTCGATTTTATAATTTACATCTTCTTTAAGAAATATTAATTACTTTATCCTTATTTATGTCTAAGTTATAATATCTCTTAATTAAATATTTAGTTTAATTATGTGTTATCTTCATTAATGACAAAAAATAATGGAGAAAAATAACTAATTTTGCATTTAACTTTTAAAACGATAAATAATTTAAGATAATTATTTTTAATAATCACAACGGATGAAGTATTGAGTATTTTTTTTTGAAGGAACGCCGCAACCAGTGCGCATATGATAGCGCCAATGCGCCGGTCGGCTTAAGCCACAACAGCGTAGTGTGTGAGCTCCAAGCGAAACAGGCGAGGCGTTCTGCGGGTTTTGAACATGACCTCTCTCCCACACCACGTGAGATACACTCTGCGTGAGCCAAGTGCAGGGCGGATCAACTTAGCTTGTGAAGGGATGCATTTAAACATGTTTATAGTATTTCAATATTTCTTTTTCATTTTCTTTTGTGTACTAAAACGTGGATTTCTATCATTTACTATGCTGCACATAAATACTGATATATGCCAACAATCGCGCTATATTTAAATACTATGATGGGTTGAACTTGCATTTAATTTAAGGCACTTTAAATGAAAGGCTAACCGATTCCATAAATCCTAACAAATCATAAAGATCTTTTCAACCATAAATAAAAACTAGTCTTAATAGCAACTAGACCTGTCCATCCGGTCGGAAACCCGACACGAAAAAACAAGGCCAGATCAACTAATATCTGACCCGTGAGCCATCCGACTAAAAAAAAATAGGACCCGATAATATATAGGGTCGGGCCAGGGTCGTAAATTTTAAAAAAAAACAAGGTCGGGGTCGGGCAAGCAGGAAAAAAAACCACTTGACCCGGCCCGATCCGAGCTTTGGACAGGTCTAATAGCAACGTATGATGATCGCCAACAGTTTTTCCACAAATCCATCAATAGGATATTTCTAGCCATAAGAGTTTATGTTACGGTGATTGTTAAAATATTTGGCTAAATTCTGACGGATCGCTAAGACCATTTCAATATTTATGATTAAAAATCACCAAAATTGGTCATAAAATTCTGGAAGATCGCCATAACATATCAATTTGAAATGACTTCAACTTTGATAACAACAATTATAAGCAATGAGAAGGAGATGGAATTTTTGGCGAGAACTAAATTTAATTAACAAAATCAAAATTTAAATGAGTCTTCTGAAGTAAATTCGTGTATTTTAAGACTACACTCCAAATTACATTGACATGAAAACTTGGGGACGTAATATTTCAATGGTCACTTCCTTTAATAATATCAAATGATTTTTGTGGTTATGAAATTATTGAGTACAGTTTCTCTCATAATAAATGTTTTTCCTAAAACTAAAATAAATGAATTCGATGAGTACTAACATATCTCTGTAACATGCAGAATTTCATATTTAAAGCTATCACGAGATCCTTGGGGCACATATACAATTTCAATCATTCTCTAGTCATAGCGGGGAAAGAACCAAATGCAAATACACAAAGGAAAAGTAACACTTCCACTAATATATATATACTTCATGTATGTACTACTTTTTTCATTCCATTTTATATAATAATATTGTTAGAATCAACCTGAAAATTTAAATGTTTTATGCGTCATTTAAGTGGAATAGAAGAGAATATTGTTAAAGTAATGTTTTTTCTCTCTACATAATTAGTAATTGGAGAAGGTCCAACTGGACGAGGAGGAGAAGAAACGCTTTTGGGAGGATTTAGACGAAGTGGTGGGAGGTATACCACACACCGAGAAGTTATTTATATGACGAAGTGCATGGAGGATTTGAACTCGGGGTCAGGAATGGGGGAGACGTCTCATTTTTGGAGTTCGCTAGAGCTTGTGGGATGGTGATAGTCAATTCTAGATTCCTGAAGAAGGAGGAACACTTGTGACTTTCCGTAGTTCGGTGGCTAAGACTCAGATAGACTTTTTGCTCCTTAGGAAGGTTGACAAAGGTCTTTGTAAAGACAGTAAGGTTATTATGAAGGAGCATCTTACAATCCGACATAAGATTTTGGTGATGGATTTGGAGATCAAGTTGGAGAAGAAGAAGAGGGTTGTGGATGACAGGTTAAGAATCAAATGGGGGAGTTCGACCATGGCTAGTGCAAGGAGATGGGGGAGAGGTTGATGGCCAAGGAGGATTGAGGGAGTAGTGGGGATGTGACCGGTATGTGGGACAGGACGGCCAGTTGCATTCGTGAGGTAGCCAGAGAATGCTAGGAGTCTCGCAGTGTTATCGTGGTGGACATCGAGGGGACTGGTGAAGTTCAAGAAAAGATGAAGCGAAGAAAGTGTCGTATGTGAAATTAGTAGAAAGCAAAGATGATGTGGAGAAGTGGACGAATAGGGAACTGTATAAGATGGAGAGGATGGAGGAAAAACTAGCGGTTACGACGATGAAAACGGCGGCTTTCGAAAGCATGTATATGGAATTAGAGGAGAAATGCGGGGATAAGATGTTGTACATACTAGCCAAGACAAGGCAGAGGATGGCATGTGACTTGGATCAAGTGAGGTGCATCAAGGATGAGGACGATAAAGTACTGGTGGAGGAAGCGCATATTAGGCGGAGGTGGTAGTCTTACTTCCACAAACTCTTGAACGAAAAAAGAGATGAAGACATTGTGCTGGGAGATCTGGAGCATTCTGGTAGGCATGAGGATTTTGGGTATTGTATAAGCATTAAGGTTGATGAGGTTACGGGTGTTATTCACAAGATTCGTAGGGGACGAGCGACCGGGCTTGATGAGATCCCAGTTGAATTTTGGAATAACGCAGGCAGGGCTGGTTTAGAGTGGTTGACTGCGTTTATTAACATCATTTTAAGACGACAAGAATGCCCGAAGAATGGATGTGTAGTACAATGATTCCCTTGTACAAAAACAAAGGTGATATCCAGAGTTGCAACAACTACAGGGGTATCAAGCTGTTGAGCCATTCTATGAAAGTTTGGAAAAGATTCATGGAGATGAGAGTGAGGAGAGGCGAGTCTATTTTTGAGAACCAGTTTAGATTCATGTCAGGGCGTTCAACTACTGAAGTCATTCATTTTATTAGGAGGTTGGTGGAGCAGTAAAGAGAGAGGAAGAAAAACTTACATATATATTTCATCGACCTCGAGAAGGAATACGACAAAGTCCCTAGGGAGGTTCTATGGAGATATTTGGAGGTTAGAGATGTACCTGCAGCGTACACTAGGGCGATCAAGGATATAAATGATGGATCCAAGACTAGAGTACAGACAATAGGAGGATACTCGGAGCACTTTTCAGTGATGATGGGGTTGCACCAAAGATCAGCTCTTAGCCTATTCCTATTTGCCTTGGCGATGGACGGTCTGACACGACAAATCTAAGGGGAGGTACCATGGCGTATTTTATTCGCAGACGACATAGTCCTTATTGATGAGACTAGCAGCGTAGTGAACGCCAAGCTGGAGGTTTGGAGACATACTTTGGAGTCTAAAGGGTTCAGGTTGAGTAGGACCAAGACAGAATATTTGGAGTGCAAGTTCAGCAATGGGAGCGACCCTGTGACAGGTATGGAGGTAAGGCTTGGTACTCAGGTCATTCAAAAGAAATGAAGCTTCAAGTACCTAGGATCTATTATCTAAGGGAATGGAGAAATTGATGACGATGTCACACATCATATTGGGGCAGGGTGGATGAAATGGAGGCTTGCATATGTAGTCTTGTGCGGTAAAAAGGTGTCACTAAAACTTAGGCAAGTTCTATAGAGTTGTGGTTAGACCGACTATGTTGTATGGGACGGAGTGTTGATCGGTCAAAATTTTGTACATACAAAAGATGAAAGTTGCAGAAATGAGGATGCTGAGATGGATGTGTGGGCATACAAGAAGAGATATGATTAGAAATGATGATATTCGAGAGAAAGTGGGAGTGGCCTAGGGGATGATAAGATGCGGGAAGCGAGATTGAGATGGTTCAGACATGTGCAAATGAGAGACACAGATGCCCCAGTGTAGAGGTGTGAGAGGTTGGCTATGGACGGGTTCAGTAGGGGTAGAGGTAGCCCGAAGAAGTATTGAAGAGAGGTAATTATATGCGATATGGCGCAGGTACAACTTACTGAGGACATGACCTTAGATATGAGATTGTGGAGGACACAGATTAGGATAGAAGAGTAGTAGGTACTCGAGTGTAGTCCTACTTATGCTTACAAATTGATAGTTGTAGTGCTATTACTGTAGACCCGATTAACATATCACACGTATATGCACATTATTGCTTTTTAATCCAATGTAGCTTGATTTCTGTTGATATGTTTTCTTTAGTGTATTTTATTTAGCTTATTTAGTTGTGTTAGCTACTGCTCCCTTTTGTTCGAATGCACTTTATACTACTTTAATTCCTTATCTGAGTCTGACCGTTTCTCTCGATTTACTCTTTACTCTTGCTTTACTAGTGCTTGATTTTGATTGTCTTGCTTGTGATTATGCTTTGTCTTGAGTTGAGGGTCTTCCGGAAATAGTCGCTCTACCTATCAAGGTGAATGTAAGGTCTGTGTATATTCTATCATTTTCAGACCTCACGATGTGAGATTTCACTAGGTATGTTGTTGTTGTTGGAGAAGGTCCAGCTGGAAGTGAACACTACGGGTCGTTTGATGTATTCAACGTATGTTGTACTCTCATATTTTATATCACTAGATGAAATATGAAATCAAAGTCTAAAGAATCTAGCTTTTCCACAAGGATCAACTTATATTTCTAAAAGATGCTTCTTCACAATATTTAATTCTCAACACACAGATTAATTAAGCTTATTTAATTACAATGTAATAACGCTATCATCATGGATTCATAATCAGATAATTATTATGTTATGGTATGTTCCATTACATATTTTTTTGTAGAAACTCTGCCTAAAAAGCATTATTTTACATTTGATCCTACACAAATCACGTTTTCTATTTATAAGCTCCAAAAAATGAAGAATACATTACATTCTGCAGTCTCCACTCTCCACGTTTAAATCTCATAAATAGGGAACTTGAGTCTCTCTCATTCGTGCTATATGTAACATGATTTTGTCAGGACTCAGGAATATTTGTTAAATTTATTTAAATTACTAGTTATAATTATGTTTGGTAATACCTTTCAAACAAATCATTATTTTGTATCAGTCATTCATATAATCAGAACGATTAAATAATTCATACAAAACATGTGATGATGTATTCATATCATCACATGTTTTGTATCATGTCTCATTTTCTATCCACCATAATTGAATTCTTTTTTCGTCCATCTTTTTTTTTTTAATTGGAAAAATAAAAGATGGACGGAAAAAGAATTTAATTATGGTGGATAGAAAATGAGACATGACCAGCAAGTCCACAAGTGCACCTAATTAATCTACAAGCTGGATTTGAAGCAGCACAACAACCGTATTTAATTGTGCTAAAATAATAATAAGTTGTACTCTTCTCTTTACTAATAAAAATATTTTATATAATAATAACAACAACAATAATAACTATATTATAATTTTAAATGAATTGAAGTCCACATAATCCACCATCTCACCCCATATAGGACCATCTCATAAATACAATATTATAAAGAAAATTAGTTTCTTAATATTATCCTACATTTTCAATCATCTTAAAATTGATGTTTCTTTTTATTATATGTCATATTTGAAAGTATATTTATGTCCTAGAGACAATCTATATCAAAACAAATGTACTTTATACACATTAGTATTATTATTAATGCAGATTAATATTTTGGTATTTGTAATTATTGAATTATTAATTGATTATTTATAATATTCTATAATATGCATCCCTAGTGATTACACTGTTATTAATAGTGTGAGATATTAATATTATAATGTAACTCTTAAAATACCTCGACTAATGATCATCGAGAATGGATATTGATGATATGTGATAAGTCGACATGTGGTCTGTATCACATTCTTAGAGAATGTAGTATGTCTCACCTGCTACGAGTAATGGTTACTCGTGATGGACACATGAATACCTTAGAAGTATTGGTATACTCTGATGATATAATGTTTGTTATACAATGTCTAAAGTATGATCAACGTGTGGGAGATAGAAGTCCTTAGACTTGAGGTTGATATTCTTAAAACTTGCGAGCGAGTGTCGATTGCTCCTTTGCCTGGGCAAGATCTAACGACTCCTGCCCAAAGATGGCGGGTTACGAATTCAGATTAGCTACTGCCAAAGAGGCCAGGAACATGCTTCCGCTTTATCTAAAGAAAAAACCTCTTCCTTTCTCTCTTCCTGATCAGCGGATTCAGAGTGATCAGGCTCTTACTCTTGCTGCCGTCGGGATAAATCTGACCCCTTCCCCTGTTCCCGCCTACGTATATAGGATATTTGTTGAAGTGAACATCCTTCTTAGTAGCAGGGTCCGGGGAAAGCATAGGGAAGGTTATTTCACTAGATTTTTGACTTAGAATGGGCAGGGACAGTCGATCATTGTCTTAATTTCCTGGGTTTTGGGACTGACATATAAAAAATTCTCGGTATTTCGTCGTGAAAGTGTCACATTTAGATTGTTCTTATTAAAGGAAAGAGCCGAGCACCTTGTTTATAGAGTAATATACTTTTATCATGTCCTAAGCTCAATTATTTTATAGGTTGAGATACGACTTGTATTGGGTACATTACGATGTGAATTAAAGGTGGTAGTTGAGCCAAGATTAGGATTCATTCCTCGAATGTATATTCGATAGAACACTCAGATTCTCATGTGATATTAGGTTGACTAAGTCGTTCGTCAACGCAATAGGAATATCTAGAATATTGTCTTGTTGCCAACCTATATAGATGAGATATAATGATCAAGACATTTGGATAGACACTTGAAAAATCCTAAGCTTGATCGAGTGTGTCGTGAATGAAAGGATTTTATCTTCCCACATAGAGGTTATGTTTACCGGATTCATGTAAATATACTTCACGTATTGAGTTCATCTTCCGGCGCCACCTAGGAGTTTCGTGTAGACCCTAATATGATTAGTGTCGATATGTGAAGGCATGTAGGGTAACACTAAGTCAATTGTTCCTTCGATCTAAGGATGTATTGAGATAATATAAATGTTCGATTTATAATTGAGACATTTGAATGAATAATGATTGTTTAATTAAGTCGAAATTGGATTTCAGATTTAATTAAAATAAAAACGGGATGACGTTACACATTGGATGTCAAGGGTCGCGGCGCCTGCGACATAGGGGCCGCGTCGCCATGGCACCGCAGTGCCGGACATGCAGTGGGCCACCCATTGCACCTCGTTTTTTGGGCCTGGCCTACGGGAAACCCTAGCTGCATTTTATACCTAAAACGCAACTATAAATAGAGGGCTTCTATTCATTATTCTACACACTTGATTCATATATCATTCTAAGTCTTAGAGATCTAGAATTAAAACTCTCTCGAACCTCTGTCGAATTTTCTAGCTGTTCGAATGAGGTATACATCGGAGTTCTTGAAACTTGCAATCGAGGATCAATTGCGTGCACACCCTTGGACATTATACTAAAAGACTTCAGATTTATCAAACTGTAAATGTTCTATCGATGTGTTACAGTTATATATACATGTTATGATTTATATGTATATTATATTACTGCATACTCATCGTACAGTTCGTCGTTTGTTGAGTTTAAAACACAAATTTTAAAATTCTACTGCGTACGCGAACCCGACAAAAACCCTACAATATTTCCATAGTCAAAGTAACTTTTCATCTGTTAATTTAGTATCTATGGATCAAATTAATATTTTAAACTTTAGTGTCCAACTTAGACACCACCCTATAAATGTATAAGGCATAAGAAGTAAATTAGATTTTTTTTGTAGTGTCATTAAATAGAAAAAATGTAAGTCCTATAAGTTACAATGAGTTCAATTATTTTCTAATTCGGATTATATCATAATTTAATGAAAAGATTAATGCCAAACTATAATTGGAAAAATTAATGCCAAACTAGCAATGAAAAGGTGGACAGGTAAGCCGCACAAGCTTTTTCTTCAAAATCAATGACTAAATAAAGCATTCGGAGAAAAATTCTATATTTCGCCTTATTCACATTATGCCTCATAAACTTAACATAATTTCCAAAAGTGATCCCTATATCAACTAAATATGAATATATCTAAATTAAAAGGCACCAAAGAGAATTCCACACAGGATCTCAACAAGCCTTATTTTCCGTTCATTCTATTATCAATTAACTTTCTTTTTTTTTTTTTTTTTTTTGTTGACGAATGAACCCGCAACCGCTGCTCTTTCGAGTGCACACAGGGTAAACCCCGGACTGATGCAATAGCCTGCAAACCACGTCAGCCAATTATCAATTAACTCTTGATTACTAGTTAATTTGATATATTTATAAGGAGTCAGATCTAATTAAGATAAGAGCTTCGATAAATATAAAAAAGTTGGAGTCGAGAAATGACAATGGTCAAACTATTTCTATCAATTTACGTTGGTTTTTGGATCAATCCAAAGTCCAAAAAGGTTTTAAAAAGGTTAAAAGGTCCGTTGAGCGCTTCAAGGCTATGTCATAATAGATCTGAACACTTGTCTGATCCCACCTATTTCATTCTTCTATTGAGTCGGCTAACTCTTACTATAAGCTACACGCCTCGAACTCGTATAAAGATTCTTCCTCTAGGGCCTCCTTTTACCTTTTGTTAGCAACCCTTAAACGGGTTCCAACAGTGTCAGTTCAAGCCTTACCTTTTTCGTTTAGTCTTGGAAAAGGTTTAATTTTTTCTTCTGAGTCATCCCTTATTTTTAGTTAATAATTTGGCTCTTCAAAAGCTTTACAAGAAAAACACCATAATGGATTTGTTAAAATAGTGTTAACACCATTATCTCTTTTGTCTATTTTTATGATTTCTAGTATTCCAACATGATACCATTTACATGCTCTTGAGATAGAGGGAGAAACAATTTTATATGCTTTGTGGTAACAATTAAAAAGGATATCTTGCAAGTCTATATCACACCCTTTTTGGTGCGGTCTTTTAAGGAATACTGATAACACACGATGCTTTATGCATTCGCAGATATAATGATTACATTTACATCCTGAAACGTTGAGAATTCAGTAATCATAGTTATAAATAAAATCACCCATTTAGCTTTGCCTCGATTTAGTTGATAATTGAGAAAAATTAATTACTACGGTAATATAAAGTACATTATAACTTTTCTCTCTATTTCTAATAGAATGTTTCACGAACCCAAAGCGAAGAACATTTTTCTTCTTACCCACTTTCATCCTTGCCTTTATTTAATGGTATATTTCTTATTTTAAGTAGAATTGTATTCATATTATAATTAGGTTTCCTATTTTGGGTAGAATTATATTTCCTATTATAATTAAGTTAATTAGTTACCTAGTTTAAATATTCTTCTACTATTATATATATTGTACATTATTATTATTATTATTATTTTTGACGAAGGAACCCGCAACCGCTACTCTTTCGAGAGTGCTTGCAGTAAACCCGTGTGATAGCACCGCAAACCACGTCAGCCGATTAACCACACTTGGCAAGCCATATGTGACAGGCTCAACCAAGAAGGTTTATGCAGGGGATCGAACTCGTGACCTTGCGGTCCCGCGCTCTACTGCTACACCAACTTGGCTACCCTTGTACATTATTGATGAATACAATCAAGGAACGTATTTAGATCTCGACCGTCACCCCAACGGAACCCTAGTGTTTTTTTGCGAGCCATTCTCTCTCTCTTCTCCTCCTAAATTTCATCTTCCATGGCTGACAAAATCAAATTTCATCCTGAACTTGTAGTAAACAACATAAAAAACTCCACCCCTATCACCATTCAGATGGAAAATGATCAATACTCCTCGTGACAGAGCTTTTTAAGACCCATTATCGTGTTTACGAAGTTATCGACCACATCATCCCTCCTACACTGAAGTCCACAAACCTACCCTCGACTTCGACTTTTGATGATGCACTCTGGTCTCATTTGGACGCAGCTGTCCTCTAGTGGATATACGACACAATCTCTAATTATCTATTACACACCATCATTGAGACCGATGCCACTTCCTGCCAAACGTGGAAATGTTTGAAAAGTATTTTCCACAACAACAAAACTCAATGAGCATTATAACTTGAAAATTAGTTCAAGGACGTTCATCAGGATGATTTCCCAAACATGTTTGCATATTGTCAAGAATTCAAGATGCTTGCCGACCAATTCTCGAATATCGGCGCACCAGTCACTAATCAACGATTGGTCATGCAACTTATTGCAAGCTTGAACGAATCCTATGATGGCGTTGCCACCATCCTTCAGTAATGCACACCGTTACCTTCATTTTATGAGGCCCGTTCGAAGCTTATTCTTGAGGAAACCCAGACAATCAAGCACAACACCACTCAGCCAGTGTTGCTGACGCCGCCTTCACCACCACCATCGGGCCCTCCGTCGATGGCAGGGCCTCCAACTCCAGCAACTAGAACCACCGGCCCGAGGACCTGTAGCAGCCCGCATCCATCTGCAACAACCACCGAAGTAGGTTGTCTGGTAAAGGCAGCAGTTAACGAAATTTTGACAACAACAGCGATGGGAAGGGGTCCTCGCCGGCAGGAAATAACCAGCAGCGACCATGGCAGTGGCAACAACCTCCACCATGGGCTGCCTACCTGTTGTAGGATCCACCATCATGGGCCTCTCCTCCTATCCCATATCCGACATCCTCGTGGACTCCACCTTCTTACAGGCTCACTCTAGCATACTCGACCCACGTCTCCAACAGGCCTACACAATACATCCATTCTCCCCCTCCTTAACTCATACGCCGACTCACATTAAGGCAGATATGAACACAATGTCACTCAACGCTCTAGATGAAAATTAGTATATGGACTCAGGTGCCACATCTCATATGACGGCATCACAAGACACTCTCTCGTCTTATTCCAAATTAAGTGATTTAAATCGAAATATTATTATTGGTAGTGGTCTTGGCATTCCCATTCGCGATTTGGGTCATTCATCCTTATCCCCACCACATCCACCAGTAATCTTAAAAAATATCCTCCATGCCCCTAAACTCATTAAGAATCTAATCTCTGTGTGACATTTCACAACTGATAATAATATTTCCCTTGACTTTGATCCTTTTAGTTTTTCTGTAAAGGATTTTATGACAGAGAGACGAATAATGAGATGTGACAGCGCTAGAGATCTCTACCATATTTCAAACATCATCAACAATCCAGCCTCAGTTCCATAAACCTTTGCTACTCTTTCGTCTTCCTTATGGCACTCTAGATTAGAATATCCGGGAGATTCTGTTTTACACTCGCTTAAGAAAAATTAGTTTTATTAATTGCAACCATATTTCTAGGACTCCTATATATGAATTCTGCGCTTTTGGGAAACATGTTAAATTATTATTTTATGCATCCATAAATTGTACTTTACTACCTTTCGATATCATACATAGTTATTTGTGGACGTCCCCTATTTTAAGTACGGCTAATCATATATATTATACGTTGTTTTGAACGATTATTCCAACTTTCTATGGACTTTTCAATTGGCAATAAATCTCAGGTCTACCCCATTTTTCCTCATTTAGTGCTCTCGTAAAACATAATTTGAAAAGAGCATTAAATATGTTGCACCTCATAAGTTCAAGGCGATAATTAAGAACGTCATTAAGAACTAAGACTCAAATATTGGGTATAAAATATACTTATATATGCTAATCCGGAAGTTAGTATACGAAGGATGTGATTCTGGAAGATTTTTTGTTACAACGAGTGTGACGTTGGAAACTTATTATGATAGTTGTATATTTCCGTAATGGACTAGTTTCGTATTATGAGACTTATGACATTGAAAATACGAGGTCTTATGAAATTTTTAAGATTTAAAAGAAGGGAGATTTATTTTAGTATAGGGGTTAATTTAAGTAGACAATTGAGATGATTGGACCAAAGTGTAAATAAAATTTTCAGATTTTTATTTTATACCCTATTAACTTTCATCTTCCTCACTAACCTTAATTAAAAAACAAACCTCTCTTATTTTCTCTCCTCCCTCTCTCTAAACCAACAAATATACACCCTTTCAATAGCAAGAATTTAAGATTCAATTCACTTATCTTCCAAGCTTAATCCCTCCACAAATAGAAGTAAAAAAATTGCTCATAAAAACAGTGATTTCCGCCACTACTGGGTCGATTTAGGCCAAGAAAAATTCCAGATTTTGGAAGAAAAATGAGTAAAGAATGATGGCCTAACATTGTAGAATTCATGCATGTCAATTTAGGGTTGAAAAAGTGAAAAATTGGGCAAGAAATCGATGGAACAATGGGCTGATCTTCAGGGACTGTTTTAGGCTTCATTGTAAGGTAAAAACTCTTCGTTTTATAGAATATTTGGAAGTTAAATAGTCTTATGTTAAGAATTGAATTCAGTTTAAGAGGCAATGGGAGTGAGACAATGCATATGGTTGTTGAAATATGTTGTTGTTGTTAGAATTGATGAACTGTTTTTAAGGTTATCTTAATGTGGTTTAAGGGACTGAATTAACAAGAGAAATAGGTGTATCAATCACCTTAGTTGTTGTCTTTCATGAATATAAAGAGAAAGAAGGTATTATGATGGCGTAAATGGAATAGTTATGATTGTTATTTGGTATTGTTGGCTTGATTTGTAAGTTATGGATATGCACATAAATAGGGGAAATGCTGCCCGAATTTCTATAGAAAAGAGAGTCGTATTTCGATATAACTTACGCTAGAAATCATAAGATTGACGGACGTATTACCCTTTATTATAGGTTGAAGTATTAGACGAGACGTATTCTAATATTGAGTTGGCTAGTTCGACTAAAAGGTATGTAAAACTTTTCCTTATTTCTTTTTGGCATGATTTAATAAAAGTACGGCGGACGTACATAATTTCTACACAGTCTAATTCCTAAAGATGTTAGTTATGAGAAGTGCCTATATTTTTTCAGTAAAGAGTTTATTGTAATGATTTTATTGAGAGTCAAATGATGATTTTTAATTGCATATAGTTGCTCACGATATCTACTCGTGCTAAGTGTTATTACTTCACCCCACCGAGTCCCGGGCCGGCTTATGTTCATGTACAGCCTTGCATTGTTCATCGAGTCCCTCACTAGAGGGCCGGATTACGTAGAATGCATGCATAGATGAGATGATGACTTTACCGAGTCCCAGTATGGGCCGGGTTATGATATGATTTCACCGAGTCCCGCACTAGAGGGCCGGATTACATTATATGTATATATATGTATATGATGACTATATGGACTGGCATTCATGGTCTTGACTTGACTCTCATTTTTATAAGTCACAACTGACTCTTATTTGTATACGACACAGTTGGGCTTGGATTCTGAGTATTATACTGGTCTCCTGTTATCTGTTGGCCACATATGATCTTCTTTACAATATTACATGTTTTACATACTCAGTGCATTATTTCGTACTGACCCCCATTTCCTCGGGGGACTGCGTTCGTGCCCGCAGGTACAGGTGCTCAGTTTGGTGATCCTCCAGTCTAGGATTCCTGTTCAGCTGATTGGAGAGCTCCTTTGATTCAGAGATTTGTCACTTTGGAACAGAACCCTATTATTTTGACTCATGTATATTTAGGGGCACGACGGGGCCCTGCCCCATCATATGTCGTTATCCTTCTCATAGAGGTCTGTAGACAGTTGTGGGTTGTATATATGTGGGTTGGTCATATGAGGATTGTAGATATGTTTTGTTCAGTGTTAGGTGTATTTTATATACACTTTTTGAGTCATTTTTAGTTAGTATTTTACTCATTTCATTTGTGTTTAGTATAATATTAGGTTTTTTTTCTTTCTTTTGAGTCACAGCGGTCATAAATGGAGAAACATCAAAAAGAATATGAAATAAGCTTATTTGAGATGGAATTGAACACTAAAAGGGCCAAGAAATGAAGCCTAAGAAGTCCCAGGAAGTATAGAAGAAATCAGACGAAGTCCGGACGAGAAAAGGACAAGGTTTCGGAAAATATTTGCTGCAATACTTTCAGCGTCGCGGTGCCAAAAGATCCGCGAGTTCAGGTTGGCCACAGGACTTCCGTGTCACGACCAGACCCTGGGCCCGCGACTGGTGCCCTACCTGGGCACCCTTTACAGGTATACATCAGAGAATAGCAGCGGAACATACATAAACTCATAAAATACATAGACAGTAAAATATCAACAGGCTAGCCGATAAGGCCACCTTCCGTAAAATATACGAAACCCAAAAAAAAACAAACACATCTTTGTTCTTACAACCCAATCCACAAGATATGACTACAGACCTCTAAGAATAACAACTGTGACGGGACAGGGCCCCGTTATACCCCTGAATGTACATCTATCTACAACATCAGGGAAACCGTACCAAAAGACAAGCCTCCGGAGAAATGGAGCTTCTGACACCTGATCAGTGATCCTAAGAGTGAGGATCCACCACCTGCTTACCCCTACCTGCGGCATGAACGCATCCCCCGAGGAAAGAGGGTCAGTACAACAGATGTACCAAGTATGCAAAACTGAAAGTACTGAAATGAATCATAAGGTCTAAAATAAAGCTGGAGACATGTATGATAACTAAAATAACAGTACACTGTGCCTTACTAACAATGATAGTAATCAAGAGTATACTTTACTGCATAAAAATAGGAGGCTCATGATCAAGGTAGGGTCGCTCGCCCGTAGTATCATTAAGCGAATCCTACTCCTGGGACTATTTCACCCGCATAGGTCATGTGGACCCGCAATGAGGTCATCCGCCTCGCATGAGACTATTTCACCCGCATGGGCCCGGTGGGCCATGATGAGTACAAGCGCACGCGCATCATGGGTAGCAAATTCATGGAATAAGTAGCAACCCGGGGGTTTATCCCGCAAGAATAACATAACCTAGCACAACCGGCTATCATACATAACATAAGCGCTACCAGCTTATCATACATAACATAAGCAAGTTAAGAAATCCCCTAACTTCTTATTAACCTTATTTATATACACTCTCATTTTAGTTTACTTAAGGTACTAACATGTCATTATAAAATCCGGGAGTTTAACCCAAAATACTATGTACTTCTCTTCTTTTAAAATGACTCTTTTTCATATAAAACTCCAAGATACTAATAACCGTAGTATCAAGTCATATCTACCTTTCAAAACAAGTCACAATACCTTTTAGAAATACATTTATAGGCTTCTAAACCAAGTGACTTTTTACTTTAAAACCTTAAGCAATTGATGCCTTTAAAAGTTTAAATCAATTTGTCTTTCTTCATTTCAAGTCATTTGTCTTTATTTACTTCACTAGAGTAAACCATTCTTTTAACTTTCCACAAAGTTATTATAACCAACTTCCCATAAAGCCGTTATACTAACTTTATGCTTTAGACACTTACATTCTCTTTATAACCAAGAGACTTATACTTTAAAAAAAACAAGTATCATAGCTTTAGAAATCAAGTTTCTTAACCTTAGAAACTAAGATATCTTTAACCTTTAAAACAAGTGAGTTAATGCTATAACTCAACCAACTCGGACATTCTTAAAACAAGTCAAGAATATCAAATGAAACTAAATTCATTTAAATCTCGTACGTCTACCGTACTATACATTTACAACTACTCATGTTCAAGAGATAAGAAAGTTCCGCATACCTCTTTGGTTCAATCCACTTGCTAAGTCCAATATGTCATACGTAGTATGCCAACCTATAATGACCATAATACGTCTATCAATTTCTGATTTCAAACGTAGAATATTCTAAGTGTAAAGTCACTTATTCTAAGAAAAATTGGACAGCACTTCCTTTGTTTCTATGTACTTTTCCACCTTTTTCAAGGCCCGAATTCAATAACCAAACATGTCACATTTAAGGCTCAACACATCAACTAATCAAAGGGGATTATACGCCTTACAAAACGTATAAAATTCTGCCCCACAATTCATATAAAACAATCCAATATTAAATGTCATTTTTTGACTACAAAGTACAACCACAATAAATCTTTTCCAATCCCTTTTCAATCCATAATGTCGTTCTCGCATGTTATATAGTCGCAACCAATTTCAACAACTATAATCTCTCATTTAGATAACATGCGACAATTATAACTATCGATTCATTTGTATTGTAATTCCAATGGCTAATAAGCCCGTGTTCGGATTTAGGCTCCCAATTCTCTATAACACTTATCAACTATTACATGTATCATAATTTATTTCCAAGAGGAGAGGAAATTTTACCTTTAGGATTTTGCCCACTATAGCCCTTTTTCCCAACTCTTTTTCTCGTCAAAATCATCCACACAACCTTTCTACAAGTTTATCAACACTTTATCTTCTTGCCGCCTCTCCAACAATTTCACTAGGCTTAGGTTTTCTTTAAATTTTTAGAGAGAATGGGAGAGGAATTCTTTAGGGTGAACCTTTTCAAAATGACCAAGTCTTCATAATATAAGACCTTCTCTTGGTCAAAAAGATATGAGGGACACTTTTCACCCTCCCATAGGCCTTTACACAAATATCTTCTGATTTTCCCCCCTTTTTCGCGAAAAATCCGCGCTGACCTCGCAGACGCCGTGGTACTGTGGCCTTTGATGGAATATTTTTCCCTCACTTCTGCCTACTGAACTACTAACGTCCATACTTCTCCGCTCCGATGTCCTATCGACGAGCAGTTTATTGCGTTGGAAACTAGACTCAACGAACTTCATACTAGGCTTTTTAAATACCTAAAAACTCTTACTAAACTGGGATATATAGCACTCCAAAGTTGACTCCAAATCTGTCTAAAACATTTTTGCCAACTTATCTTTCCAAATTCCAATCTTATTTCCTTTCGTACGTCTTCATCTTATTCTCTTGAAATTACGGGGCGTAACATTCTTCTCCCCTTAGAAACATTCATCCCCGAATGTTCTTTCGGAGTCAATCTTATAAATAGCGACATAGTCTCCTTTTTTCGACCCCTACATACCAATAATGCCACACGTGGCCACATAATAGTACTTAAGCAAAATACTTCACAAGTAAGGGAAATGAATTTACCTGAAGGTGTCGAAAATAAGTGAGGATACTTCCTCATCATGTCCTCTTCTGCTTCCCAGGTCATCTCCTCCCTATTATCATTCCGTCACAAGACTTTGACGGAAGCCACATCCTTGGTCCGCAGTCGCCTGACCTGGCGATCGATTATCGCTATGGGACTCTCCTCATAAGATAATCCCTCTGTCACCTGGACATCGTTAGCTGGGAAAACTTTCGATGGGTCTCCGATACACTTCCGTAACATAGAAACATGGAAGACAGGATGTACCGCCTCTAATTCCGATGGCAGATCCAAACTCATAGGCAACCTTGCCTACTCTACGGATGATCTGGTAAGACCCAATGTACCTTGGGCTAAGTTTACCCTTCTTCCCGAATCTCATCACACCCTTCATGGGTGATACCTTCAAGAAGACCCAATCGTCAACCTGAAACTCCAAATGTCGACGCCGATTATCTGCATAAGATTTCTGTCGACTCTGAGCTGCTAGCAGTCTCTCCTGGATAAGCTTCACCTTATCCACAACCTGCTGAATCAAGTCTGGGCCAACTAACTGAACCTCGCCCACGTCGAACCAACCAATCGGCGACCTACACTTCCGCCCATACAAAGCCTCATATGGCGCCATCGGAATGCTAGAATGGTAGCTTTTGTTATAAGCAAACTCTACAAGAGGCAAATGATCCTCCCAGCTACCCTTGGAATCAATAACACAGGCCCGCAACATATCCTCAAGTGTATGCGGATGATGCGTTACGCTGTCCGTCGATGCGAGGATGAAGCAGCGATCTTGAGACTCACTGTGTCCCTAACCACACGGAAAGACCTCCGAAGTTAGCGAACCGGGACCTGCATGCGATATAATGGATATAGGAACTCTGTGCAGTCTCACAATCTCCCTGATATACAATCTAGCATAATCCTCAGCCGAATACGTAGTCCTGACTGGAAGAAAATGGGCTGATTTCGTCAGCCTGTCCACGATAACTCAGATGGAATCACACTTCCTCTGCGTACAAGGTAATCTTGTAACAAAATCCATGTTGATCACCGTTGGAATATCAATCGCACACAATAGTCCACCAGGCTTCTGGTGCTCAACCTTGACCTGCTGACAATTCGGACACTGAGCAACAAACCCTGCCACGTCCCTCTTCAGGCCATCCCACCTATACATACATCTGAGGTCATGGTGTTGACACCCAATTTTGACCCTCCCGTCCAGTCATTAACCATAAAATTACACTAATTTTCAACAATAATTTTTAAATAATAAAATGCAACAATAATACATTAATACATGCATAAATAAGCAATTTAATGATAGAACCGCATCTCACGTAGAAAATTACGTACTTAGAGTTTCGCGCCCATATTTATTAATTTTAAGCCCTGTCATAATTCTTAATAATAAATAATAAATACATAAAATAATAATCTAACACACGCGTTTTAATAATAGCATTCATAAAAGAATTAAGAAGTCCTATCTACATGTAGCATTTAAATAATTCAATCTTAGCTTAAATAATAATAAAATATGCATAATAAATAAGTTTTAATAACAACATCGCATTATAAAAATTAAGCACTAATTAAATAGCACGCCCGTCTTCATTTTCTAATCTCAAGCTTAGACTAACAAAGCACCTAAAATAATTTAATTTATTTACCACTAATTAATTTTACCTAAAACTAACAATTAAAACTAACCTAAAACTAATACCATAATTAAATAAAACCGGCCCACACCCGCATTTCAACACCCATCACCCATTTACGGACCATTATTTCCTTATACTCAGCCCACAACAACCCTTTACCTTCCTCTGTCGACTAAACCTTACGAAAACCTAAAGAAAGAGCCACCCCAGCTCCCAGCTCCCTCTCCCGTCGCCCCAGCCGGGATTCTCGCCTGAGAATCCGGCGAGTCACCTACTAAATCACCCTGTCTTGCCCAGTACAAATCCTACCATAATCGTTGCCCAAATCAAGGACGAATCACACTAAATCAGTAGTGATTCCTTACCAAATCGAGAAGCAAATCGGTTCATACCAAAAGTTTACCATGTATACACCTAAAATCGCACCAAAATCCCCTTCAAATCATCCGCGAATCAGCCCTTAGAATCGTCCAAAATTAGTACCGAATATTGTCCAAAATCAGTCTTAAAACTTACCCCAAATGGAACCCAATTCTGGGACTATAAAAGGATTAAGCTTTCTACACATGAAGGACACCCGGAGAACCTCAGGAAGAATCCTTAGCATCACTAAAGAATTCCGAAACCAGCAATTCGAAAGCCAGCAATCCAGACCTCCTTTCCTTTTCAATTAACAAAAGCCGATCGACATACATGCAATGGCATCATCTATGATCCAGAATCTAGCACCCTTCTGAAGATAGAAAAAGAGAAAAAAAAAAAGAGGGGAATAACAACAGAGAGGAAAAACTGGAATTGTTAGCAGTAGTTAATAACTCAATCGGGGGTTAGGGACCTAGCACCCAGATAATTAGCGTCACAAGAACAGGGATTTCGAAACCCTTTCCTTCAAATATCAGTCAGAAATCAGCAACCAAACTTCGCCCTTTCATTCGCATCGCGAAACGGCGGCGAAGCGACGATCTGCTGCCTCGGTTATTTGTCGAAAAAGGTAAACCCATTCCCTTTCAGATTTTCTCATGTGATTTACACTTTATAACCTGTTTGATTGATATGCTCTGTTGGTAATGTTTAGCATTTTAGTCGCTGTTGTGTATGGTCGAAATTACTGGTTTAGTGTCGATACCATTTTACTTGACAGTCAACTTGTCTATTTTTACTGTTAATACTCATCTGTTGTAGTTAATCTGATTTGTTTCGACTCTGATTTGCAATAGTTGAAGGCTTGCTGTTAACCCATTCGGATGCCTCACGATCGAATGGTCAATATACTCACAATCCGTTAGAATAGTCGGTGTGTATAAGGAGCTAAGAGTATTGTGCTATTATGTTTGTTCCTGTGGAAAGTGTCAACTGTTTACGATTACGTTTATGTATTTTTGGCAACGAGTACCAACAGCAGATTGTTACATGTAGATCAACTTATGACTCTTAATAAATAGTCTTAAGTTGGATGAGGATCATCGATAATAATTTTGCTTAGACCAATTCATTAGAGTTCCTATAGCTTAATTTAGGATCATGAATAGAGTGGGAAATCTGGAAACATGGCCACTGCCCGGGACCAGTCGGGAGTAATCCATGAGCATGAATAGACGTTGCAAGCGTTGTGAGATTTTTTGCCTGATTAACCGATCCATTGTGTTTCTGAATGCATCAAGTTATTATCATAAATACCTAGAAGCCATTGTAGGACATTTCCTATCATATCTCGTCATTATATATATAGCTTATTCATTCAAAGACTAATACATGTTTAGGAAAGAACATGAAAGAGATTTAATTCTCTATGCATACTCCTAGATGTCAACTTAGTTGCAATGGTAAATGAAACCCAAATCCAGTAGTTTGAACTACTGTATGCGTCTGTGCCCTACCCTCTGCTGCTTCTTATTTCTATGTTTGGGATTAAAACCCACATAACAGGTACCCTGAATACCACTGGAATCTGCTTTCCGTCGTTTTCGATCACTTGCTGCCCCAACAATACCTGTGTACTTAGTTGCAAATCATGTGTTTAAGCCAAATGCTTACTCTTTACCTTTTTGATAAATTTGGGCATGTACTAATCATTATCTTTCTTTATTCGCTTTATTAATCCCTGTTATGTGGCTTCTACTTTGTCCTCCTTTAAAAGAGTAAAGAGAAAACCGAGAGTTATACGTTATAGATGTCTAAACATATTGGCATTATGTCTCTATTTGTATTCTGTTGCCTCTTTAAGAACATGTGTCTGCGAGTCGTTTTCATTCTATGCAAGCATATAGGAATGTAGGTTGAGCATCCTCTATATGTGGTGATGGGTATTTGCCTGAGTCTTTCTATTATCCCTTTCTTTTGCCATCTGCTAACTGCCTATCCTTATCTTGTCCCCATCTGATTATGCCCTCTGTTGGTCTTGATATGTGCGTTTGCTTAAGTATAATTATATGTCAAGTGTTTGTTTGTTGAACAAATTTGGGGCATGTACTAATCCTTATCTTTCTTTATTTTTACATGAAACGCATCGGAGCAAAATGAAGAGTCTCACGGCGAGACTCATCACGAGCTACTTCAAATGGCAACCCGCGTCTATGTACATTCATCCGCATTCTCGCTTCAGAAATTCCCTAAACAAAATAGTACAAGATGACGTCGTCATCCATCTCAACTCCTCCTACTCGTTAAATCTCATTGCCTCATTTTATGTCTTTATCTGTTATTGCAATTTTATTATCTTAATATTGTAATTAATATGATACATGACTCTATCAATCGTCGAATAGATTGGGAGGGTAGTTTAAAATATAAATCCATTTTATTATTTGTTTTAGGTTCAACACATAGGTCTAGATTTAAAAAACAATTTAACCATTCTTTATTTATATTTCACATCATGTGATTAAGACTATTTTTACTAAATCCATAACAAAGAAATAATTTTCTCATACTCGTTATTAACAGTATATAATCTATCATTTTCCTATTATCAATAAGCACTTTAGATATCAGGACATATATATATTAGTTAAAAAATCAATTTTGCAAATACAAGTACTGTTTTCAATAAATCAATCTTATACTTTTATAAACCATGTCTACTTTATGTTTATTTTGTCCAAACCCGACTTTTGAGTTACATTTCACACTATTGCTATACGATATGTATTTTTAAACTTTACATAAACAAATCTTACAACTCCCTTATGTTTGTCAAAAATACATTTTTATATACATGCAATATCTGTTGACTTAAATATCTCTAAACATGCATTTTTTCTAATACAATAATTAACCTAGGTTTGAACGGACAACCGCAAGTTAGCGGATCCTTTAGGGTGCCTAACCCCTTTCCTTTAGGATAATAAAGAACCCTTACCCAGAATCTCATTAAGTTTAGCAGACCATTAAATGGAGTTAATGTTTACTTTAAACTAGTTAACATTTAGGTGTCCTAATTCACCCAAAATAATTAGGTGGCGACTCCGTGAACCCTAGCACCCTTTAGCATTTAACACTTTAACATCCCTTTTAAAATTTAACACTTTTATTTATTTTCTAACATTTATTTAAGCAGGGTTCGCTTTTAAAAAAGTCGCGGGCGAAAAAGGGCGCGACAGAATGGCGACTCTGCTGGGGATTTAAGGTTCTTAACCATAACAGACCTAGGGTTATTATTTGGCATTATTTTTTGCATTTAATTTTGTGTGCTATATTTCGTTTATAATTGCTACCTTTCGCTTTCCCTAGCGGCATTCCGCTCATATTTCTTCCACTCTGGAAAATTCACACAATCACACACTCACACGCGGGTGTGCTTTGCGCACCTGCAAATTTCTTTCAAACACCTACATTTAAGAGAGTTGGTATTTTGCGCGGAGAATCCAGTCCAACCGGTGGTCGCGTAGCCTTCTCACTCGAGTTGTCCGCTCGGGAACCTTGCGTCTAGAAAAGCCAAATCTTAGAAACTTAAGATAGAGCTATACCACCCTTATTTTAGGGCATGCATGCATTTACCTTAGGTGGGTCGGTCCTTGGCATCGACACCACAATTAGGAAGACACCAAACTTGTCGACGGGTTTTCAACCCAACGACCAACCAGCATATTATGTGTAGCGTGGCAATGATAGACAAACCCAAACCTAATCATGACATGCTGAAATTGGGAAAAGTGCACCGTCATTTGGTCGCCATTTCCAACAAAAGCATTACAGTTTGGCGACTTGGACGAATCCATCATAACCTCGCATATTTGACGTTTAGGCCTACCTCTGGCATAAAGAGGTCCCAAACATGTTAGAACACGCACTTGATTTGCAATTTGCTTATTAGTATATATTGCCTGCAACTTTTGCATATTATACTAACTTGGTTTGCTTCATTTGTTAAAGGATTATTTTTGCCTAGCTTATCCCCAAAAGGTTGATTCGCGTTGACTGGTAGAAGCACAATCATCCAATAAATGACTAATCGGAGGCACGAGCGAAACAACTTAGGACTCGTCCCCGTTCCCGTAGAGGATGCAGAGGCGTTGGAAAGGAGAAGCACCAATGATCAAAACCTCGCCACACTATTGCAGCAAATGGAAATCATGCAAGCCGAAATAGAAAGGCTCCGAAATATCACAAACCTGTCTATTAGTTTGAATGCACCACTCCCAGAGCAAAGGACAAATGCAATCATGTCACAAGCCCTTGAGCCTCCACTTCCTCAAAGCTCCCCGCAGAGGCCGCAACATACCAGCTCACACCAAAATGTCACTCGCCCGGTCAATTTGCAAGCCGACCTCCAAAATGATCCGTTCACTACATACACATCTCAACCTCCATCTATTTATATCTCCCCACTCAACCCAAATTGCCAAGCCACCCAATACGAGCAGATGACACACAAACAATATGAGGGATTAGCACATCCGATCGAAAGCCAACCATTTATTATGCATACATCCTCTCAAGAGACAGATCAATACAAGGAAATGGAGCGGCAGACTCGAGCCAGAGCTGATGAAAATATGGCAAAATAAATCCGTAGTTTGAAAGAGGCATTCAAAAGCATTCAGATGAACAAGGGGGAAAAAGGTTTGGAATATGAAAACTTATGTATGCACCCTGACGTTGAATTACCTGTGGGGTACAAGGTACCTAAATTTGACATGTTCGATGGAAAGGGGAATCCTCGAGCTCATCTAAGGTCATATTGTGATAAATTGATTGGAGTTGGGAAAAATCAAGCAATCATCATGAAACTATTCATCAGGAGTCTAACCGAGTGGTATTTGGTGCATGCGTGCAAGACCCTCGAAAATGGGACAGCTGGAATGCCATGGCACAAGATTTCATGGATAGATTCAGATTCAACACTGACACTGTCCCGGATAGATTTTATCTTATGAAACTTGAAAAGAAATCCACAGAAACTTTCAGAGAATACGCCCTGAGGTGGCGATCAGAAGCAGCAAAGGTCCAACCTCCAATGGCAGAGGGCGAAATGACCACCTTGTTCGTGCAGTCGTTAAAAGACGCGACATATTATGAAAGAATGATCAGTGTAATCGGGCGAAGTTTTGCAGAAGTCGTAAGAATGGGCGACTTCGTGGAAGAAGGCATTAAGACAGGCAGGATTACAAACCTGACAGCCCTACAAGCAACTAGCAGAGCAGTGCAATCAAATTCCATCGGAGGTACCTTACAGAGGAGAAGAGATGCATCACCCTCTATCATGGTTATTCAGGAGCATATGCCAGAACAACTTCCAGTGTATCAAAGCCCACTGCCTTCTTACCAAAACACTCAAAATCCACAGTCATATTATCAGCACTGCGCCACCCCATATCCTGTTTACCATACCCAACCAGCATACCCAAAATACTCACCACAATCACAAACCCGCACTCCAAACAAACCCAAACCCCGTATAGATGCTGAGAGAAAGCCAATCAGAACCTATACACCTTTAGCTGAACCTATAGCCCAAGTGTATGAGAAGCTGAAAGCCGCAGGAATACTCCAGCCAGTTCCCAGAAATACCCCCAGGCCTACTTCCCGAGGGCACGATGAAACCAAACATTGTGCATACCACTCCGGTGTCGAGGGGCATGACATCGCAAATTGTTATACCCTCAAAGACAAAATCGAGGAATTGATCAAAGATGGAGTCATCCAACTTAAAGAAGTTCCCCCCAATATAAACAACAACCACTTACCAAACCCTGATGATGCCTATGTGAACATGATTGTTGAACAAAACAGTTTGGAAGGGACTGTTGTGCCGGTCCAAAGAGGGAAGAAGGTTGAATCATCAATCAATCTCCAAAGGAAGAGAAATGCTCCTTGGCTAGAGCCTGTTGCGCCTGAATCAGTCATTCATCAAAACATGCACTTCGCAGAAATCAAAAGAAGAAGATACAGAAACTGCGTGGAAGGGCTCAAAAGTCTTCGTTCTTTGAAAAGGAAACATAAATACAATGTGATCGGTATGATCCATTGAAGACCGCCTCTAAGACACAAAGCGAAGAAGTGGACTCATGCCCCGCTTTGGCGCCGATTCCTAAAATAGTTAGTTTAATTTATTTTGCCGCCATATGTAATAAAATGGAAGTACGTTTGACCTGATTCCCTTGGTGGATACGTAGGCGGCCGTTTCGGCTTCGGTCCCAACTCTAGAAATTTTTACCCATATTCGCTTGTAATGAACTACGTCATGACCTGATTCCCTCATGGGGATACGTAGGCGGCCTAAATCGGCTTCGGTCACACCTTTAGGAAACTTTCCCTTTGTTTTGAAAATAACGAAAACACACATAATATACAAGCAACCCCATGGAAACCCACTTTTAGGCTAAACGCCCTTTGCAAATTCAAAACTGAGACAAGGCAGGAAACCAGGCAGGGGTTATGAGTCCCAAACAAGGCAGACGTCCGGCATCAAGAGTCAAAACTACAAAGTCAACGCGAATCAACCGCCCCCCCTCAAACTCACAAATTTTTCTTTGAGCGCAGGTCCTTCATATTAGCAGAAGGTACAACAAAGTTCTTCATACTAGTAGAAGCAGAAAATATAACAAAATTCTTCAGAAGCAGCAGAAACAGACAGACATCAACAATCAGAGTTCAAATCCCGCAACAAATTATAGCACATCAGCTCGGGCCTAGAGTCAAATTGCAACTCATGCAGTGCACAAACGCACAACAAAGACATCATGTCAATCCATATGGTTCACAAATGCATCACAACAAAGGCATCATGGCAATTCGTCAGTGGCAGCATCTAGCATGGACAACATCTCAGCATTCACAACACCCCACATATCATACAGGGAAGACATCCTTATTCACATAATTGCATTTCTCATATATTTATCATCTTGTTTTACCAGTTATACACTAATTTTTCTCAAGCTTAGCTTGCAGGAGCATTTATTATCTGCGAGCATCGAACACGTAAGAAAACGACGCCACGTCCAAAGCGACGTCGAGTCGAAAATGACTCGAGTCCAAAGCGACGCCACGCGTCGAAACGACGCCACGTCCGAAAACGACGCCCAGTCCGAAAATGACGTCGAGTCCGAAAACGACTCCGAGTCCGAAAACGACTCCGCGTCCGAAAACGACGCCACGTCCGAAAACGACGTCGAGTCCGAAAACGACTCCGAGTCCGAAAACGACGCCACGTCCGAAAACGACGCCACGTCCGAAAACGACGCCACGTCCGAAAATGACGCCAAGTCCGAAAACGACGCCATCCAAACGACGCTTGGTCAAAACGACGTCGAGTCGAAAATGACTCGGTCCAAACGACTCGCGTCAAAGCGACGCCACGCCCGAAAGCGACGCCACGTCAAAACGACGCTAAGTCGAAAGCGGCCTTGATCCAAACGACGCCATCCAAAACGACGTCGAGTCCAAACGACTCAGTCGAAAGCGACTCGCGTCCGAAAACAACGCCACGTCCGAAAACGACGCCCAGTCCGAAAACGACGTCGAGTCCGAAAATGACTCCGAGTCCGAAAACGACTCCGCATCCGAAAGCGACGCCACGTCCGAAAACGATGCCACGTCCGAAAACGACGCTAAGTCCGAAAACTACGCCACGTCCGAAAACGACGCCCAGTCCGAAAATGACGTCGAGTCCGAAAACAACTCTGAGTCCGAAAACGACTCCATGTCCGAAAACGACGCCAAGTCCGAAAACGACGCCAAGTCCGAAAACGACGCCATCATCAACATATCACATCTACGCAGAGACGATTTTCTCTGTTCTCAAAATTGCATTTTTTCTCGTTCATGCCTTATTATTCTGTCTTAGCAGTTATGCACTAACTCTTTCTTGAGCTTTAGTCTACAGGGGCAGCAACAACACGTCCAGGCAACGACGTCATCAACACAACAAGTCCAAAAATGACGTCAAGTCCGAAAACGACGCCAATAGCAACATTCCAATACAACAGATTCGCTCACAAAGTAAAACTGCAACAAGTCTACATCAAATACATCTTGCAAAAACCACAGGCTACATCATTTACACTTTAATTATTTCATCTAGTTTTGATTACGCATGAATTACGACACAACTCCATATATAGAACAATTTTTATCTATGCCCTAGGAGGCGTCATTTGCATCTCGTCAATACAACGACGAACATCTGCATTTCGTCCATACAACGACGAACATTTGCATTTCGTCTATACAACGACGACAACGCCCATACAAGGCGTCATTTGCATTTCGTCTACACAACGACGAACATTTGCATTTCGTCTACACAACGACGACAGCGCCCACACAAGGCGTCATCTGCATCTCGTCTATACAAGACGGCGTATCATCACATCATTTCATTATATAGTATATACAATCTGACTACAATCACAGCACAAATTCACATTCTTACATTGTTTTGTTTTGACAGTTATGCACTAATGCTTCTATCTTAGCTTCAATCTACAGGAACTGCAAAGATGGAGCACAACGTGGATTTTCTCTTACAGTGAACCGGGGCAATTTGTTGGGGGGCCAACCTTCCCAACAAATGACAGAAGCGGCCTCAAGCGTCGGTCCACTCGTTCCACATCACCATAAAACCCAGCATAATAAGTCGACACCGGTACATCCCAGGTTCAAGCCATTTTTTTTATTTTCTTTATTTTTATTTTTAGCACCACATACCGGTGTCGCCATAACTCGACATCGGACAAATTTGAATCTGCGTTAGCCCGCTTGGTGTTTTGACCATGGTAGCGGTGTCGCCATAACTCGACATCTGGGACAAGTTTGAGTCGCGTTAGTCCGACTTGGTATTTTGACCATGGTAGCCCGGTGTCGCCATAACTCGACATTTGGGACAAATTTTAAATTTTGCGTCAGCCTTGTCTATTTGCCCAAACCTTTCCATTTCTGAGGATCGAGACAAAATTGGCTATGAGTCAACGTCTTTGTCCGAAGATTCTTCCATCATCTCCATACAAAGAGGGACAACTGTTGACACCCAATTTTGACCCTCCCGTCCAGTCATTAACCATAAAATTACACTAATTTTCAACAATAATTTTTAATAATTTTTAAATAATAAAATGCAACAATAATACATTAATACATGCATAAATAAGCAATTTAATGATAGAACCGCATCTCACGTAGAAAATTACGTACTTAGAGTTTCGCGCCCATATTTATTAATTTTAAGCCCTGTCATAATTCTTAATAATAAATAATAAATACATAAAATAATAATCTAACACACGCGTTTTAATAATAGCATTCATAAAAGAATTAAGAAGTCCTATCTACATGTAGCATTTAAATAATTCAATCTTAGCTTAAATAATAATAAAATATGCATAATAAATAAGTTTTAATAATAACATCGCATTATAAAAATTAAGCACTAATTAAATAGCACGCCCGTCTTCATTTTCTAATCTCAAGCTTAGACTAACAAAGCACCTAAAATAATTTAATTTATTTACCACTAATTAATTTTACCTAAAACTAACAATTAAAACTAACCTAAAACTAATACCATAATTAAATAAAACCGGCCCACACCCGCACAGCCCAACACCCATCAGCCCATTTACCCCAGCCATTATTTCCTTATACTCAGCCCACAGCAGCCCTTTACCTTCCCCTGTCGACTAAACCTTACGAAAACCTAAAGAAAGAGCCACCCCAGCTCCCAGCTCCCTCTCCCGTCGCCCCATCCGGGATTCTCGCCTGAGAATCCGGCGAGTCACCTACTAAATCACCCTGTCTTGCCCAGTACAAATCCTACCATAATCGTTGCCCAAATCAAGGACAAATCACACTAAATCAGTAGTGATTCCTTACCAAATCGAGAAGCAAATCGGTTCATACCAAAAGTTTACCATGTATACACCTAAAATCGCACCAAAATCCCCTTCAAATCATCCGCGAATCAGCCCTTAGAATCGTCCAAAATCAGTACCGAATATTGTCCAAAATCAGTCTTAAAACTTACCCCAAATGGAACCCAATTCTGGGACTATAAAAGGATTAAGCTTTCTACACATGAAGGACACCCGGAGAACCTCAGGAAGAATCCTTAGCATCACTAAAGAATTCCGAAACCAGCAATTCGAAAGCCAGCAATCCAGACCTCCTTTCCTTTTCAATTAACAAAAGCCGATCGACATACATGCAATGGCATCATCTATGATCCAGAATCTAGCACCCTTCTGAAGATAGAAAAAGAGAAAAAAAAAGAGGGGAATAACAACAGAGAGGAAAAACTGGAATTGTTAGCAGTAGTTAATAACTCAATCGGGGGTTAGGGACCTATCACCCAGATAATTAGCGTCACAAGAACAGGGATTTCGAAACCCTTTCCTTCAAATATCAGTCAGAAATCAGCAACCAAACTTCGCCCTTTCATTCGCATCGCAAAACTGAAACCCGAGCGAGCCGACGGCTTGATACGCTGCCTCGGTTCGCTGTCCGAAAAAGGTAAACCCATTCCCTTTCAGATTTTCTCATGTGATTTACACTTTATAACCTGTTTGATTGATATGCTCTGTTGGTAATGTTTAGCATTTTAGTCGCTGTTGTGTATGGTCGAAATTACTGGTTTAGTGTCGATATCATTTTACTTGACAGTCAACTTGTCTATTTTTACTGTTAATACTCATCTGTTGTAGTTAATCTGATTTGTTTCGACTCTGATTTGCAATAGTTGAAGGCTTGCCTGTTAACCCATTCAGATGCCTCCCTGATCGAATGGTCAATATACTCACAAATCCGTTAGAATAGTCAGTGTGTATAAGGAGCTAAGGGAGTATTGTGCTATTATGTTTGTTCCCTGTGGAAAGTGTCAACCTGTTTCTGATTCTGTTTATGTGACTGCCTGAAAACCGAGTACCAACAGCAGATTGTTACATGTAGATCAACTTATGACTCTTAATAAATAGTCTTAAGTTGGATGAGGATCATCGATAATAATTTTGCTTAGACCAATTCATTAGAGTTCCTATAGCTTAATTTAGGATCATGAATAGAGTGGGAAATCTGGAAACATGGCCACTGCCCGGGACCAGTCGGGAGTAATCCATGAGCATGAATAGACGTCGCAAGCGTTGTGAGATTTTTTGCCTGATTAACCGATCCATTGTGTTTCTGAATGCATCAAGTTATTATCATAAATACCTAGAAGCCATTGTAGGACATTTCCTATCATATCTCGTCATTATATATATAGCTTATTCATTCAAAGACTAATACATGTTTAGGAAAGAACATGAAAGGGATTTAATTCTCTATGCATACTCCTAGATGTCAACTTAGTTGCAATGGTAAATGAAACCCAAATCCAGTAGTTTGAACTACTGTATGCGTCTGTGCCCTACCCTCTGCTGCTTCTTATTTCTATGTTTGGGATTAAAACCCACATAACAGGTACCCTGATTACCACTGGAATCTGCTTTCCGTCGTTTTCGATCACTTGCTGCCCCAACAATACCTGTGTACTTAGTTGCAAATCATGTGTTTAAGCCAAATGCTTACTCTTTACCTTTTTGATAAATTTGGGCATGTACTAATCATTATCTTTCTTTATTCGCTTTATTAATCCCTGTTATGTGGCTTCTACTTTGTCCTCCTTTAAAAGAGTAAAGAGAAAATCGAGAGTTATACGTTATAGATGTCTAAACATATTGGCATTATGTCTCTATTGGTATTCTGTTGCCTCTTTAAGAACACGTGTTCATGAAGTCGTTTTCATTCTATGCAAGCATATAGGAATGTAGGTTGAGCATCCTCTATATGTGGTGATGGGTATTTGCCTGAGTCTTTCTATTATCCCTTTCTTTTGCCATCTGCTAACTGCCTATCCTTATCTTGTCCCCATCTGATTATGCCCTCTGTTGGTCTTGATATGTGCGTTTGCTTAAGTATAATTATATGTCAAGTGCTTGTTTGTTGAACAAATTTGGGGCATGTACTAATCCTTATCTTTCTTTATTTTTACATGAAACGCATCGGAGCAAAATGAAGAGTCTCACGGCGAGACTCATCACGAGCTACTTCAAATGGCAACCCGCGTCTATGTACATTCATCCGCATTCTCGCTTCAGAAATTCCCTAAACAAAATAGTACAAGATGACGTCGTCATCCATCTCAACTCCTCCTACTCGTTAAATCTCATTGCCTCATTTTATGTCTTTATCTGTTATTGCAATTTTATTATCTTAATATTGTAATTAATATGATACATGACTCTATCAATCGTCGAATAGATTGGGAGGGTAGTTTAAAATATAAATCCATTTTATTATTTGTTTTAGGTTCAACACATAGGTCTAGATTTAAAAAACAATTTAACCATTCTTTATTTATATTTCACATCATGTGATTAAGACTATTTTTACTAAATCCATAACAAAGAAATAATTTTCTCATACTCGTTATTAACAGTATATAATCTATCATTTTCCTATTATCAATAAGCACTTTAGATATCAGGACATATATATATTAGTTAAAAAATCAATTTTGCAAATACAAGTACTGTTTTCAATAAATCAATCTTATACTTTTATAAACCATGTCTACTTTATGTTTATTTTGTCCAAACCCGACTTTTGAGTTACATTTCACACTATTGCTATACGATATGTATTTTTAAACTTTACATAAACAAATCTTACAACTCCCTTATGTTTGTCAAAAATACATTTTTATATACTTGCAATATCTGTTGACTTAAATATCTCTAAACATGCATTTTTTCTAATACAATAATTAACCTAGGTTTGAACGGACAACTGCAAGTTAGCGGATACTTTAGGGTGCCTAACCCCTTTCCTTTAGGATAATAAAGAACCCTTACCCAGAATCTCATTAAGTTTAGCAGACCATTCAATGGAGTTAATGTTTACTTTAAACTAGTTAACATTTAGGTGTCCTAATTCACCCAAAATAATTAGGTGACGACTCCGTGAACCCTAGCACCCTTTAGCATTTAACACTTTAACATCCCTTTTAAAATTTAACACTTTTATTTATTTTCTAACATTTATTTAAGCAGGGTTCGCTTTTAAAAAAGTCGCGGCCGAAAAAGAGCGCGACACATGGTATATCTTAGTCGACCCCGGATAAATAGAGTAACGAGCACTGTGTGCCTCCCCCAGAATCTGCTGACGAAGTCATGCAACATCGGGAACACACAATCTGCCCTCGAATCTTAGCACCCCATCAGGCGCTATCTCAAATAAACTCTTCTCCTCTCGAAGAGCCGTTTCTCGATACCGTATCATAACCGGATCCTCATACTGTCGCTTCTTCACCTCCTCAACGATGGAAGACTCGACAACCTCACGAACCCGTACCCCACTATCATTGGTATCGACCAACCGAACCACAAGGCTCACCAACTGATGGATCTCACGGACCATGTCCTTTCTATCTGGCTGTACTTCTGACAGACTCCCCATAGACCTACGACTCAGAGCATCTGCAACCACGTTGGCTTTTCCCGGATGGTATAGGATATCAACATCATAATCCTTTAGCAACTCTAACCACCGTCTCTGCCGCAAGTTCAGCTCCCTCTGCCTGAAGATGTACTGGAGGCTCTTGTGGTCTGTATAAATATCCACATGAACCCCGTATAAATAATGTCTCCAAATCTTCAAGGCATGAATAACTGCGGCCAACTCTAAGTCATGAGTAGGGTAATTCCTCTCATGATTCTGTAGTTGCCGGGAAGCATAGACTATTACCTTGTCGTGCTGCATCAATACGCACCCTAGCCCGATACCCGAGGCATCACAATAAATCACGTAGCCCTCTAACCCCTCGGGAAGAGTAAGAACTGGAGTCGTCGTCAACTTTTCCTTCAGTAACTGGAAGCCCTTCTCACAAGCTTCTGTCCACTGGAACTTAGCTGCTTTCTGAGTCAGCTTAGTCAATGGTTCTGATATCGAAGTGAACTGATCCACAAACCTACGATAATAACCTGCTAGCCCCAAGAAGATGCGCACCTCCGTCGGAGTAGTAGGTCTCGGCCAAGTCTTGACCGCCTCAATCTTTGCTGTATCTACCTAAACACCGTCAGCCCCGATAATGTGCTCCAAGAATGCCACTGAGACCAACCAAACTCACACTTGGAGAACTTGGCGAACAACTGCCGGCTCCGGAGGACCCCAAGTACCGTCCTCAAGTGATCTGCATGCTCCTGCTCTGTGCACGAATAGACCAGGATGTCATCGATGAATAATATAACAAACGTATCCAAAAATGGCTTGAATACCCGGTTCATCAAATCCATAAATACCGCTGGAGCGTTGGTCAACCCGAAAGACATCACCCTGAACTCATAGTGCCCATACCAGGTCGTGAATGCAGTCTTTGGGATATCTGCCTCTCTTACTCGCACCTGATGATAACCAGACCGCAGGTCTATTTTGGAGAAACACTTTGCACCCTGCAACTGGTCAAACAAATCATCAATCCTGGGGAGGGGGTATCTATTCTTGATGGTTACCTTATTCAGCTGCCTGTAGTCAACACACATACGCAGTGTTCCATCCTTCTTTTTAACAAACAAACCGGCGCTCCCCAGGGAGAAATATTAGGCCTAATAAAGCATTTTTCCAACAAATCTTTCAGCTGGTCCTTCAACTCCCTCAACTCAGCAGGTGTCATCCTGTATGGCGGAATAGATATAGGCCGAGTGTCTGGAAACGTGTCAATACAGAACTCTATCTCCATCTCGGGAGGAATACCTGGGAGATCATCTGGGAATACATCTGAAAACTCTCTAACCACCGGGACTGACTGAAGAACTAGCACATCAACCTCTGTATCGAATACCCGAACTAGATGATATATGTACCCTTTCTGCACCATCTTTCTAGCCTTGAGGTAAGAAATAAACCTACCCCTCGGCGACGCTGTATTGCCCTGCCACTCGATAACCGGCTCACCGGGAAACTGTAATCGGACCAACCTGTCTCTACAGTCAACGTTGGCATAACAAGAAGCCAACCAGTCCATACCCATAATGACGTCAAAATCTGTCATCCCCAACTCTATCAAGTCTGCTAGGGTCTGCCGACTGTATATAAACACCGGGCAATCTTTGTACACCCGCTCAGCTAACACCGAATCACCCACTGGCGTAGCTACCTCAAAAGGTTCTATCGACACCGGCTCTATCCCTATTCTACCAGCAATAAGAGGGGACACATAGGACAAGGTAGAACCTGGATCTATCAAAGCATAAACGTCACAACATGAAATCAATAATGTACCTGTGACGACATCCGGGGAAGCCTCCTGGTCTTGCCGGCTGGCTAAGGAATATATGCGGTTCTCTGGACCGCTAGAACTAGGACCTCCACCATGACCTCTGCCACAGCCTGCCGGTCCGTGAACACCCTTCCCTCCGGGGCGCATACTCACAGAAGATGAAGAACCGGCGACTGACCCTGTAGGCTGAATCGTACCACCCATGCTGCCTCTGGTCGGACAATCCCTCTTCAAATGGCCCTGCTGGCCGCAAGAGTAACAAGCTCCTGGAGAAATACGACACTCCCCACGATGGGACCTACCACATCGACCACATCGAGGTAAGGGTAGCCTCATCTGACTGGAACCCCGGTTCCCCTGGGAACCCGAAGCCCTGGAGCCCTGACCTGCTCCTGAATAACCCGGCCGACCAAACCTCCTGCCAGAAAACCGGGAAGGAGCACTCTGTGCCGGCTGAAATGTAGACCTGGCCTGCTGCTGAGGCTGTCCGCCTCGAAAATTACCCTGAAACCCTGTTGTCCTGGCCCTCTTGGGCTGGCCTAGGTCTGGCTGATCCTCTCTCTCTCTGTCCTCTATCCCCTGTGCATAAGCGTGTATCCTGGCAATGTCCATACCTGGCTGAAGAGCCACTCCCAGGCATACAGTAATCATATAACAGTCTAGCCCCATCACATAGCGGTGAACTCTGTCCGCCATGTCAGCCACAATAGTGGTCGCATACCTGGCCATTGAATCAAACTCCAGGTTGTACTCTCTGATGGTCCTCCCATTCTGTCTCAATGACAAGAACCTATCCACGCGGGCTCTTTTCATCTCAGGAGGCAAAAATTGATTAAGGAAGGCCTCTGTGAACTCATCCCAAACAGCTGGAAGAGCACCCACACCTCTAGACAACTCCCATGACTCAAACCAGTTCAACGCAATATCGCGTAACCGGTAAGAAGCTAACACAACTGACTCTGTCTCCGAGGCCCTAAGCACCTGCATAGTCCGCTGTATCTGCCGAATAAACTCCTGGGGATCCTCCTCAGATCTCGAACCATAGAACTCGGGTGGATTGCAACCCAGAAAATCCCGAATCCTCAGCATCGACTACAGGGTTAGCTACTCGCTCTGTCGTGCCACGCCGCCACTATTTCTAGTCAATAACCTGATCTGCTCTCCATAATCTATATACTCTGCCCCTGGCTGCAGAACTGGAGGCTCAGGTATCGGAACCTCTGGAGCTACGGCCGCTATCAGCTCCTCTAATACCGCGTGGTGAACTCGCGACCGCCACAACCTCAGGCATAGTCTGGGCCTGAGTGCTAGTAACCCTCTGCGTACCACTAACATCTCATGCTGCTGCCTTGCCCTTCTGGGCCCTGGTCGTCTTCCGTGGAGGCATAACTGATACATAAGAATAGGTCAGAGAGGATTCAACCTAATAAGACAGCTCTACTGCACGATCTCAGAGAGAGAAGAATGGAAACCAATCCTGAATGTACTGCAACCTCCTGATTATAGATGTGGTGCACAACACACCGATAATCAAGACTCTACTAGACACGGTCTGTAGACACTTTCCGAGGACTAACTGCTCTGATACCATTTTTTGTCACGACCCGACCCTGGGCCCGCGATTGGTCCCCTACCTGGGCACCCTTTACAGGTATACATCAGAAAATAGCAGCGGAACATACATAAACTCATAAAATACATAGACAGTAAAATATCAACAGACTAGCCGATAAGGCCACCTTCCGTAAAATATACGAAACCCAAAAAAAATAAAACAATTACATTTTTGTTCTTACAACCCAATCCACAAGATATGACTACAGACATTTAAGAATAACAACTGTGACGGGACAGGGCCCCGTCATACCCTTGAATGTACATCTTCTAAACCAAGTGACTTTTTACTTTAAAACCTTAAGCAATTGATGCCTTTAAATCAATTTGCCTTTCTTCATTTCAAGTCATTTGTCTTTATTTACTTCACTATAGTAAACCATTCTTTTAACTTTTCACAAAGTTATTATAATCAACTTCCCATAAAGTCGTTATACTAATTTTATGCTTTAGACACTTACATTCTCTTTATAACCAAGAGACTTATACTTTCAAAAAAATAAGTATCATAGCTTTAGAAATCAAGTTTCTTAACCTTAGAAACTAAGATATCTTTAACTTTTAAAACAAGTGAGTTAATGCTATAACTCAACCAACTCGGACATTCTTAAAACAAGTCAAGAATATCAAATGAAACTAAATTCATTTAAATCTCGTACGTCTACCGTACTATACATTTACAACTACTCATGTTCAAGAGATAAGAAAGTTCCGCATACCTCTTCGGTTCAATCCACTTGCTAAGTCCAATATGACGTACGTAGTATGTCAACCTATAATGACCATAATACGTCTATCAATTTCTGGTTTCAAACGTAGAATATTCTAAGTGTAAAGTCACTTATTCTACGAAAAATTAGACAACACTTCCTTTGTTTCTATGTACTTTTCCACTTTTTTCAAGGCCTGAATTCAATAACCAAACATGCCACATTTAAGGCTCAACACATCAACCAATCAAAGGAGATTATACGCCTTACAGGACGTATAAAATTCTGCCCCACAATTCATATAAAACAATCCAATATTAAATGTCATTTTTCGACTACAAAGTACAACCACAATAAATCTTTTTCAATCCCTTTTAAATCCATAATGTCGTTCTCGCATGTTATATAGTCGCAACCAATTTTAACAACTATAATCTCTCATTTAGATAACATGCGACAATTATAACTATCGATTCATTTGTATTGTAATTCCAATTGCTAATAAGCTCGTGTTCGGATTTAGGCTCCCAATACTCTATAACACTTATCAACTATTACATGTATCATAATTTATTTCCAAGAGGAGAGGGAATTTTACCTTTAGGATTTCGCCCACTATAGCCCTTTTTCCCCAACTCCTTTTCTCGTCAAAATCATCCACACGACCTTTCTACAAGTTTATCAACACTTTATCTTCTTGCCGCCTCTCCAACAATTTCACTAGGCTTAAGTTTTCTTTAAATTTTTAGAGAGTAGGGGAGAGGAATTCTTTAGGGTGAACCTTTGAAAAATGACCAAGTCTTCAAGACTTGGTCATAATATAAGACCTTCTCTTGGTCAAAAAGATGGGAGGGACACTTGTCACCCTCCCATAGGCCTTTACACAAATATCTTCTGATTTTCCCCCCTTTTTCGCGAAAAATTCCACCTCGGCGCCGCGGCCCTGCAGCCGGCGCCGTGGCGCTGCAACTTCAGAAAGTTTCAGGATTTACAGAGCCGCGGCCCTGCAGACGGCGCCGTGATGCATGACTGGAATATTTTTCTCTCACTTCTGCCCACTGAACTACTAATGTCCATACTTCTCCGCTCTGATGTCCTATCGATGAGCGGTTTGTTGCGTTGGAAATTAAACTCAACGAACTTCATACTAGGCTTTTTAAATACCTCAAAACTCTTACTAAACTGGGATATATAGCACTCCAAATCTGTCTAAAACATTTTTGCCAACTTATCTTTCCAAATTCCAATCTTATTTCCTTTCGTACGTCTTCATCTTATTCTCTTGAAATTACGGGGTGTAACATTCCTAAGCGGGGTGCCACTGCTGACGATGCGGTGCCGATCACGAGAATTTTGCAGATCCGAACCAAAATTAGACAGGGGTATAAAGGTCCAAAGCAATATATTTTATAAGTATAAAACCCTACACCCTAGGTGATATTATTCATTCTACTTTGGGGGGAATCATTGTACATATTCCACAACACAACTCTTGGAGGCTACAAGATTGGAGACCTAGTTCAAAGTATTTTCTTTCTCTTTTATTTGTTTTTATTTCAGTTCATGTTGGAGTTTGTATTAGTTCTTAGCGTGACTATGGCTAGGGGCTAAACACTATATTAGGGCTTTTCTTATGAATCGCTTGAAACTTTTATTCATTAACTAATGCAGTAGTTTGATTTCTTCTTCACTTGATTAAGATTTAGTCAATATTTGGTATGAATGTTTGATAATTAATTGATCACTAATTATCATAACCTATATGATTTCGAATCAAAATTCTGAAAGGTGAGATTTGGATATGCTGTAATTGACTAGACATACGTTAAAATCGCGGACGAAAGTACCTCGATACTTGTGTAGCATTATAGGTTACTGTTCTTAATCCTCCCATGTGGTAAGTCCTATCATAGAAATATAGAAGGGTTCTGCACTGGGGTTGAGTGATTATATTGCCCTAACCGGAATATAAGACAGACTAGTTAACCGCTATCTTAACGAAGAAAAAGAATCATTTTAGTTGCATTAAGGATTGAATAAAGTGGATAGTCGAGGATATTGAAAGTCATATCTCCATCATAACTGATTAAACTTAAGTAATTTAGTTTAATTTCTACACTTAGTCTTAGCTATTAGATAAAAATACAAACAAATTAACGTTCACCAATTAGAAACCATAGCTTAGATAATCGGCACTTGATAACCAGTCTCTGAGGACGATATTCAGTCTTACCAGACTATATTACTTGTGAACGATACGTACACTTGCGTTAAGCACGTGGAAATCGGCTGACAAGTTTTTGGCGCCGTTGTCGGGGATTGGCGTACTTTCAATATCGATTTATCTATTCTTATTTCTAATTAGGTTGCTCTAGGAACAAGTTTCTAACTTGTTCTGCGAGCATCATTTTATCACTTTTTGTTGTTTTTCTTATTTTGTAGGTAAAGTTCGTGTGTCAAAAAAAACAGGACACATGGACTATTACAACTATCAGGGGCAGCAGATTTAGCAGCAACAACCTAACCCACATGTTCCACCGGAAGATCGAAATGAGTCGCAGGCAGCCATACTCAAGCTCACTAAGTGTCTGGCTCAGTTTATGGCTGAGACAAGGGTGTCCGTCAAAAATTTGGAGACACAAATAGGGCAGCTGATGGATATGATGATCAATACACCTCAAGAAAGTCTGTCTAGCGACACCATTGTGCAAAGTGGTAAGCAGAATGAGGAACCTGAACCACACCAAATTATTGAGGAATTGAGAAAGGTGGTTGTTGTAGAGAAAGAAGGGGTTACTAGAATCCAATTTTTCACTTTTTTGGATTCTTTGTAGTTTCTTTTTGCTGAACCCATTGCAGAAGAAACAACACCGGATATCTTTGTTGACCCCCAACCAGAAGGTCCATACCCTCAAGGGAACCCCTAAAAGTCTAGAGATCCATGAAGTTTCATTATTCCTTGCATTTTAGGGAATTTTGAATGCAAGCAAGTATTCAGCGATTTGGGGGCAAGCACAAAAGTACTACCCTTTTCTGTGTTCTATAGAAATGGTGTAGGTGAAGTGAGGCCGGCAAAAATAACTGTTCGGATTGCAATCCGTTCGCAGAAGGATCCACTAGGCACTAGTAAAGGTTTACTGCGTCCGGCTAAAAGACGTTAAAGACAACGCTTGTTGGGAGGCAGCCCAATATTTATTAATTATGTTATTTTAATTCTTGTTTTAATTATTTTATTTTATCTTGAACAGTCTCACAGTCTTGGGTGTTGTCTTATGTGTTGATGGTAGGTGGACTATGGAAAAGGATCAAACACGCTGGAAAAGGTCCACGGCGCTGCAACCTCAGAGAGCCATGATGCCGTAAAATTTCCAGAATTTCTCATCCCAGACCTCCGTTATGAACGCTGTGTTATGTCAGTAAGTTGTCCCGTAGTCTTTACACCTTGGGGACAATGCGTCGATTAGGTTTGGGGGATGTGTCTTATTTTGTTTTATTGTTTTGTGTTTGAGTCTTTTGATTTGTCTTTGTGTGTTTTTGAGTCATAATTTTTTTTATGGATCATGTATGTGGTAGTTGCTAAAGATATTGAATGGATAAAGTGAGATAATGTAATGGAATTGAAAGCAAAATTTGTGTGTTTAAGTTAGATATGTCAAGAATTCATGACACCTAATTATTTGAAATATTTGTGCTTAGCCTACGTGTTGTCAGTTATGGAAAGAAAAGTTGAAAATGTCTAGAAAATCTGTTTGCTTGTTATTTGAGGCGAAATAGTTAAGATGTACATGTTTAGGGAGATGATTCAGGTATTTCTTTGATAGCCCTTCTGACCATTCATTACCTACCCTGACTTAAATTGTATCCTTAGTCAGCCCCGTTGAGCCTAAAATAATATCTTTGTTTGACACCCTATGATTCCATGTTTGTGCCATAAGTGATATTTGAAGATTCTTGGATTAAAAAGTGTTGAAAAGGAGATTAAAAAAAGAATGAAAATTTGATGCTCCCCAATGAAAAAATATGCAAAAATCTAAGTTTGGGGGTGCTTGTATAATGTGTCTCATTCTCTCAAAATAACAGAGGGGAAAATAGGTATGAGACTAAAAAAAAATCAAAAAGAAGGAAGAAGGAGTTGAATGAAAATAGCTTATGGTACGTAATTGGAGCCTAAATGCCTATTTTTACCTACTCCTGCTTAAGCCTACATTACAACCCTTGAAAGTCCTGATGATATTTAATATGTGTGTCTATGATTAGTGGAGAATAACAAGTAAACAGGTCTATAGCATTTTGGAAAAGATGGAATGAAATTGACATGCATAGGTTAGGTGTTTGTATTTTCGTTGATTGTGATTGAAATGAATTTGCGAAATATCTAACTTGAAATTCTAGATTGCTGATTATTCATGCTATATATATTCTAACATATTATCCCATCTTTCATCCATGATTTTGAAGAAGTATTGCTATAGCTACTTGATTCATTTCGTAGAGTCTTTGTTTTTGTTTTTGTTTTTATTTTTGTTTAGTTCTTTACTCGAGGGCGAGTAAAGGTTAAGTTTGGGGGTACTTGTTAGGTGTATTTTATATATACTTTTTGAGTCATTCTTAGTTAGTATTTTACTCATTTCATTTGTATTTAGTATAGTATTAGGGTTGTTTTCTTTCTTTTGAGTCACATCGGTCATAAATAGAGAAACGTCAAAAAGAAGATGAAATGAGCTTATTTGAGATGGAATTGCACACTAAAAGGGCCAAGAAATGAAGCCTAAGAAGTCCCGAAAAGTATAAAAGAAATCAGATGAAGTCCGGACGAGAAAAGGACAAGGTTTCAGAAAATATTTGTTGCAGTACTTTCAGCACCGCGGTGCCATTCTGGCAGCACCACGGTGCCAAAAGATCAGCTAGTTCAGGTTGGCCACAGGACTTTCGGCACCGGGGTGCCAGCCTGCAGCATCGCGGTGCCGATGCAGAATTTTGCAGATCCGAACCAAAATTAGACAGGGGTATAAAGGTCCAAAGCAATATATTTTATAAGTATAAAACCCTACACCCTAGGTGATATTATTCATTCTACTTTGGGGGGAATCATTGTACATATTCCACAACACAACTCTTGGAGGCTACAAGATTGGAGACCTAGTTCAAAGTATTTTCTTTCTCTTTTATTTGTTTTTATTTCAGTTCATGTTGGAGTTTGTATTAGTTCTTAGCGTGGCTATGGCTAGGGGCTAAACACTATATTAGGGTTTTCCTTATGAATCGCTTGAAACTTTTATTCATGAACTAATGCAGTAGTTTGATTTCTTCTTCACTTGATTAAGATTTAGTCAATATTTGGTATGAATGTTTGATAATTAATTGATCACTAATTATCATAACCTATATGATTTCGAATCAAAATTCTGAAAGGTGAGATTTGGATATGCTGTAATTGATTAGACATACGTTAAAATCGCGGACGAAAGTACCCCGATACTTGTGTAGCATTATAGGTTACTGTTCTTAATCCTTCCATGTTGTAAGTCCTATCATAGAAATATAGAAGGGTTCTGCACTGGGGTTGAGTGATTATATTGCCCTAACCGGAATATAAGACAGTCTAGTTAACCGCTATCTTAACGAAGAAAAAGAATCATTTTAGTTGCATTAAGGATTGAATAAAGTGGATAGTCGAGGATATTGAAAGCCATATCTCTATCATAACTGATTAAACTTAAGTAATTTAGTTTAATTTATGCACTTAGTCTTAGCTATTAGATAAAAATACAAACAAATTAACGTTCACCAATTAGAAACCATAGCTTAGATAATCGGCACTTGATAACCAGTCTCTGAGGACGATATTCGGTCTTACCAGACTATATTACTCGTGAACGATACGTATACTTGCGTTAAACACGTGGAAATCGGCTGACATTCAGCTGTACTATTGTATTTCATTTTGGGATATTCCCGTATATAGTGGCAGCCTTGTCGGCTTGCGTCCTTTGTTATAATTGCTTGGGTATGACTCCTCAAGTGACAGGGTTATTTGTGTATAAAGGCAGTCTTGCCGGCTTGCCTATTCAAACATGTGTTATGATTGCGGCGTTATGCTGTCGAATTTTATATTGTCCTTAGTGTCAGTCTGATTACGTGACATGTTAGTATAATGGCGTCATTAGGGAGCTTAGTCGCGGCCCATCGGGTCAGATCGTGACAAGAGTGGTATCAGAACAGTTAGTCCTCGGAATATCTACAGACCGTGTCTAGTAGAGTCTTGTGTATGGGTATGTTGTGCACCATACTTATACACAAGAGGCTGCCAGACATTTAGGATTGGTTTCTATTTTTTTATCTCTTAGATCGTGCAATAGAGCTGTGTTATTAGGATAATCCCTCTCTAACGACTTAATATGTTTACAGCTATGCCTCCAAAGAAGCGACAGCCGTAAGGTCAAATCTGATGGGGATACTAGTCGGATTCAGAGAGTTACTGTGTCCTCGATGGCCATGCCGGATCGTACCCGCCGACGAACTCGCTTGCCGCCACCTCCGAGGCTCCGTTCACGGCATCACGATTTCGAGACCCGGCACTGGCCTCCAGCTCACCGGCCGAGGGCGAGAGGACAAAGCCGCAGAGATGCGGTTGAGAATCGACTAGGTTAGTGGTAGGCGGACCCACGAGGACCGGGCGGACCCCAGATAAGTTAGTTTGAGGGTCCGTGATTTCTTGAGTTGTAGTCCACCAGAGTTTTTCGGGTCAAGGCCCGATGATGATCCACAAGAGTTCATCCGACAGATACATCGTATGTTGAGGGTGATAAAGGCTTCAGAGACTGAGTCTGTCATGTTGGCATCATATCGGTTGCGTGACGTAGATCTTAACTGGTATGAGTCGTGGGAGCTATCTAGGGGCAAGAGTGCTCCTCCAACCGTGTGGGAAGAGTTCACAGAGGCTTTCCTTGACCACTTCCTACCTCCAGAGTTGAGGAGGGCCAGAGTTGATAGGTTCCTAAACTTGAGGAAGGGCGGTAGGAGCATTAGAGAGTACAACCTTGAGTTTGATTCATTGGCCAGATACGCACCCACTATTGTAGCAGATATGGCAGACAGGGTGCATCGCTATGTGATGGGGCTGGACCATTATTTGATCGATGGTTGTATGACGGTGGCTCTTCAGCCGGGTATGGATATTGCTCGTATCCAGGCATATGCACAGGGGGTTGAGGACCGACATAGAGGGCGACAACCAGACAGAGGTCATGACAGGGACCAGCATAAGAGGGCTAGGTCGGCAGCTTATTCTGGTGAGTCTTGAGGTAGGCAGCCTCAGCAACAGGTTAGATATTCATCCCAGCCAGCACAGAGTGCTCCTCTACAGTTCACGGGTAGGATATTTGATCTTCCAGGGTATTCAGGGGCCGGTCAGAGCTCCAGGGCTTCAGGTTCTCAGAGGGAAAGGGGTTCTACTCAGTTGAGGTAATTTTATCCTCGGTGCTCTCAGTGTGGTAAGCTTCATATTGGGGAATATCGTTCGACCACATGTGCTTGCTTCTCTTGCGGCTGTCAGGGCCATATGATGAGAGAGTGTCCCTACAGGGGTGGTTCAGGTGGTATGGCTCGGCCTATGGGGTCGGGTGCTGGTTTGTCATCATCCATAGCTATGCGCCCCACCGGGCAGAGTATTTAGGCGCCAGCAGGCCGTAGTAGAGGCCGTGGCGGAGTTTCTAGTTCTGGCGGTCCTTCGAACCGCATATATGCTTTTGTCAATAGACGTGATCAGGAGGCGTCACCAGATGTTGTTACATGTATACTATCGGTCTTTTTCTGTGATGTATATGACCTTGTCCTACATATCTCCTCTTGTTTCTAGTAGAATCTGGATAAAACCTGAGTCGATAGAACCATTTGAGGTAGCTACACCGGTAGGAGATTCGGTTATAGCTAAGCGTGTATATAAAAATTATTCAGTGGTGATATATAGCCGTCATACCCTAGCAGATTTTATAGAGTTGGATATGACCGAATTTGATGTTATTATGAGTATGGATTGGTTGGCTTCTTGTTTTGCCAACGTTGATTGTAGAGAGAAGTTGGTTCGGTTTCGATTTTCAGGTGAGCCGATTATAGAATGGAAGGGAATACAACATCGCTGAGGGGTAAGTTTATTTCATACCTCAAAGCAAGGAAGATGGTTAGAAAGGGTTGTATCTATCATTTGGTTCGGGTGCATGATACGGAAGCAGATGTCAAACTCTTGATCGATCCGGTAGTTAGTGAGTTCCCGGATGTATTCCCAGATGATCTTTCAGGTCTTCCTCCAGAGCGGGAGATAGATTTCAGTATAGATGTATTGTCAGGTACCCAACCTATATCCATTCCTCCTTATAGAATGACACATGCAGAATTGAAGGAGTTAAAGGAGCAGCTGAGAGACTTGTTGGAAAAAGGCTTCATTAGGCCTAGTACATCTCCCTGGAGAGCACCAGTATTATTTGTGAGGGAAAAAATGGATCGCTGCAGATGTGTATTGATTATAGGCAGCTGAATAAGGTAACCATCAAGAACAGGGATCCCTCCCCAGGATTAATAATTTGTTTGACCAGTTACAGGGTGCTAAGTGTTTTTCGAAGATAGACTTGCGGTCAGGTTATCATCAGGTGCGGGTAAGGGAGACGGATGTTCCAAAGACAACATTCAGAGCTCGATATGGACATTATGAGTTTAGGGTGATGTCTTTTGGACTGACCAATGCTGCAGTTGTGTTTATGGATTTGATGAACCGGGTATTCAGGCAGTTCTTAGAAATGTTCGTCATTATATTCATTGATGATATCCTGGTTTATTCCCATTCAGAGCAGGAGCATGCAAACCATTTGAGGACAATACTTAGAGTCCTCCAGCACTTGCAGTTGTATGCCAAGTTTTCTAAGTGTGAGTTTTGGTTGACTTCAGTGGCATTCTTGGGGCATATTATCGGGGCTGATGGTATTCGGGTGGATACACAGAAAATTGAGGCCGTGAAGACTTGGCCCAGACCTATTACACCTACTGAGGTACGCATTTTTCTAGGACTAGCAGGGTATTACAAGAGGGTTTTGGAGAAGTTTGCCTCGATATCAGCTCCTTTGACTAGGCTAACCCAGAAGGCAGCTAAGTTTCAGTGGACCGATGCTTGTGAGCACAGCTTCCAGTTGTTGAAGGACAAGTTGACTACGACTCCAGTTCTGACTTTTTCTGAAGGACCAAATGGGTATGTTATTTATTGTGATGCTTCAGGTGTTGGACTTGGTTGTGTGTTGATGCAGCATGGAAGAGTTATATCTTATGCCTCCCGACAGCTCAAAAATATGAAAAGAATTATCCCACTCATGATTTGGAGCTAGTAGCGGTGATTCATGCCTTGAAGATATAGAGACATTATTTGTATGAGGTTCATGTTGATATTTATACGGATCACAAGAGTCTCCAATATATCTTTAAGCAGAAGGAGTTGAACCTACGACAGAGACGGTGGCTAGAGTTGCTAAAGGACTATGATGTTGATATTCTATACCACCCAGGGAAAGCCAATGTTGTGGTAGATGCTCTTAGCCATAGATCTATGGGTAGCTTATTAGATGTGCATCCATATAGAAAGGAGATGGTTCGTGAGATACACAGGCTATCTAGTCTTGGAGTCCGGTTGACGGATTCAGGAGATAGTGGGATTCTTGTTCGAGAAGTCGTTGAGTCCTCTATCGTAGAAGAGGTAAAGAGACGTCAGTTTAATGATCCTGTTCTAGCATGGTATAGAGATGAAACTCTCCGAAAGGAGAAGACTCTATTTGAGGTTGAACCTGATGATGTGTTAAGGTCTGAAGGCAGATTATGTGTACATAATGTTGCAGGGCTACGACATCAGGTTATGGGAGAGGCACACAATGTCCGTTATTCCATTCATCCAGGGTCGACGAAGATGTATCATGATATTAGATGCTTGTATTGGTGGAATGACATGAAAAGAGACATAACAGAGTTTGTTGCCCAGTGCCCGAATTGTCAACAGGTTAAGGTTGAGCATCAAAAGCCTGGTGGATTATTGCAGGAGATAGAAATCCCAACTTGGAAGTGGGAAGTGATCAATATGGACTTCATTACAGGCCTACCTCGCACTCAGCGGAAGTGTGACTCCATATGGGTTATTGTGGATAGGCTGATGAAGTCAGCCCATTTTCTTCCAGTCAGGACTACTTACTCAGCGGGGGACTATGCTAGGCTATACATCAGGGAGATAGTGAGACTGCACGGGGTTCCTACATTTATTATATCGGACCAAGGAGCTCAATTCACAGCTAACTTTTAGAGGTCGTTCCAGAAGGGATTGAGGACACAAGTGAGTCTCAACACAGCTTTTCATCCTCAGACTGATGGGCAGGCAAATCGTACTATTCAGACATTTGAGGATATGCTAAAAGCCTGTATTATTGACTTCAGAAGTAGCTGGGATGATTATTTACCACTCATTGAGTTTGCCTATAACAACAGCTACCATTCTAGTATTCAGATGGCCCCGTATGAGGCCTTATATGAAAGGAAGTGCAGGTCACTTATTGGTTGGTTTGATGTAGGTGAGACTAAGTTGATCGGCCCAGACATGGTTCAACAAGTTGTTGATAAGGTGAAGCTCATTCAGGAGAGATTATTAGCAGCCCAGAGTCGACAGAAGTCATATGCTGATAATCGACGTCGACAGAAGTCATATGCTGATAATCGACGTCGACACTTAGAGTTCCAGGTTGGTGATTGGGTATTCTTGAAGGTATCACTCATGAAGGGTGTGATGAGGTTTGGTAGGAAAGGGAAGCTTAGCCCGAGATACATTGGGCCTTACCAGATCATTCGTAGGATAGGCAAGGTTGCCTATGAGTTGGATCTACCATCTGATTTGGAAGCAGTACACCCAGTCTTCCACGTATCGATGCTACGTAAGTGTATTTGTGATCCTTCCAGAGTCTTCCCAGTAGATGATGTCCAGGTGATAGAGGAGTTATCGTATGAGGAGAGTCCCATAGCCATACTTGATCGCCAGGTCAGGAGATTACGGACAAATGATGTGGCTTCCGTCAAGGTATTGTGGCGAAACAACAATAGGGAAGAAATGACTTGGGAGGCAGAATATGAAATGAAGAAGAAGTATCCTCACTTGTTCCCGATGCCTCTAGGTAATCCAACTCGATCCTTTATTTGATTATAGTAAGTGGTGAATTGTATGTGTGATATATTGTGGCCCTGTGTGACATCTGTTGGTTTGCTGAATATAGGTGGATAGGTATAGTTATAAAGGAGACTCTGCCGAAATTTTTATACCATGAGACCTATTATGAACATTCGAGGGTGAATGTTTCTAAGGGAGGGAAGGATGTTACGACTCGTAAGTTTAAGGCGATAATTAAGAACGTCATTAAGAACTAAGACTCGAATATTGGGTATAAAGTATACTTATATATGCTAATCCGGAAGTTAGTATACGAAGGATGTGATTCCGGAAGATTTTTTGTTACAACAAGTGTGACGTTGGAAACTTATTATGATAGTTGTATATTCCCGTAATGGACTAGTGTCGTATTATGAGACTTATGACACTGAGAATACGAGGTCTTATGAGATTTTCAAGATTTAAAAGAAGGGAGATTTATTTTAGTAGAGGGGTTAATTTAAGTAGACAATTGAGAGGATAGGAACAAAATGTAAATAAAATTTTCAGATTTTTAATTTATACCCTATTAACTTTCATCTTCCTCACTAACCTTAATTCAAAAACAAACCTCTCTTATTTTCTCTCCTCCCTCTCTCTAAACCAGCGAAAATACACCATTTCAATAGCAATAATTTAAGATTCAATTCACTTATCTTCCAAGCTTAATCCTTCCACAAATAGAAGCCAAAATTTTGCTCCTAAAACAGTGATTTCCGCCACTGCTGGGCCGATTTAGGCCAAGAAAAATTCCAGATTTTGGGTCAAGTTTTTGGAAGCAAAATGAGTAAAGAATGATGGCTTAACATTGTAGAATTTATGCATCTCAATTTAGGGTTGAAAAGGTGAAAAATCGGGCAAGAAATCGATGGAACAGTGGGCTGATCTTCATGGACTGTTTTAGGCTTCATTGTAAGGTAAAAAACTCTTCGTTTTATAGAATATTTGGAAGTTAAATAGTCTTGTGTTAAGAATTGAATTTAGTTTAAGAGGCAATGAGAGTGAGACAATGCATGTGGTTGTTGAAATATGTTGTTGTTGTTGTTAGAATTGATGGACTATTTTTAAGGTTATCTTAATGTGGTTTAATGGGCTGAATTATTAAGAGAAATAGGTGTATCAATCACCTTAGTTGTTGTCTTTCATGAATATAAAGAGAAAAAAATGTATTATGATGGCGTAAATGGAATAGTTGTGATTGTTATTTGGTATTGCTGGCTTGATTTGTAAGTTATGGATATGCACAAAAATAGGGGAAGTGCTGCCCGAATTTCTATAGAAAAGAGAGTCATCTTTTGATATAACTTACGCTAGAAATCATAAGATTGACGGATGTATTACCCTTTATTATAGGTTGAAGTATTAGGCGAGACGTATTCTAATATTGAGTTGGCTAGTTCGACTAAAAGGTATGTGAAACTCTTCCTTCTTTCTTTTTGGCATGATTTAATGAAAGTACGGTGGACGTACATGATTTCTACATAGTCTAATTCCTAAAGATTTAGTTATGAGAAGTGCCTATGATTTTTCAGTAAAGAGTTTATTGTAATGATTTTATTGAGAGTCAAATGATGATTTTTGATTGCATATGGTTGCTCACGATATCTACTCGTGGTAAGTGTTATTACTTCACCCCACCGAGTCCCGGGCCGGCTTATGTTCGTGCACAGTCTTGCATTGTTCACTGAGTCCTTCACTAGAGGGCCGGATTACGTAGAATGTATGCATAGATGAGATGATGACTTCACCGAGTCCCAGTATGGGTCGGGTTATGATATGATTCCACCGAGTCCCGCACTAGAGGGGCAGATTACGTTATATGTATATATATGTATACGATGACTATATGGACAAACATTCATGGTTTTGACATGACTCTCATTTTTATAAGGCACATCTGACTCTTATTTGTATACGACACAGTTGGATTTGGATTCTGAGTATTATACTGGTCTTCTGTTATCTGTTGGCCACATATGATCTTCTTTACAGTATTACATATTTTACATACTCATTACATTATTTCGTACTGACCCCCCTTTCCTCGAGGGGCTGCGTTCATGCCCGCAGGTACAGGTGCTCAGTTTGGTGATCCTCCAGTCTAGGATTCCTGTTCAGCTGATTGGAGAGCTCCTTTAATTAAGAGCTTTGTCATTTTGGTACATAACCCTATTATTTTGACTCATGTATATTTAGGGGCACGCCGGGGCCTTGTCCCGTCATATGTCGTTATCCTTCTCATAGAGGTCTGTAGACAGTTGTGGGTTGTATATATGTGGGTTGGTCATATGAGGATTGTAGATATGTTTTGTTTAGCTGTACTATTGTATTTCCTTTTGGGATGTTCCCGTATATAGTGACAGCCTTGTCGGCTTGCATATTTTGTTATATTTGCTTGGGTGTGACTCCTCAGGAGACAGAGTTATTTGTGTGTAAAGGCAGCATTGCCGGCTTGCCTATTCGGACATGTGTTATGATTGCGGCGTTATGCTGTCGAATTTCATATTGTCCTTAGTATCAGTCTGATTACGTTACAAGTTAATATAATGACGTCATTAGGGCGCTTAGTCGCGGCCCGTGGGGTCGGGTCATGACAAGATATTTTCAATGTGACAATGGCAGGGAATTCAATAGTAATCAATTCAAACAGTTTTGCTCGAATAACAGTCTTACCTTTCATTTTTCCTGCCCTCATACCTCCTCCCAAAATGGTAAGGCCGAACGGAAAATTTGAACCATAAATAACATGATTCGTGCTCTATTTGCTCATGCCTCAATTCTGGAATTACGCACTCTCCATAGCCACCTATCTCCTAAACATAATCCTAAACAAGTCTCTAGCTCAACTATCTTCCACTCAAGTTCTATTTCGTAGGAACCCCTCCTACCAACACTTGCATATCTTTAGATGTCTCTGTTATCCTTTCCATCCAACCACTCACAAACGCCAACTCTGGTCTCCCCCGTGTGTATTTCTGGGTTACCCCACCATTCATCATGGTTACTTGTGCTATGACTTGTCAAGCCATAAAATTATTATTTTACGTCATGTCCTATTTGATGAGTCACAATTCCCTTTTGCCTCTCTAAACTCGCCACCTCGGCCTTTCTACGACTTCCTACGACTTCCTAGATGATGGCCTGAACTCTCTTCTAATTCATCATTTACATAGTCCGTCATTCCAGCCCCGGCACATGCCCCCACCTCAGACAGTTTGGGACATACTGCCCACCCGGTTCTGTCGATGGTGACCAGGAACAACCCACCTCATGGTGATTCCGCAGCCACCTCTAAACAAACCGAGCATCAGCCAGCCGATCCTACTACCATTACCCTTCCTCCTCTTCCCGGTAGTCTCGCGTCACACACACATCCCATTCTGCGTCCTGAGTCACACTCTCAAACCATAGAAACCCATGACATGCACGTAATTCATAAACCTAAACAATTGTTTAACCTATCCATTTCAGTTGTCCCTTCTTCTGTCCCTCAAAATCCGAAGGATGCCTTGTCCGACCTTAATTGGAAAGCCGGAATGATTTATAAATATGATGCTCTTGTTGATAATAATACGTGGGACCTAGTACCCCATCCACATGATGCTACATTATTCATTCTACGTAGATTTTTAGACATAAAAAGAAATATGATAGTTCTTTTGAGAGGTGCAATACTGGTCTTGTAGGTGATGACATGTCTCAATAGGTGGGAGTGGACTATGATGAAACGTTCAGCCCGATTGTAAAGCTCGTTGATGAAAGAAATCCCACGAACTTAAACTTTTAACATAAGTCGAAGGGAGCTTTAATAAGAATGCCAACGATGGCCCGTCAATCTACACTTAGATTCCTAATATGGTATGGATTGTGGAGTGGGATTAAAGATTGGACTTGAAGAGTTGAAGAATAAGACATTTTATTTTGCCTTTTTGTTGATCTTGGCCGAGACCATTTTTTTTCTTTTAGCTTGTTTTTATTTCTTAGCTTAGCTTTTAGCTCTTATAGGACATAATAAAACCATGTAATAATCTATAGCTTGCTTTAGGACACAATCAATAAGATGAGAATGTCTAGGAAGGTGACATGGACGAAAGTGCCAATATGGCACATACAAGAGGTCACTTGGCCGACAAAGTGGTAAGGATAAGAAACTTCCAAGAAGACCATTCAAGAACAAGTCAAGCTCGATCTAGGGAAAATAAGAGGTGTCCGAGAACCACTCCTTGGTGCAAGGAATGGAAGCTTTCAAACTAGTTCCAAGAAGATGAAGTTTTGAGAAGCCAAATCCATCCACTCTTCTACTTGGATACCACAAAGAGGTGTGAATGAGTTTGAGTTCAAATTTGTCTCCAAAGAGACGAGTACACTTCTTCAAAGGCACATGATGTTGACCATGCTTGAACCAATGTCGATGGTATTGGAAGTGCTAAAGGAGCTCCATGAACAAGGTCCCGAGTTCGAGGATATGCATGGAATGGTAAATGAATGTTCTACTGATCAAAGGACCAAAGGTTTTTCCCACCAAGGGTCGGATACTCCTTTGCGGATTACGGAACAATCACAGAGAGATGCGAGCTTGGATTTTATCCAAGGCTCATCGTAAGCACAATGGGGGCAACAACTCTTTCATGATAGTCGTGGATAGATTCGTAAAGATGGTTCACTTTGTTGCTTGTCACAAGACCAATGAGATAACAAATATTGTGGACTTGTATGGCGAGTTAAAGAAGTATGCTTGTGTGGTAACTATGTATCCTAAGAAGGTCCTAATTTATTCCATGAGTAGTGTGCACAAATTACTCCAAACTCTTTTGGTTGACCAATCATTCATGGGTACGTACTAGAATCTATGCACGGTGGAAACTATTCGGAATTGGTCCAAGCCTATGAGTGCAAGAAGTTTCCATTGTGTGAGTTCCTCCCCTTGTCATTTCATTCAGGATGTTGGTACTCTTGCTGCCCCTGGGCCGAATCATAACATGCTATTTGAAGCTAAACGTGATATTAGAGTTAGCATAAGTGTCAGCTTGACTCAAGGTAAAAGATCCATCACATAAATTGAGTAGTGCAAGACACTATTTTCTACCTATGGCAATGAAGCATGTCTTATGGGATCTGTGATTCAACATGGGCATCATGTGAAGTCAAAACCATTTATCTTGTATTCAGATCCTTATTTGGCAAGTTTTGAGGAAGACGTCCACAAAATAAAACTTCTGAACTTATCAAATGATGAAAGTGGTGTTGACACCCAATTTTGACCCTCTCGTGCAGTCATTAGCCATAAAATTACACTAATTTTACAAAGTAATTTTTATGATTTTTTATAATAAAATGCAGCGATAAAACATTAATACAGGCATAAATAAACAATTTAATAATAACATCGCATTTTTACGTAGAGTATTAAGCACTTAGAGTCTCGCGCCCATATTTATTAATTTTAAGCCCTGTCATAATTCTTAATAATAAATAATAAATACATAAAATAATAATCTAACACGCGCGTTTTAATAATAGCATTCATAAAAGAATTAAGCAGTTCTTAAATGTCATATATGCACGTAGCATTTAAATAATTCAATTTTTTAATTTAGCTCCGCAGAATACGCATAATAAATAAGTTTCAATAACGGCATCGCATTATAAATATTAAACGCTAATTAAATAGCACACTCACATTTATTATTGTAATAAAACTCAGATTAATGAAGCACCTAAATAATCTAATCACAATTTAAATAACTTACCACTAATTAAATACCTACTACCTAAAACTAATTCCTAAAACTAATACCTAATTTAAATTACCAACAGCCCACACCCGCAGGCCCAGTTCCCCTTACCCGTTGCCCAAGCCCAGAGCTCTTTGGCCCAACCCGCAGCCCACACCCTTCATCTTCAGCTCACCCCAGCCTTTTAGTACGCCCATTTACCTCTCAAAAAGAAAAGATAACTTAATACACCCACAACAAAAACCTAAGACCTCTTCCATCGCCGCCCTTGTTAGAAACCCGATATTCTCGCCGGATTTTCGGCTGAAAATCCAGCTCCTTTACCTTCTCCCACCCCTTTTCCGTTACCCTCAACAAAATCAGTACCAAGATCGCAGCAATCGTAAAACCTACCATAACCATTAACACCATATCAAAATCGCATCCCAATGAACACAAAAACAGTAACAAATCGACTCCGAAATGGTAGTAAATCAGTACCAAATCGTGGTAAATCACCCCAATATCAGAATGAAATCAGCCCAAAGTCTTACCAGCAAGATACTAAAATTAGAACCCAATCGAAGGCTATATAAGTCGAACGATAATCTACACAGAGGCATGCAGAAGATTGGGCAAAAAGCGTCACAAAATAGAGATGGACCCTCGTCCAGAAAAAGAGAGCAATCAGTAGAGACACCGATATCTTCTCACAGTAGCAAACCCTTTTAACATCAACCTGAAATTAGCGACCTAAGAGCAAGAACAGAAGTTCGAAGCCCTTTTCTTTTAATACAAGTCCAGAAATCAGCAAAAGCCCTGTCCTGTTAATTCGCATAGCAATAAACCCCGAGTGAATCGACGACTTGATACGCTGCCCCGGTTCGCTGCCCGGAGAAGGTAAATTTGTCACCCTTTTCTGTTTTGGATTTTGTTTGGTTATTCGTATGTATGATATGCATTTAGTACGACTGATTAGGCAGATACTAAGCGATATTGATGTTTATTATGTGTACTGGGTCGACTGTGAAAGCTGTTCGGTTAATATGGATTTCTATTAAAATTCGTGAATGTGATTGTAAACATGTTCAGGTCTGTATTAGCATTTGTTGTGTACATGCACATGTGACTAAATGAATCGGCTATTGTTTGGAGTCTATCTGAAAGTACTTTGATCATATTAAATTTGTTTTGAGTTGCTGTATGTGCAACTTATGTTAAAGTAATTTTGTATGTCGTATTTAGCTGATGTCGCGTTCATCTATAGGTCTACAGTGCTACATTTGTAAGCCTAAATGTATTTAAGGACATATAAAAGCGAGATAATCTTAACTGGATTTACAGACTCAAATATGTATTTGTGTAACTCCTTTATGTGTCTATCATGACTTGCGAGTTAGTAGATCTGTTTCAAATATTTACTAGTTCGGCTAGAAATCCATGTACCTGAAAGTTTCTTTACGTATGACATTGTGAGCACGTTTAATTGGTTAGATGTTTACTCGTGTTTATTAGTATGATCATTAAGCATGATTAGATACGGCGTATGAAACAGGATTATTGACTGATCACGTTAAGCGTTAACATGTTTAATCTTTGATTATAATTAATACGCATGTTAAGCTGTTGTTGGTGTTCTGTTTGGTTCTATATTAATCTGATAGTTATACATTTTCAACGCATTTAGATCTTAATAACATGCTATTAAAGTGTTGCGGGATCTATATTTATTAGTTAAAGGTACTGCTTAGGATGGTTTATTTTTGTGCCTTAGGTATGTTTTGATCATTTTCAATGTTCTGTGCCAAATTCTATGAGTCAATTGTAGCAATCCAGTGGGGCCGAATAGAATAACATAGGCAAATGCTGTTATATACTCGCATATCTATTAAATAAAATGCTTGTCTGTCTCCACTTCAACCCTATGTGTGCCTGAATGCGTGTAATGGTTGAAAATTTGGTGTATTCGCTAGATATGGTTTAGAATATTTCATGTTTTAGTCTGATTCTAAGTCGGCCCGTCATATATTGGATAGGCCAAGTCCTTTATGTCTAAGAATTAGAAGTTTGGTCTTAATCTGGGGTTTTGCTTCACATATCCGCATTTCTAGATATACATCTGAACACGTCTCTGTATCAAAACTGGGATAATTGCATTTTCGGGCCTTCCAAGTTCTATGAACAAAATGGACTGACTTGTGTATATACATGTCATACCAATGTGTGCTTATTATCTGATAAAATTTGAGATATGTACTAATCCTTATCGTTTTCTTTTTACATGAAATGCATTGGAGCGAAACGAAGAGGCTCACGGCGAGGCTCATCACGAGCTACTTCAAATGACAACCCGCGTCTATGTACATTCATCCGCATTCCTGTTTCAGAAATCCCCTAAACAAAATAGGAGAAGATGACGTCGTCATCCATCTCAACTCCTCCTACTCGTTAAATCTCGTTGCCTCATTTTATGTCTTTATTTGTTATTGCAATTTTATTATCTAACTTTGTAATTAATAGGAGACATAGAACAATTAGTCTTGGAATAAATAAATTGGGCGGGTAGTTTTAAAATCGGAAATGCACCCTTAAATTACTTATTTTAAGGGCTTGTCATGCATGCCTAAACTTTACTAAACAATTTAACTCGCAACTAACGTATTGCTTCTTATAAAATTCATGATAAAATAAATTGATTTTCTCATAAGTTCTTCTATTAGCATAATATAAATAATTTATGTTGAATAGCCTTCTTATCATAAAATTATAAAATAATCGCCTTTTGCACTACGTCATATGTATTTGATTTTAAAGGCATATCTTTGATCATAAATCAACATTGCATATATCTATAAACAATATAAATGCACACTTTAAAACTTTATTTTTTTATAGCATTAGTCTTACAAACTTTTATCAACATGCCCCCTTTTTATAAAATATTTTGAAGCATCCTTTATATTTTCAAAACACGCATTCTTAGCATAAATAATTAACCCTAGATTTGAACGGACAACCGCAAGTTAGCGGATCCTTAGGGTGCCTAGCCCCTTCCCTTTAGGATAATAAAGAACCCTTGCCCAGAATCTCATTAAGTTTAGCAGACCATTAAAATGGAGTTAATGTTTACTTTAAACCAGTTAACATTTAGGTGTCCTAATTCACCCAATTAATTAGGTGGCGACTCCGCGAACCCTAGCAACCCCTTAGCACTTTTAACCTTTTAACACTTCTTTAATATTTTAGCACCTTTTTAAGCATTTTAAACATTTAGCATTTTTGTTATTTATTTTCCAACCATTTTTTATTTAAGAAGGAGATTCGCTAAAAAAATGTCGCGGTCGGAAAAGGACGTGACAAGTGGTAGGTCAACACTTATTGTTGAAGGATTATTACCACATTTAGACGAAACAAATTTGATGGCAAATTCTTTCAAAGAATGAGAGATTGATGAAAGAAAGCCCACAAACTTAAACTCTCAACATGCGTTGAGATGAGATTTACTAAGAATGCCAACGATGACCCATAAATCTACACTTAGACGCCTAATATGGTATGGATTGTGGAGTAGAATTAAAGATTGGACTTGAAAAGTTGAAGAATAAGACATTTTATTCGGCCTTCTTGTTTGTCTTAGCCGAGATCATGTTTTTTTTCTTTTAGCTTGTCCTTATTTCTTAGCTTAGCTTTTATCTCTTATTAGGGCATAATAAAACTATGTAATAACCCTTAGTTTTCTTTAGGACACAACCAATAAGATGAGAATGCCGAGGAAGGTGACATGGCCGAAAGTGCCAAGATGGCATGGACAAGAGGTGAGTTAGCCGACAAAGTGGCAAGGACAAGAAGCTTCCAAGAAGACCATTTAAGAACAAGTCAAGCTCGGCCTAGGGAAGAAGAAGAGGTGGCCGAGAACCACTCCTTGGTGCAAGGAATGAAAGCTTTCAAATAATTCCAAGAAGATGAAGTCTTGAGAAGCCAAATCCATCCACTCTTCTACTTGGATACCACAAAGAGGTGTGAAAGAGTTTGAGTTCAACTTTGCCTCCAAAAAAAATCCAAACCCTTTCCCATTGTCTTCGCCTTGTCCTAGAACCAACTTGGCCCCCAAGCCAATCCACACTCGTCCCCACTTGTTCATACTCGGTCGAGAGGTTGAGACTTTTGTCCTTTGGTTTATCTTCTAGAATAGTCCATGCACTACTATAAATATAACCCTTAGGGAATTGTAAATATTCAAAATTGATGAAATATACAAAGTGAGTTTTACTCAAAAAGCTAAGGTATTCAACTTGTATGTTGTATACATTAGTTGGTCCTTGTGTGGGCCTTTGGTTCTTATGTGAGCCAACCCCTTAGTGTAAGTTGAAGATAGGACTTGTGTGACCTAGTTAAACCCAAGCTAAGGTCCCTTCGGTGTAAGTATTGGTTAGGAATTGTGTAACCTAATCAAAACTCAAGCTTAAGGGACCCCATTGGTTGTAAGCGAACGTTGAAACTTGTGTGATCCAACCTAGCCTAAGCCTTGAGTCTATCTTAAGGTTTTTGGCCACCCTTACTTGGTTTGTATTCGGGATTGTACTTATCAACCCCAGTCAAGTCTTTCTGAAATTGGTCACCTTCATCTTGGTGTCAACTCGGGCATTAAAACCCCCGTGTCCATATTCTTGTTCATATCGACCATCCCAAACACTTGGTTTGTACTCGGGTTTACACCTAGCATCTCGTGTTCATTCCTTGTCCAAACCACTTCATTCTTTCTACCACCACATCCCAAAAGACTCTATAAACATCCCCACCAAGGTCCCTAACCAAAATCACTCACAAAGTCTTGTCCAATCCCGATGATACCAAATAGTCCGCATAACACACCTTGCCGATGACCTCACTGTTTTAGTTCTGTTCTGTCACCTTGCCACCACCAAATCACCAAGTCCCGAACATCATCCTGACCCTCAACACACCCATAAAAATTCCACAAAACACCTAAGCCAAATTCAAAACTCAGCAACATAAAATAGTCACCAAACACCACACTGCCAGACCAAACCGAGAACCCAAGACTCATTTTTTTGTCATCTAATTTCGGGTCAATCCTAATATAACCAAGACTCGACCCACTTACCACCAACACCCCGTCTTACTTTCATCACCCACAACCACCCGGAACGTCCTCAACATTGCTCTATCAAAGTCTAAGGTCATTCATCAGCTTGATGTAAATAATGCTTTTTTACCTTGGGATCTTCATAAAACGGTATGTATGCATCATCATATGCGTTTCAGAGATCTTATTCATCTGAATTATGTGTATCTGTTGCAGAAATCACTATATGGACTCAAACATGCTTCTTGAGTATGGTACCAGTAGTTCACCGATTATCTCATCTATCAGATTTTCACACAGCAGATCTGATCATTCCCTGTTCATCTACACCAGAGGTAAAAACATGGCTTATCTATTATTATATGTTGATGACATCATCCTCACCATATCATTTGATGCTCTCTGTCGGTCCATCATATCTCTCATTTCATTTGAGTTTGCTATGGAGGATCTAGGCCCCCTAAGTTATTTCTTGGGAATCTCTATCACTCGACATTCTGGCGGCCTATTTCTGTGTCAGAAGAAGTACGCCGAAGAGATTCTTGAACATGCGGGCATGACATCTTGCAAACCATCTCACACGCCAATAGACAGCAATTACAAGCTCATCGCTGATTCCGGCCCCCATATTCAGACACGACTCACTATCGTAGTCTGACTGGGGCCCTGCAGTACTTCACATTCACGAGACCTGACATATCATATACTGTGCAACAAATCTGCCTATATATGCACAATCTGATGAAAGCACACATGCATGCCCTCAAACATATTTTATGATACGTCAAAGGTATATTTCACTTCGGATTACATCTATACATGTCCTCGTTCACTAGTCTCACTACTTATTCTAATGATGATTAGAGTGGTTGTCCTGACACCCGACGCTCCACATCTGGTTACTGCGTTTTCCTCGGAGATAAACCTATTATCTTGGTCTTCCAAAAGATAATCTACACTATCCCGATCTAGTGCTAAAGCAGAGTACAGATGTGTCGCCAACGTCGTCTCTAAGTCTTGTTGGATCCGTAACCTTCTACTTGAGCTTCACTGTCCGATTCAAAAGGCAACACTGGTCTACTGCGATAATATTAGTGCGATATATCTTTCCGGCAATCCCGTCCAACATCAATGCACTGAACACATTGAGATGTAAATTCATTTCGTTCGTAAAAAAATGGCTCGTGGTCAAGTTCGTATACTTCATGTTCCTTCCAGATATCAGATTGTCGACATCTTCACCAAATGACTTCTGCGCAAACTATTTGATGATTTTCGAGTCAGTCTCAATGTTCGTGAACCTCCTGTTTCGACTGCGGGTGTGTAATAGAATATTTTCCGAATATTTTTTCATTAATTGTATATATCTTATTTTAGGTAGAATTATATTTCTATTTTAATTAGGTTTTCTATTTTAGGCAAAATTATATTTTCTAGTATAAGATTAATTAGTTACCTAATTTAAATATTATTATACTACTATATATATTATACATTATTAATGAATACAATCAAACATCATATTTTTTTAATTTCTTTATTACTTCCATCACAGGTCTTCTATATAATAATCACATATCAGGTAGAAGAAGGTAAAGGTTGCACAAAGGAGCTTCGATAGTTTGGTAAAGAGCGCTTAAAGATCGATAAATGCTAAAAAAACAAAAAGCTCAGAACTTTTGAAAAAAACGATTCAATGAGATATATCTTATCCGTATTAAGATATTAAAATAAAAAAAATTAAAGAATTTTCTATTAAAACAACTCTTCTAAAAATTACTCGTGTGCTACAGAAGTACATAAAGATTACACATTATGGGCACGTTTAGTACGCTATATTACGTTGGACTGTACTGGACAAAAAAAAAAGAATACAGCGTTTGATGGACGTTTTCAGCCGGACTGGACCATACTATTTCTAAAAATTGTACATTCCAACTGCCATTTTTTAGACTCATCTAGTATATGGTCCTGAACTGTACTAAAAAAATGCAGTCCATTATATATTAATACATTAATACCGTCCATTATATATTAATATAGCCCAGTCTATTACAATACAGTACAGTCCAATATAAAAATATACAGTTCAATACGACGTATCAAACGAGCCTTATAGGTGTCCAAATGTATGGACAATACTAAAAAGGTTATTATATACATCATAACCTCCGATTGTTATTTATTTTATACAAGTCAAAAGTGTCTCACGAAGTATCAAGGACTATAATGGCGGAGCACAGTAAAATCTCTGTAAATTAATAATATCGGGATTACGTAATTTTATTAATTTAAAGAGGTATTAATTAATCGATAAATTAATAATTTATTAATTTAAAGAGTTTTTTTCCGAATCAACGAACCTACATTATTCTTTATGAATAAAACATATAATTGTATTGACTAATTGAATGATGTTCATGTACAACGTGACTAATTAAATGTAATACATCCTCCTAAAAAAACAAAATTCATTGTAGTACGCAGTACTAGTTAAAACTTAATGCAAGTTCATATATGGTAAGGAAATCAACCACTATATAAACAACATCAAACATTCCTAATCAGTCAATCCAAATCAAAACCAACCAACCATGGCTTCACATCTAAAAGGTGTCCAAAAATCAATCATGACAGATCAAATACGTAAAACACTATGTGAGTATAAGAGAGATCATCCCACATGCACTCAAAAAGATTTGCAACAGTGGATTGATGAAAAAATTCATTTGAAAGTTAGTCAAGGTACAATATCAAACACATTCAAGCAATCATCTGAGTACCTTTCGGCTAACTTAGAAAAAGTAAAGGATACCAAACGACAGAAACCTGCAAAATATCCAGAGATGGAGAAGGTTCTTTATGAGTGGTTTCTCCAATACCAAGAACATGTAAACATGTCCGGAGAGCTAATTTTGGAGAAGGCAAGAGACACGATGAAACTTCTATACCCTCAACAACCTCCTGAGTCGCACAAATTTTCTCAAAATTGGCTTGAGAAGTTCAAGCTAAGACATGGTATCAAGTCATTTCGTCGCTTTGAAGAGAGTGGTTCTGTTGACATAGAGGACATGGAGAACAAATTGATGGCTATACGGGGAAAAAATAAATCAGTATCCTATGAAGGATGTTTTTAATATGGATGAAACTGGTTTGTTTTATAGGTTACAAGTTAATCAATCTCTTGCAACGAAACAACTTGAAGGAAGAAAATAAAGCGAAGAAAGACTTACAATTGTTATTTGTTGCAATGAGGATGATTTTGAAAAAAATCTTTTATGAGTTATTGGAAAGTACGCAAATTCACGTTGCTTCAAAAATATCAACATGAACAGTTTGAATTGTCAATATCGTTCCAACACACGAGCATGAATGATGAGTGTGCTTTTTGATGAATATGTTCGTTGGCTGGATCAAAAAATGCACGGTAGAAGAATTTTGTTGGTGATAGATAATTGTCCAGCCCATCCAAAAAATATTGAAGGGATACATACTGTTGCGTTGTATTTTTTGCCACCCAACATGACATCAAAAATCCAACCATGTGATGTAGGGGTAATAAGAACTTTCAAGATGCACTACCGCAAGAGATTTTACCGTAAGGTATTAGAAGGCTATGAGTTGGGAGAATTTGATCCAGAAAAGAATTATATTTTAGATGCCCTCATTAATATTTTAGAGAGATTATTAATTTATCTAGTATTAATTTATAGAGGTTCTACCGTAAATTGAACTTAAATTGAACTGAACTTGAAGGCATGACAATGTGAGCAACAGTGTCAACGTGTATAACATATGGGGGCTAAATACGAAATAGATAAAATAAAGTCATCATAGTGTAAATATAATTAGAGGACTGAATGAACGTGACAAATACTCTCCACTTTCGTATAATTTTATATTTGAAAATTGAAACTTGGAATGAAACATCGTCACGCCAAAAGGCCCAAAACAGAGCGTTCCTTGAACACATCGCTTACTCCTCTTGTAAGAAATTCACTCTTTTTTCTTCTTTACTCAAGTATTTTTATTTTCTGAATAAATAACTGTGTTTTTTTTTCTCGAAAAGACTAATTTTGCTCAATTATGGAGATAATTTTTTAATTTATTATATTTTATTGAAAAATCATTAAGTGTGTTCTCAGGATATGATTTTGGATTGTGGGTGATTTTTATATTGTGTTAATTTTGTAGTTTTGAATGTTATCAAGAATGAATTCTAGGAAGAAAATAGGTGAGAAGCCTGGAAATGGGAAGTTGTTGAATGATATTGAAACTATAAGTAAAGCCCTATATTTGGATAAAACCCAACCTCGGATTTTGATGTCTACAGCTAGTAGTCGTTCCAAATCTGTTGGGAAAGCGCATTTACCAGAGCCTAAATCGAAGAATAAAGACAGTGGTCGAGATTTGTTAGACAAGGATGGTAATAAGAAGTCCATATGGAGTTGGAAGAGCTTAAAGTCGTTAACTCAAGTTAAAAACCGAAGGTTCAATTGCTGTTTTTCGCTTCAAGTACATTGCATTGAAGGGATACCGGGATTTTTTAATAACCTTAGCCTTGTCGTGCATTGGAGGAGGCGAGATGGTGAGTTGATGACATGTCCGGTTGTGGTTTCTGAAGGTGTAGCCGAGTTTGAGGAACAGTTGAGTTATACATGTTTTATATATGGGAGTAGGAGTGGTCCTCATCATTCAGCAAAGTATGAGGCAAAACATTGTTTGTTGAGTGCTTCAGTTTACGCTACTCCTGAACTTGACTTGGGGAAGCATCGGGTTGACCTTACCAGGTTGCTTCCTCTTACACTGGAAGAATTAGAGGATGAGAAGAGCTCAGGTAAGTGGACAACTAGTTTCAAGTTGTCAGGTAAGGCTAAAGGTGCAAGCATGAATGTTAGTTTTGGGTTTCATATAGTTGGAAATGGGAACACATCTGCCATGCTTCCTAGCAATAAGGACGCTCTTGAGGGGCGGAACTTGAGGCAGAACAGTGCAAGTGGTGCAAAGCTTCTTGCACAATCTGAGCAAAGTGATGAGCTGGGCATGATAAGGCGAGCTGGAAGCGTTCCTGCTTGGTCTTCTACTTCACAACACTCTGCAGAAGATGTAAAAGAGATTTTACCAGTACCGAGTTGTGACCTCTACAAATCTGTAGAAGTGATGTATCAGAAGCTTGAGGAAGACAAGGTGGAAGCTTCATTTGAATTCAAACCAGAGATTGTTGTGTTTGTTGATAACCTCAAACCAGAATTGGCCTTGTTATCAGATCGTGTGAAGGGAAATGCTGAAAACGAGTGTGAAATTGGTGATTTTTCTGTCATAGAGCAAGGCATAGAACTTCCCTTGAAGGAACTGGAAGGAAAAGAAGAAGATTCTGTGAAAACTGTTGATCATCCTGTGACAGAGAGACTTGTACCTGATAGTACCTTGAAGATGCCCATTGAAGAGGAAGCCCAGCCTGTACTGTTGGCCAAGAGTCTTGACAGTGAGAATGAAGACCTTGCAGTGAGCGCCAACAACGATGAATCAACAAAAGAATTAATTATGAGAGAATTGGAGTCTACATTGAACAGTGTCTCTGACTTGGAAAACGAGGGATTAGATTCTCAGGAACATGACAACGAAGATAGTTACTTGGATGCTAAAGCGAACTATAAAGAGCTTCGGAAGGGAAAATCCCTCAGCGTGGATTACGTTACTGAATCTGTGGCTAGTGATTTCCTGGATATGTTAGGGATTGAGCATAGTCCATTTGGCCCAAGTTCTGAGAGCGAGCCTGATTCCCCACGAGAACGGTTATTGAGGCAATTTGAGAAGGACACTCTGGCTAGTGGGTGTTCTTTGTTTAACCTTGATACGGACATTGAAGAATTTTCTTCTGATGCTCCAAGTGTATCTCAGTGGGGGAGCATATCTGATAATTTTGGTTATTCTTCTGCTGCACCGTCATATGAGGAGATGCCCAAGATAGAAAGTGAGGAAACAAGTCACAAAACAAGAGCTTTCATGTTGGAAGACTTGGAGACAGAGGCTTTGATGCGTGAATGGGGCTTGAACGACAAGTCGTTTGAATATTCTCCTCCTAAAAGCTCAAGTGGTTTTGGCAGCCCAATTGATATGCCTCCTGAAGACCCTTACCAATTGCCTCCTCTCGGAGAAGGCTTAGGAAACTTGCTACAGACAAAAAATGGAGGATTTTTAAGGTCAATGAATCCTGCAATTTTCGAGAATGCTAAGAGTGGAGGGAGTTTAATTATGCAGGTATCCAGTCCGTTGGTGGTGCCTGCAGAAATGGGGTCTGGTATAATGGACATACTGCAACACTTGGCCTCCATTGGAATACAAAAGCTCTCGATGCAGGCAAGTAAATTAATGCCTTTGGAAGATATAACTGGGAAGACAGTGGAACAATTAGCCTGGGAAAATGCACTGAGCTTAGAAGGACCTGAAAGGTTTATTCTGTTTACACTTTGCTTTTTAGAGTTGGATTTCTGTTTCCTTACTGCAAATATACATATACTGGCACCTACTTATTTCTTGTATGAAATTGTTCTGCAGACAAGATTTATTGCAACATGACTTTGAATTTGGGCAAAATATGGCAAGCAGTCAAAGTAAAAAGGGAAAATCGCATGGACCAATGTCCGGTAAGTTGGAATCAAGTTCTACCACTCACATGGATGCCGAATATGTATCCTTGGAAGATCTTGCTCCTTTGGCAATGGATAAAATTGAAGCCCTTTCAATTGAGGGTTTGAGAATACAGACGGGCATGTCAGATGAGTATGCACCTTCAAACATCAGCACTCAATCTGTTGCTGAGTTTTCAGCCTTTGAGGGACAGAAGATCAATTTGGGTGGAGCGATAGGTCTGGAAGGGGCAGGTGGATTGAAGCTTCTGGACATTAAAGACAATGGTGATGATGTTGATGGGCTTATGGGTTTATCTTTAACACTTGATGAATGGATGAGGTTGGACTCGGGAGAAATTGACGATGAAGATGAGATTAGCGAGCGAACCTCCAAACTGCTGGCAGCTCATCATGCTATCAGCACAGACGTGTTTCGGGGAAGGTCGAAGGGAGAGAAGAGACGCGGAAAAGGTAGGAAGTGTGGTTTGCTAGGAAACAACTTTACGGTGGCACTAATGGTGCAGCTCCGTGATCCTTTGCGAAATTATGAGTCAGTTGGTACACATATGCTTGCTCTTGTTCAAGTAGAGAGAGTGTTTGTACCACCTAAACCTAAGATATACAGCACAGTTTCTGAGGTTAGAAACAACGATGTAGATGATGACGATGAATCTGCACCTCCCAAAGAGGCGGACATTAAAGAAGAGAAAATCCCCGAGGTTGAGGAAATAGCACAGTATAAAATAACCGAGGTGCATGTTGCAGGTCTGAAGACCAAGCAAGGTGAAAAGAAATTATGGGGTTCTGCAACTCAAGAACAGTCTGGCTCTCGTTGGTTGGTTGCTAATGGAATGGGAAAGAAAAATAAACATCCATTAATAAAGTCAAAGGCGGCTGCTAACAAATCATCAAAGGCAGCTGCTCCATCAGCAACAACCACTGTGCAGCCTGGTGATACACTTTGGAGCATATCTTCTAGGGTTCATGGCACAGGCACTAAATGGAAGGATATAGCAGCACTAAATCCACATATCCGGAATCCAAATGTGATATTACCTAATGAAAAAATCAGATTGAGGTAGTGATGCAAACTGTGTTATTAATTGGGACGATGAATTTTGGAATTGACCACCCAACTTCTGGTGAACATCAAAGAACAGGTGAGAGGCTCAGGATACAAAGGATTGTCATACTTCGCCTAAATGTCTCTCTGCATGTCCATAGCTAACGTACTGAACTAGTATATGTTTGTGCAATTGCCAATGACATATCGAGGAATGTGCTCTTTTGTTCTTAAAGTTATTGTTCCCTTTTTGTTAATGTGCTTAATTTTATACATTGTTAGCCGTGGCTGCGGTTGTCATGGGGAACAATGTTTTCCACTTCACTTATAGAAGAAATGTACTGATACTCATGTGACTCATTGTGTTTGTGGCAATAATAGAAGATTTGTTCCCGATGTTGTGGTTTTCTGTTGAATCACAATTGTATTGAAACTTAGCAGCCATGCGAGAAAAGTTTAACTGGGGCAGCAAAACGAAGCGTACCCTTTTTTCGGACATTGAATGTGTTGCTTTATTTCTCATGTCAAGTGGAATCTCCTTCCCTCCCTCTGGATGACAAAATTTCAATCACCCAAGTTTTCTGATATGAATTTAGGGTGTGTTCTGTATGGAGGAATTTTCCAGAACTTTCTAGAAAATGTTGATGTTTCAATTTTTTCACATTTGGTTGGTCAAAATATTTGAATTTCTTTTGGAAAACAAAATCCTTAAAAAATCATACATATGACTTCCCTAGTGACAGTAGGAGAAGTTTCATAAATGGCGTTCCAAGCTCATTGTCTCATTTCTACCCTCCACTCCCAAACAATGGAAGTTGGAGGCAACTTTGTGACAACAAGTGAGTGATGGCAGCAAGGAAACGATTGACACATCTTTGGGCCAGCTCAAGCAACGTATAAGTATCAAGTCCAGTGCACGAGCAAGTTGTTTTTAAAAAAAAAATAGTTTGCTAAACTTTCATGTTCAAATATACCTTTTACTGTTAATCTTTATTTTCTGATGTCATGCTTTATTATTTGTTTCGCTCATCATACTAGTAATTATCAACTGATTCACACTACACTCAACCTAAGGTGAGAGGAGGTACCCATTCTAAGAAAACAAAGAGGGGTGTGTCGTGCAGGCTCTTGAACACCCCTTCAAAGTCTCAAAATACAGTAAGGTGAGTTGAAATAAAATGTGAGATGGTCCTCCAGTAGTAATGGCCCGAAAAATGGACTACCATCCTTTAAAAAAAAGTGTTTGGTAGTTAAGATGATCTGCCTGGGTGCAGATTGCAGACTATGCCCTTCCACTCAAAGATTTTTTTTTTTCAAATAGTTAAGGGAGGAGCAGAAAGAATCAAAGACCCAATTGAGTATTGAATAAAAAGCTTCATTCAGGGAAATCATTGCAAAAAGAGAAAATAGCTAATCAGCAGAATGTTTCTTCAAATAGAGCTGATCTAATAAATGAACAGCACATAATTTCATATCCTCACACTTCAATTCAGAACTCATGAAAACATAAAGAGCAACTACATAAACAAGCCGTCAACACTAAAAGAAAGGAGGTTAAAACAACAATATCGCAGTGAGATTTAAAAGAAGAAAATTAATCTCTCAATAATAGGAATCAGAAACATGAAGCAATCTGTGCGGGTGAATCCACTGCAAGTTTATACAGTTGAATATCTTTTCAAGGAATATATTTAGGGCCGTTTGGCCATGGATAATTTGTACTTTTCCTGAATCATGTTTGAACATACAACAACTATTACAATTTTCTGGATTTCGAAAAACAACAAATACATGTGTTGGGTCCCGGGGTTATACTATTGAATAATAAAACATAAACTGGAAATAAACAAATTCGAATGCTGGAACACAGTTTCAAATGTCGGCAGAAATAATAACATTTCTAAAAACAAATTTTTTGAAAGAGTAAAAATGCAGCGGAAATAAATAAAGAATACAAAGGTTTAATTTTCATAGGTTATATATTGATATAATTCATGATGGTCAATGACCAAAGGTATATATATATACAATTGAATATATTCATTCTTTTACAATATTACAAGACAATACAAAAGGAATAAAAAACATGTTAAGTCGCAGATGACTTATGTCTGAAAATTCTATCTAAAATAGAAGTGCACAACATCTCATTACAATCGCCACATACAAAGCTAATCTAGAATCTGAAACAGCGAATGTAATGTCGGACAGAATGTCGTCACAAACTCAGACAACATTTTGTAATCCAGATTTCTGAGAAGAAATTCCGAGAGCTCTCTTGGTATTTTTACATTTTGATTCTGGATGTTGATTCACTCTTTTGCCCGCTCTATTTATAGTAGAGAGTCCATCTTGAAAAACTCATCAATTTGTTGTAGAAGTTGAGCTAAAAGTGGGCACGTGAAGCAGTGGCTTGAGGCATGAAAATCTCAACTGCTTAGACTTTTTCTTCACACGTCTTGCTCCTTAAGTTAAGCTACCTCTTGGACTTGGTCTTCCTCGTTTGCAATCTGCTTCAAAGACTCATTGCCAAGACAATTGTCATGTGATAAAAAAGTCACACTTTTCTGAAATCTGTCCGTGAAGATAGGCAAAACAATTACCAGAATGTCGTTCCGAATGTCAAGACATTTGAACCAACATTTTCTAATTTTAACATAGCTTTGAAAATGATATGTTAGGAAAAATGTCATGACACAAAACCTAACATTAACATTCTCCCCCTTTTTGTCTTTCTTCACAAAACCTTAATCAACCAAGTGTGAGTGACCTATAGCAATGGTAGATCCATATAAATGCTCCCCCTCAACCTATACACACACAACATATACAAGATATACATATATATACCGTTTATATAGGATTAGAAATGAAGAAAGATGTTAGCACATATACACATATCATCCACTTATACAAATTTATATTCAGACCATATTCTCAACACCAACCAGTAGCATCACCTTCGGTCCGTGAAGGAAGGGCAAAACTCTGACTTTAACATTCTTCCCATTTTTGCCTTTCTTCACAAAACAGCCTTTTCAACAAACAACTCTTTAATCTTGCATAACTCTTTCTCTGTATAGAACAACATCATATAGCAGCAGCAGCAACCTGCATAACTCTTTCTTTGCACAGAACAACATCATCTAGCCTTCTTCTTCTGCTCCCCCTGTATCAGTACTTCTTCTGCTTCTTCAATTTCAGCAGCAGCATCATCATTTCCTCTAGCTTCAGCATCTTCAGCAACATCATCATTTTCTCCCTTGACTTCACATCACTATCATCATCTCCCATTTTTATGAAGAAAGCAGCCGCATGAACTGGTCTCTGGCTTGAATGAGAGCATTCCTCCCAGTATCAACCTCAGAGGTTTGTTGTTTGATCTTTGCAATTTGATTCACAAGCTATTCAGTAGACACTGGGAACTAATCTGCACTATCTCCTTCCATTTTTCAAGGTAGATCAATCAAGGCTGTTAATTCAGAGGCTGGACATCTAGAGATCCACTTATGCATTATACCTTCAGTGAGGTACTCAATTACTTCATCTCTATTGTCCACTGCAGGGTCTGCTTCTCTAACATTCTCCTCAGTATTTTAATTCCATACATTGGTTTATAACAACAGGTGTGAAAACATATACTCTGTTAAAAAGATATACCTTCCTAAATTTCTTTGAGTCGATATCCTCTACAACAGAACTCAAATCAGTATAAAATAACCTGACTATTTTATCAACATACGGTCATTTCTTCGTAACAGATCCTAGAAGCTGTCTTTCTTTTAAGAACTCTACCAAATCATATTCTGAACAAGAGGCAATATCTATTACATTTTCAGACCTAACAACTCTATTCTTGTACCAGTCCTAATTATGAGGATTAGTTTTAGACTAGAATTTGTTTGAGTAGATATATACCTGAATGTCTGAATTAGATTTAGTTTTTCTGGAGGATGTTGGAGTTTGTGTCTCTTCTGATGTTGATGTTGGCTGAAATGTTGCCTGAGATGTTATGGCATAAGTGGCAACATTCGGAGCAACACTCGATTTGGCATATCTGGAAATTCTTTTTGGGAAGAATTGCTTCACTGAAGTTTCATCAGGAACTTCCTTACTTTCTTGAGACACATTTTTCAGTATAGAAGCATTTGGTTCTTATTCACTCTCTTCAATTGAGAATCCCAAGTTCGTGTCATCACTGTCACTGCTTCAAGCAAGCAGGTATAGAAGAATCACATCTGGACCTTTGGCTCTTCACGAACTGTACTCTCAAACATTCTACTCGATCCACAAGTAGGGAAGGTGGATGATCTTGGTTTCTTACCCAGTGTTGAAATATCAGATGTTTCATCAACAACTATTGGACTGTGGTTATCTCCTGGATAGCTAATGTCTAAAGGTTAATCTAAACCTTTAAATATTATAGCTTTAGACAAGTCCTTTGAGGATGGTGAAGAAGAAAACAGTAGGGTTGCTGTGGTTCAATATGCTCAGAAGATTCAGTGTTCATAGGAGGGCTAATGGTCATAGGAAAGTTGGTCTGTGTGTTGGTTGATATTAGTATTGACATTGGAGAAGTTTCCATGGGTGAATATAGTGGAGAGGGTTTTGAGAAATTTTGGAAGATGAAGGGCTTGAGTGTTCCATCGGTTGTATATACCGAAGTGATGTGATCTTTCCCATTTTTTTTATAGGGAAAATCGAGATGATAAAAAAATAATAAATAAGAGGAATATCTATATACATGACAGATCTTTCTAAGCAACAAAAATCCCTTAGATTTAGGTGTTTCAATTTTACACAATAACTTACACCTAAAATACTGGGATAAACTAACTAGACATCAAAGTAAGAATAAAAATTAATCTTATCAGTTTAAAGTTTGAAATTCCTATTAAAACAAGGCACAAAAATAGGAAAAAAATAACTGAATTTTCAAAAATCAGTTACACATCGCATCCCAACAAATATCATTATCTGAAAATGTCAACAATAATGTTGGCAACATTTTGTACAACACAAGTATCATGATCCTTCAAGAACATTTTCCTTTCGGCAACAAATCAAGACACATTTCATATATGTTTTTATGAGTTTAACCTCCAGACCAATGTAACATTTTCCCATTGAGTCATAAATCTAATCATAAAACACATACAAAATTCATTTTCGTGTCAAAAACAAGAATACTTATTTAGTATCCTTATAATTTTTTTTGTTTCAACACTTTGATACTCCCATAGTATAGGAATGGTATCAAATTCAAGGTCTTTGCCCGTATTGCACAGTTGCCGAGAATTAGAAAGGTTTTGCCTTATTTTGATACTCCCTTTTTATGATATCTAATATCATCGCAGAGAACAGTATCACATTAAAATCATGTTCTCATTTGGAAATCATACCTGGTTGAAAAAAAATCAGCCGTTATAAGTACTGAAAATCAGATTCTGATATTATAAGAGTAAATGTCACCCGAAATGTTAGAGACATTCCAGCCGACATCCGTCCAACAGTGCCTGTTTCAGAGATTACAAAGACTAATAGATTTTTTTTTCAAAGTAGAAAATCTCTCATGGTCCAAAAACTTTTATAAAAGTATCTGCTAGTTGATCAACATGTTCATTTTGAACTAGCTGTTTTTCAATCAAATCTCTTTTAAAAAAATGATGTCTAATCATAGTACAAAATAAAATATTGCTAGTAAAATCATAGTCGTTTAACATGTGTCTTAACCATATGAATTGAGAGTAACAACTTCCTACTGCTGCATATTCAAATTCAGCAGTTGAAAGTGAGACACAGTTTTATTTACGACTATACCAAAAAATAAGATTATTGCCAAGATAAAAATATCATCTACTTGTACACTTTCTATCATCCACATCACTAGCCCAATCCAAGTCAATATATCCTATTAAATTAGGATTAGTGTCTTTGGAATACCAAATTTCTAACTCACATGTGCCGGCAACATATCTGATGACACATTTTTCACGACATTTAAGTGGAAAACTTTGGAACAAACTTGGACTCGAGCACATACACCAAACACTAAACATAGGTTCTAGAGCACATATAAAACAAGAAAGACTAACCTCTTGGTATATCGTAGACATACACACATACCTTTTGTAATTGAGTGGTTCTTTGCTTCTTGTTCTACTTCCTTCAAACACTCGCCCTATCACCTGACATACTGGATGATTCTTGCTAATCCTTGATGAGGGGTCCTTTTGATCTAGCAATTCAGCATTTGACTCCTCATCCACACCCTTTGTGGTCTCTGATTCAGGTTCAGATGTTGCTCCGAATGTCGTAACATTTGAGGCAACATCTGGTTCTTCAGCAATATACTCTTGTACAATTTTTGTCCTTCGATTGTACACTCGGTAAGTATGACTATTTTGAAAATAACCAACAAAATTCCTTTCACTCCTAAAATCAAACTTATCCAGATAATCTCTATCCTTTAAAATGTAACAAATATTATCTTTGTTACATGCCTTAAGTAGACTCTATTAGTGATGTGACAATCAGTAAAAAAACTTTGACAATTTGTTAGAACGAAGCATAACTCTAGTCATTCCTTGCTATGTTCTATTCTTCCTTTATGCTACCCATTATGTTAAAGAGATTTTGGGAGCAGAAAAAACTCATGGAAAATTCCTCTTTTCTCACAAAATTTTGTGAAGGAGATGTTTTCAAATTCTTTTCCATGGTCGGATATAATCCAAAAAATAGGAGAATAGAACAAGTTCTTAATTCTAGAGTGCAAAATTTTAAACATGTCAAAAGTTTGTGATCTTTCTTTCAAAATATATCCATGAGTACCTAGAAAAATCATCTACAATCACATAGGAATACTTCATGCCTCCTAAACTGTCTACCTCAATTAGGCCTATAAGATCCATGTGCAATAATAGAAAACTATGAGACATACCTGAATGTGTCGTCATTCTGGACAACATTATGGAAAATATGGGTTTGCTTACCTTGGAGACAATATGCACATACTGTTTTACCTTTATGACTGAAGTTGGGTAAGTCTCTAACCGCTACATATGAGACCAATTTTTCCAGATTGCGGTAGTTGACATGCCCCAACTTTTGATGTCATAGTGTTGTGTCGTCTATCTTGACATTATTGCTTGTTTCTTGTCTTGCAACAAGATAACAATTATCACGTGTTCTAGTACCTGACATGACACATTCACTAGCTTCATTCGTAACTTTACAAGCATTCTTATTAAGTTTTTCCTCAAGATTGTCATTACACAATTGACTAATACTCATCAAATTAGACATTAAACCTTCAATTATGTAAGACATTTCTTAAAGTTGGAAATCCAGGAACATCCAAGATTCCTTTTCCAATTCTTTTGCTTTTACTGTCATCTTCATAAGTTACGTTACCTCAATTGAATAACTCACAGTTCGTTAGAAACTCCTTTGTACCTGTCATGTGACGAGAACATCCACTATCAAAGTACCAAAACCTACAATGTTAGTCCTTAAAGCAGTTATCGCAACTGTCACGCCATGAACCCCAGGCCCGCGACTGGTGCCCTACCTGGGCACCATTCTACCCATACAACACAAGTAACCCGCGAAAAATAAATAACACTCATTTTTTTCTTTTAACAAACAAAGGCAAAGCCGACAAGGATGCCATAATATATGTAACACCCGAATGGGTCTACAACCGTACAAAAATATAAATACCACTCACGCCAGTCCACCCCACATATGAATACAAACCTCTAAGAGTTTGGATAATTACTATGACGGGACAAGACCCCGCCGTACCCATAAATGTACAAGACTCTAATACAAACTTGCACTAACATTTACAAGACTCGGCAAAGTGGAGTTGTCTCAATAGAAGCTGACTGGAGATCCTAAGCTCGCGGATCACCCAACTGAGTACCTAATACCTGCGGGCATGAACGCAACCCTCCGAAGGGGGTCAGTACAACAAGTACTAAATATGGAAAGGAAATAAAGTACATTAAACAAGATCATAATTGTACAAAAGAATGACAGGGACAAGTAAAATAATCAAATAGCAGATCCAACCATGTCATATAAAATAAGATCCAATCATAATCGTACTCATCGCATTACTATATCATTGTATCAACATCTTACTATATCACCGAGTCAATCAGACCTTTTCAAGATATGCAAGTCATGTCAAAATCAGGGACACCTGCCCTCAGAATCATTATGCAATTCTAACCATGGGTCTTAAACCCGCAATATCAAAGCGTGCCCGTGGTATTCCTTCATCACTGTCGGCATGCACAAAGTATAATATATAACATGCCCGTGGAATTCCTGCATCTCGGGAACATGTCATCATGGAGAGCTAGTCCATGGAATAATAATAGTGGAAGCATGCCCATGGAATTCTTCTATCATGTAAGCACGTCCAAGTAAATAATACAATAAGACGTGAATTGAACCCGCATCATGGCCGCACGCCCACAGAATTCCTTCATCGTGAAAGCATATCCATGGAACAATATAGTGGAAGCATGCCCATAAAATTCTTCTATCATGTAAGCACGTCCATGTAAATAACACAATAACATTGTCGGCCCTCCAGTGAGGGACACAGTCTAAATATCAAGAATGTACACATATAGCTATCACAAGCAACTATGTACAATTTAAATCATCTCCGACTCTCATTAACACAAATAGAATGAACTATCATTTTTAGAAAAACCAAGATACTAACAAGTCTTTCATTTTATAACACCAAGGCACTATCACATAGTTCATTAAGGATTAAGATCCATTACAACAATGTACGTCTGCCGTACATTCACTTTATAAACTCAAGACACTTCCATTTCATGTACTATATTAAGGACTTAATCATGGACATTCTCACATGATTTCCATATAACATTTTAAACCATCTCTTGACTTTCCATGAAATTGTTATAACAAACTTCCCATAAAGCCATTATAACGACTTTCATTTTAGAAAACTAAAGCACTACCACATCTTTCCTTTTAATACAACCAAGGCATTATCATGTCATGTAACATTACGGGAAAAAGAACCCAAAGTACTATGTACATCCATTCTTTACAAGAAGACTCAAATCATGTGATATTAGGGAAATAAACCCAAAAGTACTATGTACATCCATTCTTTATAAAAAGAATCACTTCATGCAATATTAGGGAGTTGAACCCCAAAATACTTTTACTATCAAAATCAAGTTACTTACACTTGTAAACTTAAGTAACCTATACCTTTATATCAAGTTACTTCTTCTTTCCCAAAATCAAGTCATTTATACTTCATATAAATCAAGTCTCTTATACTTCATTAATGAAATCTCATATACTTTCAAGTAAGGTCTCATATACATTCAAGTAAAGTCTCATATACTTTCAACTAAGTCTCATAACTTTCAAATAAATCTAGTCTCATGACTTTCAAATAAATCAAGTCTCATGACTTTCAAATAAATCAAGTCTCATAACTTTCAAATAAATCTAGTCTCATGACTTTCAAATAAATCTAGTCTCATTAGTGTTGTAACTTAGCAAGATCAACTCGACTCCAATGCTTACTAAACACTCTTACCAACATCTCCCATAAGACTTGGTAAGGACTTAGGAATAATTTAGACGTGCCTTTAGCATAGAATCAACAACATGAATACTCTAATAACGAGGCAAGTATACTTCAAGAAACAAGTCATGTATACTCCAATAATCAATCATGCCGATAGAAGAAAGAAGTTCACATACCTCGTTGACGACTAACCAACACGACAAGCAGCATACGCTCTAATGTACTTCAACCTTATTGGCTATTCCACATGCCAAGTAGAATATGCTACACGTAGTACTTCAACCTAAAATGACAATAGCACTTCTATCAACTTCAAGCTATCAAGTGTAAGGCTTATACCAAATAATTGTCCTCTTATTCTACGGAAATTTGGGCAGCACTTCCTTTGTTTCTACGTACTTTTCCACCTTTTTCAATGCCCGAATTCATCAACCAACAAGCCACATTTAAGGAACAACCAACAGTTAACCAAAGGGGATTACACGGATACTTGACGTGTAAAATTCTGTCCCACAATCTATACAAAACAGCCCATAAAAACAGTCCATAATAAACCAACATTAAGGGTACAATGTGAAGCCTTTAACACCCTTTTTATACCCTTATTCCTTAGGACTTTCACTAGCCATTTACCACATTTAAACATGCAATATAGGGGCTGATTTCCAGCATAACAACACCCCCAAAACAGTCCATAAAACGATACCACACCGTCTAACAGTTTTGGGCAGTTTTCGGCCAACACAACTACAACAATCCAGAGTTCTTTTCCTTAATTCCTTTTAATCCAATTCTCATTTCAACATGTTATATATATCATATAAACTATAAACAACAATATTTCCTTCATTATATAACATGCGACAAGTGTTATTAACATTAATAATAACCAACGAATCCAACGACGATAATATGCAAGCTCTCGGCCTCAACTCTCTAAAATGGCCCAAACACTTTTTAATCTTCATTCTTTTTAGTACATGCTCATCCATACATAACAACAATAAGTAATATCCAATTACTTTAAAAGAAGAAATTACCTCATTTTTTAGCCCTAAAACGTCCAAAACAGTCCGGGCTACAATGGTCCGCAGTTTTCGTTTCGCTCTACTTCTTCAAGTTCCAATCACATATATGTGACCCCTATGAGCTTATACATAACATCACTTTGTATTTCACTTCCAAAAAGTCGACGGAACCTTAGGGTTTCACACCCTTATTCTCAGCCAACACCAAGATTCTTGGGGTTTAAGGGGCTATCTTGGCTTAGTACTCCATTAGGGAGCTTAGTCTTGGATTAGAGGATTTATCATGGAGGATTAAAGAATTTTGGTCTCCAATATTGGCCCTTGGCCGAGAGCACCCTAAGAGAGTGAGATATATTTGTTGTGAAATTGGCTAAGTGTAGAACAAGTCTTGCAAGCCCTCTCTAATATATAGATGTATATCCAAGTAGCAAGACAAGTGGAGTGGGACCCACATGGCCCACTTGTCCACTTGTCTCAAAATATCTAAGTCCAAGTCTTCCAAGACTAGTGGGGTGACACGTGTCGCCCTCCGATTGGTCCAAATTATTTCTTTCTCCAAAATATCTATATTTGGCCAAAATATCTCAAAATATTGTGGGCCCCACAAAACCGTAAAAATCTCTGGTGGGTCCACATGACCAAATTCGAGACTTGAAAATTCCAAACCTCAATATACTATACTAATCCTATATACCAAATATGAGAATCAAATTCCAAATAATAAACTTTTTTCCTTCACGAGGTTTCGAGATTTTTCCTTAAGAAAAAGTTAATTCTTCTTTCTTTCCAAAATTCAAATCTCAAATTCTTACGCACGTTCTCAATTCATTACCTTGGAAATACGGGGTGTAACATCCTTCCCCCCTTAGAACCATTCGTCTCGAATGTTCATACTAGGTTCAGTCTAAACGGATATCGGTATAGTCCCCTTAAACTATACTCAACGAAACTAATTATACCACATATGGCCATAATATATCACACATGCATATACATCAATCAAAAGTCAAACGATGAATCAAATCTAGAGTGTATATCACCACTATTAACTCCCATTCATGGCCTAAAAGGATTCTCTTTTCGTACCTTCATTATTCAATAAACACTTGTTCGCTTACTTATCGTACTCTTCTCGTACTTCCAACCTTATTCTAGTATACGTACAAAATTTCAATTATTGCTTCTGTTTTCAAATCCTTGGAGTTACTATATCCAAACTTGGTCATTATACTTAGATTCAATTTCCTTTAAGGCCCTTCTCGGCTCTCACGACCCGGTTCTGGTGGAACGCGTCCACGAACTCGTAATATGATTAACTAGACTTGGGCCTTGCATCCTCGTGACCCTATCACGTAGCGGGACCATCTCCAACCGACCCCACTCCATTCCATGTTATGGGTCGACCCAGAATTGGCCCACAACCCGACCCATCGTCACACTTAACTCTCATTCTTGGTCTGACATAATATTACTGCCCCAGAAGGCCTTGTACATCTAAGGTCTCAGCGGTTATCAATATTAAGGTTCACAATTATTCCATGTCCCAAGCTTACATTATCAGTCCCCACATACGGTGTAAGGTAGCTTCTCATAATCTCAAAATCACATTGTCTTAGCCATAATAACCCTATTTACTCCATACCAATATTATTCACACATATCACTTAAGCGTACAACACGGCTTAATCCATCAACATGGTATGTCCTTAAGTCAATTGAACCTGATCTTTCAAGAGTCTATCAAAATCTTAGTCAGTTTATTACCTCCTGACTATTCCAAATCAGTACATATATAAAGCCTAGGTGTAGATTCAATAAACTATTTCACACCTTCCAAGTAGTTATTACGGCTTAACCAACTCATGGTAATCCATAATCTTTTCAGGAAACACACAGGGCCCCAAATAAATACGCTCGTACAGATACACATCATCATTATACCAACTATACAATAGTTTTACCAACCTGGATACGAAGTCCATATAATCCTTTCTGGGCCACTGTTGCCTTTCTCATAGCTGCAACCACAATAATACGTTAGGGAGAGACTACCCTAACAACACAGCTCTATCGCACGATCTCAAAGTGAGAAGAAGGAAAACCAATCCTAAATGTACTATAGCCTCCTGTTTATGGATGTGGTGCACAACACACCGATAAACAAGACTCTACTATACACGGTCTGTAGACATTTCTAGGACTAACTGCTCTGATATCACTCTGTCACGCCCCGAGCCCCGGGCTCGCGATTGGTGCCCTACCTGGGCACCCTTCTACCCATACAACACAAGTAACCCGCGGAAGATAAAAAACACTCAATTTTTTCTTTTAACAAACAAAGGCAAAGCCGGCAAGGCTGCCATAATATATGTAACACCCGAACGGGTCTACAACCGTACAACAATGTAAATACCACTCACGCCAGTCCAGCCCACATATAAATACAGACCTCTAAGAGTTTGGACAATTACTATGACGGGACAAGACAAGACTCCGGCATAGTGGAGTTGTCTCAATAGAAGCTGACTGGAGATCCTAAGCTCGCGGATGACCCAACTGAGTAACTAATACCTGCGGCATTTAACGCAGTTCGAAGGTCGATTAACAGTACTAAGTATGGAACGGAAATAAAGTACATTAAACAAGATCATAACTGTACAAAAGAATGACAGAGACAAGTAAAATAATCAAATACCAGATCCAACCATGTCATATAAAATAAGAGTCAACTGTACCTTGTATTACTGTACCATTGTACCACTGTACTACTATATCACTGTATCACTGTACCACTGTACTACTATATCACCGAGAGTCAACTGTACCTTTTCAAGATATGCAAGTCATGTCAAAATCAGGGACACCTGCCCTCAGAATCATTATGCAATTCTAACCATGGGTCTTAAACCCGCAATATCAAAGCGTGCCCGTGGAATTCCTTCATCACTGTCGGCATGCACAAAGTATAATATATAACATGCCCGTAGAATTCCTGCATCTCGGGAACATATCATCATGGAGAGTTAGTCCATGGAATAATATAGTGGAAGCATGCCCATGGAATTCTTCTATCATGTAAGCACATCCAAGTAAATAATACAATAAGCCGGGAATTGAACCCGCATCATGGCCGCACGCCCACTGAATTCATTCATCGTGAAAGCATGTCCATGGAACAATAAAGTGGAAGCATGCCCATGGAATTCTTCTATCATGTAAGCACGTCCATGTAAATAACACAATAACATTGCCGGCCCTCCAGTGAGGGACACGGTCCAAATATCAAGACTGTACACATATAGCTATCACAAGCAACTATGTACAATTTAAATCATCTCCGACTCTCATTAACACAAATAGAATGAACTATCATTTTTAGAAAAACCAAGATACTAACAAGTCTTTCATTTTATAACACCAAGGCACTATCACATAGTTCATTAAGGATTAAGATCCATTACAACAATGTACCTCCGCCGTACATTCACTTTATAAACTCAAGACACTTTCATTTCATGTACTATATTAAGGACTTAATCATGGACTTTCTCATATGATTTTCATATAACATTTTAAACCATCTCTTGACTTTCCATGAAACTGTTATAACAAACTTCCCAATAAGCCATTATAACAACTTTCATTTTAGAAAACTAAAAAACTACCACATCTTTCCTTTTAATACAACCAAGGCATTATCATGTCATGTAACATTAGGGAAAATGAATCCAAAGTACTATGCACATCCATTCTTTACAAGAAGACTCAAATCATGTGATATTAGGGAAATAAACCCAAAAGTACTATGTACATCCATTCTTTATAAAAAGAATCACTTCATGCAATATTAGGGAGTTGAACCCCAAAATACTTTTACTATCAAAATCAAGTTACTTACACTTGTAAACTTAAGTAACCTATACCTTTAAATCAAGTTACTTCTTCTTTCCCAAAATCAAGTCATTTATACTTCATATAAATCAAGTCTCTTATACTTCATTAATCAAATCTCATATACTTTCAAGTAAGGTCTCATATACATTAAATTAAAGTCTCATATACTTTCAACTAAGTCTCATAACTTTCAAATAAATCTAGTCTCATGACTTTCAAATAAATCAAGTCTCATGACTTTCAAATAAATCAAGTCTCATAACTTTCAAATAAATCTAGTCTCATGACTTTCAATTAAATCTAGTCTCATTAGTGTTGTAACTTAGCAAGATCAACTCGACTCCAATGCTTACTAAACACTCTTACCAACATCTCCCATAAGACTTGGTAAGGACTTAGGAATAATTTAGACGTGCCTTTAGCATAGAATCAATAACATGAATACTCTAATAACAAGGCAAGTATACTTCAAGAAACAAGTCATGTATACTCCAATAACCAATCATGTCGATAGAAGGAAGAAGTTCACATACCTCATTGACGACTAACCAACACGACAAGTAGCATACGCCCCAATGTACTTCAACCTTATTGGCTATTCCACATGCCAAGTAAAATATGCTACACGTAGTACTTCAACCTAAAATGACAATAACACTTCTATCAACTTCAAGCTATCAAGTGTAAGACTTATACCAAATAATTGTCCTCTTATTCTACGGAAATTTGGGCAGCACTTCCTTTGTTTCTACGTACTTTTCCACCTTTTCCAAGGTCCGAATTCATCAACCAACAAGACACATTTAAGGAACAACCAACAGTTAACCAAAGGGGATTACACGGCTACTTGACGTGTAAAATTCTGCCTCACAATCTATACAAAACAGCCCATAAAAAGTCCATAATAAACCAACATTAAGGGTACAATGTGAAGCCTTTAACACCCTTTTATACCCTATTCCTTAGGACTTTCATTAGCCATTTTACCACATTTAAACATGCAATATAGGAGCTGATTTTCCAGCATAAGAACACCCCAAAACAGTCCATAAAACGACACCACAACATCTAACAGTTTTGGGCGGTTTTCGGCCAACACAACTACAACAATCCAAAGTTCTTTTCCTTAATTCCTTTTAATCCAATTCTCATTTCAACATGTTATATATATATCATATAAACTATCAAAAATAATATTTCCTTCATTATATAACATGCGACAACTGTTATTAACATTAATAATAACCAACGAATCCAATGACGGCAATATGCAAGCTCTCGGCCTCAACTTCCTAAAATGGCTCAAACACTTTTTAATCTTCATTCATTTTAGTACATGCTCATCCATACATAACAACAATAAGTAATATCCAATTACTTTAAAAGAAGAAGGATTATTACCTAATGTTTTAGCCCAAAAACGTCCAAAACAGTCCGGGCTACAATGGTCCGCAGTTTTCGTTTCACTCCACTTCTTCAAGTTCCAATCACATATATGTGATACCTATGAGCTTATACACAACTTCACTTTGTCTTTCACTTCCAAAATGTCGACGGAACCTTAGGGTTTCACACCCTTATTCTCGGCCAACACCAAGATTCTTGGGGTTTAAGGGGTTATCTTGGCTTAGTACTCCATTAGGGAGCTTAGTCTTGGATTATAGGATTTATCATGGAGGATTAAAGAATTTTGGTCTCCAATATTGGCCCTTGGCCGAGAGCACCCTAAGAGAGGGAGATATATTTGTTGTGAAATTGGCTAAGTGTAGAACAACTCTTGCAAGTCCTCTCTAATATATAGATGTATATCCAAGTAGCAAGACAAGTGGAGTATGACCCACATGGCCCACTTGTCCACTTGTCTCAAAATATCTAAGTCCAAGTCTTCCAAGACTAGTGGGGGTGACACGTGTCGCCCTTCGATTGGTCTAAATTATTTCTTCATCCAAAGCACATGGTCGGCTAGCTAAAGGTCAGCTTCGGGTCTAGGCTCTTTGCTTTTAAAGTGGCCCTCAAGAAAAAAAGCAAAAAAATATACGCAATTTTGACTTTCGATCTACCTTGGAACGAAAAAGGGCTAAAAAAAAAGTAACTCGGGAGATATGGAAAAAAGCAAAAGTATCTGTATTTGGCCAAAATATTGTGGGCACCACAAAACCGTAAAATTCCCCGGTGGGCCCCACATTACCAAATTCGAGATTTGAAAATTCCAAACCTCAATTTACTATACTAATCCCATATACCAAATATGAGAATCAAATTCCAAATAATAAACCGTTTTCCTTCACGTGGTTCCGAGATTTTTCCTTAAGAAAAAATAATTCTTCTTTCTTTCCAAAATTCAAATCTCAAATTCTTATGCACGTTCTCATCTCATTGTCTTGGAAATACGGGGTGTAACATCAACATTACAAGTTATAGTAATTTTGGGAATTCAAACTCTTTTAAAACATTCTTTACCTTTCAGCTCAGACATGTTGCTTTGAATGTTGTCAGAAATATTGACAACATTTTAGGCAACATTTCGCTCACAGAATTTTGAAATTTTAAAACAGTACGGTTTTTTAAAAAAACCAGGGAGTTACAATGACGGCACACAAACTTCATATCCTTTGACATATATGAGAACCTATTATATAATCCTTTTTTCATTTACAAAGCACATTTTCTCATTTTTATCAAACAAACTAGAGCATATTATTTTAAGAGAGTTTTAGTACACAATACATGCATGCGAAAGTTTACTAAAAACTGAGTATCTCATTCAATTTAGAAGTCCATAAGTAGAGCTTACGGAAGGTTATTTTGGCTAAATCCAATTTTGCACAAATCTTACCAAATGCAGTATCCTATTTGGTAAGTGCAACCTTTAGTCGGGTTATTGTGCCTTTTAGATCTACATTCTCATGAGTTAAAGATATTACCTTTGTCTCAAGTTGCTTGGATTCTATAAGGTTTTACAAATGTTTTGTAATTCATTAATCATGTCATCTTTGCATTAAACTTGATCCATACTCTCAGCCTCACCACTAGAAATAAAATCTCTAAAGCAGTTAACATCAGGATAGTTAAACAATATGTACCTTTCAAATGTTGCTGGAAATGCAGATGTCGTTGCAGATGTTGCCTGAAATATCGTGACATCGGAGACAACATTACAGACGACATTTCCATTATCTGATAGGGGTTGTTCGTAAATAGTGGCCACCAGTGCTTGTGATTTGATTTCTTGATCTTCTTCCTCTTCTTAGTGGACATCCTTTTTGAACACTTGGAAGGAAACTTGGTGGACTTTTGATTGAAGCCTTGGTTTTGATGTCTTTTAGATTTAGATTTATTTCTCTCATTGTTGAACTTCCTCACCATCAAATTATATTTTCGAGTGAGTAAGACAACATTATCACCTTCACCAATTTCTTCAAGATTCTCATCCCCTTCATTGATATGATTCTCTGAGGATTGAACTTGAAGTGTCACATTCTTGCTCTAATATAGTTCCCTTTGATTCTTAATGTTCATCTCATAGGTTTTGAGAGTGTTCATCAAGGTATGAAAGTTCATAGTAGCAAGATGTGAGCTTCTTTAATAATATAAATCTTTAAATTGAACTTTTCAGGAAGAGAACAGAGAGCCTTTCAAAATAAGATTTAATATCATCCGCTTCTTCCATCCTTAAATGTTCATATTTGCTCATGATCATGTGTAGCTTAATTCGATGAACACTTGATCTACCTTCACAATGAATTTGTAAAGTATCTCATGCATCCTTAGCCGTTGGGCAGTTTTGAATGAGTTTGAACATATAAAGATCAACCCATAAAAAATTGCATTTAAGGCCTTTTCGTTAAGCTGACTTATTGGTTGCTTCCGCCGTCCATTTGGATTCAGGTTAGAATGTCACCTTCATCATCCGGCAGCAACATTTGAACAACATACCCATTGATTATAGATCTCCATGCCCTAACATCAATTGATTTGATGTGAGAACGTATGTGAATCCTCAATAGGTATAGTTTGTATCATTAAAAATGGGAAGTCTACAAATATTTCGATTAGCCGGATCCACAGCTTTGAATAAAAGGACCAAACACTTATTGTATTAAGTGTCGGCTCTGATACCACTTGTTGGGTCCCGGAGGTTATGCTATGAAATAATAAAAAACAAACTGGAAATAAACAAATTCGAATGCTGGAACACATTTTCAAATGTCGGCAGAAATATCGTCTGACACAACTGACAACATTTCGGTAAAAACAGAAAACCTTTGAAAGAGAAAAATGCAGCGGAAATAAATAAAGAACACAAACTCAGACAACATTTTGTGATCCAGATTTCTGAGAAGAAATCCCGAGAGCTCTCTTGGTATTTTTACATTTTGATTCTGGATGTTGATTCACTCTTCAGCCCTCTCTATTTATAGTAGAGAGTCCTTCTTGAAAAACTCATCAATTTGTTGTAGAAGTTGATCTAAAAGTAGGCACGTGAAACAGTGACTTGAGGCATGAAAATCTCAACTGCTTGGACTTTTTCTTCACACGTCTTGCTCCTTAAGTTAAGCTACCTCTTGGACTTGGTCTTCCTTGTTTGCAATCTGCTTCAAAGACTCATTGTCAAGTCAATTGCCATGTGATAAAAATGTCACACTTTCCTGAAATTTGTCCGTGAAGATAGGCAAAACAGTTACCAGAATGTCGTCCCGAATGTCAAGACATTTGAACCAACATTTTCTGATTTTAACATAGCTCTGGAAATGATATGTTAGAAAAAATGTCATGACACAAAACCTAACATTAATATTCTCCCCCTTTTAGCCTTTCTTCACAAAACCTTAATCAACCAAGTGTGAGTGACCTATAGCAATGGTAGATCCATATAAATGCTCCCCCCTCAACATGTGATGGTATGTACACACAACATATATAAGATATACATATATATACCATTTATATAGGATTAGAAATGAAGAAAGATGTTAGCACATATACACATATCATCCACTTATACAGATTTATATTCAGACCATATTCTCAACACCAACCAGTAGCATCAGCTTCAGTCCGTGAAGGAAGGGCAAAACTCTGACTTTAACAACCTGTTTTCACTCACAAAAATTCAACATTTTTCCAAGTTGTATTCATGTCCAAACATAAATCCAATTTCCAAATACAATTTATCGACCTCTTCTTTTTTCAAATTTCACATTTTTATGTCCAAACTGCCCACTTATATTAATTAAGTTGGCACCCATTATCACAAAGGAGCCGCATGCATCACTTAAAAAATTGGACCCTTTTCTGAGAAAAAAACAGTACCAAGATCCCTAACTCAACAGGATAAAATTCATCCACACCTGCAAAATAATTACCCAAATTAAACATGTAAAGTATCACAAGGTACAATAATACAACGCTATAAAACCCCAAAAATTAAAACCCAGAAAAAACTCAGAGCGGGAAGGAAGGTTCGATTGGACACAGACTTTACGAATTTGTTGAAGGCAAGCTAGTGGTTATAGAGAAGCATAAGCTTTTAGCGGAAGCATGTAATCGACAAATTCATGCGAAGTAGACCTTCGAAACTGAATTTATGAAAATCATAGCTCTCAATGGTGCAGTTTGTATAGGAGTGTAGGATTTGCATTTATGTTTTCATCGACTTTGATTTGGAAGAGTATCACTGAAATGTCTATGGCCAAAAGTTCATCCATATCGGCAACATGCAAAACAAGCTACATAAATGGATTATTAACTTCAAATCGGAAGAAGAGAAAACGCTTGCACTAGTCTACAATGGCACTTGGGATGCGTTATGTAGGATTGTGTCTCCAATCAGAATTCCTATCATTACAAACAAAGCCACTCTCTCAATATCAAGACTACAGTGTCAAAATGGGCTGACCTAAAGGGTCAGAGAGTTAAATGGGCTAGGACGGGCTGACCTTTTAGGACCTTAAATTGGAAGCCCAACCCGGCCCTACACAACCATGGGCTAGGACGGGCTGACCTTTTAGGACCTTAAATTGGCAGTCCAACCCGGCCCTACACAGCCATGGGCTAGGACTGGCCATCCCTTTGAATATTTTATAGCATTCTCCATGTGATTTTTTTACAATCTGAACACGAAATGTTTTTTGCAATCTGAAATAAAAATTTCTACCACATTATTCTTGCATGAACTTACATTACAGAAACAATTATATTTTAAAGAATAAATATAAAATACTATTTTTGTTCACTAATTCAAGTCACGTCCAAAAGAAATTAAACATAATTTGATCTTTGAGATTAAAAAGTATAACTCTAGTTTCTGATTTATTGCTTAGTAATTAGTATTTTCTTTTTTGTCTTTCATTAATTGTATCATTTTATTTAATTTACTTATAATTTTTAAGAAATTAAGTAATTTTTTTCTGGCTCTGGCTCAACCCTTGAGGCCGGTGGGCCAAGAGAAGCTGCGTTATTGAGCCTCGCCTCACTTCTAAATGGGCCAGAAATCTTAACCCAGCCCTACTTAAATCAAGGGTTGGGGTGGGTTGGCTTCGCGGGCCAAGCCCATTTTGACAGCTCTAATCAAGACCAATCACGATATAAATTAAGGTGGAAATCGACATCATTCGATCATTGGTATATGAGGTACAAATTGATTTCTTAAACGAAAATTGAGATATGAAATCCTTAAAGTAAAAATTAAATATGAATCTATCCCTGAATAGTGTAGGCACTGTAATATTCAAGGCCATAGCAATGCTAAGTGTAGAGTTTTGCATTCCGAATTGAGAATAAATAAATTGATTGTAAACCTGGAGGAAAATGTGGGGGGGGGGGGGATAATCGAGAGATCATGAGGAATGAGACCAATCCTAGCTTGAACTCAGGTAATAATTTTGAAAAACAATAAGAATCCTGCTCCTAATACTGATTACAAATTGAAGTTACCAGAGGCTTTAATGGGTGCAAGTAGTTCCAGAAGGGGGATGTCATAGATGATAATGAGCTGAAGGTGGATGAAGTTTGAAAAACATTTTTTACATGCAAGAACAAGAACAACACCAACAACCAATTTATACCACAAGAGAAACTGACTACTATGAAAGAACAAAGTTCTACAAGAGCAGGTCATTTGATAAAGCTCCCCTAGTGCCAAATTTCAAATTCAACGTTGTCCCCCAAAGAGCAATCCAAAAGTAAAAATCAAGGATAATCTCAACATAATAGTTGTTAAGGTTGTTATAAAGCATGTGAAGGAGATAAAAGATCATCCCCAACCAGGAAAATAAAAAAGACAAGAAGAAACTCTAGACGCGAACCAAGATGTAACGCATATAATCTATGTCTCAAAGACAAGCTAGGCCAATAATGCCGATCTATAAGCGTAATATCGCAACAAAGGCCTATAAGGCCATGCGCTAAAATATCTGTGAATAATAGTCAACTCAATCGAAATGGGATCATCCCGGCATATATACATATCTGAATGGCCGACAAAGCCTATATACGTCTCTGCAAGCAGCAAAACACAAAAAAAATATATATACAAGGGCTGACAAGGCCTCCACACTGACGATACTATACATTCAAGGCACGTCTACAAGTCTCTAAAGAGTGATAATTGTACCATAGTCGGGACATGATCCCAACCTACTAATAGTCTGTATATACACAAAAATCTAGACCTGGTAACACTAAATAATATGGAGCTTACCACACAAGATAATACTCAGCAAATCTATTGAGAAAATCCTTCTGGGTGTCTATCAGGACCTACAGACATGAAATGCAGCTCCCCAGGCAAAGGGACATAAGTACGAAATAATATACCGAGTATGTAAAACAATTGAAATAGCTGAAACAAAAATTGAGCTGAAATATACGATATGTTGAATATATTCTGAGGAGTCAACAAATATCTGGAGATGTGCTTACCTATCTCGGCCTCATAATAACTATAGAAAACTATAGCAACTATCTAGCCTCGTATAAGGCATCTAATTAGTGTAAATAGCCCCGAAGGCAATCTGAATATAAGTCATGAAGGAAATCCATATTATATATAGCCCTGAAGATAAATAAATAGGTGAATAGCCCCAAAGTCACAAGGTGTATAATGTCATAGCCCCGTAGGCAAAAGTGTAACTCTATGCGTTCTATAATCAAGTTGTCTATCACCTTAACTGTATAGCCAAACATTGCTACTATAAGCTCATTCCCGACATGGGAGAATCACTAAGGAAAAGATCATGATGGCCTGAGTACATATTTCTATGATTAGTACCTCTTTGTGCGACTAGTCGGAACTAGGTCAAGGAGAACTCATACCATAAATGGAATGAAGGGATAACCTCACATGCCTTGGCTAATTAACTTCGACAATGCTACGAACCAACTTGTGTTACACTTTAATCTACACCAAATTAAGCATACAACAATCACTTCTGGAAACTAGTAAAAAACGACAATCGACAAGTGCGATTTAGAGTTATATTCAATCTTTTCCCTTTTCTCCTCCAATTCAACTTTAGCCCCAACATGTGCAATACATGGTAGATTATCATAACAACTACTACAAAATTATACTCAAGTTATTCTCTATAATTTTCAGCCACAACAAACTACATATACACCTCAAATCAGCCCAACAACATGACAACACTTTCAAGCAACCTTCTAGCATCTATCTTGTAGTTTTTCGCTTTTACAACTCAACCAACACATGGATTAACTTAAACATAGCAATGAGGAGTTAAACTTACCTTAAACAGCCAGATAAACCCTAAACAACAAATTGTCTAAGCTTGAAACAAAACATAACAACAAGGCAACCACCAAAAGAGCTCTTCTTCAAGCTTGCATCAATTCTTGGAGTGGCATATAACTCAAATCACTTGGGAAGTGATATTCAACTTTATGGAACTGTTAGGGGGATTATATGGAGGTGGGAAATTGATTGGGTAAAAAATAAGTGAAAATGAGGGTTTATATCGTATTTAAAACGAAGATGGTCGGTCACTGCTTTCGATTTGTGGTCCGTTCTGTGCCCCGTAGAACCTCCTCTGCAGTTGCAGAGTGGACCACAGATTTGCCCAAAAGTTTCAAATTCTCTGATCATTTATGCGATCAATAGTGCGGCCCGCAAACTTATTCTGCGGTACGTAAAATGCTTCACAGCAATTCCATTTGTCGAAATTCATTTTCATTCAATTCGAATAGTCTCAAACTTTCCCGAAACTTACTTAACACTTCTGTTGACACCCAATTTTGACCCTCCCGTCCAGCCATTAACCATAAAATTACACTAATTTTGTAAAATAATTTTTTATGATTTCTTATAATAAAATACAACAATAAAACATTAAATACAGGCATAAATAATTAATTTAATAATGGCATCGCATAGAGTTTTAAACACTTAGAGTCCCGCGCCCGCATTAATTAACTTTAAGCTTTGTCGTAATTCTTAAATAATTAATAAATGCATAAAATAAATAATTTAGCGATAACGTCGTGTCAGGTAGCATAGCCGCATTTATTAGTAATCATTTGTAATTTAAAATCAATTTTAATCTAATATATGCATTTAATAGCGTCGCATTTATAAGGCTTTAAACAATTCTTAAATATCGTACTTGCATTCGGCATTTAAGTAATTTAATATAAACTCAATGCATTTTAATTTAACTTCGCAATAATGCATAACAATAAGATTTTAAATAATAGCATCGCATTCTAAAGTATTAAGCATTAATTAAATAACGCGCCCGCATTTAGCACCTAAATAATTAGACTAATTTAGCGCCTAAATAATTAGACTAATGTAGCACCTAGATAATTATAATAAAGTACCTAATTAATTTAATCACATTTGTTAATTAATTAATAATACACTACCCAAATTAGTTTTACCTAAAATTAACTCTTAAAATTAATACCCAATACCTAATTAAAACTAAACCAACACTAACTACCCAGCCCAATTTCCCGTCGACCCGCGACCCGCGAGGCCCAACCCGCAAGCCCACGTTTTTCCCTTAACCAGCAGCCCACTATAGGGGGCCTCACTTCATCTTCAACGCAAACAAAACCTCCATTTCATTTTTACCTTCCTCAGCCTAAAAAAACGCGAGAACCCAGAGCTAACCGCTCGCGCCCGTCGTAGTGATTCTCGCTGAGAATCGGCGACTGTCCTGTTCCTTGACCCTCGCACCCAGTCAGCTCGCACTTGCCATAACCAAACCAAAATCCCCCCCCCCAAATCATCTCCTACAAAGCCTACCACATTAAGAACCAGAATCAGTACCAAAAATCCTCCAAAATCGTCCCAATAATAACACCCAAATCAGTACCAAAAATACACCATAAATCGTTCTAAAATCAGTACCGAATCAAGCACGAATCGTACTAAATCAGCATTGAAAGCCTTACCAAATTCAGAACACGATTTGGGGCTATAAATCTGAAGTTTTTCACCGTACGCAGGGGTTCTTTTCATCAGTCAGCATAGATAGCATCTAAACCGATAGCACAGTCAAAAACCCTTAGCGGGGATAGCATCGACTCAGTGGACAGCAATCCAGACCCCACCCCTTTTGCTAACAGAGTCCAATAGCAATAGACGACAGAGCTCAGTGAGCCAAGAAACCAGCAAACAAACCTCGCCCCTCTATTCGCATCGCAAACCTAAAGCCCGTCGAGTGGATCGACGACTTGATACGCTGCTCCGGGTCGCTGCCCGGAGAAGGTAAACCCGTTCCCTTTCAGATTTCTTGGGGTGATTTACGCTTTATAATTTGTTTGAATGTTGTTTCTGCTAGTTGTGTTTAATACCATATTCGTATGATTTGAAGTGCATTCGTCTATGTCGAATCTGTTAGTCAGAATTAATCGCTATTAGTATTTGTAATTCTGTTTTGTTAGTGCTGAAAAGGTTCGTATCGCTATTGTCAAAATTCACTATGATGTATGTTGAATAAAAGTGTTTGTATGAGATTGCATTGACTTTGATTTCTTGCTATGGGTATAAATTGGTCCTATATTCCTAATTTCTTGTTAAACTTGACTTAAAAATCTGAACCATGAAAAGGGGGCATATATGTTTCTATTCCAGCCTAAAAATGCTCACCCACTGTTTTCAAATAAGCGGGAAATGTGCATGTTTGATATCTGATTTCTAATCCATCTCTATTCATATTTTAAGCTATGCATGATCATTCCATAATCTTTGTATACTTGTGATGCTCCTGCGTGGATGAATGTCTGTTTGGTTTGCTAAATTATTCACTGTATTGGCTGTCTGAACCATTTTGTTGCTGTCGTAACTCAGTCTCTGAAATAGATATTAACCAGAGAAAATGTCTATTGTCGATTGTTTAGTGTTTCTTATTGGTTGCCTGAATTGGATCCTCATGTCTAAGTTACCTATTATGATGTGTGTGGTTGCCTGCTGGGCTCCTTGAAAAATTGTTTATGTCATCCATGCTATTCTACATTCATTCTAATGGCATGATATCTTAAAGTGTTAGTATTTTTTTTGTAAAATGGCTTGAGATTAGGCTGTAATTTAAGTTTTGTTCAGTAGTTGCCTCGTATAAACTCACCTTGTCAATATGATTAGACTCAGGCTACGGCTGCAATCAACTATCTGAAATAAAGTACATACCTTCATCGTTTGAAGATCTGAGGTTGATCTGGATTATAAATTATGGATACAGCTTATCTAGGTTATTCGTAGATGAGTAATAGTGTACCTCAAATTGATCGTATGTCTGGATATACCTTCTATCACATCTCATATGCCTTGAATGCCCTACGTGCATCGATTCTTTGTGTTTTTCTTGCACATTGGTTTCTTGTTGAAGTCCATCGGCATGTCCGACCAAACTATCTCTAGAAGAACACAAACCATTGCAGAGCCTACTTCCTCTACCTTTCTCTATATGTTACCATGTGTCATTGTGTGCTGTTTTAACTGTCGGCATCTCGTTGCTGCCATAGTATATATACAGAAAGGAATTGTGAACCATGAGATTTTGCTCTATGGGTTGATCTCCCTGTATTTCATCATCTGCCGCCTGTTTGCTTGGTGCGTGCAGATGGTCTCGGTTTGCTGACTGATTTACACCTCTGTATACTGGTTGCATACAATTATGGATCATGTAAATTCTTTTATGAGTTAAATAACTAAGATATATACTAATCTTTATTTCCTTTTTTTTACATGGCACGCACCGGAGCAAAATAAAGAGTCTCACGGCAAGACTCATTGCAAGTCATTTCAAATGGCAACCCGCACCCGCATTTGCATTCCCGCTTCAGAAATTCCTAAGACAAAATAGGATAAGACGATGTCGCCACGCGTCTTGGAAGCCGCGATCATATCCACCTTTATCTTATTTGTTTAAATTGTTGCCTAATTATTTAATTTGTAATTAATAGGCTGTCTAGAACAATTAATCCTTGAATACATGAATTGGGGTGGGTAGTTTAAAAATTGGAAATGCACTTTTAATTGTTTATCGTAGGCTTGTCATTTATATCTAACCTTTGCCTGAATTATTAAAATTACGTATCTAAAACTAACGCTTCACTTCTTTAATTTCACAAATAAATCTATGGCCCATAAACCAAACTTCATACCATCTTTTTACAAATAATATAAATACCTTTAGTACCCTAGCATCTTTTCTATTTTAGCACCCCTTGGCATCTTAAAATCTTCAAGTCTTTTAAACGTTTAACATTTTAGTTTTATTTTTATTATTTTCTAACCCTTTTATTAAGCAGCAGGAGTTTAGAAAAGAAACGTCGCACTAAATAGTAGCGAAATAGCATCTTGCACCTTTAGCATCTTTTAAGCTTTCAAGCATTTTTAACACTTTTAGCATCTTCTTTAAAACTTAGCATTCCTGTTAGTACTTTAGCATTTTAATATTCTAGCACTTTTGCGCTTTTAGCCTTTTAACCTTTTAAACATTTTAACATTTTTTAGCATTTTGTTAAGCAGGAAGAGCTTTTACTTTGCATTTTTAAAACATAATAATTACCCTAGGTTTGAACGGACAACCGCAAGTTAGCGGATCCTTTAGGGTGCCTAACCCCTTCCCTTTAGGATAATAAAGAACCCTTACCCAGAATCTCATTAAGTTTAGCAGACCATTAAAATGGAGTTAATGTTTTACTTTAAACTAGTTAAACATTTAGGTGTCCTAATTCACCCAAACTAATTAGGTGGCGACTCCGCGAACCCTTAGCATTCTAGCAACCCTTTAGCATTTTTCTTCAGCATTTAGCATCTTTTGCACTTTTAGCCTCTTTTGCAATTTTGGCATCCTTTAGCATTTTTAAAACCTTTAAGCATTTTTGAACATTAATAGCATTTTATTTATTTTCTAACATTTGCACTTTGAGCAGGGTTCGCCATATTTTAGAATCTGCGGCGAAAATGGTAGCGACGAAATGGCGACTCATTGGGGATTTTAGGTTCTTAACCACAACAGACCTAGGATAATTATTTGGCAATTACTTTGGCATTTAATTTTTGTGTGTTGTATTTTGTTTTATTTATTTTTGATTGCTACCTGCTTTACTGCTTTCCTTAAACTGGCATTCCGCTCATATTTCTTCCACTCTGGAAAATTCGCACAAACACACACTACATGCGAGGTGCGCTGGGTGCATCAGCAAAATTCTTTCTTCAAAATCCAAATTTAGGAGAGTCGGTAATATACGTGGAGTGCGGTCTGCCTAGGTGGCCGCGTAGCCTTCTCACTCGAGTTGTCCGCTCGGGAACCTTGCGTCTAGAAAAGCCAAATCTTAGCAAACTTAAGATAGAGCTATACCACCCTTATTTTAGGGCATGCATGCATTTACCTTAGGTGGGTCGGTCCTTGGCATTGACACCACAATTAGGAAGACACCAAACTTGTCGACGGGTTTCTCAACCCAACGACCAACCAGCATTATGTGTAGCGTGACAATGACAGACAAATCCAAGCCCAATCATGACATGCTGAAATTGGAAAAAGTGCACCGTCATTTGGTCGCCATTTCCAACAAAGGCATTATAGTTGGACGACTTGGACAAATCCGTCATAATCTCGCATAAGTGACGTTTAGGCTTCCCTCTGGCATAAAGAGGTCCCCCCTGCATGTTAGGAAACGTTTGAATGTGCTATATGCAATATATCTGCTACATACCCGCAAATTATGTGCTTTATGCTAACACCGTTTGTTGCATTTTTAGAAAGATTTATCATCTCCCCCCAAAGGTCGATTTGTATTTGACTTAGCAATGGCAGAGCATCAATATTTCACAAGATCAAAGGCACGGTCGGCGTGACCAATTCGAGGGCATCTGGCGGAGCAGTCGGAACTGTCTTAGTTCCTATAAGCAGCGGTCTCGAGAAAGAAGAAGAGCAACATGACACCTTCTCACGGGACAATGTAGGAAACAGGCGGGGTTGCAAGTCCAAACAAGCGCACGCAGATATCGAACAATGACAAAGTCAAATATGAATCGACCCCACAAAACTCACAAAATTTTCTTTGGCGCAGTCTTTTCATATTAACGAAGCGGCAAATGCAATAGCCAAGCGAAATACGGCAAGAAGTTTCTTCGCAAGAAAAAGCAGAGGCGTATGAAGATATGACAAAAATCTCAAAATTCAAAGTCCGCATCGAAGCGTGAAAAGGCATCAATAATCAGATCAAAGTTGAGTTCGCAACAAAACCTAGCGCGCGTCAACTTCGGGCATAAAGTCAAACTTGCAACGGTGCATCGCGCACAACAAAACATCATAACAAATCGTCGATTGCGGTGGCAACATCTCGATTCGTCAGCATATCGGGACGACATTTCTATCGTAAAATTGCGCTTCTCATATATATTTATCATTTTGTTTAAACGGTATACACTAACGTTTTCTCAGCTTAGCTTGCGGGAGCATTTATTCTACGGGAAGCGGCGAACACGTCCAGCAACGCGGCGTTATCGGCCGCAACAAGTCTACGCAACGGCGCCCGGCAACACGCCCAAACAACGGCGTGTCAGCGAAGTCCACGCAACGGCGCCCGGAACACGCCCGCGTCGAACGGCGTGTCGGCAAGTCCATGCAACGGCGCGGAAGAACACGTCCGACAACGGCGTAATCGGCAAGTCCACGCACGGCGCCCGGCGGCAACACGCCCGGACAACGGCGTAATCGGCAAGTCCATGCAACGACGCCAGCGGAACACGCCCAAACAACGGCGTAATCGGCCGCAGTCCGAGTCCAGCGACGCCCGGAAGAACACGTCGAACAGCGGCGTTATCGGCAAGCAAGTCGAAGCAGCGCCATCATCGATATTACATCTACGAGGAAGATTTTCTCTCGTTCTCAAAATTGCATTTTATCATTCATGCTTTATTATTACGTCTTAGCGGTTATGCACTAACTCTTCGGCGAGCTTTAGTCTCGGGAAGCGGCAGCCAATGAGTCCAAAACGACGCCAGTCCAAAACGGCGTCAAGTCGAAAGCGACGCCGACACTAAGTCCAAAACAACGCTAAGTCAGAAAGCGACGCCAAGTCCAAAGCGGCGTAAGTCAGAAAGCGACGACAAGTCAGAAAGCGACGACAAGTCCGAAAGCGACGACAAGTCAGAAAGCGACGCCAGGTCAAAACGACGCCAAGTCAGAAAGCGGCGCCAAGTCGAAAGCGACAACGAGTCGAAAGCGGCGCCAAGTCAGAAAGCGACGACAAGTCCGAAAGCGACGACAAGTCCGAAAGCGACGACAAGTCCAAAAGCGGCCAGTCGAAAGCGACGCCAAGTCAGAAAGCGGCCAAGTCCGAAAGCGACAACGAGTCCGAAAGCGGCGACGACAAGTCGATGTCTCGAGGGACGATTTCTCTGTTCTCAAAATTGCATTTTTTTTCCTCATATATTATTCTGTCTTAGCAGTTATGCACTAACTCTTTCTTGAGCTTTAGTATACAGGGACAATTGCAGCAAGGACAACGTATCCGCATTCACAATCGCAACACGTCCGTGCAAGGGCGAAATCACAGCATTTGCAGCATCGCATCAACACAGCAGGCATCATATTTTTGCAGGATAACCTTTTCTATTCACAGTTACATTGTTTTTAAAATTATTTTGCCTTAGCAGTTATGCACTAACCGTTTGTTCAAGTCTTAGCATGCAGCAGCAGGAGCCCAACGTGGATTTTCTCTTACAGCGAACCGGGGCAATCTGTTGGGGGGCCAACCTTCCCAACGATTGGCAGAAGCGGCCTCAAGCGTCGGTCCACTCGCTCCACATCACCATAGAACCCAGCACCACAAGCCATAGCGGTACACCTGTGTTGAAGCGGTTATATTCTTTTACTTTTTGCACCATAGCCCAGTGTCATCATAACTCGACACTGGGACATCTTTAAGCCCGCATTAGCCCGCCTTGGTGTTTAGACCATGGTAACCCAGTGTCGTCATAACTCGACACTGGGACAGTTTTTGATTTTTTGCGTCAGCCTTATCTACCTGCCCAGCATTTTTGCAACTCTGAAGATCGAGACAAAATTGGCTATGAGTCAACGTCTTTGTCCGAAGATTCTTCCATCATCTCCATACAAAGAGGGACATCTGTTGACACCCAATTTTGACCCTCCCGTCCAGCCATTAACCATAAAATTACACTAATTTTGTAAAATAATTTTTTATGATTTCTTATAATAAAATACAACAATAAAACATTAAATACAGGCATAAATAATTAATTTAATAATGGCATCGCATAGAGTTTTAAACACTTAGAGTCCCGCGCCCGCATTAATTAACTTTAAGCTTTGTCGTAATTCTTAAATAATTAATAAATGCATAAAATAAATAATTTAGCGATAACGTCGTGTCAGGTAGCATAGCCGCATTTATTAGTAATCATTTGTAATTTAAAATCAATTTTAATCTGATATATGCATTTAATAGCGTCGCATTTATAAGGCTTTAAACAATTCTTAAATATCGTACTTGCATTCGGCATTTAAGTAATTTAATATAAACTCAATGCATTTTAATTTAACTTCGCAATAATGCATAACAATAAGATTTTAAATAATAGCGTCGCATTCTAAAGTATTAAGCATTAATTAAATAACGCGCCCGCATTTAGCACCTAAATAATTAGACTAATTTAGCGCCTAAATAATTAGACTAATGTAGCACCTAGATAATTATAATAAAGCACCTAATTAATTTAATCACATTTGTTAATTAATTAATAATACACTACCCAAATTAGTTTTACCTAAAATTAACTCTTAAAATTAATACCCAATACCTAATTAAAACTAAACCAACACTAACTACCCAGCACAATTTCCGTCGACCGCGACGCGAGGCCCATGACCAGCGTTTTTCCCTTAACAAAGACCCACTATAGGGGCCTCACTTCATCTTCAACGCAAACAAAACCTCCATTTCATTTTTACCTTCCGGCTAAAAAAACGCAGAACCACAGAGCTTTTCACCTCACGCCGTCGCGTGATTCTCGCTGAGAATCCGCGACTTTCTTTCCTTTACCCTCGCACCCGGTCATTTCGCCATAACCAAACCAAAATCCCCCCCCAAATCATCTCCTACAAAGCCTACCACATTAAGAACCAGAATCAGTACCAAAAATCCTCCAAAATCGTCCCAATAATAACACCCAAATCAGTACCAAAAATACACCATAAATCGTTCTAAAATCGATGCAAGATCAAGCACGAATCGTACTAAATCGGCATTGAAAGCCTTACCAAATTGAACACGATTTGGGGCTATAAATCTGAAGTTTTTCACCGTACAAGGGGGTTCTTTTCATCGATCGGCGTAGATAGCATCAAACCGATATACGATCAAGAACCCTTAGCGGGGATAGCATCGACTCGATGGACAATAATCCGGACCCGCCCCTTTGCTAGAGTCGATAGCAATGATAGGCAGCGAGCTCGGTGAGCGAAACCAAAGAACAAACCTCGCCCTCTATTCGCATCGAGCCTAAAGCCCGTCGAGTGGATCGGCGACTTGATCTGTTGCTCGGTCATTTGCGGAGAAGGTAAACCGTTCCTTCAGATTTCTTGGGGTGATTTACGCTTTATAATTTGTTTGAATGTTGTTTACGCTAGTTGTGTTTAATACCATATTCGTATGATTTGAAGTGCATTCGTCATGTCGAATCATTGATCGAATTAATCGCTATTAGTATTTGTAATTACATTTTGTTAGTTCTGAAAAGGTTCGTATCGCTATTGTCAAAATTCACTATGATGTATGTTGAATAAAAGTGTTTGTATGAGATTGCATTGACTTTGATTTCTTGCTATGGGTATAAATTGGTCCTATATTCCTAATTTCTTGTTAAACTTGACTTAAAAATCTGAACCATGAAAATGGGGCATATATGTTTCTATTCGACCTAAAAATGCTCACCTTTGTTTTCAAATAAGCGAAATGTGCATGTTTGATATCGATTTCTAATCCATCTCTATTCATATTTTAAGCTATGCATGATCATTCCATAATCTTTGTATACTTGTGATGCTCCTGCGTGGATGAATGTCTGTTTGGTTTGCTAAATTATTCACTGTATTGGCTGTCTGAACCATTTTGTTGCTGTCGTAACTCAGTCTCTGAAATAGATATTAACCAGAGAAAATGTCTATTGTCGATTGTTTAGTGTTTCTTATTGGTTGCCTGAATTGGATCCTCATGTCTAAGTTACCTATTATGATGTGTGTGGTTGCCTGCTGGGCTCCTTGAAAAATTGTTTATGTCATCCATGCTATTCTACATTCATTCTAATGGCATGATATCTTAAAGTGTTAGTATTTTTTTGTAAAATGGCTTGAGATTAGGCTGTAATTTAAGTTTTGTTCAGTAGTTGCCTCGTATAAACTCACCTTGTCAATATGATTAGACTCAGGCTACGGCTGCAATCAACTATCTGAAATAAAGTACATACCTTACTGTTTGAAGATACAGGGTTGATCCTGGATTATAAATTATGGATACAGCTTATCTAGGTTATTCGTAGATGAGTAATAGTGTACCTCAAATTGATCGTAATATGCGGATATACCTTCTATCACATCTCATATGCCTTGAATGCCTACGTGCATCGATTCTTTGTGTTTTTCTTGCACATTGGTTTCTTGTTGAAGTCCATTTGTCGACATGCGGACCAAACTATCTCTAGAAGAACACAAACTGTTGCATAGGCCTACTTCCTCTACCTTTCTCTATATGTTACCATGTGTCATTGTGTGCTGTTTTAACTGTCGGTCTCGTTGCTGCCATAGTATATATACAGAAAGGAATTGTGAACCATGAGATTTTGCTCTATGGGTTGATCTCCCTGTATTTCATCATCTGCTGGCCCTGTTTGCCGGTAGTGCGTGAGATGGTCTCATTCTTGTTGATTTACACCTCTGTATACTGGTTGCATACAATTATGGATCATGTAAATTCTTTTATGAGTTAAATAACTAAGATATATACTAATCTTTATTTCCTTTTTTTACATGGCACGCACCGGAGCAAAATAAAGAGTCTCACGGCAAGACTCATTGCAAGTCATTTCAAATGGCAACCCGCACGCGTTGCATTCCGCTTCAGAAATTCCTAAGACAAAATAGGATAAGACGATGTCGCCACGCGTCTTGGAAGCCGCGATCATATCCACATTTATCTTATTTGTTTAAATTGTTGCCTAATTATTTAATTTATAATTAATAGGCTGTCTAGAACAATTAATCCTTGGATACATGAATTGGGGTGGGTAGTTTAAAAATTAGAAATGCACTTTTAATTGTTTATCGTAGGCTTGTCATTTATATCTAACCTTTGCCTGAATTATTAAAATTACGTATCTAAAACTAACGCTTCACTTCTTTAATTTCACAAATAAATCTATGGCCCATAAACCAAACTTTATACCATCTTTTTACAAATAATATAAATACCTTTAGTACCCTAGCATCTTTTCTATTTTAGCACCCCTTGGCATCTTAAAATCTTCAAGTCTTTTAAACGTTTAACATTTTAGTTTTATTTTTATTATTTTCTAACCCTTTTATTAAGCGTGAGAGTTTAGAAAAGAAACGCGCGGCGAAATAAATGAAATAGCATCTTGCACCTTTAGCATCTTTTAAGCTTTCAAGCATTTTTAACACTTTTAGCATCTTCTTTAAAACTTAGCATTCCTGTTAGTACTTTAGCATTTTAATATTCTAGCACTTTTGCGCTTTTAGCCTTTTAACCTTTTAAACATTTTAACATTTTTTAGCATTTTGTTAAGCAGGAAGAGCTTTTACTTTGCATTTTTAAAACATAATAATTACCCTAGGTTTGAACGGACAACCGCAAGTTAGCGGATCCTTTAGGGTGCCTAACCCCTTCCCTTTAGGATAATAAAGAACCCTTACCCAGAATCTCATTAAGTTTAGCAGACCATTAAAATGGAGTTAATGTTTTACTTTAAACTAGTTAAACATTTAGGTGTCCTAATTCACCCAAACTAATTAGGTGGCGACTCCGCGAACCCTTAGCATTCTAGCAACCCTTTAGCATTTTTCTTCAGCATTTAGCATCTTTTGCACTTTTAGCCTCTTTTGCAATTTTGGCATCCTTTAGCATTTTTAAAACCTTTAAGCATTTTTGAACATTAATAGCATTTTATTTATTTTCTAACATTTGCACTTTGAGCAGGGTTCGCCATATTTTAGAATGCCGCGGCCGAAAATGGGCGCGACAACTTCAGTAAACCTTTATTAAGCTTATGTCGACCAACATACAGTGAATCCAATGTACAAAAGTATGGGATGTAATATCCTCCCCCTTTAGAAACATTCATCCTCGAATGCCAATTCTTAGAGATTTGCGAATTTTTTTGCCAACATCTCATGTGTAAATTGGATCATAAACAACATGCACACAACCAACACACACAATATACATGCCACACCATGCCAATATCTATATATAGTAATGCTTGGCCTTATAGGACTATAAATCACTAGTATTGCAATTCAAAACTAAAAGATCACCTTAAGATGTACTAATCAGTGTCAGGCTTCACTGTAACATCTCATCTCGAGCAACATCGAGTGAAGGTTGTCGCGCCCACTGTTCGATCGCCCCATCCCATGAGGGCGGAGTGTCTCTTTGTATTGCGGTCTTGACGTATGCCGGTGATTCCTGAATTAAATCACCATTCTTAAGGAGTCGCCACCTAATTATTAAAGTTAATTGAACACTTTAATGTAGCATAAAAATGCTGCAAATGATCTCCATGTAATTGGTCTGCGACATTTATGAGATTTTGGGTAAGGGTTTTTATTATCCTAAAGGGAATGTGTTAGGCATCCTTTAAGATTCGCTAACATGCGGTTATCCAGTCAAACATAGGCTCATTATATCGCGCATTTAGAAAATATGCGTTTTGGAAATAGGCAGTTAATTAAAGGAATGTTCGCAAAAGATGTGTTTGAAAATATACACAAAAGCAGTTTTATTTATAAGATGGATTTTTAGTATAATATGCATTGTATGATATTATTTATATAAAAATTCAATTTTGATAGTAAGAATAAAAGACAAGTTGTTTGTAATATAAAGGAATAATTTATGCTATTTTATTATAAAGCAGATGAAAATCGATCAATTTATTTGACGTGATTAAATATGCAAACAAAAGGTAACCAGTTCATTTTTGAAAAAAAATGTTTGGACGTACATAGACGAACCTAAAATAAACTAGCGGTTTTGAAAATATGGGCGACGGGCCTAAAATAAATAAAATTAACGTTTTGGAAAACATGGATGATGGTCCTAAACAAATAAACTAGCGGTTTCCGATTTTAAATCTACCTTTTCTAAGTTATTAATTCTAAGTCTACCTATTCTAAACAATTCAATAATTATACAAGTACAATAAATTAAATTACAATACATAATAAAATAAAAACCAAATTAAAGAAAATAAAGACAACAATAATAAATCGTTCCCGAAGGGGGCATCTCGTCATCTTTTACTATCGTAAGTATTCCTTGCAAGCTGTCAAGAACAAACGGTTAGAACAATTAAATACAAATAACTTCGGAGTACCCAAAATAATAAATGTTTTGGTTACGGAGGGCGCAGACTTAAATTTTGAAAAATTCAATCCAAACACGCCGTGGTTGCAGACATATGACTCGTTGGTCATTTTAGTCGCATTACCTACCGGACGTGTTGGTCACTTGGATGAAAATAAAAAAGATCTAAGTTTCATCCTAGCCCAAATCTGAAGGAGCGCAAACCGATAGACCTTTAAAAGGATACGACCTAAAATTTAATTTCATCGGCCTAAGTGTAGTATCATGTTCAAATCAATTAATACTAGAAATAGCAAACCGAATCCGAGAACCATTTTTTGAAGTGACACAACCTCAAATTCATTGGCCCAAGTGTAGTATTTGTTCAAATAAGTAAAATAACAGAGCAGCGACATAACAAATATCCAAAATACAAAAATATAAACCAAACAGTCTGTAATTAAAACGGCCGACCCGAATTGACCCAACCCAAAATCGACGTGGGTCGGTTTTTTATTTTTATTATTCAAATAGCAAAAAATATCAAAATCCAAATTTTTGAATTTTCACCCGACCCGGATTGTCACCCGACCTAAAATAGTAACCTGACCCGAAATAAGTTTTTCTTGAATTTTTCTATATAACCAACATACAAAAATATCAAAGATCCAATTCTGAAACAGACCCGGGCCGGTGACCCGGATTAAGGTCTACCCAACCCGGAACAGGGACGAATCCGGAATAGATTTTATTCGTGCATTCTCCGATAACTAACACACAAAAAAAAATCAAAACCCAATTCTAAACAGACCCAGGTCGGTAACCCAGAAACAACAACCCGAGATAGATTTTTCCTCCATTTTTTGTGTATTTTAGATTACAAATTAGGGAATAAAATGGGTAAAACAAAATCGAAATACAACCTTTGTTTTCGGATTCGAAAATGAAGAACAAATGTAATGCACCAAGTCCAAGAATAATGATGAACAAAGATGATATCCAAACAACAATATTCAAACAAAATTCGATTTTTCTTTTAATATTTTCGGACACTTTTTTTTTCCAGATTTTCGACCTCTCAATCAAGAACACAAAGACTATGAAAATATTCAAAGGGGATCAAGTTTTCGGTCCTCCAAATCTCTCCTCTTTTTTTTTCCGTCCCCCTAATGAAGAACACAATGGGGGGTTTTATAGGTGGATCTCCCCCCAAAAACTTTCACCCCTTATCCCCTTTTAATTCAAGCTTGAAATTTGTAATAAAGGGCAAAGATTTGACGTTTGAACCGAATTTTTGGGGGATAAAGGTGTGGGTTGAGGTCATGGGGTGCAGAGGGGTGGTTGATGTCAAGAGTGTTGGTCGGCGATGTGATGTGGCGAGTTGAGGGGGTGTGCAGCGCCGATTGAAGGGGGAGGGGTTTGTGTATTTTTTGTTTTGTTTTCAGGGTTTGGGCTATTTTGGTTAAGGGATAAAAAGGGGAAAGGGTGAGGTCGAGTGGGCTAGGGTAAATGGGCTGACTAGCTGGGCCTTGGTTTTGGCCTTGGCCGGTTGGGTAGAAATAAAGGACAAGGGGTTGGGCTTGGTTTGTAGGTTGAAAATGGGAATGAGGTTGTCGATAAAAATATAAAAGGGGTTTGTTAAAAATGCTTTGTAAATTATAAAAAATAAAAATAACAATGTGATAATAATAAAACATAATATTTAAGAAAATTCTAAATGCTTATTTTAAATAAAAATGCAACGCCCTTTTTTTGCGAAAAAATAAAATAACATCGGATATTTGGGTAAAACTATGATTATTTATATAAAAATGCCAACGATAGTAAAAGCACGGATAATATAATAATGGTGATAAATGCTAAGTTTCCTTTAGCAATGTGATAATAATAAGACATAATATTCAGGAAAAAATGCTAAATGGTTAATTTAAATAAAAAGTGTGATGCTTATTTTTTGTAAAATAAAATAACATAATATTAAGGTAAAACTATGATTATTATATAAAAATGCAAATGATTGTAAAAGTGAGGATAATAATAAGGGTGATAAATACTAATAATTTATTCTTCTTTTGTGATGCCGAAAAATATTTTAAATTGCAAATAAATGGAAGAGGGGAACACAATTGGGTGTCAACAATATGTCCCTCTTTGGCTGGAGATGATGAAAGAGTTTTTGAACAAAGATGTTGACTGATTAGTCAATTTTGTCCTAATCGACGAGATTAAAAGAAACGGGTGGAGGTGGAATTTTGGGGGAGAAGAAATTCGACATATAGGAGAATTGAGATGCTGGAGCCGGTGCAGATTCAAGAAATAATGCCCCAGTGTCGAGTTATGATAACACTGGTAGTGAATGCGGCAAGCTATTAGGAGAGTAAAATGGCGTCCGGAAACGGTTGCTGATTTTGTAGGAAAGTTTCGCTTCCCAATAGACTGTCTTGGTAAGAAATAACTTAGTGTTGCGTGGGAATTACTGTTGATTCAGTTCCTGCAGACTAAGTGTCACGCCCCAAATTTTCCTAAGTCTTTACTTAGGGCGTGATGACACCTGGACAATTATTTTCCACCAGGAGCACCATTTAATTCTCTTTATTTAGAAATTTAAACTTATATTCAAATACGGAGCTATTAATAAAAATAACAATAAAGAAATTTGTTTATGACTTTATTGAAAATATAACGCGAGCCCATACTCGTGCAAATATTGTTTCTACATAGACATACTGACAAATATTATTCTAAGTTGGAAGGGAGACCATTCCACACGGGCATTTCCCGAGACACTGGAACTGACATTCTGAACCTGACGAGTACCAAGCCCGAAGCAATGGGCTTGGTATGACAAGAGGCTGCGGGACGATCGCTAGCCTTGGCGTGGAGCCTTTCCTCTACCACGCTTTCCTGAAACATGTTAAATAAAGAGTCAGCCCTACCATCTGGGACTGAGTGAGAACCTTACCCTGCAATTCAAAGTAACACCACAATATTCCAAGTGCAATCACATTATAACGTAATAAGCATATTGCAAAAACATATCAGGTTACAACATTTTTAAATATGCAACAACTCCTCATAGGAAATTCTCGGTTTAACTAACACTTCATTTTATCTCGTATTATACGTTAAGACATTCCCCTGCATTTCCACATGTTTATTACATTTATATATTTGTGAACGCGTATTCACTTTTCATATTTATATATAGGGGAACATGTATTCATCTTTCATATTTGTTGCGGCGTGCAACCCGATCCATTATATTTACGTATTTGTGAACACGTATTCACTTTACGTTTTGTTGCGGCGTGCAACCCGATCCATTATGTTTACGTATTTGTGAACGTGTATTCACTTTACGTTTTGTTGCGGCGTGCAACCCGATCCATTATATTTACGTATTTGTGAACGCGTATTCACTTTACGTTTTGTTGCGGCGTGCAACCCGATCCATTATATTTACGTATTTGTGAACGCGTATTCACTTTACGTTTTGTTGCGGCGTGCAACCCGATCCATTATGTTTACGTATTTGTGAACGCCTATTCACTTTACGTTTTGTTGCGGCGTGCAACCCGACCCATTATATTTACGTATTTGTGAACGCGTATTCACTTTACGTTTTGTTGCGGCGTGCAACCCGATCCATTATATTTACGTATTTGTGAACATATATTCACTTTACGTTTTGTTGCGGCGTGCAACCCGATCCATTATGTTTACGTATTTGTGAACGCGTATTCACTTTACGTTTTGTTGCGGCGTGCAACCCGATCCATTATATATTTATACATTTATGTGAACACGTATTCACTTTTCATATTTTTCAGAAGATCAAATAAATACTATTCTCTTTTCTAACATTCTGTCATTCATACTTGTAACGATTATAACTTTTTAACCATAACTCCAACTAAGGTGTTTCTCAAGCGGAAACTAAGGTAAGACGGGGATCTTTCACTGTACCAAATTTCATTTAAAACTACTTTGGGTAACTAACACAAATTTATCCTCAAAACAGCCACATGAAATTTGTTTCGGCAGAATTTTTATTAAACAGCACCCAATCTTATAATAGTCATAACTCCTAATCTGTAAACCCGTTCAATCCCCATAAATTCTCAAAACGACTAGAATAGAGAGCTACACGTCTCCATTTGAACCATTCTTTCATATTCTGTACCATTTGGTACAGTTTTACACTTTTATTCGCTGCCCTTCCTGGATCTCGATAGATCCGAGGCAGAAACTTTAAACAGCGATAACTCTCAATCCGTAAGTCGGATAGACCCCCGTAAGGTCTCAAAATGTCCACAACAAAGATATCTAGAACTTTCATTTAGCAACAATTTTCATATTCCCCACAGATTAGTACAGTTTTACGTTTCAACGTCCTGCCCTTCTGGATTCCGACGAATCCGAGGCAGCAACTTCAAACTACAATAACTCTCAACTCGTAAGTCCGTTTTAATAAATCTTTATATATATCTGTCCGTAACAGAGAGATTTACAACCATGTAAATTTTCATATAATTCTAATAAGTAAAACTCAATAAAAACAGTCTGTAATTATGCCTTTCCGAATTTCGACCAAATCTAAGGCAGGAACTTTGAACTATGATAACTTTCAAACCGTATGTCCATTTTACCTCATTTTTGGTTATATATGATCATATTAGAGAGGTGTACAATTCTTCGAATTTCATCAAATTCTAACAATTATAACTCAGTGAGAACAGTTCGTAAAGTTCATGACGCAAGTAGTTGTCTAAACAATCAAAAGTTCAATATTTCTTTTCAACACTCAATTCTTATTCCAACATGTATTGAACTAAAAATAAAGGATGTTACCAAGAATTTCTGAGTGAGAAAACTCACCTTGTAAGTGTGAAGATTATTGTTGTGTGGTTGCTAAAATTATTCTTACTCTCTAGTATTTTGCTTCTTGTTCTTCTTGCCCTCTTGGTATTTTTTCCTCTTCTTTTCACTTGTTTTTTTCTGATTTTCTAACCTTTATGTTATGTACTTTGTTTGTGTGTAAATACAATGTATAAGTGGAGAGTTTTCTATAACCTATGGGAGGTGGAATGACAAGAGTTGGAGGGGAATTGAAAAGGGGGAAGGGGGGGAAGCAAAGACGTGCAGCAATGCTGCATGTTTTTTTTTTTTTTCTTTTGTTTTTTTGTTTTCTTATTTTCATTTTATCTATCTATTTATCCAACTTTAACACTAACTCTATCCCATGCAATTTATTCATTGTTTTCTTATATATATATATATATATATATATATATATATATATATATATATATATATATATATTTCCTGATTTCACATTCTCTTCTCCTTAAGCAACATTCGTCCTCGAATGTGAATAAGGTCGTAACATAATCACATAGACACAATAATGTTTATTGTAACACTAATTTGGGGCTTCACATTCAACTTGTCACGCCCCAAATTTTCCTAAGTCTTTACTTAGGGCGTGATGGCACCTGGACAATTATTTTCCACCAGGAGCACCATTTAATTCTCTTTATTTAGAAATTTAAACTTATATTCAAATACGGAGCTATTAATAAAAATAACAATAAAGAAATTTGTTTATGACTTTATTAAAAATATAACGCGAGCCCATACTCGTGCAAATATTGTTTCTACAAAGACATACTGACAAATATTATTCTAAGTTGGAAGGGAGACCATTCCACACGGGCATTTCCCGAGACACTGGGCGACATTACGAACTGTGAGTACCAAGCCCGAAGCAATGGGCTTGGTATGACAAGAGGCTGCGGGACGATCGCTAGCCTTGGCGTGGAGCCTTTCCTCTACCACGCTTTCCTGAAACATGTTAAATAAAGAGTCACCTACCATCCGGGATGGTGAGAACCTTACCCTGCAATTCAAAGTAACACCACAATTTTCCAAGTGCAAACACATAATAACGTAATAAGCATATTGCAAAAACATAACAGTTTACAACATTTTTAAATATGCAACAACTCATCATAGGAAATTCTCGGTTTAACTAACACTTCATTTTATCTCGTATTATACGTTAAGACATTCCCCTGCATTTCCACATGTTTATTACATTTATATATTTGTGAACGCGTATTCACTTTTCATATTTATATATAGGTGAACATGTATTCATCTTTCATATTTGTTGCGCGCAACCCGATCCATTATATTTACGTATTTGTGAACACGTATTCACTTTACGTTTTGTTGCGGCGTGCAACCCGATCCATTATGTTTACGTATTTGTGAACGTGTATTCACTTTACGTTTTGTTGCGGCGTGCAACCCGATCCATTATATTTACGTATTTGTGAACGCGTATTCACTTTACGTTTTGTTGCGGCGTGCAACCCGATCCATTATATTTACGTATTTGTGAACGCGTATTCACTTTACGTTTTGTTGCGGCGTGCAACCCGATCCATTATGTTTACGTATTTGTGAACGCGTATTCACTTTACGTTTTGTTGTGGCGTGCAACCCGACCCATTATATTTACGTATTTGTGAACGCGTATTCACTTTACGTTTTGTTGCGGCGTGCAACCCGATCCATTATATTTACGTATTTGTGAACATATATTCACTTTACGTTTTGTTGCGGCGTACAACCCGATCCATTATGTTTACGTATTTGTGAACGCGTATTCACTTTACGTTTTGTTGCGGCGTGCAACCCGATCCATTATATATTTATACATTTATGTGAACACGTATTCACTTTTCATATTTTTCAGAAGATCAAATAAATACTATTCTCTTTTCTAACATTCTGTCATTCATACTTGTAACGATTATAACTTTTTAACCATAACTCCAACTAAGGTGTTTCTCAAGCGGAAACTAAGGTAAGACGGGGATCTTTCACTGTACCAAATTTCATTTAAAACTACTTTGGGTAACTAACACAAATTTATCCTCAAAACAGCCACATGAAATTTGTTTCGGCAGAATTTTTATTAAACATCACCCAATCTTATAATAGTCATAACTCCTAATCTGTAAACCCGTTCAATCCCCATAAATTCTCAAAACGACGAGAATAGAGAGCTACACGTCTCCATTTGAACCATTCTTTCATATTCTGTACCATTTGGTACAGTTTTACACTTTTATTCGCTGCCCTTCCTGGATCTCGATAGATCCGAGGCAGAAACTTTAAACAGCGATAACTCTCAATCCGTAAGTCGGATAGACCCCCGTAAGGTCTCAAAATGTCCACAACAAAGATATCTAGAACTTTCATTTAGCAACAATTTTCATATTCCCCACAGATTAGTACAGTTTTACGTTTCAACGTCCTGCCCTTCTGGATTCCGACGAATCCGAGGCAGCAACTTCAAACTACAATAACTCTCAACTCGTAAGTCCGTTTTAATAAATCTTTATATATATCTGTCCGTAACAGAGAGATTTACAACCATGTAAATTTTCATATAATTCTAATAAGTAAAACTCAATAAAAACAGTCTGTAATTATGCCTTTCCGAATTTCGACCAAATCTAAGGCAGGAACTTTGAACTATGATAACTTTCAAACCGTATGTCCATTTTACCTCATTTTTGGTTATATATGATCATATTAGAGAGGTGTACAATTCTTCCGAATTTCATCAAATTCTAACAATTATAACTCAGTGAGAACAGTTCGTAAAGTTCATGACGCAAGTAGTTGTCTAAACAATCAAAAGTTCAATATTTCTTTTCAACACTCAATTCTTATTCCAACATGTATTGAACTAAAAATAAAGGATGTTACCAAGAATTTCTGAGTGAGAAAACTCACCTTGTAAGTGTGAAGATTATTGTTGTGTGGTTGCTAAAATTATTCTTACTCTCTAGTATTTTGCTTCTTGTTCTTCTTGCCCTCTTGGTATTTTTTCCTCTTCTTTTCACTTGTTTTTTTCTGATTTTCTAACCTTTATGTTATGTACTTTGTTTGTGTGTAAATACAATGTATAAGTGGAGAGTTTTCTATAACCTATGGGAGGTGAAATGACAAGAGTTGGAGGGGAAATGAAAAGGGGAGGAGGAAGCAAAGGCGTAGACGTGCAGCAATGCTGCATGTTTTTTTTTTTTTTTGTTTTCCTTTTTTTTTTTCTTCTTATTTTCATTTTATCTATTTATTTATCCAACTTTAACACTAACTCTCTCCCATGCAATTTATTCATTGTTTTCTTATATATATATATATATATATATATATATATATATATATATATATATATATATATTTTTCCGGATTTCACACTAAGACTAAGATAAAAATTAGTGCATAACTGCGAATAACAAATGGACATATGAAAAATGCGATTTTATAAGAATTGAATGATGTCCTTGCATAGATGCAATATGATGTGAATGACGCCGGTGCTCAGGCGTAATGCAGATGATCATTTTGCTTAGATGAAATGTAGATGACGTCGGTGCTCTGGCGTAGCTGAATTTAAAATAACTGCATTAGAAGGTGGGCGCCTGACAAAAATTAAACGTGATGCAAATGACGCTGGTGCTCAGGCAATACACATATGACGTCGGTGCTCAAGCATAACTGAATTTAAAATACCCGCATTAGAAGGTGGGCGCCTGACTGAAATTAAATATGATGCAGATGACGCCGGTGCTCAGCCGATATTCATATGACACCGGTGCTCAGGAGTACCTGAATTTAAATTACCCACATTAGAAGGTGGGCGCCTGACTGGAATTAAATATGATGCAGATGATGTCGGTGCTCAAACGTGATGCATATGACATCGATGCTCAGACGTAACAGAATTTAAAATACCCGCATTAGAAGATGGATGCATGACTGAAAATAAACGTGATGTAGATGACGTCGGTGCTCAGGCGATATGCATATGACGCCGATGCTCAGGCGTAACTGAATTTAAAATACCTGTATTAGAAGGTGAGCGCATGATAGAAATTAAACGTGATACAAATGATACCGGTGCTCAGGCGATATGCATATGATGTCGATGCTCGGGCGTAACTGAATTTAAAATACCCACATTAGAAGGTGGACGCCTGACATAAATTAAACATGATGCGAATGACACCGGTGCTCAGGCGTAACTGAATTTAAAATACTTGCATTAGAAGGTGGGCGCTTCACAGAAATTAAACATGATGCAAATGATGTTGGTGCTCAGGCGATATGCATATGACGTCAGTTCTCAGGCGTAACTAAATGTAAAATACCAGCATTAGAAGGTGGACGCCTGACAGAAATTGAACATGATACAAATGACACCGGTGCTTAGGCGATATGCATATAATGTCGGTGCTCAGGCGTAACTGAATTTAAAATACCCTCATTAGAAGGTGGACGCCTGACATAAATTAAACGTGATGCAAATGACGCCGGTGCTCAGGCGATATGCATATGACGCCGGTGCTCAGGCGTAACTGAATTTAAAATACCCGCATTAGAAGGTGGGCGCCTGACATAAATTAAACGTGATGTAAATGACGTTGGTGCTCTGGCGATATACATATGACAATTGTGCTCAGGCGTAACTGAATTTAAAATACTTGTATTAGAAGGTGGGCGCCATACATAAATTAAACATGATACAAATGACGTCGGTGCTCAGGCGATATGCATATGACGCCGGTGCTTAGACATAACTGAATTTAAAATATCTGCATTAGAAGGTGGGCGCATGACTGAAATTAAACGTGATGCAAATAACACCGCTGCTCAGGCGAAATGCATATGTGGCACTGAGGTCGAAGTGCTATACGAAGATCTTGTAAATTTAATGTGAACGAAAAACTAAATGCAAGGACAACGGTGATGTAAAATAAATAACTGGAGGGTAAGAATGTGACCCTTTGAGTCGAAATACCATCTCTGTATAGACCCGACGCGGTCGGGGGACCTTGTAGGCCAGAACGGTTCCTTTTGCACAAACTCTCCAAACAGGAATGTGGTCTTTGTGGACTGAATTGTGATGTGAAAGTTATCCGCAAAGTTCAACATTAAATGTTGTTGTCTTCCCGCCTTCGTTAACCTGAAGTACCTGCATCCAAAGATTTTTGTGAGTTTGGAGAAGGGGGGTTGATTCACGTTGACTTTGTAGCTTCGGTCCTTGGCGCTTGCATGTTCAAACCAGTTCAGACCCGTAACCCCTATCCATTTTCCAGTCCTGGCTGGTTGTCAGTAAAAATACTATTTTGTTAAGAAATAATATGCCTATAAAGTATGCGTGTTTAATAAGAAAAATTTCTGTCGAATTCTCGAATAGTGACATGTAGTGAAACAAACCAAATGTCTTTATCCAAAAAAATTCTTTTGACTGAAGACTTAGTTGGCTAATATTTTCCTTGTCTATCGGCATTTCTTATGGTGAACCCTTAAAATGCCCCATTTTTTGGTAGACGATGATGCTGATCTTTTATTAGACAAAGACTGAGTCTCGTACAGGTAGCCCACCTGCCCCTGTTGGAGTGGTCATATGGGCGTGTGGTATAATATGGGAAACGAAGTTTTTTTAGTGGGACCAAAGCCGATGTGGGCCGCCTACATATCTTGCCGATGGTATCAGGTCATAACGTAGTTTAGGTTACAAGTAAAAGGAATATTTGCAGATCCCGCCATGAGAGCACAACTTTAACAACATAGAAAAATGCATTACATGAAAGAATCCCTAAATGTAATATCATTTCACAGTATCTGCATCGATTGCTTTAGGCCACACTTCGCAATCCATTTCAGTCAGGATCTGTGCTCCTCCGGTCAGCACTCGGTGAACCATGTAGGGCCCTTGCCAATTGGGTGTGAATTTTCCTTTAGCTTCGTTTTGGTGCAAAAACATGCATCTTAACACCAATTTCCCCGGTTTAAATTTTCTTTCTAAAGTCTCTGGTTCGTCGTTTGGACTTTGTTCACTCGCTTCATCACATGTCACATTCACATTGTCAATAGATTTATTAGTATGCATGCTGAAAGGGAATTGATTTAAACAAAACAAATTTTGAAATTACAAAAAGCTGTTTGAATTTTAAGCTTTTAAAAGACGGAGGCAAAACACATTGAATGCGAAGCTATGATTCAGGCCTTAATCGGAATCACAATTGTTTAAAAATACCAGTTCTACCAAGCCTCCCAGAGAAACATGGTTGGGGTACATGTCCAATTTTTTAAGGTATCCTCTTATTTTGCATCTAAGATGGTTGGGCTTTCCTCGTGATCATCCAGGATCACATTGCACTCTGCGTTTTTATGCAACAAAAGACTTTTGAGCCCTTCGATAAGATCGTCTATATCATTTCTTTCTAATTCTTGGGCAGTGCAGGCTTTGACAAAAGACATATTCAGGTGTGGAACAATCTTAGGCAAATGGGTATCTATCTTCCTTTGGATATTGGTCGATGATTCCGCCCTTTCCTCTATCTGGACTGGCACAATAGTCCCTTCCAAACTGCTTTCTTCACCTACAGTAATCATGTTCCCATGGGTATTGTCATGATATGGCAAAGGTTTACTATTTACATTTGGGGGAGCTTCTTTCAGTTGGACGACTCATTCTTTGATCAATTCCTCGATTTTATCTTTGAGGGTATAGCAACTTCCCGTGTCTTGTCCAGTGACACCATAGTGGTATGCATAATGTTTAGTCCCATTGTGCCCTTTGGAAATAGGATTGGGGACATTTCTTGGGATTGGTTGGAGTATTCATGCGGCTTTCAATCTTTCAAATAATTGGACTAAAGGTTCGACCACGGGTGTATAGTTTTTCATGGGTCTTCTTTCAAAGTTTGCATAGGGTGGGTTGTATATTGGTTGAGTATGGTAAACAGGGTAGGGAACCAATGAATGTTGGTAATATGGTTGAGGGCTTTGGTAGGTTGACCTCTGGTTTTTCCTTTGGACTGACATGACAAGGGACGCTCTGTCCCTCTTTTTCTTGATTGTTTCGAACGAGTCTGACTGGATTACCTTACTCGTTGCCTGTAATGCAGTCAAATTCGTGATCCTTCCCATTTTGATTCCTTCATCTATTAAGTCTCCCATTCTTACCACTTCAGCGAAACTCCGCCCTATCACATTTATCATTCTCTCGTAGTATGTTGCATCTTTCATAGATTGTACGAATAGAGTAGTCGTTTCACTTTCTACCATTGGCGGTTGAACTTTCGCTGCTTCCGCCCTCCATCTCATGGCAAATTCCCTAAATATTTATGTAGATTTCCTTTCCAACTTTATTATAAAACCCTTCAAAGACTGTGTCGGTGTTAAATCTGAAACTGTCCACAAAGTCTTGTGCCATTGTGCTCCAACTATGCCATTTCGTGGATCCTGGCTAATGTACCAATCAAACGCTTCACCCGTCAAGCTTCTTATGAGCAACTTCATAATGATGGATTGATCTTTACCCACTCCGACCAACTTGTCATTGTAGGACCTCAAATGTGCGCGAGGGTTTCCTTTCCCGTCAAATAAATCAAATTTTGGCACTTTATAACCGATAAGCAACTCGACATCTGGGTGCATGCAAAAATCCTCATACTCGAGCCCTTCATGTCTTTTGCTCGTTTGCATCTTTTTGAATTCCTCTTTTAGGTTGTGTATTTCCTTCGCTACACTTTCATCCGCCCGGATCCTCGCACGTCTCTCCATTTCCTCATATTAATCAATCTCATGTGGAGGCAGGTTTGGTAGGGTGGTAGAAACAGGGTTAGGCTTCTACTGCATATATCGGTTACACATATTGCTTGTTCTGGTTAGCTATGTGTGTCGTCGGCATTTGCTGAGTCGCCTGGTAATTCTGGGTGAGTGGGATGTTTGGGACGAGTGGGGTATTTTGGGTAAGTGAAGCTTGAGGCATATATGGGTTGGGAAAGATGAATGATCATTTTGTGGATGGATTCTTTGTGGGCTTGTTTTTGACAGTCAATTTTGACCCGTTTTTTGTATATTTCGTGCAATTTTAAGTATTTTAGCACACCGCATTTTAATCGTTATTTTGCATATTTTTACATAATATTCTATGTTTATTTCTTCACAAAAATGACATTGCATCTTTTATTTTTAAATTAAGCATTATGTCGTTGTTAATATTATGTTTATATTATTATTACACAGTCATTTATTTCAATAATATTTGCTTCTTTTTAAAAAATTAATTGGCACCGCGTTTTTACTTTTAATCAAGCGTTAAACATTTCTTAAATATTGTGTTTTAGTATTATTGCGTCAGCATTTGCATTTTAATAATCTTGCATCTTTTAAATAATTTTCTTTTAAATAATTAACCCGCCTTGCATTTTGTCAAACCAGTCCAGTCCGAGGCCCAATCCGAATCAGTCCAATCCAACACTTTTTTTTATTATTTCACCCCATACCTCTTTTACCTTTACCACACTCCACCCCATACTTTGTTTCACCATTTCTACACTCCAACATCACTTCAGCAGCACCCTTTTTCTTTTACACTCCATCTTCCTCAAGAATACAACATCAGCATCACCCTTATATTTTGAGATCCCTTTTCATTTGGAAGCCAGCCGCACAAAAACACTTCAGCCCTACATTAAACATCAGCCACACAGCAGCCCATTCTCATTTCAAGAAAGAGGAGAGGGTCTTTCTCCTCGCCTCTCACGCCGCCTTCGCCGCCACCCCGCCGCTGGGCCTCAACGGCGAACTCCACCAACCTTAAACCCTCAGCACCTCTCTCTTGCCCTCTCTCTCGTTCCCAGCATAACCCATCAGTCGCACACCTTCCACTCTCTCCCTGAACCACCGGCGAACCCACCTCTGTCACCCCCACAACTCCGGCGACCTTCCCATCCCTCACCCGTCACCTCGTCGCCATCACAACCACTGCTTTCCCACACTCGTATCCCGTCGACACACCCATCGCATAGATGGCGTTGCTCCGGCGACCTCACCGTGGAAGCGACGCCACCATCTCCTCGCTCCTATTTGTTTTCGATTTTGATGCTATTATATATATGTTAGCGTTTGGGCAGAATGGATTGTTGTCTTCGGGTATCTCGCCGGAGTTAACTCCGGCGACCTTTCCGGAGTCAGCGCTGTTTGTTGCTATGATGGTATTGATTTTTTGCTTTTTTTTTACTCCTTTTGGACTGGGTTTTGCTTTGGCAAGGGATTGATTTGGGTCTGTTTTGCTACCGGTCGGGTTCTAAGTTGTGGATTGTTATCTATGTTGTTATTTTAGACCAAGAATAAATGTTGTGACCTATTCTCGCAGCTGTTTCACTCTCGGGTTGAAACCGGGTCGGGTCATAATCTGGGTCGGATTCTAAAATGGTGGATTGTTGTTTATTTTGAAATCTTTGGACCAAGAATCAAGCTTTGTTAGACTGATTCTGGCTATTCTTGCTGGCTGATTTTTGCCATTTTCGAAACTGATTTTTGCCATTTTCGAAACTGATTTTTGCCTATTTTGCTACTGTTTTTGGCCATATTATTGGACTGGTTTTGGCCATACTGCTGTTGATTTTGGACATTTTTTGCTGGTTTACTGACTTAGAACAAATACTACACTGTTGGTATTTTACTGATTTGAACAAGATGCTACGCTTGTATGGCCGATGAATGAATCTCCGTCTGATTTCCAAGGCCTCCTCTGTGCAAAAGACGGATTTATTTATTTTGCTTTACTTATTAATTCTTGTCATTGCTTTAAAATTATTTATTCTACTATTAACACTTTTACTAAGTGTTTATGCAGGTACCCGGATATCATCTTGCGCAGAAAGCCTAAAAAGGGCTAAAGATGTCCCGAAGTTTTATTTTATGTCGCATTTAATTTTAGTTTTATTATTCTGTATTGCACTTTATTTTAATTATAAATTATGAAAAAATGCTTAGAATAGGTAGAATAAAAAGGGCAATAAATAATTAACCTAGGTTTGAACGAATAACCGCAAGTTAGCGGATCTTAAAGGATGTCTAACCCCTTCCCTTTAGGATAATAAAGAACCCTGATTCAGAATCTCATTAATTTCGCAGACCATTAAATGGAGGTCAATTACAGTATTTTTATTGCAATAAACCAAGTGTCCTAATTCACTTAAATAATTAGGTGACGACTCCTCAAAAAACAGCATTATTGCTCCATCCAGGGAACCGCGCCAAAGAGCAACGTTGCGGATACCGTTCAGACCCCCGAGGTCAAAAACGGGCGCGACACTTGTTTGTGGGTTGATAGAGTGTGGATTGGTGTTATTTATTGGGGAATTTTGAGAGAGATTTTGGGGAAGTGGAGGTTCAGGCGATGGAAAGGTTTGTGGCGTAGTTGTAGTTGTCCTTTGTTCGGGAAATGGAGCGCTGATACTAATGGATAAATTGGTGAGATTTTGCAGTCGCTCAATCTCAGTTTGCATGTTGCTATTTGTTGCAACAGTTGGGTGAGGTATTCGTCCTGGATATTCAGATTTCCCCTTCCTGAGTTTTCAGGTTCATCTCTTGGAATAGCGACGAGTCCTAAGCCCGTCTGTTCGGAAGCTCCTGAATCATCCATTTATCGGATGAGCGTGCTTTTGACCTGGTGAATTAAGGGTGTTCTTCCAGTTTTAGTCAACATGAACCAACCTTCGGGAAAATAAAGAAGCAAGATACTTTAAAACATGAAGAAAACGAAGTTAGTATACCGTTTGTGAAAATGATATGCGCAGAGTAATAAAATAGCAAACAGATTGTATGAAAATTAGAAACGCGTCCTAATATGCATGGGGCCTCTCTTATGCGAGAGGTGGGCCTAAACGCCAAATATGTGAGATTGTGATAGATTGATCCAAGTTGTTTAAACTGTAATGCTTTTGTTTGAAATGAAAACAAATTAATGTACATTTTCCTCGGCATGTCATGATTAGTCTTGAATCCGTCTATTATTATCATGCTACATATAATATGTTGATTGGTTGTTGGGTTGTGAGACTCGTTGACAATTTGGTTAATTTCTTAATTATGGAGTCGATACAAAGGATCGATCAACCTAAGATGTATCCATGCATGACTTACGATAAATAGTAGTATAGCTCTATCCTATATTTTTTAGATTTCGCTTACTAGACGCAAGGTTCCCGAGCAGACTGCTCGAGTGAGAAGACTACGCGGCTGACCGGACGGATCGGACAACTCCGCGCATACGCCAACTCTCCTAAAATTTGGACATTTGAAAGAAATTTTACGAGTGCGCGAAACACACCTCGCGTGTAATGTGTGATAGTGTCAATTTTCCGGAATGGAAGAAATATGAGCGGAATGCCAATTTTAAGGAAAAGCAGTAAAGAAGGTAGCAATAAAAGCAATTTATACAATTTCTCATGATAAAATATCAGTTTAAGGAAAGCAGTAAAATAAGCTAGCAATTATAGCAATTTTATTTTTTTTGCAAAAATATCAATTTAAGGAAAACAGTAAAGCAATTTAAACATTTAAAACTTATAAAGGAATTAATTTAAAGCATTATATCAAATAAAGAGCAAATAAAGCGCAATAATAAAGCCTAAATTTGCTATGGTTGAAAACCTAAAAGTCCCCAGCGGAGTCTCCATGATGTCGCGCCCGCTTTTCGACACCCCGTCCCGCGAGAGTGGGGGGGGGGGGTCTCTTTGTATTGTGATCTTGACGTATGTTGGTGATTCCTGAATTAAATCACCGTTCTTAAGGAGTCACCACCTAATTATTATAGTGAATTAGGACACTTGAATGTAGCATAAAAATGTTGCAAATGATCTCCATGTAATTGGTCTGCGAAATTTATGAGATTATGGGTAAGAGTTTTCTATTATACGATGCGCGTAAAATGATATATATTTGTATAGCATTGTATAAAAAATGGATGTTTAGTAAAATATGTATTTGTATGATATTATTTATATAAAAATGTAATTTTGGCAATTTTGATAGTAAGAACAAAAGACAAGTTGTTTGTAATATAAAAGAATGATTTATGCTATTTTATTATAAAGCGGACGAAAATCGATCAATTTATTTGGTGTGATTAAATATGCAAACAAAAGGTAACCAGTTCAATTTTGAAAAAAAAGGTTTGGACGTTCATAGACGAACCTAAAATAAACTAGTGGTTTTGAAAATATGGGTGATGGGCCTAAAATAAATAAAAATAACATTTTGGAAACATGAATGACAGTCCTAAAAAAATAAACTAGCGGTTTCCGATTTTAATACCATTTCTAAGTTATTAATTCTAAGTCTACCTATCCTAAAAAATTCAATAATTATACAAGTACAATAAATTAAATTACAATACATAATAAAATAAAAACCAAATTAAAGAAAATAAAAACAACAATAATAAATCGTCCCTGAAGGGGGCATCTCGTCTTCTTTTACTCTCGTAAGTATTCCTTGCAAGCTATCAAGAACAAACAGTTAGATCAATTAAATACAAATAACTTCGGATCCGTACCCAAAATAATAAACGTTTTGGTTACGGAAGGCTCAGACTTAAATTTTGAAAAATTCATTCCAAACACGCTGTGGTTGCAGACATATGACTCGTTGATCATTTTAGTCGCCTTACCTACCGGACGTGTTGGTCACTTGGGTGAAAATAAAAAAGATTTAAGTTTCATCCTAACCCAATTCCGAATGAGCGCAAACCAAGGGACGTCCTTTAAATGGATACAACCTCAAATTTAATTTCATCTGCCAAAGTGTAGTATCATGTTCAAATAGGTTAATACTAGAAATAGCAACCGAATCCGAGAACCATTTCTGAAGGGACACAACCTCAAATTTAATTTCATTGGACTAAGTGTAGTATCATGTTCAAATCAGTAAATTATACTAAAACCGGACAAAAAACCGAGAACCATTTTCCGAAGGGACACGATCTCAAATTCAATTTTATTGACCCAAGTGTAGTATTTGTTCAAACCTAAAATATGAGTCTGCTTATCTTTTAAACAATCTGTGCACACTGTCTTATCCTTTGGGTTAAGCTTGGGAATGCCTCTAACAACTTCATAAGAGATTAATTTCTCCAAGTTGCGTTAATTTACGTGTCCCAACTTCTGATGCCACAGTGTTGTGTCGTTGACCCTCACATAATTGCAGAATTTTTGTCCACCGACGAGATAGCAATTATCTCCAGTTCGGATATCTGACATAACACACTTATTGGCAGAATCTGTAACTCTACATTCACGCTTGTTGAATTTTACCTCGAGATCATCGTCACATAGCTGACTTATGCTAAGTTGATTAGCCATTAAGCCTTTTACGTGAAGAACATTCTTCAAGGCTGGTACGTCAGGAACATTGAGGGTTCCTCCAATTATCCTACTCTTGCTTCCCCCACCAAAGGTCACGTATCATCCATTGAATGCATCATAATCCTTCAGTAAGCTTTTGGTACCTGTCATGTGTCGTGAACAACCACTATCGAAATACCTAGAACCTGTAAACAATTAATAGTAGAAACACTTGAGACAACACCCGATAAAACAGTTTCTCTTGGCTCTGATACTACTTGTTAGGTCCGAGGCTACGGATAAACAATTAATAGTAGAAAAACTAAAGATTCGAATGTTTGAAAAGCTAAACAGTTTCTTATGTTGTCTTCAGTGTTGTGGCAACACTTGAGACAACACCCGATAAAACAATAATAAACCTTAAAGAGTAAATTCAGAGGAAAAAGTAAAAGACAAAAGGTTTATATTTTCAAGGGTATATATTAATATAACCATTGATGGTCTTCACGTTGTTTCTTCCAAGCTTGATTTCTTCTTTTCTCACGTTTTAAACATGGCTTCCTAGTTAGCTTGCCTATGTCATTTTTATCTCACAGTAACAATCACTGTTTTGGCCGGAATAATAGGCAAAATCGTTTATAGAGATGTTGTCTGTGATGTTGTCACAACACTGCAAACAACATCCTTATATTCATAAGCGATGTTGTCCTGACTAATTACTCATGTTGTCACAACACTCATCCAATATCAACATCCGGCTCTAGCTCTATTAATTGTTAATTAAGAAAACATAATCAGAAGCGAGTTAAGAAGGAACAAATCTTAATATTGAGCTGCAAATGAGTATATCCAAGAGAGAAAATGCATACAGAGCATGTCTCGTTGTAGAAATAACTATAAGAGAGGGGTGAACACTTCTACCGATTTAGAGTCAAATTCTATGTATATGTGGGGAAAACATGTACAGGTAGATAAATAAAATTAATTATACATTGAAGACTCAATATATTAACTCAAATTCATATCGTTTAAATTCTTGAATCGATACCATCATTTATATTTCACAAAATTCTGCATTTGGCAAATGCACGAAAGGTCCCAGTTTATCATGAATAAGTCAAGTAACACTAGTAATAACCATTTGTCCAAGTTGAAATATTTTCAAGATTCTTTCACCCCAAGAACCCAACTTTCTCAAAATTTTAATCATACCCAAAATTCAAAAACAAGTATTCTTCAAAAACCCACCTCAAAAACTCAAAATTAACTCAAAATATTTAGTTTTCTCTCCAAGAGTATAACGCCATAACTGCCAAATTTACTTGTTTTATGCTAAAAATGGAGTTTTGAATGAATAATCAACGAAAAAGGAACTTATTTTACTAATAATTGACTCCAGCATTCTTCTTTTCCAAGAACCCAACTTTTTCAGAAATTAAATGACACCCACAGTCCAGAATCTCGAAAATTTATGCTTTATTAAAAAGAAAATTTGAAAACATGCTTATTCAGTTGTATCAAAATACTAATAGGATGTAAAACATCTAGTAAGGAACATAGACATTGTCCATTAGTGTTAAAATTGGAGCATCATAATTGTCAGAAAATTGAAAAACATCCCGTTGAAGAGAACACACTAAAGCAGATGACCCTGCCACCGAATCAGTCGGCTGAGCTATGCCACCCTGCCCTTTACTCAGGTAGACTCCCATCATATGGCCCTCACAACGACACATATAGCAAGCAGTCGAGCCTAGTCTACACCTCCCAAAATGTCCCATACCACAAGTATCACAACATGTAGGGACTGGTCTCGTCTGCCTTGAACTCTGCTGTCGCTGTGACCCTAATGCTTGCGAGCTCTCATCAGGCCCCGATGGAACATAACTATTAAATCTATAATCCTAGAACTGAGACTGCGAAGGCCTAAGTGGACGTCTAATCTGTCGAGGCCTGAAGCTATCTTGAGAATCACCCTGATAACTAGCCAATCTCGCCCTATTATGTTCTCTCAATTTGCTCAGTAACTGATTACTGACATCGACAGTCTTCTATATTTTGAGCCAAGGCTTGAATTTGAGAAGTGTCCATATTATAAAATACCATAGTTATGGTACATGCCTCCACATACTCTGGTGCAACCCTGCTATAAATTGATGAATCCTGGCCTGCATTGAATTAACAAAAGTTGGGGCATCTTGTCAGGGAATCAAATATGAGACTATAATCTTGAGCGCTCATATCCTTCTGCTGAGGGGTCAAGAACTAGTTAACTCGGGCCTCTCGAATCTCTAGCGGAAGGTAGTGGTCTATAAAAGCATCTAAAAACTCATCCCAAGTCACTAGGGGTGCCTCTTGCCCTCAAGACCGCTCCTATCCTTTATACCAAAGAACAATTATATCTCGTAACCTGAAAGCCACTAATTCAACTGACTCTATCTTTGAGGAATGCATAACCCAGAAGATCCTGATCAATAAAGTCCTAGGGGTCTTCATGTCCGTTTGTCTATATAAACTATGGAGGACTCAAAGCTAAAAACTCTCGAACTCACGAATTCCTGTGTCCCTCTGAAGATCCTACACTCACTGGTGCTTTGGGTTGACATTGGGCAACTTCTATCTGAGCTAATAGGTGTACTGCACTCCTCAATTCCTGATCCGATGAGACAAAAGTAGGAACTGGTGGTGCTGCAGCTCTAGGAATCTCCTCAGGTGGAAGAGTCGGAGGCGGGTGTAAGGGGGTCTCATCTTGGACCTCAGACTACGCCATCTCAATCAAGCGGTACTCTTCCAAGACTTCATTTACTATCTCATTAACCCTCTGGCGAGTTGTGGTCTTGTGTGTCACTGGCATCTCTGTATACAATATCCAAACATGTGGTTAAGCTTAAATTCTTCGGACTTAACTCTAGGGTAAATTTTAGATCTGAAAGAAAGGTAAAAAAACTCTTAGATACCCTGTAGCCTCCTACTTATATTATGAGGTACACAACATATTTATAAACAAGTCTCTACTAGACACGACTTGTAAACTCCCTAGGACAGACCTGCTCTGATACCAAGTTTGTCACGCCCCATCCTAGGGGGCGTGGCCGGCACTCGGAGCCTTATTAGGCCCGAGCGAACCAAGTGTAACTCGTATAATCTATGTCTCAAAAGACAAGCTATGCTAATAAAGCAGATCTATAAGCATAATATCTCAACTTAGGATGATAAAGCCATGTGCTAAAATATCTATGGATAATAGTCAACTCAATCAAAATGGGATCATCCCAGTATATATACATATTTGAATGGCCGACAAGGCCTATATATGTCTCTACAAGCACAAAATGCAAAATAGGATATATAAAAGGGCCGACAAAGTAGCCATACTGATGATACTATACATACAAGGAACTCTATAAGCCTCTAAAGAGTAATAATTGAACCATGGCCAGGACAGGGCCCTGACCTACTCATATTCTTTATATACATAAAACATCTAGACATAGTAACTCCAAATGACATGGAGCTTACCACACAACCTGATACTCGATAAATCTACTGAGTAGATCCTTTTGGATATCTATTAGGATCTGCAGGCATGAAATGCAGTGCCTTTGACAAAGGGACGTCAGTACAAAATAATGTATCGAGTATGTAAAGCAACTGAAATAACTAAAATAGAAATTAAGCTAAAATATCAGATATGTTAAATATAATCAGAGGATTCAGTGGATATCTGGAGATGTGCTTACCTATCTTAGACTCCTAATAAATATACAAAACTATAACAACTATCTAGCCTTGTATAATGCATCTAATAAGTGTAATAGCCCCGAAGGCAAGTGTATAGTGCTGAAGGTAGGTGCATATCGCCAAAGGCAAGTGCATAGCCCCGAATGTAAGTGCATAGCCCCGAAGGTAGTCTGGATATAAGCCATAAAGGAAATGCACATTATATGTAGCCCTTAAGGAAAATAAATAAGTAAATAGCCCCGAAGGTACAAGGTGTATAATGTCATAGCCTCGTAGGCAAAAGTATAACTCTATACATCATATAATCAAGTTGTCTAGCGCCTTAACTGTATAGCCAAACATGCTACTATAAGCTCATTCCTGACATGGAAGAATCATTAAAGAAAGGTCATGATGGCTCGAGTATGGTTTCTATGATTAACACCTCTTTGTGCGACTAATCAAATCTAAGTCGAAGATAACTCATTTCATAAATGGAAAGAAGGGATATTAGCACATACCTTGGATAATCAACTTCAACAGTGCAATGAACCAGATTGTATTACACTTCAATCTACACCAAATTAAGCATACGACAATCACTTCTCAAAACTAGTAGAAAATATGACAATTTGATTTATGTGATTCATTGGACTGTTTAGAATAGAATCTATTTGCGAGTCAACTTGATGTTTATTTCAATTATGTATCTTCTATTGTTGTCAACTTATGATGCCTACAGAGGTACATTGTGTACTCATAATACAATTGCTACATTTTTTAGATGCAAATACAACGCCATCTACGAGTTCAGGACCACATGGCTGAGTCTCGAGTTGGAGGATTTCTTGTCTTTGGGTGAGCATACCTTCATTCAATGTGCCTGGGATACTCTTCTTGTTGCTTATGTGTTTTAGTTATATTTGGGAGACATTATCAGACTTTTCAGACTCTTTATATTAGATTTAGTGTTATTGTATTACAAACCAGATTTTGGGGTTGTAACGATTATATTTTGGATTTATTTCCTTATCTATGTTGTAATCAGACAATTATGAAGTACTTATATTATTTTCAATTTTCTTATATATGATGTTGGTAATTGAGAAATGGTTCGCCAATCGGTGGGGAAAGTGTAGGTGCCACCACGACGCCCGAAATAGGTCGTGATAAATTGGTATCAGAGATCTAAGTTAAATGATCTTAAATACAAGAGCAATGTATAGTACAATCTTGCAGATCGGTGCGAAGACGTTCGTACTTATCTTTGAAAGAATATGAGAAATTTAGGAAACTTCACTTTCTTTATTCCTTTTGTGCTAAAATTGATTAAATTGGTATCTGAATTTTATTTCCTATTCTCACACAGATAGTGATGACTCGTGCTCATACTATGAGAGATGAGGCACCGTAACTCGCCTCCCGTGGTGCATGGTTATTGTAGAGGTCATGGTTGAGGCCAAGGTAGAGCCCGAACAACTATACTAGTAAGTGGTGGAGCTCAAGGATTCAGCCAGGATCGTGATAGATCAGTGTCCCCCGAGCGGAGATTAAGACTCAGGATGATCATTATGAGGAGGAGATAGGGCCAACCCAATATCAGGCCGAGATTATTGCTACATGGTTGTTCAATATACTATGGTCCATATTCTGAATTTACTTGATGGTCTTGCTTAGGCAGGCATTCTCCCAACTACTTTAGGCGGGTCACAGACCCGAGTGGGATGAGGTCAGACTCCTGAGTTCCATACTATAATAGTTCAGCTAGTTGTTGTTTAAGCACCCCGTATAAATGAGATCCCAGTGCCGGAGTTTGGTACCCAACCAATTACTAGAGCCATTATGACCCGCGATGAGCAAAATATATCAGAGAATTTCTCTAATATAAAGCCTCTCATATTCTATGGATAACCTGAGGAGGAAGCTTATGAGTTTATAGTGAGCAGCCATGAAAAGCTCCACACTTTGGGTATTATTGAGTCATATAGGGTTTGTTTTTTTGCTCTTCATCTTATGGTGATGTGAAGCAATAGTGGAGGGATTATATTGATTGTTTACCAACGGGGTCGCCTCCACTATCTTAGACCAGGTTTTATCAAATATTTCTAAAGAAATATCTGCCCATCAGCTTACTGCGGGCAAGAGGGATAAATTTTCCAAGTTAGAGCAGAGAGGTGTATCAATTGCTGAGTATGAGGTTGTTTTCATACGTTGTCGCACTATGTAGTGCTATTACTTCCTACAGATGCTGAAAGAGTTAGAGGTTTTATGAGAGGGTTGACTATTCCCCTTCAGTTGGCTATATTATAGGTGGTGGCCTCTAAGGCTTCTTTTAAGGATGTGGCGGAGCATGCCAAGATAGTTGAGTCAGTGAGGGGAAATCTCCCCAAAAAAGAGTTAGATATGAGAGTTTGTCAATATTGTTTCTACGGTGGGTCTATATCCTATGGTTATGTGCAACATGGTAGGTCCCAATATTCTCAATCTAGTAGACTAGCGTAGTCAACTCTCGAGGTTTCAGATGATGGTTCTTTGGGTTCGATTTATAGAGGTAGTCAGTCTCGGTACTATAATTATGGTGGTCATTTAGGTTCTTCTGTGATTATTCAGCAGCCCATGGCAACCAAAGCTTGTTACCATTGTGGTGATGTTGGAATTTTATGAGAGATTTCCTCAAGCTCAGATCAGGTGGATCCCAGACACCTAGGACCCTAGTACAACCATTTAGGAGTGGCAATCAGTCTAGCATATGGGGTTCTCAGTCATGTCATAGTAGTTATTAGACCAGTAGAGATGGGTCTTAGACTGGTAGAGATAGAGCGCATACTGGCTAAGATGGTCATCAGGGTACTCAGCCCAATGGATGATGCACTCACTATTATGTTTTCCTTGGTAGACTCAAGGCTAAGGCACCATATGCAATTACCATATGTATCATCTCAGTTTGTCATCGATCTACTTCAGTGTTATTTGATATGGGGTCTATGTTCTCCTATGTGTCTACATACTTTTCTACTGATTTAGATATATGGTGTGATATGCTTGATGTCCCTATCTGTGTGTCTACACCAGTTTATGATTTTGTGATTATACATCGAGTCTACCAGTACTGTGTGTTACTTTCATGAGTTACAATATCTGGGTAGACTTGGTTATTTTAGACATGTTTGATTTTGATATTATTTTAAGGATGGACTAATTATTATTGTACCACGTGATTCTGGACTGTCATGCCAAGGCAGTCACTATAGCGATGTTGGATATTTTGAGATTGGAGTGGAAGGGTACTCCAAGCCTTGCTCCTAAGAAGATTATTTCTTTCCACAGGCTAGGAAGTTAGTGGACAAGGTTTTTTTGGCATACCTAGCTCACATTTGGTATACAAGTGCAGATACTTCTTCCCTTGAGCCAGTTTTGGTAGTATGTGAGTTCGCCGAGGTCTTTCTTCCAGATTTGTCAGGTATGCCACCGGATAGAGATATTGATTTATGTACTGATCTAGAGCCGGAAACTCGACCCATTTCCATTCCTTCATACTGTATGGATCCAGCAGAGCTAAGAGAGTTAAATGAGAAGCTTTAGGATTTATTGAGTAAGGGTTTAATTCAACCGAGTGTATTTCCTTGGGGTGCTCCTGTGTTGTTTGTAAAGAAGAAGGATGGCACCATACGTATGTGTATCGACTATAAGTAGTAGAAAAAGGTCGCCATCAGAAATAACTATTTGATTCCTTGTATTGATGATTTGTTCGACTAACTTTAGGATGCTTATGTTTTTTCGAAGATTGATTTGAGGTCCGAGTATCATTAGTTGAAGATTAAGGCAGAAAATATTCCCAAGATGGCTTTCAGGACTCGCTATGACCACTATGAGTTCTTAGTGATTTCTTTTGGGCTGACCAATGCCCCCGCAACATTCATGAATTTGATAAATGAGATATTCAAGCCTTATTTGGATTCATTCATGATTATCTTCATTAATGATATTCTGATATATTAAAAGAGTAAGGAGAACCACGAGAAGAATTTAAGAGTAGTTCTTGGGTTGTTGAAAGAGAAGGAGTTGTCAAGGGGTTTTCATCTATTACTTCTCATTTGATGCGACTGACTCAGAAAAATGTGCCTTTTCATTGATCTGATGAGTGTGAGAAGAGCTTAAAGAATCTCAATTTAATTTTGACGTATGAGGGTAGAGTGATAGCTTATGGATTGAAGAAGCTGAAGGTGTACGAGAAAAATTACCCTGTTTATGACTTAGAGTTGGCGGCTGTAGTATTTGCTTTGAAAATTTAGAGGAACTACTTTTATGGAGTTCATTGTGAGGTGTATACCGATAACCGAAGCCTTCAACATGTGTTCAGTCAGTGAGATTTGAATTTTTTATAGCATCGGTGGATGGAGTTGTTAAAAGACTATGATATGATTATTTTGTACCACCCAGGTAGGGCAAATGTGGTGGCAGATGCTTTCAGTTGAATGGTGGTAAATATGGGGAGTTTTGCGCGATTGATTATTGATGAGCGTCCTTTAGCCTCGGAGGTTCAATCCTTAGCCAATAGTTTTGTTAGACTTAACATTTTGAATCCGGGTAGTATTATGGTTTATATTGAGGCGAGGTCGTCTCTTTTGGAACAGATTAAGGCCCAACAGTATGATGATGTGAAATTGTGCAAGATTAAGGATAACATGATACGGGGTAAAGCCAATGAGGCTATGATTGATGGCGAGGGGTCTTGAGGATCAAAGGGAGAATATGTTTTCCTCATCTTGTGGACTTGACAAGATTGATTATGGACGAGACTCACAGTTCTAGATATTCTATTTATTTGGGTACTATAAAATGTATCGTGATTTGAAGAAGCATTATTGGCGGGTCAGGACGTAGAGATACATTATTGAGTTTATGTCTTAGTGTCTAAATTACCAGCAGGTCAAGTATGAGCACTTGATACTTGGTGGTTTGACTCAAAAGATGACCATTTCCGAGTGGAAGTGACAACAAATTTCCATGGATTTTAATATTGAGTTGTCAAAGACTTTGGCAAGTTTGATGCCATTTGGATCAATGTCGATAGGTTGACCAAGTTCGCGCATTTTTTTAGTCCAGCGACTTACAATCCAGAGAAATTGACCAAGATTTATATTTGTGATATTTGTTGTCTACATGAGGTGCATATTTATATCATTTCAGATAGGGTACTCAATTGACTTCACATTTCTGGTGGACTTTACAAAAGGAGTTAGGTACTTGTTTGGATCTCAATACATCATTTTACCCTCAGACGGACGGTCAGTCTGAGTGGACCATTCGGGTTTTGGAGGATATATTACGAGCCTGCATGATTTATTTTAGTGGTCATTGGGACCAATTCTTGACTTTAGAAGAGTTTGCATACAACAATAGTTGTCACTCTAGTATTGATATGACGCCATTTGAGGCTTTATATGGTAGGAGGTGTCACTCTCCGATTGGGTGGGTTGATGTATTCAAGGTGAGGCCTTGGGTTACCGATTTAGTGAGAGATTCTTTAGAGAAGGTGAAGGTGATTCAAGACAAGATACTGGCATCTTAGATTAGGTAGAAGAAGTAGGCATACTGGAAGGTCCGGGATATGGAGTTCATGGTTGGTGACATAGTTCTATTGAAGTTCTGTCCCATGAAGGGCGTGATAAGATTCGATAAGAGAAGGAAGTTGAGTTCGAGGTATATCGAGTCTTTTAAAATTCTTTCAGGTGTCCATCCGATTTTCCATATTCTATGTTGAAGAAGTACCATACCGATGGGTCCTACATTATCTAATGGGACTCCGTGTTGTTTTATCAGAACTTGGAGTTCAAAGAAACATCATCCTATTGAGGAGGCTACTTGAGAGATACATGTTGATATGAGGATCTGATACCCTCACTTGTTTACTATTTCTAGTACATTTCCTCTTTCTATTTTTATTGTTCGAGGATGAATGTTTGCTTAATTGGTATCTGATGTAACGACCCCCTAGTAATTTTTAGCTATAGACTTTTATTTGACTAAATTACACTTCCCGTATACTATGTGTGAGGTTTGTGATGTATACGGATGAGTAGCACGGATCCCGAGGTACCTTTACATGATATTCGAAAGTAAAACCCAAAATAAATAGTTTAGAAATAATGTTTGACCCAAAGTTGACTTTTGGATAAAATGATTTGTTTTGGATTCCGTCGCTTTCGGTAGTTTCAAAAGGTCATTTATGAATTAGTTGAGCCATTGGTTCACTTCTCGAGGCATTTAAATGTATTTATGATGTTATTTGTAAATTTGTGAAATTTAGATGTTTTTGGTGATTTCATAGAAAAGTACATTTTAGCTTAGTGGTATGATAAATATGAGTGCGCGAGCGAGTTTGTAGCATTATGTAATGATATGATTCTATAATGTATTATCATGCTGTGTGAGTAATAAAGTCCCGACCTTACCACTGTGGCACGAGGATGATTTTGGGTTAGACTTTTGGATTGCTTTTGAGGACTAAGCCTTAGTGCGTTATGTTAGAGTATTTATTAACGTAGAACATATGTGATAGACTACGAGTATTATTAGGCGCTTTGCAAGGGAAATGTATAAGTTGAAGATTGATGTTCGTGGCACCTGCTCGAGTTTGATGTAGGTTATGATTTATATTTATAGACTCTTATAGAAGTACGTAGTCTTTGTAAATATTGAGGGATATTGGGCGTGTTTGGGGATCCCACCTTAGCGGTTTTGATAAACGCCGAGTGGGTAAATTTGTTGAATGTGTTGATGCATGATTTGGGAAATCAATCTTAGGTTGATTCTGACTGCTGTTATTTGGGCTTGTCACCATATGTGGGCTTGTTGCCATTCTTGATAATTGTTGTGTTTATTCATCACATTTCTTCTGTTAGAAATCACGTTACCACAACCATAATTATAAATTCAACGGCATCTAGTGAGTAAAGTCAACGCTTGATTATCTAGCATATCCAGTTTGTGAAAAGGTACATTGCATTTGGATTTATATCACATATTCACATTTATATTGATTACTTGTTAAGTAGTAACGTGATTTGGACTGATTACTGTGACTTGGTGGTTATTATGAATATTGGATCTTGTTGATTTAACTCCATACTATCTGAATGTCGGATATCAAACTCTTATATGAAAACTTATGTGATTCATTGAACTGTTTACAATAGGATCTATTTGAGAGTCAACTTAATGTTTATTTCAATTATGTATCTTCCGTCATTTTTTGCCTATGATGCCTACGAGGGTACATTCTGTACTCATGCTACACTTGCTACATTCTTTTTGGATACAAATACAATGCCATCTACCAGTTCAGGACCGCATGATTGAGTCCCGAGTAAAAGAATTTCCTGTGTTGGGGTGAGCATGCCTTCATTCAGCATGCACTATATGATGTTCTTGTTGCTTATGTCTTTTAGTTGTATTCGGGAGATATTATCAAACTGTTCAGACTCATTATATCAAATTTAGTTCTCTTGTATTACAAATTAGATTTTGGAGTTTTAACGATTATATTTCAATTCGTTTCCTTATATATGTTATGATCAGACAATTATGAAGTACTTATATTATTTTCGCTTTTCTTATATATCATGTTGGTAATTGGAAAGCAGTTCACCTACCGGTGGAAAAAATATAGGTGCCACCACGATGTCCGAAAAGGGTCGTGACAATAGCCAATGTGTATACATGAAAGAAGGAAGATCTAATTCAATCAAGGTTTGATTTTCGGGTACAATAATGAAATCAAAACTTGGTTGGATTCAACAAGGAAGGTAACTACTTCTATTTAAATATAACATGAACAAGATTTGGAGCTTAACCACAACCACAATTAGAAAATCAACGTGAGGCATCTAGTGAGTGCAATCAACGTCTTATTATCTAGCATATCCAATTACAGAGAAACAAGTTTATCAAAATTTATCTTTAGTTCTTTGTAATAGGCAAGTTCATTGTGGTTCCATCTATTTACCTTTCCAAGTATTGTGTAATAGTTGTTCATTGGTAATCGAGTTGTAAGGGATCTGTTAATTGGGTAGAGTGATTGAGATTATTGTATTAAGAGGTAGAGGCAGAACTATTAGGAACCGTTTCTTAGGTGTTACAAGGAAATTTATAAGCTGTAAACTGCTCGTTTTTAGTGAAGTTGAAAGAAGACCTATAAGAGATGTGCCAAAATTTTAAAATAACAATTTTAGGAGAAAAAAATTAAAAACCACCTCGAAATAGGGGCATTTGTGCGAATGAGCCTTTTCTTAACGAATATTACCCAACCCACCGGATAAAAGATTACCACGTGACTTTAAAAAAATAAGTCTACTAAAAATATGATAGACTTTTTTTTTATATATATAAAAGTCATATGACCTTTTTTAATTAAAAAAACAAGCTAAATGATTTTAAAAAAAATTCCGTCAGCGAAAAGTGTATAGTTACACTATTTGTGTAATGACAGGGATATATATATATTTTTTTAAACAAGGAGTTTTTCTGCTCTAAATTGCAAAGTTGAGGGTATATTTACTTCTTTTCCCTACTGTAAATATGAATTGCATTTCATATATCTTATGCAAATCTTCCAATTAGGATTAATGGAAGTCCTAAAACGGATCCTGAATGCCGAAAACTAAATAAGAAACACACTAAAAAAAATCATTTCAGCATTTCAATTACTGAAGTCATTATTTGTAAATAATGATTTGTCCAACTTCAAGTGAAATATTATTTTGTAATTAACTAGTGATTGAAACAATTGTTTTAAGGTGTGTTTCAAACAAAAATTTCAAATCTTTTAAGTAGGCGTTTGGATGAAGTAATTTACGTTGAAATAAAAAAGAATATTTGAAGTTGACACGAATTTCACATTGAAAATAAAATTGAATAATGGGAACCATTATATCTATCACTTGAAACAATCTTCAAATATGATTTTCGATATCCGAAGCCCTAGACCAGTTGGTCTTGAAGGCAGAGGGTATCCTCATTGGGTGGTGTGGGAGAGCTCAAAACCCGCAGAACGCCGACCTTTCCGCTCTTGGGAGCTTACCGCCAGCTGTGGTTTAACTAGCGTGGTTTGTGCTATTGCGTCGTTATCATACGTCGGCACTTCTCGAAAGAAGCGTCTACGGTTCGCTTCACAAAAAAAAAAAAAAATGATTTTCGATATTTCAATAGCATTTCAAATACTATGAAGTTCATTTTTTACAAATAATGATGGCGAAACTATTTTGACAAAATTAAACTTGAATAAATATTGAAATATTATTTATGGACAAATGGGATAACTTCTCACAAATCATCAACTTGCATTAATTTTTTCTGAGTGAAGTTCACGGCAGACGCAACTTTCACAATCTTTTTAGCAAATTCAGCTTTAAATACTCTATTTTCCACATCAACTCAAATGTTGTCCAAATGCATACTAAACAGGTCTCTGTGAACATTGTTTTTTACAGTAAATATTATGTTTTAATATTGCTTTATTCAGTATTGTATTGCATCGTGAGTTGAATATACTTTAAAGAATTCAGAAACTTGGGGATGTAGCTCAAATGATAGAGTGCTCGCTTTTCCACTTTAATTATGATTTTTTGAATATTTAAGGTTTCTCCGTGTAATTGATCTCTTTAAAAAGAGTTGTACATTAACATTTTTGTCGAAAGGAAAAGGTTGGGAAGCTATCACAAATTTCCTAATTCAAATATGTTGTTTTGGTGAATGAGATGTATGCGGTCATTTAGTTCAAAATGACTCATTTATGTCATCATTGTCACCAATTGTAAAAATGAAAAATGACACAGATAAAGTTCGCTGCAGAACGATTTACGACACATAAATGAGTCACACTATTAACGAGTGGTATAAATGAACCAAACTATTAAGAAATGATATAAATAAGTCATTTTTAATAGTTCGATGACATATTTGAGCTTTTTCCCTTTAATTAAAAATAATTCGAGACATAACATTCCATAACCTGGTTAAGTTTTAATTGCTTCATTCTCGATCACACGAGGAAACAAGTCCATAATATTTAAACCAATGTCACTATCAACATTTGGATATTCCCTTTTTACTCCTTGTTCTTTATCTCTTCTAGAATATAATCATAAGTCATTCGCAAATTAGGAATTTGAATCCTCATATCTCATATTTTGTTATATGATATACATATAAAATTGCTATCCAGTCATTTTTCTTTTGTTTGACCTACTCAAGTGATGAGGTGTGCATCAATCGGGATTAAAAAAAGGAAAACAATCTTACAAAAAACCTACTACTACATCGGCCACCGATGGCCAATCCGACCGGTGGACATGTTAGAATTTTTTTGAGTTAATGTACGCAGCGGAATTTGATTTTTTTTGTGTTTCAAACCAAACAAGCGACGAACTATAGGATGATTATGTAGTAATATAAAAACATGTAAATACATAACATGAACCGTAATACTTCGATAGAATACTTATGGTTTGGAAACTATGGAGTCTTATAGTAATTTCCGAGGGTGCGCACGCAATTGATCCTCGATAGCAAGTTCCAAGAACTTCGATGTATACCTCCTTAGAACAGCTAGAAAATTCGGCAGAGGATCAAGAGAGATTTTAATTCTAGGTCTCTAAGACTTAGAATAATATATGATAATGTTATGTTAAATAATGAATAGAAGTCCTATATTTATAGCTACATTTTAGGTTTAAAACTGGGGCTAGGGTTTCTCATGGACCAAGCCCAGAAAACGAGGTGCAATGGGTCAGTCAGACTGACCCACTACCTTGGCGGCGACACGGCCCAAACAGGAGGCGCCGCGGCCCTCGACGTCCAGTGTGGGACGTCATCTCATTTTCATTTTAATTAAATCCGAAATCCAATTTTGACTTAATTAAATAATCATTATTCATTCAAATATCTCAATTATAAATTGAGCATTTATGTTCTCTCATTACATCCTTAGATCGAAGGAACAATTGACATAGTGTTATCCTACAAGCCTTCACATACCGAAACCAATCATATTAGGGTCTACACGGAACTCCTAGACGGGCCGGAAGACGAACTCAATATGTGAAGTATATTTACACGAATCTGGTAAACTGAATCTCTATGTTGGAAGATAAAATTCTTTCATTCACGACACACTCGGTCAAGCTTAGAATTTGCCAAGTGTCTATCCAAATGGCTTGATCATTAGATCTCATATATATTGGTTGACGACAAGAACATATCCTAGATATGTATATTGCGTTGACCAACGACTTAGTCAACCTAATATCACTGAGAAGCTGAGTATTCTCTTGAATATACATTCGAGGAATGAATCCTAATCTTGGCTCAACTACCACCTTTAATCAATATCGTAATGTACCAAATAAAAGATGTATCTCAACCTATAAGACATGTACAACAAACAGTATATCAGCAGGGTATACTAATTCTTTCAAAGTATCCATATGTCCATCACGAGTAGCTGTTACTCGTAGCAGGTGAGACATACTACATCCTCTAAGGATGTGATGTAGACCACATGTCGAGTTATCACATATCATCGATATCTTATTCTTGATGATCATTAGTCGAGGACGTTTTATGAGTTATGTTATAATATTAATATCTCATACTATTAATAACAACATAACCTCTAGGGATGCATATTATAGAATATTACAAACAATCAACTAATAATTCAATAATTTCAAATGCCAAAATATTAATTTACATTAATAATAATAATATGAATGTGTATAAAGTACATTTGTCCTAATAAAGATTGTCTCTAGGACATACATATATTTTCAATCTCCCACTTGGCCTAGAATCAATCTCCAACATATCTAATGCACATATTCTCAAAATGACCATTATGCTTGATTAAGCTTAATGATTTAGTAAATGGGTCAGCTAGATTATCGTTTGTGGGAACATAGTCTAATCTAATCTCTTCAGTGTCCACCATCTCCCTGAGTATGTGGTACTCTTTTGGTACATGCTTGTTTCTATTTATTGATCTTGGTTCCTTAGCATGTTCAATCGCACCAGTATTGTCAAAATAAATAGTTATTGGACAACTGGCACTCGGAACTACCCCTAGTTCCTTCAGGAACTCAAAAATCGCGACAACTTCTTTACCAGCTTCCGATCCAGCAATGTACTCAACTTCTATTGTCGAATCAGCAGTTGTAGCTTGTTTGGAACTTTTCCAGCTCACTGCTCCACAATTGAAAATGAACGTGTACCCAGACTGAAATTTGAAGTAATCAAGATCCATCTGGAAGTTAGCATCAGTGTACCCAGTAGCAGCTAGTTTTTCTTCCCTACCATAGACTAAGAAGTAATCTTTAGTTCGTCTAAGATACTTAAGAATACTCCTGACTGCTTTCCAGTCCTCAGGATAAAAATCGTGGTGCACCCGTGCTCCAGGAGCGATATGCGCAGGTAATCGACAGTTTGATGTATATGACAAACTGTACCCGACCTAAAATCGTTTATGTCGTCAATAAATTGGCGAGGTTTATTCCACAAGGAAGCAGAAAGCGGTTGCCGCCGAGGATTTTTAAGTTGCCAAGGCTGTAGCTGCAGATCTTGCCCTTCGTTCATAGTTCGCGGCTTGTCTCACGCAATCCTGGACATGACCACTGGAAAGCGCTTAATTTAATACTCCAGTATTTGAAATAAACAATGTCATATGAATTGCACTACTCGAGGTATCCAGCTGTACTAGAGGGGTACAGTGATGCAAACTGGATATCCGATATAAGGAACACCAAGTCCATCAGTGGGTATGTGTTTACAATGGGTGGTGGGGATGTGTCTTGGAAGTCCTCCAAACAAACTTGCATCGCCCGATCCACTATGGAATCGGAGTTCATCGCTTTAGACAAAGCATGTGAAGAAGCTGAGTGGCTTCACGACTTCTTGGAGGATATCCTTGGCCGATAAACCCGCACCTTCGCACGATCCACCGCGATATCGGCATTAGGAAGGGCACAAAGCAACATATACAATGACAAATCTTGACACATACGTCGGAGACATAAGACCGTTAGGCAATTGATCTCTACGGGTATTATCTTCATCGATTATGTAAAATCAAAGGAGAATATAGCTGACCATTTGACTAAGGGACTACCCAAAGATCAGATGTTCTGCCTGTCTAGGGGAATGGGCTTAAAACCCAAGCAATAAGGACTGATACAGTGGTAACCCAACCATACTGACTGGAGATCCCAGAAATTTGGTTCAATGGGAAAACTAAGCTGTAAAAGTCCAGTTGAGCGCCTATAGAAAAGCAAGAGCACTTCGGATATTGGTTCTTTATGGAAACATTAATCCAAAGTCTTCCCGCGATAGACATTAAAGTGCTACCTGCATGGTGGGTACAAGCTAAGTGTCAAAGTCTTAACATAACACTCGAGAGTCGAGGTTAAGATAAAGATACTTTTAATGACTCATAACACTGACATAGTGGGGTACTGCAGGGTACCTTGTAGAAGGTCACCTATTTAAGTGCGAGGACAGACCGCCTCAGTTGTACACACTTAAGAATCCACGTGTGTCCACAACCACAACGGACAAAACAATAAAGAAGAAATAAGAGATTGGACAATTAATGTGTCTCTATAATTGTCTTGGCATATACTAAACACTGAAGATTTAAGACATCACGTTCACTGCACAGTAAATATGTCCGATGGTAGTTGACTAGGAAAGGTTCAAAGCTGCGGGCTACCTATTCCGATGCAATACACTTCCGCTACTAGATTGCTAATGATTGGCACTCCGCGTGCACCAACACCTCTTTCAAGAGAGGATTATTGAAAAATTTACCTAGTGAGATTGAGTTTATCCCATTCTTAATGACTTGAACACACGGGGCCCCGCATGTCGGAAATACGATTTCCATACACATGCATACGTCGTACAATTTCTAGCTAAATTTCATGTTGTGAAAGAGATATTGGTACACATGTTAAGTGTTCTTAAGTTATGTAAGGATGGACGTTTAATTGGCCAAATTAATATGTCTCCCACGACGGTATAAGAAAAGAAGAAATGTGCAAAATACGGAAAATGGGGAAGACGCGTTCGTAATGCGGGCGCGACACCGAAGACGACGCGCGCGCGGCTGCGGCGCTGGCCGCTGATGGTCGCAGAAGGCCCGCTGGCTGCGATGAGCCGCAGCGCCAAAAGTCCTGAGGCTCGAAGTTGGTTTTCGATCATAGCTGTGGCGCTGCCGCCATGGTCGCTACTGTTTAAAGTGAACGAAAAATCAAGAGATTTTTCTGAACATACACTCATTGCAAAGGCCAAAGTTTATTCAACTATTGGCATGATCTAGGTGGCTTTTGGTGAGTTCAATGTAACCCCATTTAGTGCATTCACATAGCATGTGAATTACCAACTTTGCAACTATAAATAGAGGTCTCATTTTCAGATTTTATTTATTCACTACAATCCTAAAATCTGAAATATTTGAGAGCCTTTATACTTCTTCAAACAATCTAGAGTTCTTGTTTCTTCTACAAGGATTCTTAATTATTTGGCTTGTGCTTGAGAAAATATTGTCGTTTTATCTTGAAAGGCTATTGACCTTCTACCGTAAGCCATTATATACGGGGGTAATTTTTTCTTAAGGAGAGTGTCATCACTCGATTCAACAAATATTGCACTAAATTTTTTTTGTTTATCCTTTCAGTTCTTCTGTCTCTGTTCTCACCCAAATATTGCACTAAAATCTCGAGGTATTAGTAAATATTATACTCTACGCTCTATCAGTCCTCTAATAACTTTTCTTCCCCGGAATCTTATACTGCACGTAACACCTAATTTTATCTTATCAATTTGTTCAATAAGAAATACATGTATTTAATAGACTAAGCAAGTGTCTAGAAGTGACAGTTACACATTACTAGTGCTAACATCTATCTACTACCCATTTTTATACACTAAATTTACTTTCTAATCAATTTGGCCAAGATCCAATGGTGCCAATTGGTCCTTGACACTTGGTATGTGTTTGGACATTTTTTTGGTTGAAATTTGAAAAATAAAAATATGTAAAGTTGAAGATGTAAAAAATGGTTGGCGATCATATTTTCTATTCCCCAAGTTCAAATCAAAATCTTCTCTTAACTAACTATGGGAAATATGAACAAAATAAAGAAATGGAAGAATAAAAATATTATGCTTTTATAGACCGGGTTTGTTCGGGTTTACCCTTTACCAAACCAAATCAAACCAAACCAAAGGTATCGAATTTCTATATTGATAAACCAAACCAAACCAAAAATAGTCGGGTTTTCGCTGATTTCTCCAGTTTTTTGGGGTTTTCGGATTTCTCGGTTTATTTTTCTGTGATTCGATGTGAATTATCTTACATGCATCTTCTCCTGTTACTGTGCAATTTTTCTGTGCTCCTACATTCAGTTCAATCCAATTTTAGAAAACATGTCTGTTTGAAAGATAACTACTTCAAAATACCTTCTCTCTCAAACAAAATAGAAATCCAAAGCTAAAGATACAACTTGAAACATACATCACAATTAGCTCAAGCAATATGGGTGAGATGTGTATCCATATTAGTGCTTTCATATAACATACTAACTAATAATTTTAAACATGTTAAAAGTACCACATCGGATATGGAGAGTTAGACCCAAGATTCATTCTTTACCGACACCATATCAGAGCCTTCAGAGGTAAAAATATGAGGAAGAGCTTTTCTTTACAACGGCACAGGCAACAAGAAAGACAATGCTTCATTGATGGACCCCTTCCAATAGGATTAGAGATAATAAAACAGAATATGACAAAATTGAAATCCACATTAGAGTTTATGGAGTAATACTCTAGTCAATTGAAACTGTCTCGAGTAAACATAAGAAATCTTGGTTAAATGAAAAACTTCATAGAACTATATGTTAGGGGTGTATATTTAGCTTGGATTTGGGCTTTTTAAATTTGCTGGACATTTATAGGTAATATGGGCTAAAATATAAGTCCAAAATCGATGTTAAAATATTATGAAACTAAAGCTATGATAAAGCTATTAAGATATTATTAAATTATATATGTATAAAATAATTTAAAATGTGTATACATATAATCGGGTCGGTTTGACTTTTTTTTAGTTAAAACCAAACCAAACCTATAATGATTGGATTTTTTTTCTCAATACCAAACCACTAATCTGTTTTTATTTTCGGTTTGTCGTTTTGGTGTGATTTGCCGATTTTCTTTGTACACCCATATTTTATAATGTGCTTAGATAAACTATTTCATTGATAGTCATTATCTTCCATCAACACAAAAATTGAATAATGCTACTGACAAAAGTTATGCTCTTTATATATTTGGTTATTTGTGGTAAAATAGACAATCCACACTTTTAAGAATTCATTTGTTCTCTATTTCTATTATCATATGTAAGTTCGTTGTTGTTGTTTCATCTGTTCTCTAAATTGTTACGCAGGATCGTGACAAAAATTTAGAAATACTTCTCCATTATTTTCAAAATTACCAAGCCCTTCATTACAAATTTTATCGAAGCAAACAGGTTTGTCATATCTGATATGTGATTCACCAACTCACACAATATTAACAAGTTGTCTTTCCTATTAAAAATAGGAGTAATGAATATTGCATTAATTCTCTTGTAAATTTGCAACAGTACATGCTTATATCTAGGATTTTCAGTAATTTAATACACAAAACAATACTAGCTTTTACAGCTAAACAAGAATTTATTTAATACCCCCTCAATTTCAATGTCTTATTTTCCTTTTAAGATTCAAAGAGCATTTGATACATTATACACATCGACGGATCTTCCTTTCTTAAACTCGTACAAAGTCAAACTAAAGTGCATAAAATGAAACGATGGAGGAGATATTTTTAACAGAAAAACTAAAAAATGCAGATGGTTTTTCTAGCAATGTAAACGAAGATAATAAAAGAAAGAATCAACCAAAAAGAACAAGATGAGGCCAAACCTGTATGATAGCCATGAAGCATCACAGATGTTAACATGTTATCTACCTGGAAAGAAGACAAAGCAACTGCCACTTACCGATCCTAATATTTTTAGTGAAACATTCAATCAAATCCTAATTCTCCATACAAGTGCAAGATACTAAAATACAGCTAAAATTCAAATATCTTCCAAACATCAATAGACAAATACATCACAGATTTAGCATTTCAGTAACGGTCAAAGACGGGTGGACGTCCTCCCCTACGAGGGCGGTCATATGGTCCCGCTCTGTCTCTGACGCTTCTTCCCTCATAGCGTGCTGGTCCTCCAGCTGCGTACCTGTCACCACCTCGTGGGCTTACATCCCTGTCGAAACCCCTCTCTTTGCCAGAACCGTTCTGAGTGTATCTGTCAGAAACCCCATACTTGTTTCCCACAAAACGATCACCACCACCAGGAGGGTGCCTAAATATCATAAGAAGTCATTTTTGGTAAAATAGGAAAAAAATTAGATCTTTGACACCAAGCAAGAACAGGAAAAGATTAAGCCATAACACCTGTCATTGGCAAATCGATCACGGCTTCCATATTTATCATCTCTGCTATCATAGCGCTCCCTATCAGCATAATGGCCTCTATCATATTGATCATCCATGTACTGAGGGTCACTACCATAACGATCCCCACGTGCAATACCTCCACCATACCTTGATCGAGGAGGGGGGGATACTGCACGTTCACTACGGCCACCGCCTTCTAGTTGACAGTCTCTAGCCCAATGGCCTGGGCGGCCACACCTGAAGCAATTGTCTTGCCCTGCTGACCTGTCGCTGCCTCTATCACCACCACCATAACTACCCCTGTCGCCGCCCCTGTCACCGCCACCATAACTACCCCGGTCACCACCTCTGTTGCCGCCTCCGTAGCTACCCCTGCCACGTGATGAGTAACCTCCACCATAGCCATGGTCATAATTCTCACCACCCCCCTTTGGTTTGGCCTTGTTCACAGAGATCACCTTATCACCAATCTCCCTACCATCCATTTCTCTGATTGCATCTTCCATGTCGCGACGGTCTGCAAATGTTAAAAATCCAAATCCACGAGGACGGCCTGTATCTCTTTCCAGCATAACCTACAGTGCTAACAGTTTAGAAACTAGCACCAGACAAACACATCAAGCTAAAGATCTACCCTCTTAGAAGCCTATAATAATATACAAGCACATGACATTCAAATTGATATTGAAGAAAATCAAATTGAAAACGAGGATTAGATCTCCAGATATAAAACACAATTAAGGAGGAGTTCCACTTACCTTTACTATTTCACAAGCAAATTCTGAAGAAATAAACAGTCAAAACTACACACCTAGAATTATTGATGATACACAAAAAAATGATGATATCACAATTAGCAAATGATAGCAAAGCAAAGTGACATTCTTTGACAATGTCCCCTGAAGAAATATTATATGAAGCAATAATGGAACACAGAATTACATGGTTCACCCCCACCTAATCTAATCGCACTCAACCTCACAGTGAACCATCATCCAAATTCAACAGTCTTGCAATAACCTGGTTACTCCCCATTCAAATTGCTCCGATGTGATCCATCTTAGAAAAACATACCAAGACATGATCTAAACTTGCAAGAGCAATAGTTTAAATTGAGTAGCCAGCAATTCAGCTAAAAATTTAAGTCCACAATATGCAAAAAAGAAAAAAAAACAGACTCCAAAGTTCATAGAAAGGTTTGATCTGGAGCTCCTCACAACAGTATCAAAAGTTAATCTGAAAACAAAATGGGAGGTACATTCCTTAATGCTTCAGACCATTTCTAGGGATCTCTCTTAAACCCATCCACTTTCAACTTGATTGATCCGTGATGACCTTCATATATTGCAGTGAAGTGCGAATGTAGAAAGTGGTTGGTTTTGGTTAAGCGTGACAAGGTATGTTAGAACTAAGTAACAAACTCCCATCATTGCTACACCATAATGTATCATCTAGAGGTAGATTTCATGTAATAATTTAAATATTCCATCACAATATCATCGACATTCTTTTCTGGTTAAAAATATAAATCACCACATATATATATATATATTTTAATAAAGAACACCATACATCTTATTAATGCATCATTCTGCCAACTTGGTGGCAAGAGTGACGTCATCAGGCAACAATTCCAGATCTTGGTTGCTTATGCGCTTGGCATTCAACTTCGATTTTTTCTTAATAACTTCATTAGTATGAAAAGGGAAGAAACTAAAGCATATTAGTAAGCAAGATCTAGGAATATAAAGTTTACTTTGGTGGAGGAAGTCTTACTTGGGCAGCAGAAATCTGCAGGTCTGCAGATTATCATCCTCAGACCCATTAGAGGTTGATACAGACTACATGTATCCAGTGTAATCAATACCATTAACAGCTAAAACAACAAAACCAAACAAGAAGGCTTCCTAACCTCTTGGATAAATCTTAATTATGCCCATTGGAATTTTTGTTGGAACCATAAACTCCTCCATTTACTTCAACCAGACTAATGAGGAGACAAGCAAAAGTATAGCAGAGGTATGAACAGGTGGTTATAACCCTTACAAACAAAGCTTATACTGATAAAGCATACTGCGGAATGACACTTTCCGGAAAATTCCATCGGTAAAACTTCTCACAAACATCATTTGGCTTTTTGTTCAGTAACTGTTCAAAATACTGATCTTGATTCAGCTATCTTTTCCAGCACAAGCTCAACTAGTTCTCATTAAGGCAATCCCCCAACTAGAAAAATTCAACTTCCTCACTTGAACCATCTGCTAGCAAGGCATCAAAGCAAATAAAGCTTAACTCAAAAGAGTTAATCCACTTTGAGCCTTCAAAATGCAATTCAGATGGAACAGAGTAAGATGTTAATAAACTAATCTATAGCAATAATCCATGAAACATAACACTCTGGAGGTGGTAACGTGGCTGAAGCAAAGCTACTCCTGAGTCTTCAAAGGCATGTCACCATCTGCTGGTTCACGGCATGGAAGTCAATGCGGTTGATCAAGAGAAGAACATCTCACGACAGCGAAACGATCATTCAACCACCAAGTAAAACAGAATGAGCTATCTAGAAGGAGAATGAGACAGAAGTGCATCCAGACTCTGCACGCAACAGCTTCTAAAGGACTTCAAGAAGGTCAAGAAATCAAGAATCATGTTCAATCTTGACAGAGGCAAACCACCAAGTGAAACAGAGTAAGCGATCGGGAGGGAGAATGAGACAGAAGTGCATCCAGACTCCACACACAACAGCTTCTAAAGGGCTTCAAAGGTCAGAAATCAGGAATCAAGTTCAATGTTGAAAGTGGCTCGCGTAGAGGCAGGAGATCAGCTAAGTATCAACCTTTTTCCCTGAAGCTTCTTTAGAACAAAGAACCGGTACCGCCGGATGTCGTCTAACATAGATCCGTCGTAGTTATAAATGGGAAAGTAAAAATTTTAACATCCCCAAAAAAGTTAAAGCAAACGTAAGAAAGTTGTTAGTGCCTCTCATAAGTTCCAGTGCTCAAGATCTTATCTTATCTGTGCCACTGGCCATTCAAAGAACTTCTCACTGTTACAAATACAAGGACCTCACAGATCACGAATTAGAAACAACGTAGCAAACCGTAGTTGACAGATTCACTAAATGCAGAAAGTGCTGCTACCATGCAAAGTCACTTAGAGACTCACATATCGGGTGTCTGTCCAACATACCAATATGACACCCAAAATCTAGTAAAAGAAGACACGGCCTTCAATCAGGTTGGTCCTGCTAGCTTTCAAGATCACCAAGCTGCCGTTCACAGAAACTGTCAACCAACCTGACTTGAAGAAATGTGGAACTAGACTCTGACCTAAATTCATCTCTTGGTCGAACCTCTTATTAGCAGGAATTCCACGATTGCTTGCAACTGATACATATAACTTAAGCACCTTACATCAAGAGCTAACTTACCTCCTCTATTCCCACGCTTGACACGTGTCACGAAAATAAACATATTTACGGGACAGTAACTGCCACTTGACTGCTATTCCTTTATGATTTAACTTCAATTGAGGAAAAAGTCTTAAAATTACTGGTGATTCCACCAAACAGACCACCTATGACCCACTCTGTCCACATATTCCCCAAATATCTTCCATGAAGCCCAAAGTCCAAAACACAAATGCCCCTTGAAATTTACTACACCATACAATTAGCTAATGGTTGAACCAGTTCAAGACACCAGAGCAGAATTGTGAATCAACTGCAATCAGCATTAGAGACGCATTTCTGAACCGATAGTGATTCCCAAACATGTAGCCGATCTAAGCTTTCTCGATAGCCTAGCAAGTGAAACCTCTAAATCGAGTATTTATGTCCAGCAATTTCACATTCCAGTAAACAAAAACCTTCCTCATACAATTCCCTCTAAGGCATCTCAAAACCATTAACTGGCATAACCAGACCCAGAAATATTAAAGGAAAAAGTAATTAATAAGTGATTAAAATGAAATGAAAAGCTGGAAATAAACATGAGTTTAGCACTCAACTCAAAGCAATACAATCAATTTGCAAAATTAAAGATTAACCCAAACAAACTCCCCCATAGAGCATAGCACACCACAAAGCATGTGAAGAGAGAAAACCGAAAGAGAAAAACATAAAACTATTTCCAGTGCTTAAGTTTATGTATACTTCAGAGTTCAGACAAACAAATTTTGCCATAATTAATATAAGCTACAAGGAGAACCCAATATGCTCCACCTCATAATATGCAATATATGATGATAGCCTGCTTCATAGATCTCTTAACCAGTAAGAAGTAATATTATTAGACGGGGATAAAGAGGTATCGATTATGTATCAATACAGCGCAACAACACTTACATATGCCATCATTCCACAAAAGTTGTTTAGGACTTCCAAAATAATACACAACAATACTAAAAAGAGTTCTAAAAAGAAAAAGAAATGCTTGAGGAGTGGCATTTCGAGTAGGGATTTTTCTTAACATAGTTTAAAAAAATATATGACTCTTAACATAGTTTTTTTGTGATAAAGTAATAAGATTTTATTTTCTTAACATAGTTTTGTCCGAACTTCACAAACGTAGAGTTGTTTTCTGGATTTTTTTTATCTGAATTTCTTTTTAGGAAAAATAACCCATGCATATTAGACCAAAAGGTCATAATCTTCATAGAAAACCCCAAAGGTAATTTAATTTTCCAATCTTACTTAAACTATGTGATCTTTCTGCAGTTCATAAGAACACACTGTACACATAAAGCTCCCGCTATGCGATCCCTAAATATTCACATAAATTACAACGAACACTATAAATCCTTAAAAATGACAAATATTTCGCATAAATTACAACAAACACACAATACACTACAAAATCCTTAAAAATGACAAATATTTTCGCATAAATTACAACAAAAAGTACAACAAAAAGTACGAACCTGACAATCGATAATTTTACCGAAACGAGCAAAAGCCCCTTCGAGTTGACGTTCAGTAACATCAAACGCTAATCCTCCCACAAATATACGATAATCTTCTTCCTTTCCTGACATTTTTCTGAAATTCAACAAAAAATAAATTACGAAATTAAAAGCCCTAGAAATAAATTAAATTTAAAAAAATAAAACTTTAATTAAGCATAGAAATATATACCTGTTTGATTTGTTTTTCTCCTATACAAAACCCTATTCTTCTTTTATTTTGTGGTTATATATAGGAGTATATATATTGCACCAATACGTCCTTGTGGTTTTAAAGAATAACAAATATGTTCCTTACTTTTGAGTTTTGACACATATTCAGTCTAGAGTTGTCAAAATGGACTTGGCCCATGAGGCTCAACCCCGTACTTGGATAGAGTGGGTCGTTTGCACTTTTTCCCTGTTTTGTGTTAGTTTTTAATTTTTGGAACTTAAGTAGGACATAAATTTTTTAAGGAATCTCACACCACTAATATCTAATTATGTCCAAAATTTCTTTTATTTGAGGGGCAAAAATTAAAGACCATCCAATTTGAAGGAAAAATGTGCAATTATTTGAGGTAGAGTTGAATAAAAAAATTAAGCCTATTTTAAATTAAGGAATTTTACCTAGGTATGTGATTATGGGAGCTTAATTATCACTATTATAGTGTCACGTCTTAGCACATGTGTATATAATTAATTAAGGTACATATTTATCATATTTTGTATTATGTAATTATAATAGGATTGAGACACTTGTTATAAAAAGATTTAACAATTGTACACCTATATATATTTGTATTAATGAGAAAGACTTCTTCTCAATGGAGATTAATACAATCTTACATGATATTAGAGCCAAAACCTAAACCCTAATCTCGTTTCTCGGTGTCTGATTTTTTTTCCCGAGAAACCAATTGTGCAGTCTGCGTCCCTATAGTACCTGCCCCTCTGACTAGCCTTCTGTCTCTGTGTGTCTCCCTTCCTTTTCATTCCTTTTCCCCAAAACAAATTAGGGCTGGCCAGTGGGCCGGGCAGACCCGACCCCGTCCCGACACCGTGGTAAAAAAAAAAGGGCCTAAGGCTCGAACCGGGACGGGACATGGTATGGTCCCGCCCGACCCGATCCCGCCAGGACCTGGCCCGTCTCGGTCCCCGCCCGATCCCGCGCCGATCACGCCCCAGTCCCGTCATTTGCCAAAAATAGTCGTTGTCTAACGGCCATTTTTGGCTTCCCCCACTCCCCCAACCCCCCCTACCCCCCTTTATATTTATTTTTAACACCTAAGTTATTATATTTATACTTTAACCCAATTTTCCAACTATAAATACCTCATTTTCTCTTCTTATTTCTCACAAATCTTCCTACATTTTCTCTAATTTCTATACAACATTGTCTACTACATATTCACTCTATTTATTAATTTGAGAATTGGGAGTGAAGTTGGCAACTAGCTTGAGGATTAATCTATCGAGCAAAGTTTCAATTTTCAACCTCTCGATTACATCGACTTACGTGCGCTTTGGTACATTCGCTCTCTCATTAAATTATTATTTTATTTTTATTTCATTTAGCACATTTAATTTCATTATCTTTAAGTCTTTAACTATTTATTATCATAATTAAAATGAAAAGAACAAAAAGTTTTTTCGGCAATGGTACTTCTTCTAGTAGGGCGGGTAACAAGGGCAAGGGTACTTCTTCTAGTATTCCTAGACAAGATGATTTTATAGATCCTGAACTGTTTCCTGAAATACCATATGAATTTGACACAAATGTTTATCCTCAAAATGAAGAAGATATTAATTTAGATGACACTCTAGATGATGATACACCTACTAATAAAGATGATGATACATCCACTAGTGAAATGCCTCCTATCCCCCTAGTATGAGACGAGGTCCGGCAAAACGACCATTAAAATCAGTTGTATGGAAATACTTTGACATGGACGTACCGAATCAAGTAGCTATATGCAAAACTTGTAAATCTGTTTATTCTTTTAAAACTGGACAAGGTCATGGTGGGACGGGGGGGTTTAGGAAGACACCTATTGCAAAAACACAAAGTCTTGCATGCCCAATACATTATTGAAAAAGATGGTGAGCAAGCGTCCTCTCAATCGGGACAAGGTTCGCATACTGTCCCGGACAAAGTACAGAGTCAAATTAACCTTATGACGGGGGGAGTTGTAGGCCCTAAATACGATAAACATAAAGATAGGGAAGCACTGGCAAAATTAGTTGTTGTGGAGGGTTTGCCTTTTTCATTTCCTAAATCGCATGGTTTTATTCATTATATTAGAGATATGTATAATCCTGCTTATAAAGGTTTTCCTAGATCAACGGTTAAGAGAGACGTGTTTAAATTTGCACGCGAATGGATAGATTATAAATGGTCTAGGCAAAAACGTATTTTAGCATATAGATATATAGATAGTAGGCACACTGGTGAGTTTATTTCAGAAAATATTTATTCAGTCTGCGATTATTACGGAATAACTGATAAAGTTATGAGTATTACATTAGATAATGCATCTTCTAACAATGCTGCTATTTATATTTTAAAAGAAGTTTTAACTCCGTCTTTTCCAAAACATTTTCATATCAAATGTGCGTGCCATATTTATAACTTAGTTGTAAAGGATGGTCTTTCACTTTTCCAATATATTCTTGAAAAAATACAATTTGCTATAAGCTTTATTTTTAAAAATAATAGAATTCAACAGAGAAAAGAATATAAAAAAACTTGTCACGATTATGGACTATCTTACAGAAAAATTCCCGAAGAAATACCAACTAGGTGGAATTCTTTATATGACCAACTAATTGTTGCTTATGACTATAGAAAACCTATCACTTTATTTTTTAACGCCCATAATCAAAATTCAAATGATATGATTGTGGATAATGATTGGGACAAAATTAAAGAACTTATTGTATTTCTAGAGAATTTTCAACGAGCAACAAAAAAAAATTCTACTTTATATTATCCTACTATTTCAACTATGTTGTTTTATATAGCTATAATATTTTTACTTCTTAAAGAATATATGAAAAAATTTGCTTATAAGACAGCTATTAAAAAATGTTTATGAAATTAAAAAAATATTTTATTCCTATTCCCCCTATTTATATTATTGGTGTTGTATTAAACCCGACTATTAAAGTAGAGGGTTGTAAAAGTCTTATTGAAAATATTTATAACTGTATGGACGTACTACCACCTCCAACTCCCAAAAATTTAAATGTTGAGCCACCTATTGAACAAACGCTAGAAGAAGTGTTGAATAGCGTAGAAGATGAATGCAAAAAAGTATATCGGCATTACCAGCAAGAAAGTGCTAGTAACCAACCAGCTTTCGTACCATCTTCTTCTACTTCAACACAGCCTCAAAAAAGACATGTTGTTTCTGCGGCTAGTATTGAAAGCCTCAGAACGGGCATCACATTCCAATTCAAAGATTTGGCCACACCCTTAGCCCACCACCACATCCCCACTTCTCCCTAAATAACGTATTGTATGCCCCAAATATTATCAAGAACCTAATCTCCGTCAGAAAATTTGTCACCGATAATTATGTCTCAATTATTTTTGATTCGTTTGGATTTTAACGGACCTCTGTATTGGGAAACTCCTTACGATATGTAATAGTGAGGGGGCCCTATATCCGTTCCTACCTACATCCGCTGCTAGTGTCACTCCTCCCACCGTTTTAACAACCATATCTCCCTCTACGTGGCATAGTAGACTTGGTCATCCGGGTTCTCACATTTTTTATTCTCTTAGAAACCGAAATTTAATCCAATGCAACAAAAAGAATCTTTCTTATAGTTGTTCTTCGTGTCAGTTAGGAAAACACGTTAGACTACCATTTACGACTTATATGAGTACTACTTTCTCTCTCATTGATATTATTCACGCTGATGTATGAACATCTCCCATAACCAACAACTTAGGCCAAAAATACTATCTGGTACTTTTGGATGATTTCTCTCACTTTCTTTGGATCTATCCACTCAAACTCAAATCTCAAATCTCAAGTGATCTCTAAATTTATTGAGTTGCGTACACTAGTTAAAACACAATTTGAAAAAGACATAAAATTGTTTCAATGTGATAATGGTCGTGAATTTAATAATTCATTCTTTCATAAATTATGTGCGGCTAACATCATGATTTTTCGTTTCTCATGCCCCCATACCTCCCCTCAAAATGGAAAAACCGAAAGAATTCTACGAACAATTAATAATATGATTCGTACCCTTCTTTTTCGTGTGTCTCTCCCCCCTAATTTTTTGGTATATGCATTAAAAATGGCAGAAAACATTTTCAATATTTTGTCTACCCGTGCGATTCAAAATAGGACACCCACCGAAATTCTATATCGTCGGATCCCCACCTATGACCACCTTAGAATTTTCGGTTACCTGTGTTACCCAAATCTGACATCCATAACCCCCCATAAATTAGCACCCCGTTCTATTCCGTGCGCCTTCTTATGTTTCCCGTCAAACCATAGGGGATACTTGTACTATGAGCTCTCCACCGACAAAATCATTATTTCTCGCCACGTCACCTTCGTCGAATGTCTTCCCGTGTGACAACATCAAAAAGTTCCGAGTCACTGATTACAAATTCCTTGAAGATTCAGACTCATCACCGCTTGTCCAACAAACATTCCGCCAGACTGCTACTGGTACACCACCGATACCCCTAGGTCCCGTCTCTGCCAACTCCGGTGATAACTCGGCAACCCCCCTGTGTCTTTCACCACTACCTCCGGCGGTGACTCGGCCTCAGTCATCGACGGTCGCCACCACACCGTCACCCATGCTTCTCCAGCTATCACACAGTCCCCTCTCGACTTGGTCCATCACTACCCCTTGTGTCGATATCACACCACCGTTCTAGAACCTCAACTCCCGTCCACCAGTCAAAATATAAACCCAAACCTCCCAGTTATCGGAACCTCGACCGACACAAAAACCTCGCCTCTACAACCCATTTCCAACCCACCACCGACGTTGTATCCCACTTCTCCTCACTCGACCTCCCCACATATCGCTGTTATTTATTTTCTAACCTTTTATATTCCTGTCGCGCCCTTTTTCGACCGCGACAATCGCCACACCCAGTTCCCAACATAATCTACTCCCGTCAGAACAGTCCTAAACCCAGATTCAAACACCAAATTTTGAAGTTGCCCCTATCCCTACACACCGTATGGAAACCCGTGCCCATCATGGTATTTTCAAACCCAAAGTCCAGTTCAACTTGTCAACCCAAATTGTGTTACCCATTCCCAAAAACCCAAAATTAACTAAATTAAACCCCAATTGAAATGCAGCCATGTGTGAGGAGCTTAATGCTTTAACGAAACAACATACTTGGGATTTGGTTTCTCGACCAGAGGGGGTGAATGTGATCCGTTGCATGTGGATTTTTTGTCACAAATACAGAGACATCGATGATTTAGAGAGTTACAAAGCACGACTTGTGGCTAATGACACTAATCAGCATGAGGACATCGATTGTGGAGAGACATTCAGTCTGATTGTTAAACCGGTCACCATTCGCACAGTCTTGAGTATTGTTATGGGTAAGCACTGGCCTATTCACCAGATTGATGTTAAAAATGCATATCTACATGGGAATTTGCAAGAAACGGTTTATATTAGGCCTGGCCAGTGGGTCGGGACGACCCGGTCCAGCCCGGTCCCGTCCCGACCCCAAAATTTTTAAAAAATGGTACCGGGACTCGAACCAGGACGGGCCATGGTCTCGTCCCGCCAGGCCCGGTCCAGCTAAGACCCGACCCGTCCCGATCCCGCCTCTTGTCCCGCCTGAAACTCCCTCTTTGCAAAAATAGTCGTTGCACCAACGATCATTTTACATTTTGGCCGTTGTGCAACGATCTTTTTTGGCCTCCCCCTGCCCCAACCCCCCTACCCCCTTTATATTTATTTTTAACCCATAAGTTATTATATTTACACTTTAACCTAATTTTTTAACTATAAATACCTCATTTTCTCTTCATTTTTCTCACAAATCTTCCTACAATCTAGTCTCTCAATCAATCTCTATATAAGTCTACATTGTCTACTAAATATTCAATTTTATTTATTCATTTGGGAGTGAAGTTGGCAACTAGCTTGAGGATCATCCATCGAGCAAAGTTTCAATTTTCAACCTCTCGATTACACGTCGACGTTACATCGGCTTTTGGTATTCGTTCTTTCATTAAATTATTATTGTGTCTTTATTTTATTTAGCGCACTTAATTTCATTATCTTTAAGTCTTTAACTATTTATTAGCATAGTTAAAATGAAAAGATTAAGAAGTATGTTGATTAAGGATAAGGCTTCTTCTAGTAGGGGTAACAAGAGCAGGTGTACTTCTAGTATTTCTAGTCCTACTCCTAGACAGAATGATTCTATTGATACTGAACATTTTCCTGAAATACCATATGATTTAGACGACTAGATATTTTCTCAAAATGAACAAGACTTTAATTTAGAAGATGCTCTAGATGATGATACACCCACTAATGTAGATGAAACATCCACTAGTGAACCTCCAACTGAAACGTCTCATATTCCCCCTAGTATGAGACGAGGTCCAACAAAACGACCATTAAAATCAGATGCATGACAATTTTTTATTAGGGACGTAGCGAATCAAGTAGCTATATGTAATATTTGTAAACAATGTTTTAGTTTTAAAACTGAAAAAAGTCATGGTGGGACGGGGTTTTTAATGAGACATATAAAACAAAAACACCCAGCTAGGTATGCCCAATACGATGCTGAAAAAAGGGTGCGCAAGCGCCCTCTCCATCGGGACAAGGTTCATATATTGTCTCGAACCAAGTACAGAGTCAAATTAACCATACGACGGGAAAATTGTAGGCCCTAAATACGATAAACATAGAGATAGGGAAGCATTATCAAAATTAGTTGTTGTGTGAGGGTTTGCCTTTTTCATTTCAATTTTATTCATTATATTAGAGATATATATAATCCTTCTTATAAAGGTTTTCCTAGATCAACTGTTAAGAGAAATATATTTAAATTTGCACATGAATATCAACATTATTTACGTTATTCTTTATATCATTTAAATGGCAAAGTCGTTCTCACTTCTGATATAGGCCGTAGTACTAATGACCATGCTTATTTAACGGTAACCTGTCATTGGACATATTATAAATGATCTATGAAAAAATATATTTTAGTGTATAGATATATAGAAGGTAGGCACACTGGTGATTTATTTCAAAAAATATTTATTTAATTTGCGATTATTACGGAATAACTGATAAAATTATGAGTATTACATTAGATAATGCATCTTCTAATAATGCTGCTATTACAGTTTTAAAAGATGCGTTAACTCCATCTTTTACAAATAATTTTCATATAAAATGTGCGTGCCATAATCAAAATTCAACTGATATGATTGTAGATAATGATTGGGAAAAAATTAAAGAACTTATTGTATTTCTAGCGAAAAATTTTCAAGCAACAAAAGAATTTTTCGGTATATATCCTACTATTTCAACTATGTTGTTTCATATAGCTATAATATTTTTACTGCTTAGGGAATATATGGAAAAACCAGCTTATAAGGCAGCTATTAAAAAAATATTTATCAAAATAAAGAAATATTTTATTTATATTTCCCCTATTTATATTATTGGTGTTGTATTAAATCCGACTATTAAAATAGACGGTTGTAAATCACTTATTGAAAATATTTATAACTGTATAGAAGTACTACCATCTCCAACTCCCAAAAATTTAAATGCCCCACCACCTATTGAAAATGAACAAACGAAAGAAGAAGTGTTGTCTAGCATAGAAGACGAATGCAAAAAAGTATATAGGTATTACCAACAAGAAAGTGCTAGCAACCAACCATCTTTCATACATTCTTCTTCTTCTCCAACACAACCTCTAAAAAGACATGATGTTTTTGCGGCTAGTATTGAAAGCCTCAGAAATAGAATGTGCGGTGGTATCACTGTTAACCAAATTAGCGAGTTTGATATTTTTGTTTTGTAGGGTACTTTACCGCACTTTCAATGATGACCCGAGATGTTTTGAACATTCAAGCGTCATCAACGGCTTCTGAAAGCGCTTTTTCTACCGGCAAATTTCAAATAGGAGAGCACAGACACTCATTAGCCATAGACAGCTTGGAGATTGCAATACTATTCAGAGATTGGATACGAGCGGAGCGGAGAAGGTGCGGTCAATCAAAGATCAACAAAGAAAAAGACGAAAACTACATCTTATTTGAAGGTATGAGTAGCGACGTGGATCAATTTGACCAACAACCACACGACATTGTGAAGAAACTAAAAAAAGTATTTTTTAAATTGACAATTTATTTAATTATAATTTTTACTATGTCATTTGCAAGTTTTGAACAACACCACAAAGTTGTAATTTTCACAATTGTATATGTATTACCAAAAAATACATTTCAATGAAATAATATAAGAGACACAAAAATAATCTTGGATATTTTTATTACACTATCTTGTTCAATTATTGAGTTATTCATATATTTAATATATGTTATTTTTTTAAATAAGTGCAAAAAAAATGACCCCGACCCACCCCGGCCCGCGAGACCCGATACCTTTTCCCGACGGGATCGGTACCGGGACGGGACATCGGTCAAGCTCGCCAATCCCGCCCCACCCCGATCCCACCCCACTCCTCATCCCGCCCAAACCTATTTATATGCATCAACGTTCTGGTTTTGTCCATCCAACTACCCCTCAGTATGTATGTCGTCTTCGTAAGTCACTATATGACTTGAAACAAACTCCTAGAGCATGATATGATTGTTTTGCTCAGTATATTTGCAGATCGGATTTGTGTGCAGCAGGTGTCATAATTATCTATTCATTTTTCACCGAGGTAGTAGCATTGTTTATTTACTGTTGCATGTTGATGATATTATGCTCACTGCCTCATTTGAGTTGTTAAAAAATGAGATTATTGCACGGCTCAAATCAAAATTTGTTATGAATGACTTGGGGAAGTTGAACTATTTATTGGGTATTTCAGTGACTAGATCTGCAGATAATATGTTTCTTTGTGAGCGTAAGTATGAAGAAGAGATTGTCTACAGGGCTAAAATGGCTAATTGCAAGATCATGGCTACTCCAGTTGACTCTAAATCAAAGTTCAGTGCTTTGGATGGTGATCCGGTGTAGATCCCACTCTCTACAGGAGTCTTGCACGTGCATTACAATACCTCACTTTCACCAGGCCAGACATTGTTTATGTCGTTCAACAGGTATGCTTGTTTATCGCCCACAGAAGCTCACTCATCGCCTCAAACGTATCATTCGATATGTTAAGGGCACACTTGACTATGCTTTGCATCTGTACCCATCCTCCCCGACTAGGTTGTTAGCATATACAGATGTTGATTGGGAAGATTGTCCGGACACACGTCGTTATACCTCAGGCTACTGTGTGTTCTTAGGGGATAACCTGATTTCTTGGTCTGTCAAGAGGCAACCCACACTATCACGTTCGAGTGCAGAAGCGGAATACAGAGGTGTTGCTAATGTTATTGCTGAGATTTGTTGGCTTAGGAACCTACTTTTGGAGGTTCAGTGTCCACTATGTAAGACTTATTTACTTTATTGTGATAATATCTCTGTTGTTTACATGTCTCATAATCCGGTTCAGCATCAGCGAACCAAGCATATTGAAATGGACATTCACTTTGTTCGTGAGAAGGTTGCTCTTAGTCATATCAGGGTATTACATGTGTCAGTATGCAAACATATTCACAAAGGTCTTCCTAGACATCTATTTCTTGACTTCAGATTCATTCTTAGCGTACGACCGTCTCCCGCTCCGACTGAGGGGGTGTATTAGCACACGTGTATATCATTAATTAGGGTACATATTTATCATATTGTGTATTGTGTAATTATGGTAGGATTGTGATCCTTGTTATAGAAGGATTCAACAATTGTACACCTATATATATTTGTATTAATGAGAAAGGTTGCTCAAGGTAAGATTAATATAATCTTACATTAAATCTACGTGATTGTGATTATGGGAGCTTAATTTTACCTACGTCTGCGGTTTTAAAGTACTCTACATATTGTTTTCATATTCATATTTTTTTATAGATTTTTCTTGTATATTTTTTAGAGTTTTAAGTTTCAATTGATTGTGGTTTTCTTTGTACGTGAAGTCAAATATTGTGATTATTCAATTCTTGTGATGTAACAATTTTTTGGTTTCTTTTATAGGCGAAGAAGTTGTGATAAAAAGGATTATACAATGTATTGGTGCACAACACAATCTCAACTATGTTTGATATTATAAGACAAAAAAAGCCAGATTCTTCTTACGTAAGCACAAAATAAAACACTTCGGATAGTTAAGATATAGAGTTTTGATGATTAATATATGAAAATAAATTGTGTGGTTATTGCATATTAAATTTCTCCTTTTTTGTTTGTATACTTACGAAGCCTCTTCATGATTTATTTTTTTAGACATTTCCTTTAGGTATGGGCACCATTATTGGAGCTGACACTTTGGAGCTAATTATAATTAAGTACAACATAACATGTTATAAAAATAATTAAGCATCTTACATTACAAGAATAAGTGTCCGTTGTGGCGGATTGGGATCAACAGTCGTCGTCGCCTCGTCGGCTCGTCGGGGGTGGTGGACTGGTGGTGACGCAGGGTATGGGGGTAGACAGAGGGTGTCGGGGTCGGGGATGTGACGGGGTTGGTGGTGGACTGGTGACGCAGCCCGCAGGAATGTGACGGGGTTGGTGGTGGATTAGTGGGTTGGGGGTTGGTGGTGGATTAGTGGGTTGGAGGTTGGGTTTAGGGATTTTGGGTATTTGGGTTTGTGAAGAAATGAAATGAAATATTGGGGATTTGGGGCTGGGTATTGGGAGGGACGGGTAGGGGTGCACAATTTTCGGTCCGGACCGAAAAATCGGACCGGACCGACCCTCTTTGGACCGGACCGAACCGGACCGAGATTATCGGTCCGGTCTTCGGTCCTTTAAAAATCTTGTTTCGATTTTCGGTCTGGTCCGGTCCGGTCCAGGGTCGGTCCGGTCCGGACCGATTTTTATTTTTTATTTTTTATAATATATATAATTCCTAATATATATAATATATTTAATATATATAATTCCTAATAAATATAATATATATAATTCCTAATTTTCTAAATTCCTTCCTAATATATATAATTCCTAATTTTCTAAATTCCTAATATATATATAATATAATTCCTAATATATATATATAATATAATTCCTAATATATATAATTCCTAATTTTCTAAATTCCTAATATATAATATATATATATAATTCCTGGGTTAAGGACGTTTTTTTAAATTGAATTTCCAATACTGAAATTGACATTCTCGAACGCGGTGCCACGCAATTTTTACGTTGAAATATATTGTACATCGCGAGATATTTAGATTTGAAAATGGGAAAAACGTAACGATTTGGGGAAAAAGAGAAATTGAGGGCAAGATGGGCGCTTTTTGGAGAAATCGGAGGAATCAAATCAGATAGGCCACCCCGTATCGAAAAATACGTGAAATCAAAAACAAAATTAGGTAAAACGGACGTCCGAGCGCAAAGTTATGGCCAGTATAAAGTTTGATCAATTTACAACCTATATTTCATATGTCAATACGTCCGGAAATTTGGGTGGAAATTGCTGGGGTCAGAAATTTGGGAAATTTGGGGATGGGGCTGGCTGGGAAATTTGGTGGCTGAAATTTGGCTGGCTGAGTGCCTGAGATGGGGATTCGGTCCATCGGTCCATTAGACCGACGACCAAATTGACCGGGCCGAGACAGAAATTCGGTCCGGAGAATCCGAAGGTTCGGTCCTCGGTCCGGTCCGGTTCGGTCCGGTCCGGTCCGGTTTTGACCCTTTGTGCGACGGGTATAACAATATGAAATTTAGAATTTAGAAATTAGGGGAATTAAATCCGGTCCATTCCGGTCCGAACAGGATAATTTCAATTTTTATTCGATCGGACCGGAAAATCGGAATCGTACATATTTAAGGATCGGGGACCAGATCGGAATCCACTGATCCGATTCGGTCCGAAAATGTACACCCCTAATTAAGATACTTGATAATTAAATCGCAAACTTCTATTCAAGATAGCACCTCAAGTTGAGAATCATATTTGTGTGCAGTGGCGGATGTACCTTAAGCATGGTGGTGCAGTTGCACCATCAGATTTTTTTTTTTTTTTTGCTTTTTAGGCATAAAAAAAAATTACTTCGTATGTTTGTACCATCAGATTTCGTTGTCTGGATCCACCACTGTTTATGTGTCGCATGAATAAATTTTGACTTTCGATCACGGAAAACAGAAGTAGTTCTTGGGATCACGTAAATTTTTAAATTAACTAATTTTTTAGGTATTTTTTCGTGGAAGAACTTTAAGTTTGAAAAGAGTGATTTGTTGATGATAGAATTCTCTATCCGAATAGGATTGAATTACGTTCTTATAGTATTATTTTTTTGTGCTTTGATTGTTTTTTTAATATATTTTACGTTGGATAAAGTTGTTTTAAAATCTTTGCCTAACTATATGAATCTGTTTCGGCTCCTAATCCTAATCAAGTTCTAACTTTAGTCCTACATATTATTGAAGTTCAAAGCTATAACAATTTCGTACGAACACGACCTCTTTGAGCAGCCTATATCCACTATATGAAGGAGCCAATGTGGTGACTTTGCTTTTATTATGTAATAGTTTTCAGTTATTTTTTAGCTGATTTTGTTTTATTGATTCTTCTTCAGGAATTTTTAACTTTGATAAGTAATGTTGGAGTATTTGTAAAGGTTGTCCAGTGGGCCGGTCAGCCCAATCCCGCCAGGCCCGGCTCGATATCAGACACACTTTAAAAAAAAACGGTTGCGGGGTTCGAACTCGGGATGGGACTAGGGCTCGTCCCGCCCGTCCCGATCCCCCCCCCCCCCCTTTTTTGCAAAATAATCGTTGCACAACGGGCCAATTTCTATTTTGACCGTTTGCAACTGCTATTAACGACCATTTTGCCCCCCTCCCTATAAACCCCCTACCCCCTTAATATTTATTTTTAACTCCTAAATTAATATATTTACACTTTAATCCTATTTTTCAACTATAAATACCTCATTTTTCTCCCAAATTTTCCTGTCATCTCCCTAATCTCTCTCTCTCTCTACAAGTCTACATTGCACACTAAATATATTATTTAATTTTTTATTTCTATCAAAGTTCAAAAATTGGGAGTGAAGTTGACAACTAGCTTGAGGATCATCGAGCAAAGTTTCAATTTTCAACCTCGATTACACGTCGATGTTACATCGACGTTTGGTACCTTCGTTCCTTCTTTAAATTATTATTGTTACTTAATTTTATTATCTTTAATTATTTATTTGCATTATTATAATGGAACGAAGTGAATATTTTTCTGGATAACCATTCCTTGACTGATTACATGAGTCTTATTGTCTCTCATTATTAATATGTCATCTACATATATAACAATGAAGACAATACTTTCTTCCTTGTGCTTACTATAAACACAAGGATCTTCTTTGCTTCTAACAAAGTCAAACGATTTGACTGCTTTGTCAAAATAAATATTCCAACTCCCCGAGGCTTGCTTGAGTCCATAAATGAACTTCTGTAGCTTGCATAATGTTTTGGGCTTAGTCTTGGATGAAAAACCATCAGGTTGTATCATATACACCTCCTCAATTAGGTTACCATTGAGGAAAGCAATTTTAACATTCATTTGCCAAATGTCATAATCATAGTATGCGTCTATTGCAATCAAAATCAGAATGAACTTAATTTTCGCAACAGGTGAAAAGGTTTCATCATAATCGACCCCAGGCCGTTGATTATAACCTTTAGCCACCAATTTTGCCTTATAAGTCTGTACCTTACCATATGCGTCAATCTTCTTCTTCTTAAAGATCCTGTTTGCATCCTATGGGTCTAACCCCTGCCCTGTTGCCAAATCAACCAAGTTCCAAACTTGATTTATGTACATTGAGTCCATCTCAGATTTCATGGCTTCTTGCTATCTCTGCGAATCAATGTCTAACATAGCTTTGCTATAGGTTGTTGGTTCATCGTCATCAGGAATATCTATCTCAATGTGTGTTTCAATAAGGAGATTAAGTCTTTCAGGCGGACGATGAGTCCTAGTAGTCCTATGGAGTTGATTATTCTGCGTTTCAGGAATGTCATTTTCATGTATTTTCTGAATGGAATGATGTACAACCATTGTATCATCTTCCATTTGCTGTGTATGAGAGTCTTGGATTTTTGCACTCTCTCTCACAACACTCCTACTGGCTAAAGGGTGTACTGTAAGTACTCAATCTTCACCAAATACTCCCATTGAAACCTTGTCTAGGTCATTCGACAGGGGTTCAACTTATGTGTTATCTTGTGGTTCTTGAATTTCTTCAAGTTCTACCTCACTGCAGCTCTTTTTCTTGTAGACATAGTCTTCTTCAAGGAAAATTGCATTTCTGAAAACAATGACCTTATGTTCTGCAGGAAGATAGAAATAGTATCCCTTAGTTTCCTTTGGATACCCCACAAAATAATATTTCTCACTTTTAGATTTCAACTTGTCAGTAAGCATCTTCTTTACATGTGTAGGGCACCCCCAGGGTCGCATGTGTTTAAGTGCTGGCTTCTTGTCATTCCATATCTCATATGGAATTTTCTCTACTGACTTTGAAGGAATCATGTTAAGAATATAAATTGAGCTTTGCAATGCATATCCCCAAAGGTATGTTGGTAGAGCTGAGAAACTCATCACGGATCTAGCCATATCTAATATGATTCGATTTCTCCTTTCAGCAACACCATTCATTTGTGGCGTTCCGGGAGGTGTCCATTGTGATTGGACTCCATAAAGCTTCAAGTAATCGAGAAATTATTTACTTAAGTATTCACCTCCTCGATCTGATCGAAATGTCTTGAAACTTGTTTCAAGTTGCTTCTCTACTTTTGACTTGTACTCCTTGAATTTCTCAAAGGCTTCGGATTTGTGTTTCATAAGATACACATGCCCAAACCTTGTGAAATCATTTGTTAGAGTGATGAAGTAAGGGAAGTCTCACTTAGCTTGAGTTGGAAATGGCCCATATACATCAATATGGACCAACTCAAGCACCTCTTTGGCTCGCACACCTTTCCCAGAAAGTGGCTTGTTGGTCATCTTTCCTATCAAGCAAGATTCACAGTTACCATAGGACTCTAAGTCAAATGGATCCAGGTAGTCTAACTTTCTTAATCTTGCTATCCTTGATTCATTGATGTGACCAAGTCTACAATGTCATAAGTAGGTGAGATTTCTTGGATTACTTATCTTACCTCATTTATTTTGCACATTAAAAATTTCACGACTACAGTTTAGAACATACAAATCATCCACAAGCGGAGCATTTCCACAAACAAAATCATTGAAAGACAGTACATAACTGTCATTGGCAATAAATGAGAAAAACCCCTCAATGACTAACACTGAGATATAAATAATATTCTTCGTTAGCGAGGGAATAAAATAACAATTATTTAGTTCTAAACAAAAGTCTCAAGGTAAATCTAGTTTATAAGTTCCCACGCGTTCAACAACCACTCGTGCTCCATTTTCAACGCGCGTGTCTACCTCCCATGGTCCAACCTTTCTGCTGTTAGTCAGACCCTGCACATTATTATAAGTCTGTGAGCCACAAACAGTATCCAATACCCAGCTGTGAGAATTACTTATAGACATATTTATTTTAATGAGAAGCATACCTTGTCCAGTAGAGCCAGGAGCACCTAGTGCTTTGCCTCCTCTTGGAGCTGTGCAATCATTCTTCTAGTGCCCTTTCTTCTTGTAGTTGAGGCACACATCCGCAACCACCTTTGTCTTATTTTGAACACCTCCTCTAGGTTTCAAAGATGTGGGTGCAGTAACTGCCTTACCCTTCTTCTTCTTTTGCATGTTCTTATCCTTGGGTTTGAACTTGATAGATGAGTCCACCATAAGCACAACTTTACCTTTAGAGGTAGATGATTTAAAAGTCTTCAACATTTTGTGAAGCTTTGGAAGACTTGCCTTGGTTCCATTCATATTGAAATTCTCAAATGAACCAGGAAGCGAATTCAGGATCAGGTTGACAGAGACATTTACAGACATATTCGTTTCAATCGAAGCCAACCTTTCTATTAACCCAATCAACTTCAGAACATGTGCTGAAACTTGACCCCATTCGTTCAAATTACACTTGAAAAGGTCTCTCAATAATTCATACTCCATTATATGAAAATGTGAGTCATAGAGACTCTTCAAGTGTTCTAGCATCTCGTTGGGGCCCATATTTTCATGTTTCCTCTGTAACTCCACAGTCATTGATGACAATATTACACATTGTGACGAGGTAGCATCATCTAGATGTTTCTGATAAGCCACCTTGTCAAACATGGCATACTCATCAGACTCTTCAGTAGGGACTGCGGGGAACAATATGTATAACACTGTAACACATACTCAATACCAAATGCAAATTTCTCAACCAGTCAGAAAAGTTTGCTCCAGTAAACTTATTTGTTTCAACCAACAATTTCAACGATAGATTCGATATTTTATATATTCTGAAGAAATAGATAGACTTGAAATTAAATTCTAATATAATTTTTATTGAACACATTCGTTAACTAATTAATACGGTATTTTATTTAATTAGCTCCCACTATTTTAACATACTCTTCGACCCCATGAAAGAATACAGATTCATATCAAATATGGTCATAATGGGTCAAGATACAGGTTAATGTTATCTCCGTATTTTCTGTGGCTGATAACTTCAACAACATAACCTGGTAGGTCTCTAAACCAATTATAAACAATTTATAACTCTTGTTTGACCGAATATTCTAAACAAAAGATATGCGTCCCTCGGTTTGTCTGACGATGTGGCGCCAAGAGAGCCTAGCAAGTCAATCCCGTTATACGACTGCAATTATGTATCTAAGTGAGGTTTGCCTTATAGAGCAAAACTGTGGTGTAAATACTCATGAAGATTTATCACCCACTTCTACATTTAACATGCATCTATGAAAGAGTCTGAGTCCTCATAGACTTAGAATAAAAGTTGTGGCATAAATATTCATCTCACCGAAAAAGATTTTGCACTATAATCAACTATAACAGACGACACATTCATTTTAAAAATGAGACTTTTATTAAATTTTGGGGAACATTTTTAACTTAGGGTTTTAACCAAGATCAACTCTAGCATGCCTTATCAAATAAAGCATCTTAATTATCATGCAAAGTTATTTAAGCATATATTAGGCACCGCCTTCCCAAACATGATATTAAGTTATTTAAAAACATATTGGGTGCCGCCTAACCAAACAATTATTTGTGGATGCTATTCTAATAATTTAAATGACAAACATGTTGACATTTAACACGTAAACATTATACTTATCAAATAATATATTGTATAATAATAATCATGGGTTAAACATTCTGAAATCTGAAAATTTTATTTTCTAGATAGGTGGCGTTGCGGCGCCAATCATTAGGGCAACACCAGGCAGAAGCCTTTCGACTTCTGCAATAAATTAGCGTCGCGATGCTCCATTATGGAGTCGCGACGCTCATGAGATATGCGATTTGGCGTGGCGAAGCCTTTGACCTGCGTAGGAATTAGCGCGACGCTCACGTGGAGTGCGGCGCCTCTTGTCGATAAGTCTAGAATTTAAAACGAAGCTTTTAATCACGAATTTTGGACAGGAGCCGCGACTCCTGCCTTTCACCGTGACTGGCGCCGCGTCTCCTTCTTGAAACCCTAGCAGACGCCGCAACGCCCTACCATAGGGTCGCGGCGCTGACGTCCTGACAGAACGTATCCGTGTTGATTTTCTAAAAATTGTTCAAACCCTAAATCCAATTTAGAGATCAGACTACAGATCCTTTATCATCACCCACCAATATCAATAACACACACAACGACCATCATCCATTCCTACCCGTTCTTCATCGTGCACCATGTTCGCAATGAACCGGTTTGCTGCACTAGGCTTAGTTCGAGTTAGAACGTAATAACTTCCTCAATTTAACGTAGTTAATAATTTAGAGTGATATCAAAAGGTTAACCGTTCAGTCAATGTATGTATGATTTCAAGTAGCCTTGTTTTAATTTAGTTTAAGAACTAATTTTATGTTTAACCCATATTATTATGTTATTCAATTGTTAAATAATCATTGAACTAGCATGAGCTCTGATACCACTGTAGAGTTTTGTTGGGTTCAAAACACATAAGTAAGGCGCACCGAAAATTTAAATTTATTTTGCTTACTTACCCCCAACAAATCATTCTGGTATGGTTATATTACAATCAAACATGTAAAGACTTAAACAATAGAACTTACAGGTTGTTAATCTGGAATCTTTACTAGGGATGTCAATGGGGCGGGACGGGGGCGGGGGAAGGTACCCCATACCCATACTCGCCACCTAAAACCCACCCCCACCCCTCCCCACTACCCATCATGGATAGTAATTCCTCCACCTGCCCCACCCCACTTACCCTGCGGGTACCCACTTACCCGACGGGTAGTAAAAATCGTTATATAAGAAAAAAAAATGAGGTCATAGAAAATGGAAAAAATGAATTTTTTTCACTATGTGTATCAAATATCAAAGTCTGAAACTTTACCAAAATATTAGGAATATTAAAAGGTTAAAATAAAGAGTGAAATTTATATAGAAGAAGACAAGAAATTTTCTAGTCTTTTCAAATGATCACAATTGTAAAAAAAAAGGAAAAGATAAACTACAATGTCATTACCAAAGTTGTCACATACGCACATGTAGAGTTATTGCATTGTACCATACATTTTCACACAAAAATATTAAATTCTTTTGAAGGGTACCGTACACTTTATTTTAAATGATGATAATAATAATAATAGGTTGATGACTTGACAAGGATCAGGGAGTCTTGACAAGAATAAGGGATTTCAAGTCCTTGTCTAGTTAAGAATACCAGAAATCAGCATAATTAAAGAATTCAACACAAACATGTACGGGGTGGGTAGCGGGGCGGGGAGGGGCGGGGCTGGGTCTTATATGAAATCCACCCTGCCCACTACCCATAGCGGGTAACACTTTTGATACCCATACCCGCCCCACCACCCACCAAATCATCCTCATACCCACCCCAACTGGAGCGGGTGCGTGGCGGTACCCGCATTTACCCGCCCCACTGACATCCCTAATCTTTACTTTAGGAATTACACACGTTCCCTTCGATTGCAAGCACTATCCTGAAGTGTATTCCTCTGTCAATAAAGTTAGGAAATCTTGACAGAGGTTTGAGAGAATTTCATTTCTAAACTCTAAGTCTAGAAAATGATTTTCATTGTTACTAAAATTTATGGGGTAGTGCTCTATATATAGGATAGATTAGGTCAATAATCAGATTAGAGTTGGGCCCCAAGTCTGACCCAAAAACCGAGGTGCGCAGAGACAATATGATCGCCCACTACCGGCCTGGCCGAGGCTCGATCCAAGCAGACGCGCGCGCTGCCTGAGCCGCGACTCAGTCTGGTAGGCGTTGCGACTCTTTACGTCCCGTTTCGTCAACATATATTCAGCATGTTTAATTGAATCCAAAATTCAATTTTGACTTAATTAAATAATTTCCATCAAATAGAAATTATCCCAAAGTTATTATCAATTTAAATATCTCAATTCCAAATCGAATATTTAATATTGTCTCAATACACCCTTAGATCGAAAAGACAATCGACATAGTGTGACCCTATAGGCTTTCACATATCGATACTAATCCAATTAAAGTTCATACAAAACTCCTAGACTGCGCCGTACGACGAACTCAATATGTGAAGTACGTTTACATGAATCCAACAAACATAACCTTTATGTGAGATGATAAATTCCTTTCATTCACGTCACCCTCGATCAAGCTTCGGATTTGTCATGTGTCTATGCAAATGGATTGATCACTTTATCTCATCTATATTAGTCGATAACTAGACCATATTCTAAATATGTATGTTTTCATTGGTCAATGACTTGGTCGACCTAATATTACTAAGAAGTTGAGGACAGGGTCAAAGTACATTACTCTGTAAACAAGGTGCGTATTGACCTCAAGTCAAATGACCTTTATCTCTCACACGCTGATAACACTCTAGACATGTATAACAAATAGTTTATCATCAGGGTATACCAATACTTTTCAAAAGTATCCATGTGTCCATCACTAGTAACCATTACTAGTAGCAGGTGAGACATACTATATTCTCCAAGAATGTGATGCAGACCACATGCCAACTTATAACATATCATCGATATCTCATTCTCGATGATCATTAGTCGAGACAACTTTGAGAGTTACGCTCTATCATCAATATATCATTATATTAATGACAACGTAAGTTCAAATGATGCACACTAATGAATAATTACAAACAATCAAATAATAATTTAATAATTGCAAATGTCATAATATATTAATCTTATTAATAATACGAATGTGTACGAGTACATTTATCCCTAATAATGATTGTTTCTAGCACATGCATACTTTCACTAATAGGAACAAAAGAGAGGGAAAAAGAATTGTCGTATAAAGTCTTTAAGGAAATCAGATGTCCGAATAAATTCCTACTTTAACTTTTACTATATATTCACATGCAATCTACTTGTAATGGATGTGTACAAAAAAATTGTCACTCTGCCTGAGATTCGAGAAACTGGAGAATATATTGCCGAACTGAAGCTGCATCCAGAAGTTACAGCTCGAGTAAGATTGACAGTGTACGCCAATTGAGCATAGGTGGCTTTCTGGTGCAGTTGATGCCAAGTCAGGAATTTGCTGTATCGGCTCTCCGGGTCATGGTACAATAATTTGTTGATTCCAATGACTATTATTCGAGCAAGGGGAACATGGATTTGGTGCTATATTAAATCCATATTATTCAATCCATACATAATTAAGTTGCAAACTTTTAAGTTCTTGATAATACAGACGATAAATTGAGAAAGATTTTTTTTTTTATGATCGAGAAATTCGTCTTGAGCCAACTCTTTAAGCCTGGAGTATGAAACTCGAGGATGATGGACCCGCCCCTCTACCCTTTTTCACTTAAAACTCGAATGAGTTTGCTTGGTGTATGCTTGAATTTGTGACTAAACTTGAGAAAGAATGCTTATCCAAAACTGCTGTTTTCTTTTCTTTTTAATTTCATTTTTCTTGTCAGGTAGGGAGGATGCTACAAACAAATGTAAACATCAGATTCAGACTCCACATATGGACCCCTACTTTGTAAATGAATTTTCTTCTTTTGAGATCATTTATCCTGACCTGTAACATCAGATTTGTCATCCTAAGCTTCTTGTTATTTCAATTGTCATTGTGTGTCTTCATTGCATTGACTTTTGTAAACTCCCAAGATTAAAATCTTGTACCTATCTCTTCTATTTCTATTATTTCTATTTCAATTATTTGCTTCCAAGGAATGAAAGAAATGGTTATATCCACTATGACCATTCACCTAAGGGTCTCATAATCATCTTTAAGTAGATGTGGATTTAGGCGCGTTCAACAGAACCCATTACTTCGGGTTTCAAACTATGTGTACCATATGCATAAATGATTTAAAACTGCATACATCTAATAAGATCTGTTAAATAGTGTCCAAAACAGTCAGCAGCGCCGCGACCCTTAGGACACAGCGCCGCGGCCCAGTCCCGAACACTGTTCCGTGAACAGTGTTACACTTGATGTATATTTGGTATATATTAGAATTAGTCTTGTACCATAATTATTATTGTAATATTACCATAATTGTGTAGTTAGTCTCCTTATAGAATAGGGTTTTAGATGTAAAGTAGGAATATGATTCTCCTATTGTAACTTGTATATATATGTCTTTCATCAATAAAAATAATCAAGGGATTAATTCTTTCATAGTATCAAGAGTCTATGTTCTTTTCCTTGCTTCCGCTTCTCAATTTCTTCTCAAAATACCGTGACAAATCCCCCCACCCCTTGTTTTTTTCTAGAAAATCCGAGTCCTCCCCCCTTTTTTTCTACAAATCTTGTCCAAAGTTTGTTCTTTCACCATGACTGATAAGAACACTTTTCATCATGCCCTCACCGTTTCTAACATCAAGAGCGTCCTTCCTATCGTTCTTGACCTAGAAAACGTCCAATATGAGACGTGGGCAGAATTATTCAAGATTCATGCTATGACACATAAAGTTCTTCACCACATCATCCTTCCCACTACTCCTACGTGTGGGTGATCTGGCCTACATCTACAACGGTTGTGCCTACCAAAGAAGCAGATCCAGACTTATGGGTCATGCTGGATGCCAAGGTTCTCCAGTGGATTTATGTCACTATCTCTTTGGATCTTTTACATACGATTATAGAACCCAACTCCACAACTATGGCGGCGTGGAATCGATTGCGTGACATCTTCCAAGATAACAGTCATTCTCGCATTGTTATCCTTGAGCAGAAATTTTCTCAGGTTGCTATGACGAATTTTCCAAACGTTTCCTCTTATTGCAAACGCCTCAAGGACTTGGCAGACCAACTCCGCAACGTGGGTTCTCCCGTTTTTAATAGTCGTCTAGTTCTTCAGATGGTTACCGGTCTATCCGAGGCCTATACAGGGGTTGCTTCGGTTATTCGTCAAAGTAACTCCATGTCGGAGTTCTATCAAGTCCGCTCTATGCTCACTTTGGAAGAAGCGGGTTTGGCTAAAAGGGCATCGATCGGAGCAAACCCCTGTTGACACCTAATTTTGACCCGAATTTTCCAATTTTTTTGCAATAAAAGGGCGCCCAATCTATGTTTTATTTTTCAATTTTATTTCAATTTAAACCCGATTTTATTTTAATTTTCAACCCAAAAACACTCCCAAAATTAAACTCATCTTCTCTAAGCGCAATTATACTTTATTGATCCATCCCATGAGCCCAACTGCCCATTTTTAGATTTCAAAGCCCAAACCCACAACCCCAAAATCTAATAAAAAAACCTATATAAAGAGAACACTTCTCTTCTCATTTTTAGGAGGGCAGCCGCACATCCACTTTTTTACATATCTCCCACTTTATGATCTCTCTCACTTCACCATCTCTCATCCCCATTAAACCTTCCCTCTCCGCCGCCACTGTTACATGCCGGAGCTCGGAGCTCCGGCGAACTCCCAAACTTTCAGCAGAAGCACCCCCTTTTATCATCAATACTCCTCTCATTTTTCAAAACCATTTTCATCCTCCCTTCTCTCCTCCACAACCACCGCCCCAACTCCAGAGAACCGCAATCTCTGCAACTCACCCCACCGGAGCTCGGAGCTCCGGTTAACCCCTACCAGTGCTTCACCAACCCATTGACCTCACCATTTCCCCAAATAAAGCTCTGTACTTCTCAAAACTCTTAGCCGTCTCACCCGACATCGCTGCCTTCGACGGAGGGGATGACCGGCGAGGGTCACCTCCCGCTACCCCATCTTCGTCTTCTCTGATGGGTCTATACCTAGGCGTTGCTCCGGCGATAGCCGTGGAAGCGACGCCTGCTCCTTTCTCCGGCGATCTCCGATGGATTTACTTTTGAAAAAAATATATTATTATTTGCCTTCGCAGATCTGGCCAGAGTTTTAAAACTCTGGTGATCTTTATCGGCAATTCGTTGGTGCCCTGCTTCTATTTTCATATTTGCATTCGAAATGCGATTTCTCGAACCGGTTTCGTCTGACTCGCTGTTTCAATTATTTTTGGTTATTCTGTCCAGTCTTTCAAAGGTGTGCTGGCTGATTTTTAGGACAGTTCCTACCATGTTCCTAATTTGTGATAAATTTTGCCCGGGTGATTACCTCGGTGTCTGTATCTGTTTGCTCCATTTATTATTATTTTTTTGCTTCGGGACTTTGCAATCGTTGGGTCGTTTTCACATCGCTTTTAGCATGACTGTTGGTTGCTGTTTCGCAAACTATCAGACTGATTTTCCTTTGATTTCTTTGCAAGAATTGATTTTGAACAGATGATATACTGACAATACGATTGCTTTCATATTTTGATGCACTACTGCACTAAAAGAACATATTACTATACTTGATAAAACCCCACTGATTTAAACATGATACTGCACTCGCAATGGCCGATGAAAGATTTATCCGTCGATTTTGAGGCCTCTATGATAAGCGAGACGGAATATGTGGGCAAGGATGAAAGTGAAAGAACAGACGAGAATGCATAGTATCGTTCACCGGGAGGCGAGTCGACCGCAGTCGAAGCGATATTGGCTTCTCATGTCTCAGTATCCATGACATAACACTAGCTGAGCCCACACTATATAAAAAAATATCTTATATATACATTGTATTTATTTGACGATTTATCTTTTGTATACTAACTCTTCTACTAAGTGTTTTTTGCAGGTACTCGGAGGCGCATTCCAAAGTTAAAACCTGCAAATAAAAAATGAAATACCGTTAAGTTCTCTTCACTCTCTCTTTATATGATTTTTGCTTTCGTTACAATCTTGTTAAATATATCTCTTTTTTAAATATCTGCATTCCTAGTTTAAATATCTCTTAGTTTAATAATTGTAGAACACCTTTAGAATTGTAGAATACATGTCAGCACAATAATACCAACCTAAGTTTGACTGGATAACCGCAAGTTAGCGGATCCTATATTATGGCTAACTCCTTCCCGTTAGGATAATAAAGAACTCTTACCTGAAATCTCATAAAGTTTCACAGACCTTTAAATGGAGATCATTCGTAGTAGTTTATGCTACATTTAAAAGTGTCCTAATTCACTAGAATAATTAGGTGGCGACTCCTTAAAAACAGTGATTCAATTCCAGGAATCACCCATATGTCGTATTCTATTTTTGACTTCGGTTAAAATGGGGTGTGACAACCCCGTCGTCATGATGACTGCTTCTAATTTTTCCCCTTCCAATCCAGCCAACGTGACCCAAAATCACAACAACAAGAGTGGTAAAAAGGGTCAAAATCGGAAGAATAATACAAAAGAATCGCGGCGGCAACAACGGGGGCAACCATCAACGATTACCGGTGCAGGACCCACAGGCCCATGGGCGGTGGAATGGGTCCGCCACTTACGCACGTGGCTCAAGAAGACTGGCGCAAAGATTACAAAGATCGCGCGCCAAGACGCCATCGCAGCACCACGGCCCAACAGATGGCAGCCAAAGAGTCCCAGATACTGGTCTCGCCCCCGCAGGCCCACAACGCAATGGGCACCACTCAGACAGACATTGAAGCAGCGATGCACACGCTTGGCTTGACTCTACCAGACCCTAATTGGCACATGGATACATGTGCCACTACCCACATGACATCCGACCAAGGTAATCTCTCGTCTTATTCCAATTTGAGCAGTAATCGTGGTATAATTATTGATAATGACAGTTCTATTCCAATAAAGTGTTATGGTAATAAAACTTTGTCCCCTCCTCATCCATCACTTGTCCTGAAAAATACCCTTCATGCCCCAAAATTAATTAAAAATTTGGTGTCTGTCCGTAAATTTACCACTGATAATTGGGTCTCTATTAATTTTGATCCGTTTGGGTTTTCTGTGAAGGATTTCAAGACGGGAAGTACTCTCATGAGGTGTGACAGTAGGGGGGATCTTTATCCAATCACACCGAGTCTCAACATCTCGCGTCAAGCTATGCCATCCACTTTGCAACTCTTCATCATTCCTTGTGGCATGCTAGTCTAGGTCATCCTGGGTCGTCAATTTTATCTGTTTTAGATAAGAATAAGTTAAATTCTTATAAGGGTACGCATAGTACTCCAAATTGTCAATCTTGTTCTTTAGGGAAAATTATTAAATTACCATTTGTAGCTTCGAATTCTCATACTTCAATGCCATTTGATATTATTCATAGCGATTTATGGACATCTCCCGTTCTCAATTCTACGGGTCATCGTTATTATGTGTTATTTTTGGATGAATATGCTAAATTTTTATGGACGTTTCCAATTGCGAAAAATCACAAGTTTTTTCCAACTTCACAAAATTTAGAGCTTTCATCAGAATCCAATTCGAATGGAAAATAAATAAAATTCAATGTGATAATAGTAAAGAGTATGACAATGGAAAATTTAGGGAGTTTTGCACAAAATGGGATAAATTTTCCTTTTTCTTGTCCACACAGGTCCTCACAAAATGGAAAAGCAGAACGAAAAATTTGTACGATCAATAACATTATTCACACTTTATTGGTTCATTCTTCCGTCCCTCCATTGTTTTGGCATCATGCGCTACAAATGGCTACCAATCTACTTAATATTCTTCCATCTAAAGGTTTGACATATTCCTCCCCTTTTCAAGTTTTATACAATAAGACTCCTTCGTATTCTCATCTTAGGGTCTTTGGATGTTTATGTTATCCACTGTTTCCATCCACTACGATCAACAAACTTCAGACACGTTCTACTTCTTGTGTGTTTTTGGGTTATTCGTCAAATCACCGTAGTTATAAATGTTTTGATTTGTCCTCTAAACGAATCATCATTAGTCCTCATATCCTCTTTGATGAATCTCAATTTCCATTTTCTAAAGTAGAACAACCCGTGCCTAGTTCTTATGACTTTTTGGATGATGCTATCTCCCCCTATATTCTCCGTCATTTTTTAGATTTTTCAGGAAATATGTCGTCAGCGTTGCGACCCTCAGGGGAAGCGCCGCGTCGCCAAAACTTCAGAGAACAGGGGCCTCTAATCCCGTCATCAGCGCTGCAACGCCAAAACTTCAGAGAGCCATACAGTTTTTCTGGCGCTGCTGGGCCTTCGACGGAAATTTCTGAGACTTCTCAAAATTCCCAAAATTCACCCAATCTAGCCCAGAGTCATGGTCCAATCACTCGCAGGTAAAAGGGTATTTTTAAACCAAAAAGACATTTCAATTTGAATTCTAATGTTCTTAAATCTCTCTTACCCTATAATCTTGTGTCTCCTTAAATGACCCTAATTGAAAAATTGCCATGACCGAGGAATATAAGGCTCTTATTGATAATAAGACGTGGGAGTTGGTACCCAGTCCATTTGGTGATAATATTATTCTGTCTCTGTGGATTTTTGTTCATAAGAAAAATTCTGATGGTTCATTTTCTAGACATAAGGCTAGACTTGTAGGTGATGATAAGACTCAACAGGTTAGTGTGAATTGTGGTGAGACATTTAGCCCGGTGGTCAAGCAGGCTACCATTCACACTATGCTCAGCTTGGATCTTTCAAAATCATGGTACATTCATCAGTTAGATGTGAAGAATGTTTTCCTACATGGTGATCTTCAGGAGACAGTGTATATGCATCAACATTTGGGATTTATAGATACTAGATATCCTAATCATGTATGTCTATTGAATAAGTCCTTGTATGAGTTTAAGCAGTCTCCACAGGCTTGATATAAGAGGTTTGCTGATTTTGTTTCGACTATGGGTTTTTCTCACAGTAGGTCGGATAATTCATTATTCATATATCGTCGGGGTTCTTCCATGACTTATATACTGTTATATGTGGATGATGTTATCTTGACTGCCTTTTCTGATGCTTTGAAAAAGTCTATTATGACAATGCTCAGTTCTGAGTTTGCCATGAAAGACTTGGGCCAATTAAGCTATTTTTTGGAAATTGTTGTAACTCGTCATGCAGGTGGATTATTCTTATCACAGATGAAGTATGCAGCAGAGATCATTGAGAGGGCTGAGATGTCATTCTGTAAGTCCACTTCTACTCCAGTTGGGTGCTGCAACTGGCTCTCCCTATGAGGATCCGACCCGCTATCGTAGTCTTTTAGGCGCTCTTCAGTATCTGACGTTCACGCGACATGATATTACATATGCCGTACAGTAGGTGTGTTTGTTTATGCATGATCCCAGAGTTGAACATATTAATGCGCTCAAATGCATTCTTAGGTACATTTAGGGAACACTTGAGTATGGCTTGCATTTGTATCCTTCGTCGATGTCTACACTGGTCTCCTATACAGCTGCTGATTAGGGGTGGTTGTCTTGACATCAGGCGGTCTACGTCTGGCTATTGCATGTTTTTAGGTAATAACTTGGTCTCATGGTCTGCCAAACGTCAATCCACACTTTCACGTTCAAGTGCAGAGGCTGAGTATCGAGGGGTAGCCAATGTGGTTTCTGAGTCATGTTGGTTACGAAATCTACTGTTAGAGCTTCATTGTCATATTGAGAAGGCTACCTTGGTATATTGTGATAATATAAGTGTCATCTACCTTTCTGGTAATCCAGTTCAGCACCAGCTTACTAAACACATAGAGATACATATTCACTTTGTTCGAGAGAAGGTAGCTAAAGGACAAGTACGCGTCTGTCATGTCCCTTCAATATATCAAATTGCAGACATCTTTACAAAGGGTCTTCTCTCAGTCCTTTTTGAAGATTTTAGAGACGCCTCAAGATATTTAATACCGGCCCGCTATGATCGGGGTGTGTTAAACAAAGGTTCCAAAATAGCCAAGAATATGTTCTTAGACACAGCACATCCAAGTCCCTAACATCGCGTGAATAGTGTTACACTTGATATATATTGGTATATATTAGAATTAGTCTTGTACCATAATTACTATTATAATATTACCATAATTGTATAGTTAGTACTTATAGAATATGATTTTAGATGTAAAGTAGGAATATGATTCTCCTATTGTAACTTGTATATATATGCCTTTTATCAACAAGAATAATTAATTCTTTCAAGATCACATCCAGTGCTCTAGTTCAGAATTCGCTTATGTATTTAAGATAACTGGTTTTCTCCCTCGACTATCGAGTCCCTCATTAGGGAATTCTTTTAAGTTGTTTCATGGTATGGGAATGAGGTTCTCCATTCCTATTTGTCCATACATGGTGTTGCTAAGTCCAGTTTATAATAGGGAGTATACAGTGCTTGAGTAATATGCATTTTTACATGTGTCTTACCTTGATGACAATTGCTTTGACATTTTCAAATTCAAGAGCGTGACTTAGTGGTCAATAAAGTGTATTGATAATCATGAGGTCTCAGGTTCAAATTCTAGCAGAGTTATAGGCACTAGGTGATTTCTTTCCATCTTTCCAAGTCTTGGTGGACAAAATTACTCTGTACTGATAATGGTCTGCACATGTACTTCGTGAAATATTTGGGTGCGTACAAGTTAACCTGAATAATATGATTATAAAATAAAATTGCTTTAACATTTTCCATTGTAAAGTTGGAAGAGGCATGACATGAAAAGTTTCTCATATGATAACAAGAATAATTATTTTTGAGTGTCCTTTTTGCCCATGTTAATCCTCTCATCTTTGTGTTTGGTCATCATCTGGGGGCCCAATACAGAAAAGCAACTAAACTGAATATTCAAACACTAGGGAAATTATGCACACTTAAAATAAATGCCAAAAATGAGAGAAGTGTTTATATCTGACCAACTGGATTAGCAAGATTACCTAATTCTTTTTGGAAATTTACTAATGTTGAATTAAGTTTAACCTATTATTTATGACTTGAACAATTGAAGTACCGCACGTCGGAAACATCATTTCCACACAGGTGCACACGTTGTACGAAGAATCGTAAATTTCCTTAGTGAAAGAGATATTGGTACATAAACAAAATGTTTAAGACATAAAATGATAGACGGTTGTTGACCAAATGACGAATATTTCATGTTGGTAAATGAAGGAAGAAGTGTACGATGTGTAAAAGCTGAAACGAGTCGGAAATCGCCGCGGAACAGCGAAGGACTGCGACGCAGCACCGTCGGAGCGCCGCGACGCCTCCCGCCAAGCGTCGCGGCACTAATTTTTGGTTTGGCTACTGAAATTCAGGTGCCGCGGCACCTCCCAGGCAGAGCCGCGACGCTTCGGAGGCAGAATGGTCGACCGGAAGCTGAAAAGTTTCTTGCTTTTGGGCTGGTTTGGAGCATTAATTCTCCATTACTTGGCACATGAATTCAACAATTATTTGGCTGATTGAAACCTCTCAATAAGTGTCATTACAAGGCTATGGATTGCCATTAGTTGGCTAGATGAGAGGTCATCTTTCTCACACTATAAATTGAGACCATTGGCTCAATTGAAGAACACTACACTAATACTTGTATTCATATTTTCTGAAACTCTTCCTCTCTAAGCATTCTTTCAAACACTCAAGGTTCTTCTTGAGAAACACTTGAGGTTCCTTTGCTCTTTGTTAGTTGTTGTTTTATCTTGGGAGACAGTTGTCCATTACCGTAAAAGGATATAAACGCAATAATGTCTTAAGGACAGAGTGAATATCACTCGACTTAGCAACGCCTCTGTAACTCTACCAGATTTAGTGCCTTTTGGTTTCAGGTTATAAAAATCAAGGGGCTTGCTGCAGTTGAACGAAGATCCAAAGATCCAAGACTCCAAGATTGATTCAAGAACGAAGATCAAGACCTCAAAAGCTTATTGTTGCCACAACTCTTGTTGGCTTCAAGTTTATTGTTATTGTATTCCTATTATTTACCCTTTCGAAGCACCAGTAATAGTTGTTTACTATTCCCGTACATCCATTGTGTAACTCACAATCTTAAGACATTATTTGTACTAGTTCTATAAAGATGTTTGCCAGCAGATATGATCCCAAATCAGGCTGTGATCTTCTTGTTGAAACCAGTTCTGTTGACAGTTCAAACACTATCCTTATCAATAAATCTGGTCCTAGTTTTGGGTCCCTCTTTGAGATAGTTACACATCTATTTTTGTCAAATGTGGGATCTCTGGATCTGATACTGAGCTTCAAGATATTGCTGATAGTCATGCTGGTACGACTAAGGATCAAAGAAAAGTTGGTGTCACCGTTCCCGAGAGTGGTGGAAACAAGCGCCTATAAAAGGTTGAAGATGCCAAATGAGACAAGAGGAGAATGCTAAAGATGGTGTTCTATCTTATAGCAGAGGGCCTACATCTGTCCCAGACAAATGATCCAAAGAATGGTAAGAAGGATATGGACAGTCAGTCCAACGAAGAGACAGATGTGGGCCAGAATCCAAAAGGTCTAAGGTAATAATTATTCCTTGTCCATAATGTGTTTTGATAATTTCTGAATAAAAATGAATAAAGCAAGGGTTGGAATATGAAGTGTTTTCATTAAAAAATTATATTCCCTACACTCTAAAATCGAAAATTGGATCATTTACCTTCCCGTTTAGAGATTGGACTATTGTAAACAATGGTTTAAAAGATATGTACTTAGATTGTAATAAATTGAAATTATGGACAATCCTAAGAAAGGGAAGAAGACTAGAGGCCTAGAGACAAACATGTCACCGTTTTCGACAGAAGATCTGTCTTTTGAAAGGATAGTATTGGACACTCAGTCATACAAAACGGGCGACTGGAGTGGGCCAGAGTTTTCCAGATCTTAAACGATCTGAAGGCCAAAAGAAAGGCAGAAAACAAATTAGACACTTAGTCTGCCAAGGCAACTGGAGTGGGCCAGAACATCTAGATCACATATGATCCGACGATGCCTTAACCACGGGCAAGAGGTTGTTCATCTAAAGCAACACCACCTTCAAAGAAGAAGGAGTTGAAGAGGTTTTCCTCAAAGGACTTCAGGAAATGAGATCACTCTAAAAATAGGTGATACATGTCTCAAACTTGGTTTCAGAGACGTTGTTGGTCAAGCTGGTTTGAGACTAGTCCAACAGGTCCATAATAACTAAGAATGGTACATTATGTCTGTAGCCAAATGAATGATATATTTGTAATCCGTGTATCTATGCCATCATAGATTAAGACACGTTAAATAGAAAGTCATTCAAAAGCTAACTGAGTAGAGATCGTTGTCTTCTGTCGACATAAACCCTCAAAATAAATATGAGGTATGCGAAGAGGTAAAATCACCTCTCCATTCCATCAAAAATAGCGAAAGAAGCGTCGCTCCTCTATAACTTAGTCACACCTACGTGGGTGATTTGAAGCTTGTACAAATAGAGGGGGGGAGATAAGTACGTTGTGATCTTCATTGACGATGGTAAAACATATTACATCCTTTATTGAAGAACAAAAATGAATTTGTTGAAGCGGATGACAAAGCAGAAGTGGAAAAATTACTAAGTCTATGGATTGATGAATTCATAGTGATAGAGGGGGAGAATGCGAAACATTGTTCATCAAATGATTGCTTCTTACTCACCTCATTCTAAAAGTGGTTAGCCAAGTGGAAAACCAAACGCCCAAAATATATTGGGCAAGGTGATCCTTACTGCTAATGTGATTCTCAACAGAACTCTGCATAAGGATAAGAATGACCCTCCGTGTGAAAAATGGAGAGTATCCCATCTACAAATATTCGAGCAAATGCGAGAGGAGCCCCGGGCCACTCGACTGTAATGGGCTTTGTTTTTCTCTCATTCACGTTGATAGCCCCGGTTCAGTTCAAGCTGCTGCGATGATATGGAGTAGTGTGGAAAATGTTGACATACCAAAGTCAAAGCGGGTCAAGTTGGACCTAAGACTGTAGATTGTATATCCACTGGATCTGCAAAGAATAGTAGTGCTTATTGCATCTTGGTGCCAAAGAATGTTGAATTCTTTGAAGATAACTTTCCTTAAGAAGGAAAAATAAGTAATTGCTCGAGATTAACAAGAACCCGTGTGCTCGAGGTTAACAAGAACCCGCGAGTGCCTGATTGTATGGAACTAGACGTTTCAGATCTACAGGACTCAGAAATTATTGACTGTCCAGAACTTAATGTTCTAGATCTACAAAACTCAGGGATTCTAGATGTTGAACCGAGACAGAGCAAAAGAGGGGACAAAGACTTGTTCCAAGCCTTCTAGCTTGTATGGTTAAGAATAAACCATAGACAATTAACAAAGAATTGTCACCTCCAGAAGCACTGCTTTGGAAAGAAGCTAAAAAGAGAAATAGATTCCGTCGGATAGAACCATACTTATGTGATGGTTGATCTTCCTCCTGGAAAAGAACCTTTGGGTTGTAAAAAATGGATACTCAAATTGAGTAAAAATTAGATGGATCTACTGATGAGTGTAAGACATCGACTACTTGGACATGTGCTCCACTATGAATAGCTTAACATCCATGGTCATTACAGTCTTGCGTGACATGGATGATTGAGACAGTATTCCTAACCGGAGAGTTGGTTTAGTGGAATATTGGGATTCTTCCTGAACTTCCTTATTGGTCCCTGAAATGTGTACATTTTGGTCCTGAAAGTTTCAGATAAAACAGAAACAATGAATCTGACTACAGAAACATTGACTATGAGATTGGAAAACCAACAGTCTGAGTGTGGAAGAAGAATTTATATGGAACAACCAGAGGGGTATGTGGTTCCAAGGAAGAGAAGCAAGTATGTCGACTTGTCAAAACTCTGTGTGGGCTAAAATAAGCCCTGAAGCAATGGTGCGAAAACTTTGATAGTACTCATCTATCGAAGGGTTTCTCCGTTAATGAATATGAGAAATGTGTCTACATGAAAGATAATTCTGACTCATTCGTTATGATGTGCCTTTACGTAGATGACATGTTGATCACAGGGTTGACCCTAAAGACTAAGAGTATGTTGAAATGATATTTCAATATAAATGATATGGGTATTGCAGATGACATCTTAGGAATTGGAATTTCTAAGACATCTAACGGACTGGTCTAGATCCAAACTCATTTGTGAGGTGTTTGACAGTCTCGTCGAAAGGCACCAATGAATATGAATCATAGAACTAATTGGAATCATGGTGCACCCGTATATCAGGAGCGATATACGCAGGTCACGTGTAGTTCAATGTATCTCACACACTACACCAGACCCGATATCGGCTTACAAATTAGAACTAAGGTTCACTCATGATTCTAAAAATAATTAATAGAAGGTGTTAAATCGGATATGACGATATCTGAAATGTTCTCTTATCTATGGATTATGGTATTCTGGATGTCCAACGGTTCTGGAAGAATACAATGATGCAAACTGGATATCAGATTTGAAGAACACCAAAATCCACAAGTGGATGTGTATGGTGTGTCTTTTGAAAATCCTCTGAGCGAACTTGCATCGGCTGATTCATGATGGAATTGGATTTTATCGCTTTGTACAAAGCATAATGAGAAGTTGAGTAACTTCACGACCTCTTAAAGGATGTCCCTCATTGGGAGTAACTCGTGTCTTCATCAGTTATACACTGTAAGGGCACGAATGACGACGTCTGGACATATCTGTCGGAGATATAGGACTGTATGGAAGTTGATCATCATGAGTGACACTTCCTTGATTACTAATCAAAGGATATAGAAGACCCTTTAACTAAAGGGATACCCGAAGATCAAGAGTTCTGCCGGTATAGGAAAATTAGTATAAAACCCAAACTATAAGAACTCATACGGTGGATACCCAACTTTACTGACAGGAGATCCCAGGAATTAGGTTCAATGGGAAAAATAAGTCGTAAAGGTTTAGTTGAGCGCTTCGGTGGAAGCAAGAGCACTTCGGATGATGATTTATGTAAAGAAACATGAGTCCAAAGTCGTTCCCGCGATAGACCTTAAAGTGTTACCTGCATGGTGGGTAGAGGTTAAGTTTTCAAAACCTTTCATGATACTCACCGGATGAGGTTAGGTTTGGGGGAACTTTTTGTCATGACCCGACCCGACGGGCCGCGACCCGGTGCCCTAGCTGGACACCCTTATACTGACCTATCACATATAATCAGACTGAGACTAAGGAAAATATAGGAATATGTATCAATATGATGTGGACTAATAATGCCACATAACAAAGAGATTCTGTCCCCTGAACTGTCATAGCAAGTCATAATACCAAAATAGGCAAGCCGACAAAGCTGCCTCTGTACACGGGATTATCTGACCACATCCATATATCTGACCAAAACACATATACATGTACCAAACACATCTACCACCCACACCTGTCTACAGACCTCTAGGAGTATGATAATGAAATATGACGGGACAGGGCCCCACCGTACCCCTAAATATGCATGAGTCTATAATAGAAGATCTGTACCAAAATGACTAGGCTACGGAACAATGGAGCTCTCCAAATAGCTGAGCAGAAATCCTAAGCTGGAGGATCACCAAACTAAGTGAATGCACCTGCGGGCATGAACGCAGCCCCCCGGGAAAGGGGGTCAGTACGAAAAATATACCGAGTATATGAAACATGAAGTATTGTAAAGAAGATCATAATTGGTCAAAAGATAACAGTAGACAAATATGATAATCAGTATACCAATGTACCCGTGACTTATAAAATGAGAGTCAAAACATGTCCATATCATATACCGTACCCGGTCCATTATGAGACTCGATGAATGAAGGCATATACATATACATACCGTACCCGACCCATTATGAGACTCGGTAAATGAAATCATATACATATACATACCGTACCCGACCCCCTACTGAGGGTCTCGGTGAAATCATATAATGTGCACATATCGTACCCGGCCCATTCTGAGACTCGGTAAAATCATGTGGATGCCTGTCCACGTATATCGTACCCGGCCCATTCTGGGACTCGGTAAAATCATCATATATGTACATACCCAGCCCAGGACTCGGTGAAATAATATAATCACATCAAGCACGAATAGAATATCATGAGTAACCTTATACAAATTAAATCATCATTTGACTCTCAATGGAATGAATAGAATGAACTATCACAAGAAAATCAAAGGCACTATCATATCATGTATCACTAGGAATTAGGATTCATTGGAACTATGTACGTCCGCCGTACATTCATTTATGTAAATCATGCCAAAAGAAAGGATAGTTTCACATACCTTATTGTCGAACTAACCAACTCAATATTTAGAATTCGTCTTAATTAGTACTTCAACCTATAACAATAATAACATGTCTATCAACTTTATGGTTACTAGTATACGTTATATATATCGAATGATAATTTCTTTTTTATATACAATTCGGACAGCACTTCCCCTAGTTATATACATATCTACAACTCACAAACAAAGTCAACAACATCAATAATAAGACACGTCTCAATGTCATAACCAAAACAGTCCCATATATTCCATATACGCCATCGTTATATATTCCTTCTCTTTACGTCCATGTAATACAACAACCACAACAACCAAGGTGACTAATACACCTATTTCTCATGTAAATACAGTCCCTTAATCCATATTAAAACAACCTTTAAAACAGTCCATACTTCTAGCAACAACGAGAGTTCAAGTCTTATAGTTTGCAACATAACACTCTTCTACACCTTAATTCCTCTAAGACATATATCCGCAATTACAACAATGTATATGCATGTTCATAGCTTATAATTTCAGCATTATAACTCAACAAAACAACCCTTGAATTCGACACAACAATACCCACTATTTTTGGATGTCACGGTCACAACAACATAATACCAAAACTCTTCTCATAATTCTTTAAAATCCAATTCACGTTTCAACACTTTCATATAACCAATTACAACTTTAAATATCAAGGTTTCCTTCAATTTTAACATGCAATTAGTGACAATGATAACAACAACAACCATCAAACCCAATGTATACAAAACAACCCCAAAATCGGCAACAACAATATCAACAACAACCATATGCATTTTCTTTCTTCTCATTTCTCTTAACACAAGTTCATCTCTTAACTACAACATCATTTAACTCCAATTACTTTATAAGAAGAAGAAATCTTACCTTAACTTAAGCCAAAACAGTCCCTAGTATCTCGGCATTCACTACTCCATTGTGCACCATTTCTTCAACTTTTAATGACATGCATGCATCCTTTGTAAGCTTGAAACCATCTTACTTACATGTTTTTCTTCCAAATAGTTCATCTCCAAAATCTCAATTTCTGGACAGTTTCGGTGGGCAGTCACTGCCGTGCCCCACTGTTTGGGGAGTTCACTATGGCTTGGAACTTAGTAGAGGAGTTTATTCTTGGAAGGGGGAGTTAATTTGGTCTATACTTAGTTATGGAGTTAGAGAAAATCTGTTTTGAGGAGGAGAGAATATGGAAGTGTGTGGAAGGGCAGATTTTCGAAATGGAGGGTAGGGGTGAGAGGGACATAGATATAAGGGCTGAAAAAGTCTTGCATGTTGTGTGCTTTTGCCACTTGGAGGGCATAAGGTGCCACTTGTTTTGCCCACTAGTTTCCACTCATCCTCTTTTCTACTAAAGTTAATCTCACACTTAGTTTAAATCCTGAATTTTTCGATAAGCTAGTCTCATTTTATACAACACTAAGTCCATAACCCCATTGGGAATATTCAACTACTAGTATTAATTTCCATCGTCACATTTTTTGTATCCAAAATTATTCCGTATTGGCTTATGTAACTATACTTTTCTTCCAACACTCGAATCTTATTTCCTTAATTACGTTCTCAATTTATTGTCCTAAAATTACGGGGTGTAACATCCTTCCCCCCTTAGAAACATTCGTCCTCGAATGTTCATAATAGGTTTCATGCTATAAAAATTTCGCCATAGTATCTTCTATAGCTATACCTACCAACCTATATTCAGCAAACCCATAGATGCCTCACAGGGCCACAATTTATTTCAAAGGCAACAACAACCTTATCCAAACAACAATAGTTCAGGGATCATGGCAGCAAGTAACAACAACTATGTCACAACCCGATCCCGGGCCCGCGACTGGTGCGCTACCTGGGCACCCTTACAGGTATACATCAGAGATAATCAGTGGAACATACATAAACTCAACAAGAAATAAATAACAGGTTAGCCGATAAGGCTACCTCCCTGGATATATACATACGTAAAACCAAAAGCAGTTACCTCCCTTTTTTTTTTACAAACCGACCCACAAAATATGACTACAGACCTCTAAGAGTTTTAACATAACAAATGTGACAGGACAGGGCCCCACCATACCCCTGAATGTACATAAAACTACATCCTCAAGGAACTGTACCAACAGACAAAGCCTCCGGAGAAATGGAGCTTTCCAAGAACTGAGCAGTGATCCTAAGAGCGAGGATCAGCAAGCTATGTACCTCAACTTGCGGTATGAACGCAGCCCCCCGAAGGAGGTCAGTACGAAATATGTACCAAGTATGTGAAACTGAAAATACTGTAATGAAATCATAATAGTCTATATAAAGCTGGAGACATGTATGATAACCAAAATAATAGTACACGGTGCCTTGCCGAAGTGAAAGTAATGAAAGTCAATTTTACCTTGTATAGACTATTTCAACACCTGAACAATAGTCACACCAGGGCTATGGACACAAGCCCTCAAATATCATCACACAATCCGGTAAGGGTCTCCAGCCCACAAATATCAAAGCGTGCCCGTGGAATCCCCCATCACTGCCGACAGCCGTAAGTGTAAATTATAACCATGTGACGCGCCCGTGGCATCCTACCTCACTGTCGGCGTACACATATACAATATACATATATATCTCCTGCCCGTGGAATCCCCCATCACTGCCGACAGCCGTAGGTGTAAAATATAACCATGTGACGCGCCTGTGGCATCCTACCTCACTGGCGGCGTACACATATACAATATACATATATATCTCCTGCCCGTGGAATCCCCCATCACTGCCGACAGCCGTAGGTGTAAAATATAACCATGTGACGCGCCCGTGGCATCCTACCTCACTGTCGGCGTACACACATACAATATACATATATATCTCCTACCGTGGAATCCCTATCATCGCGACAACCGTAGTGTGTAAAATATAACCATGTTCTGCCTGTGGCATCCTACCTCACTATCTACATACATATACAATATATATATATATATATATATATATATATATATATATACTCGGTACCGCCTGCTTGTTGTAACTCTGTCAATTAATTAATTCAGTATTTTGAATAAGCTATCTCACATTTTTACTATTTTTTTTTTTTTAATTTATCAAACCTATTATCTCGTTTCATCTCTTTTATCAACCTTATTATCTGTTTCATCTCTTCCGTTCAACCTTAGTTCCTAACAATGATCGTCTTTAGCCTCACTTTATTTTCTCGCCCATACCGTCCCATCGCGACATTCAAACGGGCCTTCAAGTTAACCACCGTTAACGAGGGAATTTCTGAGCTAATCCATTGAGGTTATTAGAAAGTTTAACGGATAACCATATACTGAGTTTAAAGAGTTGATGATAAGATTTAAACAAGATATAAAAACTTTGAACATATAAAACGTAAATATATTTCAAACATAACTTCAAACATAATTTACATAATCATAAGGGGAGATAACTACTGAAAGAAGACTTACATAATTTAAGAAACAAGAAGGTTTCCCTTTCGGGGAACCCCGGGGGTTACTAGCAAGCTGACTGGAAAATAAAGTAAACTATTGCTTGGATCTTAGATGGATTTTATACAAGAGAGAGGGGAGGAAGTAGAGGAAACATGGTTGGTGTTTTTTCTTCTTTTTGTTCTCCTCTTCGTCTTTAAAAGTCTCCTTTATAGAGTCCGCGGACTTGAAAGACGGACTTCACAATGTTAAAGAATCTTTTCTTTTCAGCCGGGTGCGCTGTGGGCCCCATCGTCACGTGAAACTTTTGAAAGAAGCTTTTTCCATTTTGTCGTTTATCGTTGCTGTCCCCTTTACTGTTGTTGCATTATTGTCCTTCTTTGTCTGCCATTATTTTTCTTTTTGTCCGTGCTATCCTTGCTGTCTGGTCTTATCAACTTTATCATTATTTTCTTCTAGTATCTTCTTCCTTCTTTTTACGTGTCTAAATTGTGGAGGGCTATTGAGTCAAAACTCATTCCCGAATCATATCCTGCGTCTGGATCCTGTGCTTCCTGAAAACTGTCATCTGAGATATCTTCCATGTTATCTTCTTCAGGATTATGGCCCAAACTTTGAGCTGAATTATAACCTTGCCCCTGGACTGGTGAATCTTGAGGGGACATATGCTTATCTTGTGTCGAGTCCTCTTTCTGATTTTCTTGATCTTTTCTAGTTTGTAAAAGTTTTTCTAAAGTCTCTTTAATTAGTTGTTCCATCTCATTTTTAGCGGTAGTTCTGGTTTGTGATGAGGATCCTTGGGTGAAACTCCTCGGTAGTCTTCGTCTAGGTTGGAGAGGAATTTTTTCCTCGTCTTCACTTTTTGGCAAAGTGACAGCCATCAACGGGTTTGATAAGTCTTTACCGGCTACCGTTTGAACCGGACTAGTTGTATCTTGATCCGATACAATGGATTTATTTGCATTCAGAGGGGAACGCACACCCTTCTCATCCATTTTTTGAAGAGATGGAGAACTCTGTTTCTGTCTTTCAAGTATTTCTTGCTTTAGTATGTGTATCTGTTCTGTGAGTTGTGTATTTTGTTTGCTAAGTAGTTCTTTCGTATGGTTGAGGCGACGAACTGTGTCTGTCATAGTAATGCAATGGTCACAAAAAATTATTTTATCGGTGTCTTTCTGGATGTTGTACTGAGGGTTTTTTTTTGGGTTTTGTCTGAGTGATGGTGAGATATAGTAGTTTGGTCCAAGTATTCCCCTAGTGTAATCCAAGGCTTCTGTGAAATCATTAAAACCTTTAAACAGAGGTTTTTTGATGTCTTTTATTGAGTCTAAAACTTCGATCCAGGTTTGGAAAATACCATTAGTTTTTCCATGTATGACTACATAAAATTTAAAACGTTTGTCTTGATTCTTTTCTGTAAAATACTGACATAAAGAATTTAAAGATGCTACAAGATGGCTAGTGTCTCGTTTATTGTGAGAAATCCATAAATTGTCTATTAAACACTTCTGTTGTTTGTCTACTAAATATTCTGGTAAAACTTTAAACGTTAAGTTTGACGCTGGAAAAGAAACTAAATTATTTTTTCCAAAATAAAGTCTTTCTAGAGCTGGAGTCTCCATTTCTGAGAGTGGTTTGAATTGGAGATTCCCCAATACCTTTTGTCTATAAGTATCTTGGGATGTGGCTGCGCCTTTTCCCTTGTCTTTCTTCTGATTCATGCTGCGTTATAAAAAGATTAATTAGGCTTAATATCTAACCTGCTAAGTTGATCGGCTAAATTATTGTCTTTTCCCTTTATGTGTTCGAATACTAAATTGTATATTGATATAGTGTCTAGAAAATTAAACCATCTCCTTCTTGGAGAGCAATAGGTTCTTCAATTGGCATTCTCATACCTGATGGTTTTACATTTTCTACTGGTTCTCCAGTTGTTCTATATACTCTTCTTCTAGGTACATTTCCTGTACTTGTATTCATCAGAAATTGTTCTCCTGTGGTTCTTTGAAAAGGGCTAGAGCTAGATGCACTAGTCTCCATTAATTCTTTTTGACTTACTACTGAGTTTATTTTTGATTCATATATATATATATATATATATATATATATATATATATCATGCCCGTGGAATCCCTCATCTCGGGTACATGACTTCATGGGGAGCTAGTCCATGGAGTAATAATCGTACATAACATGCCCGTGGAATCCCTCATCTCGGGTACATGTCTTCATGGAGAGCTAATCCATGGAGTAATAATCGTATATAACATGCCCGTGGAATCCCTCATCTCGGGTACATGTCTTCATGGAGAGCTAATCCATGGAGTAATAATCGTATATAACATGCCCGTGGAATCCCTCATCTCGGGTACATGTCTTCATGGAGAGCTAATCCATGAAGTAATAATCGTATATAACATGGTCGCATGCCCCGGAATCCCTCATCGTATAAACATGGCCATGGGGTAATAATCGTATCCGGGAATTTAACCCGCATCCTGATCGCATGCCCCGGAATCCCTCATCGTATAAGCATGTCCAATGATCAATCACAATGGAAGCGTACCCGTGGAATCCTCCGTCACTGTCGGTACGTCCAAGTAAATTCACAACGAGACAGCCGACCCTCCAACTGAGATTCACGGCAGCGTAAAAATATAATACTTGCACTCAAAGGCTATCACAAGCAAGCATAGACAAGTTCATAAAATCTTTAGACTTTCATTATCATACAAAGATGAATCTCATTTTATAAACTCAAGGCACTTTCGTATTACTTAAAAATCCGGGAATTTAACCCAAAGTACTACATACTTCCATTCTTTTCAAAAGACTCATTTTCATATAAAACCCAAGATACTAACACCCGTAGTATCAAGACATGTCTACATTTCAAACAAGTCACTACATTTTTAGAAATACATTTCTAGGCTTCTAAATCAAGTGACCCTTACTTTAACACTTCAAGCAATTGATGCCTTTAAATCAAATTACCCTTCCTTATTTCAAGTCATTTCTTTGTTTAAATTACTAGAGAAAACCATCCTTTTAACCTTCCATAAAGTTGTTATAACCAACTTCCCATAAAGCCGTTATACTAACTTTATGCTTTAGAAGCTAAGACATCTTTAACCTTTCATAAAGCCGTCATAACTAACTTCCCATAAAGTCGTTATAACTCTTTATGTCTTAGATAAATTCATTCTTTTTATGACCAAGAGACTTATACTTTCAAATCCAGTTACACAACTTTCAAAATATTTCAAGTCTCTTAACTTTAGAAATCAAGTTTCTTAACTTAGAAATCAAGTTTCTTAACTTAGAAATCAAGTCCCTTATCTTTAGAATAGTTCAAGAATCAATACTTTCCAAATCAAGTATTCTATACTTTTTCAAGTCAGGAAATCCTTGTTTACCTTATTAGAATAAATCATTCTTTTAACCTTTCTTTAAAAACAAGTGAGTTGATTCTCTAACTCAACCAACTTAGAAATTCTTAAAACAAGTCAAGTATATCACATGAACTGACTTCATTTAAATCTCGTACGTCTACCGTACTATACATTTATAACTACTCATGCTCAAGAGATAAGAAAGTTTCCACATACCTCTCCGGTTCAATCCACTTTCTAAGTCCAATATGCCGTACGTAGTATGTCGACCTATAATGAACATAATACGTCTATTAGCTTCTAGCTTCAACGTAGAATATTCTAATTGTAAAGTCCCTTATTCTACGGAAAATTGGACAACACTTCCTTTGTTTCTACGTACTTTTCCACCTTTTCCAAGGCCCGTATTCATCAACCAAAACGCCACATTTAAGGCTCAACCAAATAGGTAACCAAAGGGGATTACACGCCTAACTGGACGTGTAAAATTCTGCCCCACAATTCATATATAATAGTCCATTATTAATAAGGCCAATCTCGGCTACGATAATGACAACATATAGTCCTTTTTCCATTCCTTATATCACAAGTTCATTTATCAATTACTACAACATGTAATCTTCAATTACATAGGAAGACAAGGTTTATTACCTCAATAAGCCCAAAATATTTCAAGGATCTCGCCCGCTTTAGCTCTTTTCCGCAACTCCTCTTCTTTACGACCCAATCTGCAATTAATGAACCTTAGAAGCTTCTAACCAACTTCTATTCTTGCTTTAATACCAAAATTGAAGAACACCTTAGGATTTGTTTCAAACCCTAACCACGTTTTGTGAAGATTTAGGGAAGGTGGGAGTTCAATCTTGGCTAATTCCTTTGTTAATATCCTTCATCTAGCGTGTAAGAACAACACTTGTAAGATTCAACAATCCTTGCCTTTGGTTCTTGGCCAAATCAAAAATGAGAGAGAGAGAAGAGCAAGTATTTGGATGAAGTTTTGTGTAGAATGGCCAAGTCTTGCAAGACTTGGCCAAGATATAGGTCTTTTCTTGTTCTAGAAGTTGGGAGGGACACTTGTCGCCCTCCCATACGTCCTTTACAACAAATATCTTCTAATTTTACACCATTTCCGCAGAAAATCCCACCTCGGCGCCTGCCCTGCGCCGTGGCGCACAACTTCGATTTCGGGGTTTCCGCGCTATGTCCTCGCGGCATGCGCCTGACCCTGTCTCTTATGTCAGCTGAACTTGTAACATCTATAACTTTCTACTCCGATGTCCTATCGACGAGCGGTTTGTTACGTTGGAAACTAGACTCAATTAACTTCATATTAGGATTTTGAAACACCTAAAAACTCCCAATATACTAGGAGATATACTGCTCCAAAGTTGACTGAAAATCTGTCTAAAAAATATTCTACCAACAACTTTTTTTTTCTTTTTTCCAAATTCGAATCTTATTTCCTTTCGTACGTTCTCATCTCATCCTCTTGGAATTAGGGGGCGTAACAAACTAGTAACATGACAATATTCATAACTCAGCAACCAGGGTAATTAAACACCTCAAAAACAACCAACATATATATATCAGCCATCTCAGTATAACAGTGCCAACAACCACAAATATAGGTAATGAGAACAATTCTAGATGCAACACAAATTAAGCAGACCCCAAGGCATGTAATAGTTCTTATCAAGACTTAAACAAACCATTTATAGACACAAGACAGACATGTAATGTATCAACTTAGTCATACCAATATAATTTAAAGATCATGTTTTAAAACTGAAGGGTTGAAATAAGTAATATCTGGTATCAAGCTAAGCTGGTCACTTTTTAAGCACAAACAAACATGTTAGGAATCTAATCAGTTATATCAATAAAGAATATACACTCATGGATTTAACCTGACTGTTCATAACCTCAGAGGCAACATGTAATATTGGATGATCCTAACAACCTTTTAAACTTAAGATTTTAGATATACTATTACATTAACAAGTACAAGTTAACTTAAGCTTTTACCTAGGCACATACTTGATCATTTGGTTCAGAATATAAACAGGGATAGGGCAAGTCTACCTCTTACTATGCTTCTAGACTAGTGGCTGATAGCAAAACACAGGTGGACCAAGAATTCATAAGTATCTACAACAATCAATTTAATGTACTAGTGTATACACAAAAAAAATGCAGGTAATGGGAATAGCCTCAGCACCTTGCCTCAGATCTACTTTATAAAAATAGTCAGGGCATATATCCATTTCCACTGTTGAATGACTGAAATGGGGAATAAGACTCATGCCACATAGAGGTTCAGACCAAACAAACAAGCATATTAATTAACTCACTGATCCAATATACATGCATATTTAGCTAGCAACAAAGTGGGGGTAACACTTCAACCAATAACTCATGGTAAGGTTCAGGCCATACATACTTATGGGGCTATAATTATGGTGACAGGAATAATTTATGGCAACATGTCATTTGCAAACTTAAACTAACCAAACACCTTATCACAGGAACTAGGGTAAATAGATCCTTTAAAGTTCATTCCATAATCAGGCACATGTCCCATAACTCAATTCTGGAAATGAACATGATAAGAAAAATATGCCACTCATGGGCCAACCAATTAGTAACATCAAGTTGAAACTACTTAGACTTAACATGACAAGCACTTAATTCACAGTTAATGACCACAAGATATTCTAACAATGACCAATGCTACTACTACTACCATGCTGAATATCAGCATAATAAGCATAAAAAGTTATAGCAATGAGCACCGACAGTATATGATTTAACTAGAACATGTTAGACTTGGCCCAAGTTTATCCTCCTAACTTGTTGGTAATATAAGACAACTAGCATTGTGATTTTGAGCCTTTACCCTTAACATGTAAATACAATTAAACTATGTGACTTGACTCACACAGTTCACTGTTGGCATTCAACTATAGGTAAGGATGTAACAAGTGACTAGACATATGTCCAAATCCACATCATTATTTACATAGCTCTCCACTCTTTTGTTGACATCTACAACTGTTTTCAATTTGGTAACAATGCCCCCTTTTCTTCCTATATAAAGCTGATGGTGATAAGTATAATCCCCAACTCTTAAAGGGTCAAAATAAGAACTTCTCTACTTACTGTTTCTAAGTTTGGTATCACCCCAAAGCTACAATCTTGCAGGTACCATCAAGAAGTGAATTGGGAGACATAAAATTTAAGGTACCCATTTTTTTGTATTTTCCATCTTGGGAAAGGGACAATGTCAATCAAAACTTAAAGAAATTTATAACTATACCAAATTAGATCTCCAATCCCAAGTGGTAACATGTAAACCAATTATCCGGACATGAGTAAGCATAAACAAATATATATAGACAGATCAAGCATATGTGGAGTACCTATTCATGACATGCTAACCTCATCAATTCTCACTTAATAACTTAATCAAATAGGCAGAAGCAAGAGAATACACATAGTTGAGGAACTACTCAGACATTCATTTCTTCCACATGTGATCTAGATACCTATTAGAACTCAAATGATCTTATATTATCTACCAAATTTACATAAAGGTAAAGGGGGTAGACACACTGTAGTAGTAGATATGGGAATATGTGGACATAACAGTTTGATTTAATCAACACATGGATACAGAACATGGGCATATACAATCAAACCAAACTAGATGCAGAGTTATGCACATGAGGAAGGGACAAGGTTATTTTAAATGGTTATGATCAGATGAATATTAGACTATTTAAGACTTATTGGGACATGCCAAGGATAGATATTACTATTAGAACATTTAGGGACATACAAGTAAGCTTTTACAAGGTAAGACATGATATAGTTTTGTCAACTGAACTAAACATCAAACATTTTAGTCATCATTTTCATTTTTTTTCTAACCTAACAGAGACTAAGTCATAGACATTCTCAATATGTACTAACCATATATGACCCTTTAAAATCAAAACATACACCCAATAGGCTCATAAACTATCCTTCAGATCATGACAACACTTAAACAAGACACACATCCATTTCAAAGTCATTAAGTGATCCTATCATAATTATAACAACATTCTTATGCTAAATTTTAGTTCCCTTATTATAGACAGAAAAAAAAACATAGAGCCCTTCAAATCATTTCCAAACCAAATGTGACCTTTACTACCAATATAGTCATTAAGTAAGCATAAATTTAACTTCAACAATCCAGTTTTAGTTCAACCACTGGTGTTTAAATAACATAACATGTGTAGTTGATACATGGATTAATCAAACATAGTCTCTAAGAGGTTTAATATGTTTCTCAAGCCACTACATCAACAATTCAAAATAATTTGTTCAGTTAACCAGGGGAACAAACCTCATGTTCATGTATTAAGTATACTAAATTAGTACATGTGCTAGTGAGGGTTTGACCTAACATGCTTTGAACACCACAGGACTTAAACAATCCAAGATGGGTTACGATGGACTAAAACTAGTATACCAATCACTTCAAAGTCATTTAAATGGATCATACAGGGTCAAATAAACCTTAAACTTAACAAGACAAACACTTAACACACAAATAATCGCCACATAATACTCTAACAGTGTTTTCATCAATTGAACATGCTAGACCTTAATAGAGTAGTCACAAATAGCCACAATATTCACATATACTACATAATTCTTGGCATAACATATTCAAGGTTTATAGTTAACTAAATAGGTAAACCATTTATTGCAACAGCAAAGCATTCCTGGAGTTATTTAAATACTCCCTTTTTCACTCCCTTAAGCACTATTAACAACATGTTTAGCATACGAATCTACTCCCTATTTAAGAAATAAAATACAGGCTTGGGTTATTAAAACATATTGCATTCTACTTTATGATATGCAAAGACAATTACGGGGGTAAGTTTAATCAAACATGAAAGATATCTAGGCAAGTCTAATTTGTTGTTTAGAGGTAGTCTCACTTAGAAAAATTGGCAAAGATAGGTCCTAACACAAGTGATTTATACCCAAACCACATAATGTACAAGGACATTAACAGACCACTTTGTTCCGAAAGAATTATGACCAAGACAAAATACATTTTAGAATACAAGATTGAGTAAACAATCATTCCAGTCATCACTTTAAAAGTTCAGGACTATACAAATTCATTTATACATAACATGGATAACATAACTCACAAAAAAAGCTGGAACACATCAACTAAACAGGGTAATATTGCAACATGTAGAGGACCATCTACACCTAAGTCCCATCCAAAAGTAGGACAACAATTAACCAACATCAACTACCTGCTGAACTAATTTCAAGGACTTATCAAGACAACTTGCTCCAATATCTGAGCCTAAACCATGATCATGTTATGTCCAAGAATTCAAACAGATACATACATGGATCATTTTTTTTATCATATACTATGGAACAGAGACAACAAACCTTATATGTACAACAGTAAAAATTCCAGTTTTTTTGGCATATCTCATATTCCTTTTCATATAAACACAGGCATACCAATGAATCATCACAACTAATATACTTCACATATACCATGTACTCTAACGAAGATCAAACATAAAATATTTTACTCAAGAAGGCCTTGATGTGGATCCATTAAACTGTTACCTACCTTCCAAACAATTATTCAGGCGTAAACAACTCATAATAACCCATAATCACTTCAGACAACACACACATGAACCTAGTAAATATGTTCGTATAGATGCACATCATCATCGCACCAACTATACCACAACCTTACCAACCTATATACAAAGTCCATATATTCCCTTCTGGGCCGCTGTCGCTTTCTTTGGAGGCATAGCTGAAAACACAATAATTCGTTAGTGAGAGATTATTCTAATAACATAGCTCTATCGTACGATCTTAGAGTTAGAAGAAAAGATAACATCCTAAATTTCTGGCAACCCCCTGCGTATAAGTATGGTACACAACATACCCATACACAAGAATCTACTAGACACAGTCTGTAGACATTCCGAGGACAAACTGCTCTGATACCACTCTTGTCAAGATCCGACCCGACGGGCCGCGACCCGGTGCCCTAGCTGGACACCCTTATACTGACCTATCACATATAATCAGACTGAGACTAAGGAAAATATAGGAATATGTATCAATATGTTGTGGACTCATAATGCCACACAACAAAGGGATCCTGTCCCCTGAACTGTCATAGCAAATCCTCATAACAGAAATATGCAAGCCGACAAAGCTGCCTCTGTACACGAGAATATCTGACCATATCCATACATCTGACCAAAACACATATACATGTACCAAACACATCTACCACCCACACCAGTCTACAGACCTCTAGGAGTATGATAATAAAATATAACGGGACAGGGCCCCACCGTATCCCTAAATATGCATGAGTCTATAATAGAAGATCTGTACCAAAACGACTAGGCTCCGGAACAATGAAGCTCTCCAAATAGCTGAGTAGAAATCCTAAGCTGGAGGATCACCAAACTGAGTGAATGCACCTGCGGGCATGAACGCAGCCCCCCGAAGAAAGGTGGTCAGTACGAAAAATGTACCGAGTATATGAAACATGAAGTACTGTAAAGAAGATCATAACTGGCCAAAAGATGACAATAGACAAATATGATAATCAGTATACCAATGTACCTGTACCTTATCAAATGAGAGTCAAAACATGTCCATATCATATACCGTACCTGGTACATTATGGGACTCGATGAATGAAGGCATATACATATACATACCGTACACGACCCATTATGAGACTCAGTAAATGAAATCATATACATATACATACCGTACCCGGCCCCCTAGTGAGGGTCTCGGTGAAATCATATAATGTGCACATAACATACCCGACCCATTCTGGGACTCGATAAAATCATGTGGATGTCTGTCCACGTATATCGTACCAGGCCCATTCTGGGACTCAGTAAAATCATCATATATGTACATACCCGGTCCGGGACTCGGTGAAATAATATAATCACATCTAGCACAAATAGAATATCATGAGTAATCTTATACAAATTAAATCATCATTTGAATCTCAATGGAATGAATAAAATGAACTATCACTGGAAAATCAAAGGCACTATCATATCATGTATCACTAGGAATTAGGATTCATTGGTACTATGTACGTCCGCCGTACATTCATTTATGTAAATCATGCAAAAAGAAAGGATAGTTTCACATACCTTATTGTCGAACTAACCAACTTAATATTTAGAATTCGTCTCAATTAGTACTTCAACCTATAAATAATAACATGTCTATCAACTTTATGGTTACTAGTATACGTTATATATATCGATCGATAACTTCTTTTATATATAAAATTCGGGCAGCACTTCCCCTAGTTATATACATATCTGCAACTCACAAACAAGGTCAACAATATCAATAATAAGACACGTCTCAAGATCATAACCAAAACAGTCACATATATTCCATCTACGCCATCGTTATACATTTTTTCTCTTTACGTTCATGTAATACAACAACCAAAGTGACTAATACACCTATTTCTCATGTAAATCCATCCCCTTAATCCAAATTAAAACAACCTTTAAAAATAGTCCATACTTCTAGCAACAATGAGAGTTCAAGTCTTATAGTTTGCAACATAACACTCTTCTACACCTTAATTCCTTTAAGACATATATCTGCAATTACAACAATGTATATGCATGTTCATAGCTTATAATTTCAGCATTATAACTCAACAAAACATCCATTGAATTCGACAGAACAATACCCACGATTTTTGGATGTCACGGTCACAACAACATAATACCAAAATTCTTCTCATAATTCCTTAAAATTCAATTCATGCTTCAACACTTTCATATAACCAATTACAACTTTAAATATCAAGATTTTCTTCAATTTTAATATGCAATTAGTGACAATGATAACAACAACAACCATCAAATCCATTGTATACAAAACAACCCAAAATCGGTAACAACAACATCAACAACAACTACATGCATTTTCTTTCTTCCCATTTCTCTTAACACAAGTTCATCTCTTAACTACAACATCATTTAACTCCAATTACTTTATAAGAAAAAGAAATCTTACCTTAACTTAAGCCAAAACAGTCCCTATTGTCTCGATATTCACTGCTCTAATGTGCACCATTTCTTCAACTTTTAATGACATGCATGTATTCTTTATAAGCTTGAGACCATCTTACTTACATGTTTTTCTTCCAAATAGTTCATCTCTAAAACCAAAATTTCTGGACAGTTTCGGTGGGCAGTCACTGTCGTGCCCCACTGTTTGGGGAGTTCACTATGGCTTGAAACTTAGTAGAGGAGTTTATTCTTGGAAGGGGGAGTTAATTTGGTCTACACTTAGTTATGGAGTTGGAGAAAATCTGTTTTGAGAAGGAGAGAAGATGGAAGTGTGTGGAAGGGATGATTTTCGAAATGGAGGGGAGGGGATGAGAGGGACATGGATATAAGGGCTGAAAAAGTCTTGCATGTTATGTGCTTTTGCCACTTGGAGGGCACAAGGTGCCACTTGTTTTGCCCACTAGTTTCCACTCATCCTCCTTTCTACTAAAATTAGGGACATACAAGTAAGCTTTTACAAGGTAAGACATGATATAGTTTTGTCAACTGAACTAAACATCAAACATTTTAGTCATCATTTTCATTTTTTTTCTAACCTAACAGAGACTAAGTCATAGGCATTCTCTATATGTCCTAACCAGATATGACCTTTTAAAAGCAAAACATACACCAAATATGCTCATAAACTATCCTTCAGATCATGACAACACTTAAACAAGACACACATCCATTTCAAAGTCATTAAGTGATCCTATCATAATTATAACAACATTCTTATGCTAAATCTTAGTTCCCTTATTATAGACAGAAAAAAAATATCGAGCCCTTCAAATCATTTCCAAACCAAATGTGACCTTTACAACCAACATAGTCATTATGTAAGCATAAATTTAACTTCAACAGTCCATTTTTAGTTCAACAACTGATGTTTAAATAACATAACATGTGTAGTTGATACATGGATTAATCAAACATAGTCTCTAAGAGGTTTAATATGCTTCTCAAGCCACTACAACAACATACCAAAATAATTTGTTCAGTTAACCAGGGGAACAAACCTCATGTTCATGTATTAAGCATACTAAATTAGTACATGTGCTAGTGAGGGTTTGACCTAACATGCTCTGGACACCACAGGACTTAAACAATCCAAGATGGGTTATGATGTACTAAAACTAGTATACCAATCACTTCAAAGTCATTTAAATGGATCATACAGGGTCAAATAAACCTTAAACTTAACAAGACAAACACTTAACACATCTACCCCCTACGCCTGTCTACAGACCTCAAGGAGCATGATAATGAAATATGACGGGACAGGGCCCCGCAGTACCCCTAAATATGCATGAGTCTATAATAGAAGATCTATACCAAAACGACTAGGCTCCGAAATAATGGAGCTCTCCAAATAGCTAAGCAGAAATCCTAAGTTGGAGGGTCACCAAATTGAGTGAATGCACCTGCGGGCATGAACGCAGCCCCCCGGGGAAAGGGGGTCAGTACGAAAAATATACCGAGTATATGAAACATGAAGTACTGTAAAGAAGATCATAACTGGCCGAAAGATGACAGTAGACAAATATGATAATCAGTATACTAATGTGCCTCTGCCTTATAAAATGAGAGTCAAAACATGTCCATATCATATACCGTACCCGACCCATTATGAGACTCGGTGAATGAAGTCATATACATATACATACCGTACCCGACCCATTATGTGACTCGGTAAATAAAATCATATACATATACATACCGTACCCGGACTCCTAGTGAGGGTCTCGGTGAAATCATATAATGTGCACATACCGTACTCGGCCAATTCTGGGACTCGGTAAAATCATGTGGATGCCTGTCCACGTATATCGTACCCGACCCATTCTGGAACTCGGTAAAATCATCATATATGTACATACCCGGCTCGGGACTCGGTGAAATAATATAATCACATCAAGCACGAATAGAATATCATGAGTAACCTTATACAAATTAAATCATCATTTGACTCTCAATGGAATGAATATAATGAACTATCACTGAAAAATCAAAGGCACTATCATATCATGTATCACTAGGAATAGGATTCATTGGAACTATGTACGTCCGCCGTACATTCATTTATGTAAATCATGCCAAAAGAAAGGATAGTTTCACATACCTTATTGTCGAACTAACCAACTCAATATTTAGAATTCGTCTCAATTAGTACTTCAACCTATAACAATAATAACATGTCTATCAACTTTATGGTTACTAGTATACGTTATATATATCAAACGATAACTTCTTTTTTATATACAATTCGGGTAGCACTTCCCCTAGTTATATACATATCCGCAACTCACAAACAAGGTCAACAACATCAATAATAAGACACGTCTCAAGGTCATAACCAAAACAGTCCCATATATTCCATATATGTCATCGTTATACATTCTTTCTCTTTACGTTCATGTAATACAACAACCACAACAACTAAGGTGACTAATACACCTATTTCTCATGTAAATCCATCCCCTTAATCCATATTAAAACAACCTTTAAAAACAGTCCATACTTCTAGCAACAACGAGAGTTCAAGTCTTATAGTTTGCAACATAACACTTTTCTACACCTTAATTCCTTTAAGACATATATCCGCAATTACAACAATGTATATGCATGTTCATAGCTTATAATTTCAGCATTATAACTGAACAAAACAGCCATTAAATTCGACACAACAATACCCACGATTTTTGGATGTCACAGTCACAACAACATAATACCAAAACTCTTCTCATAATTCCTTAAAATCCAATTCATGTTTCAACACTTTCATATAACCAATTACAACTTTAAATATCAAGGTTTCCTTCAATATTAACATGCAATTAGTGACAATGATAACAACAATAACAACCATCAAATCCAATGTATAAAAAACAACCCCAAAATCATTAACAACAACATCAACAACAACCACATGCTTTTTCTTTCTTCCCATTTCTCTTAACACAAGTTCATCTCTTAACTACAACATCATTTAACTCCAATTACTTTATAAGAAGAAGAAATTTTACCTTAACTTAAGCCAAAACAATCCCTAGTGTCTCGGCATTCACTGCTCCATTGTGCACCATTTCTTCAACTTTTAATGACATGCATGCATCCTTTATAAGATTGAAACCATCTTACTTACATGTTTTTCTTCCAAATAGTTCATCTCCAAAACCACAATTTCTGGACAGTTTCGGTGGGCAGTCACTGTTGTGCCCCACTGTTTGGGGAGTTCACTATGGCTTGGAACTTAGTAGAGGAGTTCATTCTTGGAAGGGGGAGTTAATTTGGTCTACACTTAGTTATGGAGTTGGAGAAAATCTGTTTTGAGAAGGAGAGAAGATGGAAGTGTGTGGAAGGGCTGATTTTCGAAATGGAGGGGAGGGGTGAGAGGGAAATGGATATAAGGGCTGAAAAAGTCTTGTATGTTGTGTGCTTTTGTCACTTGGAGGGCACAAGGTGCCACTTGTTTTTCCCACTAGTTTCCACTTATCTTCCTTTCTACTAAAATTAATCCCACACTTAGTTTAAATCCTGAATTTTCAATAAGCTAGTCTCATTTTATACAACACTAAGTCCATAACCCCATTGAGAATATTCAACTACTAGTATTAATTTCCGTCATCACATTTGTTGTATCCAAAATTATTCCGTATTGGCTTATGTAACTATACTTTTCTTCCAACACTCGAATCTTATTTCCTTAATTACGTTCTCAATTTATTGTCCTAAAATTACGGGGTGTAACACTTTTAATGGTTCCTAACACTTGTGAAGTGGGGTATAGCAGAATACCTTATAGGAGACCACTTATTTAAGTGTGAGTACTGGTCGCCTCAAATGATCGCACTTAAGAATCCAAGTGTGTCCACGACCACAACAGACAAAATATTAAGAAGAGTAGAGTAAGAAAAGTTGTTGATACTGTTGTCTTGGCTTACACTAAAAACTGACGGTTCAAGACATCACGTTCACCACGCAATAAGTAAGTCCGATGGTATTCAACTATGGAAGATTCAAATCTACGTCTACCTATCCAGATGCAATATCGGTCCGCCGAAAGATTGCTAGAAATGTACATCGTGAGTGCGCCAAAATCTCTTTCAAGAGGGGATTGTTGGAAATTTACTAATGTGGAATTAAGTTTAACCTATTATTTATGACTCGAACAATTGGGGCCCCGCACATCGGTAACATTGTTTACACACACGTGCACACGTTGAACCAAAGATCGTAAATTTTCTTAGTGAAAGAGATATTGGTACATAAACAAAATATTTGAGACAGGAAATGATAGACGTTTGTTGGCCAAATGACGAATGTTTTACGTTGGTAAATGAAGAAAGAAGTGTACGATGTGTAAAAGCTGAAATGAGTCGGAAATCACCGCGGCGCAGCACCGTCGGAGCCGCGATGCTAATTATTGGTTTGGCTACTGGAATTCAGGTGTCGCGGCACCTCCCAGGCAGAGTTGTGGCGCTTCAGAGGCTGAATGTTCGACGGGAAGCTGAAAAGATTCTAACTTTTGGGCTGGTTTGGGGCATTGATTCTCCATTACTTGGCACATGAATTCAACCATTATTTGGCTGATTGAAACCTCTCAATAAGTGTCATTACATGGCTATTGATTGTCATTAGTTGGCTAGATGAGAGGTCATCTTTCTCACACTATAAATTGAGACCCTTGGCTCAATTGAAGAACACTGCACTCATACTTGTATTCATATTTTCTGAAAAACTCTTCCTCTCTAAGCATTCTTTCAAACACTCAAGGTTCTTCTTGAGAAACACTTGAGTTTACTTTTTTCATTTGTTAGTTGTTGTTTTATCTTGGAAGACATTAGCCCACTACCGTAAAAGGATATACAGGACAATAATGTCTTAAGGACATAATGAATATCACTTGAATCAGCAGCGCCTCTGTAACGCTACAAGATTTAGTGTCTTTTGGTTTCAGTTTATAAAGATCAAGGTGCTTGCTGCAGTTGAACGAAGATCCAAAGATCCAAGACTCCAAGATTGATTCAAGAACGAAGATCAACACTTCAAAAGCTTATTGTTGCCACAACTCTTGTTGTCTTCAAGTTTATTGCTATTGTAATCCTATTGTTTATCCTTTAGAAGCACTAATAATAGTTGTTTACTATTCCCTTACATCCATTGTGTAACTCACATTCTTATCTTAAATGACGATTGGCTACCACTAAAAGTTGTAGTGAGGTGACCAGAATCTAGATCTTTATCTTTAACTAGAGATCTCGGGCTTGAATTTTGCGAATGAAATCACTTTTGGTTTATCCCGGAAAAGACTTGAGACTTCCCATGAAGTCGCTTTTGGTAAGGAACGCTTATCTCGAAAGTGAGACTTGATACTTTCCAGCGCAATCTGGATTAATCGGGCTCTCAAGTGTATACCAAATATTGAGTGAGAACAAAATATGATTTGGCTTGCCACCCTTGGGCTGAAAAAAGGATAAACGTTGCTAATAATACACAATAGTGTGATGAATAGTGAATTAGTCCTACTAGTTCATATCAACAACTGAAACCAGTGAGATTAGTTCAAAACAATAGGTAGTTTTGTTTTATTTGAGATTTGATAATATTATCATCAGCCATAGAACTTGAGTAGAGCATTAATACGTTCAAAAATAGGTCCGACAAACAATACTATCCCTTTGCAATCAATTCTTTTCCTGATTAATTTTATTTGTAAAGTTTTTTTATATTATTAGAATTATTTAACTGGTTATAACAAGTTATTACTCAATTTCGGTTACCATTATTGTTGACTTTCCCACATTTGGTTGTGGTATTAAATATTAGGTTCCTTGTATGATCTTTAACCTATGTCTAAACAACTACAACATATTTAAATCTCTCCTATCGATTCTTGATTCGAAATCATATAAGTTATGACAATTAATGGTCAGTTAATTATCAAGTAATCAAAACAATATTGAGTAGATCTTAATAAAGTTGAAGAAGAAATCAATTAACTAATGCATTAACTATATGAAAGAGTTTCAAGAAGATTCGATGGAAAACTGTTAAAGATTAACAATGTAATGTTAGAAGCCCATTAAGAGGGCCAGCCCAATGTAGAGGCCAGAGGCCTTATGTTTAATATCATTCTCTTTTTATTAGGGCACACGAATTGTTATTAACAGTAGCACCAACAGAGAGTCTCAAGTCTTCTCTGCTAAGTCTTCTTCTTCCTTCCTTGTATCTCATTCTTTTTCTTTCATTCTCTCACCATCAATGGTGTTGCATGTATAATGAATGTTATTCAATTACTAAGATTCTTGTAACTCTCTGTTTCCTTACCTTCAAGTGTTAGTTCTTTCACCATCTCTGCATTATTAACGATGGCTCAGTCTTGAACACATCGAAAGGATAAGGCACATACTTCATCTCTTTGTGCATGTCAACTGTGTTAATGGCGATGTTGGGTTTCTCTACATGGTATCAGAGCGGGTCACCCGTATCTACTGGTGCATGAATCGGTTAAAGTAATTACAAGATCTGAGTAAACCATCCTGAGGTATCCTGTGGTATCTTGAAAAATTGATATTTCTACTGTCTATTGTGGAGTTTTAAATCTCCGATATTGTTTTGTTCCCAATAATCTTGTTTAAATCTTGATAAATTTGGTGTGATTGGTAGTTAGTTTTAATCGATTGGAAAGATGGGAACAGATCTACCCACTGAAAGTAGTTCATTCAAAGATGGGTTTGTTATAGATGTTCCCCAATCCTAAAAAAAAAACTCCATACCTCCTATACCTAGAGAAACTGCTGGTATCACCTCAACCACCACTATACTTGACCATAACCATCCTCTATTCTTACAAGCCTCGGATGTCAGTGGAGTCTCTTTAATATCCTTCCAATTACTGGGCTCTGAAAACTATATTGTTTGGAGCAAGTCTATGAAGATTGCTCTACTTGGAAGAAACAAACTAGGTTTTGTAAATGGAAACCGTACAAAGAATCAATATGGGGTGGAATGGTGGGATCAGTGGGATAGAGTTAATGATGTTGTACAGGCATGGCTAATGAATGTTGTTTCTAGTAGCTTGCTGTGTGGAGTTCTATATGCAGAAACACCATATGAGGTATGAGAAGATTTAAAGGAAAGATTTGACAAAATGGATGAATCAAGAACCTATGACCTACATAGGGAAATTTCTACCTTATCACAAGGTAATGCTAGTGTTGCAGAATACTACACTAAGCTAAAAAATCTGTGGGTGGAATTTCAAGCCATTGTGCCACCTCCGAATTGTGCATGCCCTATATCCAGAGAATTTACAGACTATCTGCAGAGACAGAAGCTTTACCAATTTCTCATGGGCTTGAATGAAAGTTACATGCAGGCTAGGAGTCAAATTCTGCTCATCTCACCTCTTCCGACAGTCTATAAAGCTTACTCCATGATAGTAAGTGATGAAAATCAGAAAGGAATTAGTGCTAAGTTTGTAGGTCTTCTTGGAGCTGGTCCAACCAGTGGTGGACACAGTGAAAGGTTGAATCCTCCTACTGCTATGTATTCTAAGACTGGAACAGCAGGAAACCAGAGGTCAAGAAGGAATACCAATCTATTCTGTGAAGAATGCAAGATGAGAGGCCACACAAAGGAGTTCTGCTATAGACTAGTTGGATACCCTCCTGGTTTTAAATCAAAGAGAAAGGAATATGCTGCTCACAATGCTCACAACAGAGGTCCAGATCCCTCATCTGAAGACACTAAAACCAACTGGCAAGTTGAAGGAGCACCAAAATTTTCTCAGAATCAGTATGAACAGATAGTAAAATTGCTAAACAATAACCAGATACAGACAAGAGCATCTCAGAACTCTCAAGGTATTCAATCATCTGCAAATCTAGCAGGTATATCAGAACTCAAAGCCTTACATGTCTTCAATATAATAATAAAATGGATAATAGATACAGGTGCTACAAATCATATGGTATATGATCTAAACATGTTAGATTTTACTGAAAGAAATGATTCAGTCATACCAAAGAAGGTGTTCTTACCAAATGGCCAATCAGCCCAAGTTACTCACACTGGTATCAGTACTCTCTCTAACAGGAGTACACTGGAAAATGTTTTCTTTCTACCTTAGTTCAAATATAATCTACTGTCTGTTTCTCAACTAACAAGAGAGCTGAAATGTGCAGCTATCTTCTACCCTGATTTCTGTCTATTTCAGGATCTCTACAGTGGGAAGGTGAATGAGATTGGTAGACTCCAGGATGGACTCTATATGTTAGTTAGTCATGATAGTAATATACAAGACTCAAGGAAGACAGTTTTAAATGTACAAGCTAAGCAGAAGAGGACAGTGGCAGAAGAAGATATTAATCTGTGGCATAGAAGGCTGGGCCACACTTCTAGTAAGGTACTTAGTAAACTGATCAGTGCTAGTAATGATGAAATAGCTAAGGCAATAAAAACATGTAATGTGTGCCCTTATGCAAAACAGTGTAGACTACCTTTTCCAAATAATACTACTTACAGTAATAAAGCTTTTGACATTGTTCACATGGATATATGGGGTCCCTATAAGGTTGAAACATATAATGGGAAGAGATTTTTTCTCACTATTGTAGATGATCACACTAGAATGACTTGGATATACCTGCTTAGACTTAAATCTGAGGTATGTGTGGTAATTAATCAGTTTCTTAAATATATATCTACACAGTTTAATCAAATAGTAAAGATAATTAGAACTGATAATGGGACAGAGTTTGTTAATGATATCTGCAACACCCTATTTCAGAAGTTAGGAATTATCCATCAAAGAAGCTGTGTATATACACCACATCAGAATGGTGTTGTTGAAAGAAAACACAGACATATATTAGAAATTACCAGGGCAATAAGAATGTAGGCTAACATTCCTTTAAGATTTTGGGGCCTGTGTGTACAGGCTGCAGTATATTTGATCAATAGACTACCCTCTTCTATTACTCATACTACACCCTATGAGTGTCTTTATCACAAGAAACCATCCATAAGTCATATAAGAACTATTGGATGTCTATGCTTTGCTAATGATCTAACTGTCACTGATAAGCTTCAGTCTAAGGTTAAAAGGTGTGCTCTGATGGGATACTCTGAAACACAAAAGGGATACATTCTGTATGATCTGCAATCTAAGACCCTCATTGTTAGTAGAGATGTTAAATTTAGAGAAACAATTTACCCTTTTAAAGAAAATGTATCTGAGATTCCTATCTTCCAGAATCTGCTAGATAACAATGATAATCAAAGTATACCCCAAGAAAGTTCACAGAATAGTACTGATAAATCAGAAAAAGGATGTGTAGATATCACCAACATGGAACCTATTGAGGACAGTAATCCCACTGAGAATGGTTTAGTAGAAGGAAATTCAGATAATGTTCATTCTCTTAGTCACCCTGCTATAGAATCAGATGACAGACCAATTAGGAGATCTAACAGACTCAAACAACCTCCTATATGGCTTAAAGACTTTGTTACAACAAATGCCAACAATGTACTCTACCCTATTGCTAACTACATATCTTATGATAACATAAAACCTACATATCAAGCTTTTTTAAGCTCTTTTTCAGAACTAACAGAACCTAAAGGTTACATGGAAGCCTCAAAAGATCCTAGGTGGGTAGATGCTATGAAAGCTGAAATAGATGCCTTACAAGAAAACCACACTGGGGAAATAGTTACTCTACCAGAAGGAAAACAACCAATAGGCTGTAAATGGATCTACAGGATCAAATATAAAGACACTGGAGAAGTAGAAAGACTGAAAGCTAGACTAGTTGCGAAAGGATATAGTCAACAAGAATGAATAGATTATCAAGAGACCTTTTCTCCTGTTGTAAAGATGGTAACTATAAGAACTATTCTTTCTATTGCTGCCTCTAGAGGATGGTATATTCATCAAATGGGTGTTTATAATGCCTTCCTTCAAGGGGATTTATTTGATGAGATTTATATGACTTTGCCACAAGGTTTCATTAGTCAGGGGGCAGTAAACAAGTGTGTAGACTAACCAAGTCCTTGTATGGGCTCAAGCAAGCACCAAGACAGTGGAACTTCAAGCTTACATAGACATTAGTTCAGATGCAGTTTAGGCAGTCTGAGTTTGATCATTCACTGTTTTAAAACAAAATAATCAAGGTATAATAGTCATACTTATTTATGTGGATGACATGTTAATTACAGGGGACAATATAAGGCTCATAAAGGAGACTAAGCAGTCACTGCATAATGTTTTTAAAATGAAAGACCTGGGAGAGCTAAGGTATTTTCTAGGAATATAATTTGCTAGGTCCAGCAAGGGGATCATTATGCATCAAAGAAAGTATTCCTTAGAACTCATTTCTGAACTAGGACTAGTTGCTGCCAAACCTATTAACACACCCACTGACTCTAATATGAAACTTACCACAAAAGAATATGATGAATATAAAGAAAAACAGGTTCCAGATGAAGGGAAAACAGTCAAACAGGTTCCAGATGAAGGGAAAACAGTCACTGATGATGATCCAGTAGGTGATATCAGCTCATATCAAAGGATAATTGGTAAGTTGTTATACCTTACTCTTACTAGACCAGATATTGCCTATAGTGTGCAAACACTTAGCCAGTTCCTACAAAACCCAAAGAAGTCACGTTTTAATGCTGCAATCAGAATAGTAAGGTATGTAAAAGGTAAGCCAGGACAAAGAGTGTTGTTATCCAGTAATAAACAAGAGACATTAACTAGTTATTGTGATGCAGATTGGGCTTCATGTCCACATACAAGAAAATCCATTACAGGTTATTTAGTCAAATTTGGAGATTCTCTCATATCCTGGAAATCTAAGAAGCAAAGCACAATCTCAAGAAGCTCCGCTGAAGCAGAATATAGAAGTCTAGCCAGTACTATTGCTGAAATCACTTGGCTACTAGGCTTACTGAAGGACATTGGTGTAGACATCAAATAGCCAGTAACTGTGTACACATACAGTAAATCAGCCATATAAATGGCAGCAAATCATGTGTTCCACAAAAGGACCAAACACATTGAGATTGATCTTCACTTCATTAGGGAGAAGATTCGAAAAGGAATGGTAGAAACAGAATATATCAACATTGCAGAACAACCGGAAGACATACTTACAAAAGGGCTAACCAGATTACAACATCTTCATCTATGTTCCAAGCTAGGCTTGCTGGATATTTTCGAGCACCCAGCTTGAGGGAGGCTGTTAAAGATTAACAATGTAATGTTAGAAGCCCATTAAGAGGGCCAACCCATTAAAGAGGCCAGCCCAATGTAGAGGCCAGGGGTCTTATGTTTAATACCCTTCTCTTCTTATTAGGGCACACGAATTGTTATTAACAGTAGCACCAACAGAGAGACTCAAGTCTTCTCTGCTAAGTCTTCTTCTTCCTTCCTTGTATCTCATTCTTTTTCTTTCATTCTCTCACCATCAATGGTGTTGCATGTATAATGAATGTTCTTCAATTACTAAGATTCTTGTAACTCTCTGTTTCCTTACCTTCAAGTGTTAGTTCTTTCACCATCTCTGCATTATTAACGATGGCTCAGTCTTGAACACATCGAAAGGATAAGGCACAGACTTCATCTCCTTGTGCATGTCAACTGCGTTAATGGCGATGTTGGGTTTCTCTACAAAAACCCTACTAAAGTAATTAGATCCTAAACATTATCATGTCAAGAACTAAACTACAATTCAACATAACTGAAATAAACTAAGGGAAAAGAAAAGAAACACTTAGAACTAGGTCTCCAATCGTAGCCTCAAAGCCTTGTCTTGTGATGTGTGTTATGATGGATGATAGAAATAATCCCTAAAATCTGTCCCAAGGGCTTAAATATGGCAAACATTGTGTGCCCTGGACCCTTCTGCCCCTGGCCAATTCCGCCTCGGATCTGGAAAAACCCATCTCGACCACTGCGGTCAGCGGTGCACCGCATGCCGTAAGTCTGTGAGCGATTTTTACGATTTTTGTCATTTTCTCGTCCGGACTTCGTCTGATTTCTCCTATGCTTCTCGGGACTTTTTAGGCTTCATTTCTTGGCCCTTTAAGTGTGCAATTTCATCTCAAATAAACTCATTTCATCTTCTTTTTGACATTTCTCCATTTATGACCGTTGTGACTCAAAAGAAAGAAAAACGACCACCATACTATACTAAACACAAACGAAATGAGTAAAATACTAACTAAAAATGACTCAAAAAGTGTATACAAAATACACCTAACAAATACCCTCATACTTAAACTTTACTCGCCCTCGAGTAAATCACTAAACAAAAACAAAAACAAAACAAACGAAGACTCTATGAAATGGATCAAGTAGCTATAACAATGCTTTTTCAAAATCATGGATGAAAGATGAGATAATATGTTATAACATATATAGAATGAATAATTAGCAAACTGGAATTTCAAGTTAGATATTTCGCAAATTCACTTAGATCATGGTCAATGGAAATACAAACACCTAACCTATGAATGTCAATTTCATTCCATCTTTTCCAAAATGTTATAGACATGTTTACTTTCTATTCTCCACTAATCATAGACATACACATTAAAGATCATCAGGACTTTCAAGGATTGTAATATAGGCTTAGGCAGTGGTAGGTAAAAATAGGCATTTAGGCTCAATTAGTACCATAAGTTTTTTTCATTCAACTTTTTTTCCTTCTTTTTTTTGATTTCCTTTTTAATCTCATACCTATTTTTCCCCTCTTTTATTTTGAGAGAATGAGATACATTATAAATGACAGGCACCCCCAAACTTAGGCTTTTGCATATTCTTCATTGGGGTGCATCAAATTTTTCAATTCTCTTTTTGTTTCTTTTTCAACACTTTTCATCCCACTAACTTTTTCAATTATCACTTATGGCACAAACAGGGAATCATAGGGTGTCAAACAAAGATCTTATTTTAGGCTCAAAGGGACTGACTAGTAATACAATTCATGTCAGGGTAGGTAATGAATGGTCAGAAGTGCTATCAAAAAAATGCTCGAATCATCTCCCTAAACATATACATCTTAACTATTTCGCCTCAAATGACAAGAAAATAGATGTTCTAGACATTTTTCATCTTTTCTTTCCATAACTGACACACATAGGCTAAACACAAATATCTCAAAGAATTAGATGTCGTGAATTTTTGGCATATCTAACTTAAGCACACAGATTGTCATTTTTAATTCTATTACATTATCCAACTTTATCCACTCAATATCTTTAGCAACTACAACATGCTTGATCCATAAAAAAAATTATGACTCAAAGACGCATGGAACAACACAAAGACAAATAAAAAAGACTCAAAACATGCACTCAAAACAAACTAAGATCCCCCCAAACTTAAACGACACATTGTCCCTAATGTATCAAGACTAAAAATAAGGGACAACTTACTGACACAACACAACGATCATAACGGAGGTCTGGGATGAGATTCTGGAAATTGCATATCTTTTGGGCTCTCTGAAGTTTCAACGCTTTTGATTCTTTCCCCCTTAGGGTCAGTCCCTAGTCCACCTACCATCAAAACATAAGACAAAACCCAAGACCGTGAGACTGTTCAAGATAAAATAAAACAAACTAAAACAAAAATTAAAATAACATAATTAAAACATTGGGTTGCCTCCCAACAAGCGCTGTCTTTAACCTCTTTTAGCCGGACGCAGTTCACTTACTAGATCAAGGGGGTAGAGTGTCCCATCTACATAACCATCTCAGCACCAATCACTTCATCTTCTTCTTTTTCACAAAATTAACTTCAAGAGTGTTCATTCTCTTTTCAACATTCGTCGTTTCCTTGGCCTTACTCACAGGTTCCACACTTTCTTTAATGGTACCCCACGAGCATCAGTACTTGTGAGGCTTTTCTCAGGCACAACCTTGTCAACTACCCCAATAGCAAAGCATCTCTCATTGACTTGTGGTTCAGTGGGTGGTCTGAAAACTTTGAAGGTCATCTCTGGCTCAGGTGGTAGCTGGAACACTTTGAATGTCATTTCTTCATCTTGAACTCTGAGCTTCAACTCCCCCTTCTCAACATCAATAAGTGCCCTTCCTGTGGCTAGAAATGGTCTCCCAAGAATGATGGACATAATTTCATCTTTTTCCATATCAAGAATGAGGAAATCAGCAGGAAAGATGAATTTGCCCACTTTTACTAACACATCTTCAATTATATCTCTGGGATGTACGACTGAGCGATCAGCTAGATGCAAGTTGACTGTAGTTGGTTTTGCTTCCCCCAAACTAAGTCTTTTAAACACAAAGAGGGGCATCAAGTTGATACTAGCCCCTAAGTCACACAAAGCCCTCTTACATGTAACCTTACCTATCGTGCAAGGTAAGGTGAAACTCCCTGGATCTTTCAACTTATGGGGCAGTTTCTTCTGCAAGATAGTACTGCACTCCTCTGTTAGCGCTATTGTCTCATAGTCTGCCAGCTTCCTCTTCTTAAACAGGATGTCTTTCATGAACTTTACATAAGTTGACATTTGCTATAAAGCTTCAATGAACGGGAGATTGATATGAAGCTTTTTGAAGATCTCTAAAAACTTAGAAAACTCCTTGTCTAAGGACTTCTCCGCAGTATTTGAGGGTAAGGAATTCTGTCTACATATTTCCTCATGACTGCCGGTGGAGCCTTCTCTTTAATAGGGCGGTCCTCAGTAACCCCCTCCTTCTCTACCTCAGCTGTCTTCTCCACTTCATTCTCCTTCCCCCTCCCTGGTTGAGATCCAACCTGCTCTAGCTGCTTCCCACTTCTCAAGCTAATTGCCTGGAATTGATCCCTTGGGTTCATCATTATATTACTGGGGAGAATACATTGCTCTCTGTTATTCATTGTGTTTGCCCGCTGTCCATACTGTGCTTCTAAATTTCTGATGGATGATCTAGTCTCTGTCATGAACTGGGTCTGAGAGTCGGTCATTTGTGCTTGGGAGTTGGCCAAGGTTGAAAGTGAGGACTTAGTTTCTGCCATGAATGACCTTGTCTCTGTTATGAATTGTGCTTGGGGGTTTGCCAAGGTCAACAGTGATGTATTTAACTCATCTGACTTCTCGTGTGGGGCTGGTGGGTTGAACTGCAGTGAGGAAGATGCTTGAGTCAAGGGTTGTTGTGGATTACTCTGTTGATACTGCCCCTGAAACTGAGGCTGCTGCCCTTGATCATTCCTCCATGAAAAATTTGGGTGATTTTTCCACCCCTGATTATATATGTTGGAGTATGCATTGTTGGAGGGCCTCTGAAAATTTCCCACAGCCTGACATTGAGCCTGCTCCATTGGGATGTTGTTGGGATCAGTTGTTGGACATCTATTGAGGGGGTGTGGATCCCCACAAATCTCATAAAATGCTTGCATCTGGATCGCCTTTACGGACATGGTATTCTGCTGGAGCTGCTTAGTCAAGAGAGCAACTTGTGCATTTAGTGCAGCGATGACATCTAGCTCATGAACCCCAACTGCTTTTCTGCCACCTGTTCCTCTATCATCTAGCAAGTGATTTTTCGTGGCCATGTCTTCCAACAAGTCATGGGCTTCATGTGTTGTTCTCTTCATGAAAGTGCCACCAGCAGCTGCATCAATTATTGTTCTAGTAGTCCCACTCAGACCATTATAGAAGATGTGCACCAAGTTCCACTGCTCAAGGCCATGATGTGGACACTTCCTCTACAAATCCTTGAACCTCTTCCAAGCATCATACAATGACTCTCCATCTATTTGGTAGAAATTGTTCAATTCTCCCCTAAGCTTTGCTGCCTTCGCTGGTGGAAATAATTTTTCAAGGAATTTCTGGGCTAGGTCATGCCATGTGAAGACAGAGTCTGTTGGCAGGGAGTTCAACCAAACCTTTGCTCTGTCCCTGAGTCAAAATGGGAAGAGCCTCAACTGAATGACATCATCAGTAACACCATTGTATTTGAATGTGGCACAAAGCTCCAGGAAAATTTGCAATGTGCATATGTGGCTCTTCAGATGGCAACCCTCCAAACTGGACTGTGTTCTGCACCATACCCAAAATAGCAGGTTTGATCTCAAAATTATTGGCTCCTATCGCCGGGAGCCTGATGCAAGTCTGCACCCCTGTAACTGTAGGCAATACATAATCCCCCAAGATCCTTTCTGCAAGGACTTGTCTTAAGACAGGTGGTAACTCACCATCCACCAAATTATTGTTTTGCTGATTTTCCATTGTCAAAGGATCAGCAATTTTCTTGTCTTTCCTGCAAGTGATAAAACATAAGCAAACAGATCACGACAAAATGTTCTAAAATAAAATGACAGAAAATAAAAACCAAATTAGAAACCTTCTATATTTCTATGATAGATTTTACCACACAATAGGATTAAGAACAGTAACCTTAAACACTACACAATTATCGGGGGTACTTTCGTCCACGATTTTAACCTATGTCTAAACAACTACAGCATATTCAAATCTCTCCTCTCGGTTCTCGATTCAAAATCATATAAGTTATGACAATTAATGGTCAGTTAATTATCAAGCAATCAAAGAAATATTGAGTAGATCTTAATAAAGTTGAAGAAGAAATCAATTAACTAATGCATTAACTATATGAAAGAGTTTCACGAAGATCCGATGGAAAACCCTACTAAAGTAATTAGCTCCTAAACATTGTCATGTCAAGAACTAAATTACAATTCAACATAACTGAAATAAATTAAGGGAAAAGAAAAGAAACACTTAGAACTAGGTCTCCAATCGTAGCCTCCAAGCCTTGCCTTGTGATGTGTGTTATGATGGATGATAGAAATAATCCCTATAATCTGTCCAAAGGGCTTAAATATGCTCCAAAAATCGTGTGCCCTGGACCCTTCTGCCGCTGGCCAATTCCACCTCAGATCTGGAAAAACGCGCCTCGGCACCGCCTTCCTGCAGGCTGGCACCGCGGTGCCGTAAGTCCTGTAGCCAATTTTTTTTTTTGTCATTTTCTCATCCGGACTTCGTCTGATTTCTCCTATGCTTCCCGAGACTTCTTAGGCTTCATTTCTTGGCCCTTTAAGTGTGCAATTTCATCTCAAATAAGCTCATTTCATCTTCTTTTTGACATTTCTCCATTTATGACTGTTGTGACTCAAAAGAAAGAAAAACGACCACCATACTATACTAAACACAAACGAAATGAGTAAAATACTAACTAAAAATGACTTAAAAAGTGTATACAAAATACTCCTAAAAGTGTACAAATATGTGTCGTCTTATGATAGATTTTCTTTCTTTTGAGTCATAATAGTTTAAAGTGGCACATTGGTGAAAAGTAGCGAAAAGATGGCAGAAACAGAGGTTCCAGAGCTCAAAAAACTAAAAAGTTGACAACCCGGGCGAGATACAGGGCGGCGTCGCGGCACCACCAACCAGCAGCATCAGAGCGCCACGGCGCCCAAAGAACAGAGAGCCGCAGACGTTTCAGCGCCGCGGCGCCGAGGCGGGAAATCAGCCAAATCCGAATAGGAATGGGCCAAGGCCAAGAAGGAAAAGTTGTTGGGCGTTTTTGAGGTTATAAAAGGACCTGTTTAGGTCAGATTTGGGGATCCCACACTTGAGAATTCATCACAACTTGGAGATCAAGATTGGAGACTTACTTTTGTGTAATTTCTTGTTCTTTATTTTATTTCTTTTTAGTTTATGTTGGATATTAGTTTAGTTCTTGGCATGTCTATGGCTAGGAACTAACTTAATTTAGGGCTTTCCATGTCGAATCGCTTGAAACTCGTTCTTACGAATTAATGCATGTTTTGGTTTCTTCTTATTATTGTTGAGATTTATTCAATATTTGTTTTGATTGCTTGGTAATTAATTGATCACTAATTATCATAACTTATATGATTTCTAATCGAAATCCGAAAGGGGAGATTGTGAATATGCTATAGTTGAATAGACATAGGTTTAAATCGTGGACGAAAGTACCCCGATACTTGTGTAGTTTGATAGGTTATTGTTCTTAATCCTCCTTTGTAGTCAATCTTGTCATCAAAATATAGAAGGGTTCTACATTGGGGTTGAGTGTTTATATTACCTTAACAGGAGTATAAAATAGTTTAGTTAACCTGCTATCTCAAAATATAAGAAGAATCATAATTATTTGCATTAACGAGTAAAGCGAGCGGATAGTCGAGGAGATTTGGAAGCCCTATTTCCACCATATCTGAAGTAAAATAAAGTAAATTAGTTAGCATCTATAATCATAGCTATAAACAATTCATCAATTTATCGGTTATCAAATAGATACTACAGAATAGAAGTTGATAATTGAACACTAATCCCTGAGGACGATAACTCGGTCTTCTAGACTATATTACTTGTCACGACACGTGCACTTGCGTTTAGTGTGTGCATAAATCGCTCATCAAGTTTTTGGCGCCGTTGCCGGGGATTGGTGTAGTTCGATATCATTCTTTTTATTCTTAATTTCTAATTTGTTTTTTTTAATATATATTGGTAGAACCGTGCGCCGTGATCCGTTTGTTGATTTTGATCTGTTGCAGGCATCTAGTTTATGCGAAGGAGAAGAGGAGCAGATACACTTGTTCCCTTCAACCCGGAGATTGAAAAGACTTGCAAGCAGAATCGGAGAAACAACCGAATTTTGGCCTTAATAGCAATGAGAGGCTTGCAGAATAACAATGAGATGAACGAAGGGTTAGGTGATCATCAACCTAACCAAAGGATGCCCCAGAGGTTACCAATGGATGTAGAAGAAAGGGTCCAGGTCCATGCTGAGAAAAGCTTGGGAGATTATGTGCTGCCAAGGGTGAATGGAGCACAGACTTGCATCAGGCTCCCAGCAATAGGAGCAAATAATTTCGAAATCAAGCCTGCGATCCTGAGTATCTTTGCGAATCTGATTCAATTTGGAGGTTGTCATCCAAGACCTCGTATATGCACATAGCAAATTTCTTGGAGCTTTGTGCAACTTTCAAGTATAATGGCGTTACTGACGACATCATCCGATTGAGGCTCTTTCCCTTCTCACTCAGGGATAGAGCAAAAGTTTGGCTGAATTCCCTGCCTACATATTCTATATTCACATGACAGGAGTTGGCACAAAAGTTCTTAGGAAAGTTCTTTCCACCGTCCAAAGCAGCCAAGCTGAGAGGAGAGCTGAATAATTTTTACCAGGCTGATGGAGAGTCACTCTATGAGGCTTGGGAGAGATTTAAAGATCTACAAAGAAAGTGTCCACATCATAGCATTGAGCTGTGGAATTTGGTCCATATTTTCTACAATGGGCTAAACGGGACCACAAGAACCATCATTGATGCAGCTGCAGGTGGAACCTTCATAAAGAAGACAACACATGCGGCCCATGATTTGCTAGAAGACATGGCCACAAATAACCATGTGACAGATGACAGAGGGGTAAGTGGAAGGAGAGAAATAAGAGTTCATGAGATTGATGCCATCACCGCGTTAAATGCACATGTTGCTCTCTTGACCAAGCAACTGCAACAGAACACAGTGTTAGTGAATGCAGTTCAGATGCCATTGAGTTGTGAGATGTGTGGGGGTCATCATACCTTTGATAGGTGCCCATCAGCAGACCCCGACAACATCCCTATTGAGCAAGCAGAATTTTAGGCAGTGGGGAATTACCAAAGACCTCAGAACAACCCCTATTCAAATACCTACAATCCAGGGTGGAGAAATCACCCTAGTTTTTCATGGAGGGGTGATCAAGGGCAGCAGAACCAGTTTCGAGGCCAATACCAAAATCAACAACCATTTAACCAGGCCTCATCTTTACAACAATTCAGTGCACCTGCACAACAAGAAAAGCCAGATGAGTTGAGAGCAGCCCTGTTGACACTCACCAACTCACAGACCCAGTTCATGGCAGAGACAAGATCCTCTATCAGAAACTTGGAGACGCATGTGGGACAGCTAGCAAATATGGCGAATAATAGGCCACAGGGCACTCTTCCTAGTAATACAGAGATGAATCCCAGAGATCAGTGTCAGGCGGTGCAGCTGAGAAGTGGAAAGCAGCTAGAACAGCCTACACCCTAGCTCGGGGTAGAACAGAGAGTTGAACAGAAAGTAGATGCAGAGAATGAGGGGGTTATTGAGGACCGCCTTAGGTTATAGAAGGTTCCAACAGTTCCAGTGAGGGAATACACAGAGAAGATTCTTTACCCTCAGAGGTTGCAAAGAAAAGCAGCTGATAAGAAATTCTCCAAGTTCTTGGAGGTATTCAGAAAGCTGCACATTAACATTCCGTTCATTGAGGCATTGGAGCAAATGCCTACTTACTTCAAATTTATGAAGGAAATTCTTGGGGAAAAAAAGAAGCTAGCTGAGTATGAGGCGATGGCATTGTGGAGGAATGCGGTGTCATATTGCGTAAAGCGCCCCAAGCTTAAGGATCCATGGAGCTTCACATTGCCCTACACAATTGGCAGAGTGACATGTAACAGGGCCCTGTATGATTTGAGGGCCATCATAAATCTCATGCCCTTGTCCGTTTTCAAGAGGTTGGATTTGGGTGAAGCCAAACTAACTAATGTGAGCTTGCAGTTGGCGGATAAGACAGTGGTGCATCCCAGGGGAATGATTGAAGACGTATTGGTTAAGGTGGGAAAATTCTTCTTTCCTGCGGACTTCCTCATCCTTGATATGGAGGAAGATGATGAAATCTCTATCATCTTGGGAAGACCATTCTTGGCAACTGGGAGAGCCCTGATTGATGTGGAGAAGGGAGAGCTGACACTCAGAGTTGAGAATGAAGAGATGGTGTTCAAGGTGTTTAAACACGTCGTTGAACCCCCAGTCATAAGCAAGTGTTTTGTAGTCAGCACTGTCAACACATCGGTTGAGCCAACACAGGCCAAAGCAAGGGAAATCAGTCCGCCAGTACAGGTGAGCAAAGCTAAACCTTCTCTTGAGAAAAAGGAGAAAAAGAAAAACAGAAGGCGGAAGCGAAAAATGATTATGAAATGGATAGGCTGTGGGGTTAATTTACCCCATGCCTCTTGATAAGGAACTTGCGTCTGGCTAAAAGACATTAAAGACAGCGCTACTTGGAAGGCAACCCAAGGTTATTTTATTTTATGCAATTTAGTTTTAGTTAGAACAGTCTCACGGGAGGTATCACTAACATATTGTGATGACAGGTACATGGCCAAAAAAAAGTGGAGGACGAAAACGTGAAGAGAAAAGAAAATCAGCTCGGCGCCAGGGCGCCGAGAATGCAGAAGGGTGCAGGAAGTTGGGCGCCACGGCGCCGGTTGCAGGGCCGCAGCGCCAAAAGTCCAGAAGGTCTCTGAAGTTTGGGCGTCGCGACACCAAATCAGGGCGCCACGGCGCCGGAAGTTCAGAGGGTTGCAGATGTTTGGGCGCCGCGGCGCCGATCTCAGGGCCGTGGCGCCACGAAGGAAAAACTTAAATTAAAAGAGCCCTAATTCGATTTTCCCTCTCCAATTCAAAACCCAAAACCTTTCCTTTTCTCCGAAACCCACGAAATCAGCCTCCATTACTCGAAATCTTCCACAAACCAAATCACAACCAAATCACAACTAAATCCCATAAATTCCTTACACCTTTAACTATTTCAAACAACAACCCTCAGTCCATTGCTTCAAATCATCACGAGGAACAAGAAAATTTTGAAGAACACCTTCCAAGGTAACCTTCATCATTTTTCTTGAAATTTTCAAAGCAATTAGGAGAGATGGTTCATAATTTTGGGGGTGTGCTTCATTGGTGGAAATTGTGGGTTGTGTTGAAGTTTGGTGTTGGCAAATTTAGCGGTAGGGTTGTACGTAGAGTTGCGGGGTGTTGTACTTATGACTGGGTGAAGTTTGGAGGTTGTATCATGTTGTATCTTGCTGATTATGATGTGGTGTTGATTGGTGTAATTGATAGTTGTTGGGAAATCTGATTAAAACAGAAGAAACACTGCCAAATTTATCTAAAAATGTCTGCCAAAAAATGAGAGCTTCCACATCCACCTCCGTTCCTCAATATGATACTATAGGTTTGTCAGTCAAAAAGCAGAAGATAGATATTACAAACTTAGTACTAGACTCTTGATCCCTGGCAAAGAATGGAGTACCAAAGGGAGTCATTTGAGGATGGAGATGTCTATGAGCCTATCCGGACAATGATAGAGGCCATGGGGTGGAAGAGATTTGTTAATCCGAAAAGAATAGTACCACAAAACACCGTAATGGTGAAAGAATTCTATGCTAACTTTCCGGAAAGGGTAAATGGTAGATGCTTTGTGAGAGGACAGTATGTGCCTGTGACGGCTGAGGTGGTGAATGAGTTATTAAGAACAACCGATGTTGAAGAAAAAGGCGATAATCGAAGCTATTTCAGAACTTGGTCTAGAGACGCCAACAACATCAATTGGGATATCGTCGCAAGCACATTATGCTACCCTGGGGCTGAGTATGATATTGCATGAAATGGATCAAGAGGACTGAGCAGATGTCAGTTCAACAAAACAGCCAAGGGTTGGTTATATTTCATCAGTGTCCGCCTGATTCCATCGACGCACTTCACCAGAGTGCCAGCGGATAGAATAAAAATGATATATGGAATTATGAAAGGGAAGACGATTGACGTTGGGAAGGAGATATTGCAGAACATTGTAGAAACCAGTAGGTTGGTCACTACAGGTGGGTTGGGACATGGATCACTTATTTGCAGTTTATGTTCTAGACATGGAGTCCCAACCCTATCTACTGATACATATGAGAAGGGCCAACCTCCTGTGTCATATGGGATAGTGCATGCCTTCCCAGAACCAGTCCTCCAAAGAAGAAGAAGGAGACCATCACGGCGCAAGACAGCGGCAGAGGTCGCCATGGATGAAGATGAGCACGAGACAGAGGCTCGGCATGAAAGCGGTAGCGACCGGCACGGAATTGGAAGTTTGGAACCTCCGGTGCCTATAATGGAGCAGTTGCTCATGAACCAGAGGAGGATGATGCAGAGTTTTGACATAATGATACAAGGTCAATAGGACCTGAGGCAAGGACAACAAGAACTAAGGCAGGAGCAACAACAGTTGCACCAGAGATTTGATGAGATGAGTTCCTTGTTCAACCAGTGGTCTATGCATTATCCGCCGCCACCGCCACCATTTTAAACCAAGTTTGTAAGTTGTCCCGTTTTTCTTTTATTTTGAGTCTTGCACACATTAGAGACAATGTGTGATTTAAGTTTGGGGGGGTGTTTTATTGTTTTTAGTCTTTGTGATTTGTTTTATGTGTTTTTGAGTATTTTTGAGTCATAATTTTTTTTTAAGATCATGCATGTTGTAGTTACTGAAAACGCCTAGTGAAGTAAAGTTGAATAATGTAATGAAATTAGAAGCAACCATCTGAACACTTAGGTTAGATATGCCAAAAGTTCATGAAATCAAACTATTTGGGTATCGTGCTTGATTTATGCATTGTTAGTAATTAAAACCTATGTGTCTGCTTGCTTGCTATTGGAGGCAAAATAGTTAGGATATGCATGTTACGGAGATGACTCAGGCATTTCTTTGTTAGCCCTTTCTTACCATTTTTACCTATCCCTGACATTCAAATTATATCCCTAGTCAGCCCCTTTGAGCCTAAAAATAAGACCCTTCTTTGACACCCTATAATTCCATATTTGTGCCATAAGTAAAAAAATTGAGATGATTGGAATATAAAATGTTGAAAAGGAGACAAAAGAGAGTGAACAATTTTGATGCACCCAATGAAAAAGTAATAATAAATAGGTAAAAGCCTAAGTTTGGGGGTGCATACTATTCATCAGACACTTCATTCTCTCAAAATAAAAGAGGGAAAAGATAGGTATGAAGTGAAAAAGAAAATCAAAAAGAAAATGGAAGAATTGAAAGCAAAAGATCTTATGATACGTAAATTGAGCCTAAATGTCTATTTTTACCTACCCCTGCCTAAGCCTACATTACAACCCTGAAAAGCCCTGAAGATCTCTTATATATGTATCCATGATTAGTGGAGAATAACAAGTAAACATGCCATAAGATTTTGAAATTGACATGCATAGTTAGGTATTCTTACTTCTATTGAGCATGATTAAAGTGAATTTGCGAAATATCTGACTTGATGTGTTTAGAATGCTAAAAATGCATGCTATATGTTCCTGCATATTATTCTACTAACCTTCATGCTTTTCTAAGTAACAATGATGCAGCAAAGTGATCAATGTCTTTGAGTCATTTTATTTTCTGTTTCCTTCGTGTCTTTATTTATTTCTTTTGATCTTTACTCGAGGGCGAGCAAATGTTAAGTTTGGGGTATTTGATCGGTGTATTTTATTAATATACACCTTTTGAGTCATTTTTAGTTAGTCTTTTGCCCATTTTTGTACAAATATGTGTCGTCTTAGGATAAATTTTCTTTCTTTTGAGTCATAATAGTTTAAAGTGACACATTGGTGAAAAGGAGCGAAAAGAGGGCAGAAACAGAGGTTCCAGAGCTCAAAAAACTAAAAAGTTGACAACCCGGGCGAGATACAGGGCGGCGCCGCGGCGCCACCAACCAGCAGCATCAGAGCGCCACGGCGCCCAAAGAACAGAGAGCCGCAGAAGTTTCGGCGCCGAGGCGGGAAATCAGCCAAATCCGAATAGGAATGGGCCAAGGCCAAGAAGGAAAAGTTGTTGGGCGTTTTTGAGGTTATAAAAGGACCTTTTTAGGTCAGATTTGGGGATCCCACACTTGAGAATTCATCACAGCTTGGAGATCAAGATTGGAGACTTACTTTTGTGTAATTTCTTGTTCTTTATTTTATTTCTTTTTAGTTTATGTTGGATATTAGTTTAGTTCTTGGCATGTCTATGGCTAGGAACTAACTTAATTTAGGGCTTTCCATGTCGAATCGCTTGAAACTCGTTCTTACGAATTAATGCATGTTTTGGTTTCTTCTTATTATTGTTGAGATTTATTCAATATTTGTTTTGATTGCTTGGTAATTAATTGATCACTAATTATCATAACTTATATGATTTCTAATCGAAATCCGAAAGGGGAGATTGTGAATATGCTATAGTTGAATAAACATAGGTTTAAATCGTGGACGAAAGTACCCCGATACTTGTGTAGTTTGATAGGTTATTGTTCTTAATCCTCCTTTGTAGTCAATCTTGTCATCGAAATATAGAAGGGTTCTACATTGGGGTTGAGTGTTTATATTACCTTAACAAGAGTATAAAATAGCTTAGTTAACCTGCTATCTCAAAATAGAAGAAGAACCATAATTATTTGCATTAACGAGTAAAGCGAGCGGATAGTCGAGAAGATTTGAAAGCCCTATTTCCACCATATCTGAAGTAAAATAAAGTAAATTAGTTAACATCTATAATCATAGCTATAAACAATTCATCAATTTATCGGTTATCAAATAGATACTACAGAATAGAAGTTGATAATTGAACACTAATCCCTGAGGACGATAACTCGGTCTTCTAGACTATATTACTTGTCACGACACGTGCACTTGCGTTTAGTGTGTGCATAAATCGCGCATCAAGCGTGAGGAAGTCTGGCGCCATCTTACAAAAAGCGGTCTCTAAGTTGAAGATCCGGAAGCTTTCCGCCTGCACTATTGGCAAAGTAACATGCAACATGACACTTTATGACTTAGGGGCTAGTATCAATCTCATGCCTATGTCTGTGTTCAAGAGATTGGGTTTGGGGGAAGCAAAACCAACCATAATTAATCTGCAGCTGACTGATCGAACTGTGGTGCACCCCAGAGCATAGTGGAAGATGTGTTTGTCAAGGTGGGAGAGTTCTTCTTCCCAGTAGACTTCCCTATTCTTGACATGGAGGAAGATGATGAAATATCCATCATTTTGGGGAGACCATTCCTAGCCACGGGCAGAGCTCTAATCGATGTGGAGAAAGGAGAATTGAGACTACGGGTTCAAAAAGAAAAGATGGTATTCAAAGTGTTCAAATCCACCATTGAGTCCTCGGCCAGCAACAAGTGCTGCGCAGTAAGCACAACTGACACAAAAGTTCAGCAAACACAGACCAACACTAGGGAGATCATTCCTACAGCTGTGAACCCACAGGATAGTTTGAAAGCTGCAACAAAAGTTCATGACATGAAAGCTAACAAACAGGTAAATCTTACTGAACCCAATGATGTGAAAAAGAAAAATAGAGTGAGGAAGAGGAAAATGATTTTTAAGTGGATAGGTTGTGGGGTTAATTTACCATAATGATTTGATAAGGAACCTGCGTCCGGATACAAGACGTTAAAGACTGTGCTACTTGAGAGGCAACCCAATATTTAAATTCTGTAATTAATTTAAATTGAACAGTCTCATTTTGTTTTTTTGTTGTGATGTGATGACAGGTGCGGGAATCGGAGAATGAGCAGGAAGAAAAGGGTGGAAAACACAGAATCGGGTCGGCACCGCGGTGCCACTCTTTAGGACCGCGGTTCCGAATGTTCAGAGAGGTCACAGTACTTTAGGCACCGCGGTGCCACTCTGCAGGACCGCGATGCCTGGGCGCGAATTCAGAAAATAAAAAGCCCTAAATCATCAAATTCCTTCCCACAGATACCGTCTCAATGCAGTATCCGCCGCCACCTCCACCATTTTGAACCGCTATTGTCTGTAAGTCGTCCCTTTATTATTTTTGAGTCGTTACACATTTGGGACAATGTGTCGTTTAAGTTTGGGGGATTTTATTTTTATTTTCTCTATGTCTGTTTTTGAATCGTTTTGATTGAGTTTTTGTGTCTTTTATTGTGTCTAAATGAGTCAATTTTTTTATTATGATCATGCATGTTGTAGTTGCTTGAAACGCCTAGTGAATTAAGTGAGATAATGTAATGAAATTAGAAGCTAAAATATGTGTGCTTAAGTTAGATATGTCAAAAATTCATGCAAATCTAATTATTCGGAATATCTTGTGCTTAGCCTATGTGTTGTCAATTGTGAAAAATGTATATGAAGTCTTCTTGCTTGTTATTTGAGGCGAAATAGTTAAGACATACATGTTTAGGGAGATGATTCATGCATTTCTTTGTTAGCTCTTCTTACCTTTCATTACCTACCATGCAGTAAATTGTATCCCTAGTCAGCCCCTTTGAGCCTAAAATAAGTTGTTTTCTTTGACACCCTATGATTCCCTTGTGTGTCATAAGCAATAATTGAATATATGGATGAAAAAGAGTGAAAAAAGAATACAAAAAAAGAGTGAAAAAGGTGATGCACCCCAATAATATATATATATATATATATATATATATATATATATATATATATATATATATAAAAGCTTAAGTTTGGGGGTGTCTATGTGAATCTGTTTCATGCTCTCAAAAACAGAAGAGGAGAATGATAGGTATGAATTGAAAAGAATACCAAAAAGAAGGACAAAATGGTTGAATGAGAAAAACGCTTATGATACGTAAATTGAGTCTAAATGCCTACTTTTATCTACTCCTGCCTAAGCCTACATTACAACCCTGAAAAGTCCTGAAGATCTCTAGAATGTATGTCTATGATTAGTGGAGAATAACAAGTAAACAGGCTCATAGAACTAAATGAAATTGACATGCATAGGGTAGGTGTTCATGCTTCCATTGATTATGATTGAAATGAATTTGCGAAATATCTGACTTGAAATTCTAGATTACTAAGTTCATGCTATGTATGTTCCAACATATTATCCCAACAGACGTTCATGCTTTTCTAAGTAACCTTGTGCATGTAAAATCCGGGAAAAAAATAATAATATATAGTTGTGTTTGAGTTAATAAAAATATATATATATAAAAAAACAAAGAATAAATTGCATGAGATAGAGTTAGTGTTAAAGTTGGATAAATAGATAGATAAAATGAAAATAAGAAAACAAAAAAAAAAGAAAAAAAAAAGATGCATGCATGTTGTGCACGTCCCTTCCCTTCTCCCACCCCCCCCCCCCCTCACCCCCTTTTCATTTCCCCTCCAACTCTTGTCATTCCACCTCCCATAGGTTATAGAAAACTCTTCTACTTATACATTGTACATGACACAAATAAAATACCTAGCACAAAGAATAGGAAATCAGAAAAAAAACAAGTGAAAAGAAGAGGAAAAAATCTGGAAAAAATACCAAGAGGGCAAGAAGAACAAGAATCAAAATACTAGAGAGTAAGGATCATTTTAGCAACCAAACAACAATAATCTTCACACTTACAAGGTGGGGTTTCTCACTCAGAAATTCTTAGTAACATCCTTTATTTTAAGTTCAATACATGTTAGAATAAGAATTGAGTGTTGAAAATAAATAATGAGCTTTTGATTGTTTAAACAACTAGTTGCGTCATGAAATTTACGAACTGATTTCACTGAGTTATAATTGTTAGAATTTGATGAAATTCGGAAGAATGGTACACCTCTCTACTATGATCATATAGAACCAAAAATGAGGTAAAATGGACATACGGTTTGAATGTTATCATAGTTCAAAGTTCCTGCCTTAGATTTGGCCGAAATTCGGAAAGACATAATTACGGACTGTTTTTATTGAGTTTTACTTATTAGAATTATATGAAAATTTACATGGTTGTAAATATCTCAGTTACGGACAGATATAGATAAAGATTTGTTAAAACGGACTTACGAGTTGAGAGTTATTGTAGTTTGAAGTTGCTGCCTCGGATTCATCGGAATCCAGAAGGGCGGGACGTTGAAACGTAAAACTGTACTAATCCGTGGAAAATATGAAATTGGTGCTAAATGAAAGTTCTAGATCTCTCTGTTGTGGACATTTTGAGACCTTACGGAGGTCTATCAGACTTACGGATTGAGAGTTATCGCTGTTTAAAGTTTCTGCCTCGGATCTATCGAGATCCAGAAAGGGCAGCGAATAAAAGTGTAAAACTGTACCAAATGGTACAGAATATGAAATGATGGTCCACATGGAGACGTGTAGCTCTCTGTTCTCGTCGTTTTGAGATTTTATGGGGCTTGAACGGGTTTACAGATTAGGAGTTATGACTATTCTAAGATTGGGTTCTGTTTAATAAAAATTCTGCCGAAACAAATTTCATGTGGCTGTTTTGAGGATAAATTTGTTTTAGTTACCCAAAGTAGTTTTAAATGAAATTTGGTACAGTGAAAGATGTCCGTCTTACCTTAGTTTCCGCTTGAGAAACACCTTAGTTGGAGTTATGGTTAAAAAGTTATAATCGTTACAAGTATGAATGACAGAATGTTGGGAAAGAGAATATTATTTATTCGATCTTCTGAAAAATATGAAAAGTGAATACGTGTTCACATAAATATATAAATATAAACATAATGGATCGGGTTGCCGCAACAAAGCGTAAAGTGAATACGTGTTCACAAATACGTAAATATAATGGATCGGGTTGCACGCATGACAAAACGTAAAGTGAATACGTTTTCACAAATATTTAAACATAATGGATCGGGTTGCACGCCGCAACAAAACGTAAAGTGAATACGTGTTCACAAATACGTAAATATAATGGATCGGGTTGCACGCCGCAACAAATATGAAAGATGAATACATGTTCACCTATATATAAATATGAAAAGTGAATACGCGTTCACAAATATATAAATGTAACAAACATATGGAAATGCAGGGGAATGTCTTAACGTATAATATGAGATAAAATGAAGTGTTAGTTAAACTGAGAATTTCCTATGAGGAGTTGCTGCATATTTAAAAGTGTTGTAACCTGATATGTTTTTGCAATATGTTTATTACGTTATAATGTGATTGCACTTGGAATATTGTGGTGTTACTTTGAATTGCAGGGTAAGGTTCTCACTCAGCCCCAGATGGTAGGGCTGACTCTTTATTTAACATGTTTCAGGAAAGCGTGATAGGGGAAAGGCTCCACGCCAAGACTAGCGATCGTCCATGACCTCTTGTCATACCAAGTCCATTTGGGCTTGGTACTCGAGTTCGAATGTCGATTCGGTGTCTCGAAATGCGTGTGGAATGGTCTCCCTTCCAACTTAGAATAATCTTTGTCAGTATGTCTATGTAGAAACAATATTTGCACGAGCATGGGCTCGCGTTATGTTTTCAATAAAGTCATAAACAGATTTCTTTATTGTTATTTTTATTAATAGCTCCGTATTTGAATATAAGTTTAAATTTCTAAATAAAGAGAATTAAATGGTGCTCCTGGTGGGAAATAATTGTCCAGGTGTCATCACGCCCTAAGTAAAGGCTTAGGAAAAGTCGGGGCGTGACAGTGCAACTGCTTGATTTGAGTCTTTGAGTCTTTTTTATTTTGTTTCTTTGTTTTTATTTTGATCTTTGCTTGAAGGCGAGCAAAAGAGTTAAGTTTGGGGGTATTTGTTAGGCGTATTTTGTATACGTTTTTTGAGTCATTTTTAGTTAGTATTTTTCCCATTTTCATTTAAATAAGTGTCGTGTTAGGGTCGTTTTTCTTTCTTTTGAGTCACAGCGGTTCAAAAGGGCAAAATGGCGAAAAGGAGCGAAAAGTGGGCACAAAAGGAGGGCCCCGAGACAAAAAGGATGAAAGTTGGCAATTCAGGACAAAATACTTGACCGCATGATCTGCGTTTATCTGAGGACGCGGTGATTCGAGAGGTTGCAGGACTTTCGGCACCGCGGTGCCAATGCGGGGAATTTCAGATCCGAAGTAAATTTGGCCAAGGGCAGAAGGGTCCATAGGGCACGAAATTTGCAACATACTTAAGCCCTATGGATTAGTCTAGTGAGGGGAGTTGGTCATTCTAACACACAACATATCACAGGGCAAGGATTGGAAGCTACAATTGGAGACTTTAGTTCACAATACTTTTCTTTCTTTCTTTTTAATTCAGTTTATTCTTGGAATTATATTAGTTCTTAGCGTGACTATGGCTAGGAGCTAAACACTTTATGGGGGCTTTCCTTTTGAATCGCTTGAAACTCTATCTCATGATTTAATGCATTAGTTTGATTTCTTCTTCACTTGATTAAGATTTATTCAATAATTGGTATGAATGTTTGATAGTTAATTGATCACTAATTATCATAACCTATATGATTTCGAATCAAGAACCGAGATGAGAGATTTGAATATGCTGTAATTGAATAGACATAGGTTAAAATCACGGACGAAAGTATCCTGATACTTGTGTAGCATTATAAGTTACTGTTCTTAATCCTCCTATGTGGTAAAACCTATCATAGAAATATAGAAGAGTTCTGCACTGGGGTTGAGCGATTATATATCCTAACCGGAATATAAGACAATCTAGTTAACCGTTATCTTAACGTAGAAGAAGAAGTCATTCTAGTTGCATTAAGAATTGAATAGAGTAGATAGTAAGGGATTTGGGAAGCCCTAATTCCTTCATAACTGATTAAACCCTAATAATTTAGATTACTTCTCACAATTATTCTAGAAGTTAGATAAAAACCCAAATCAAATATCGTTTGCCAAATAGATAATCTAGAATAGATGTTCGGTAATTAGAAACCAATGTCTGTGGACGATAAACTCGGTCTTACATACTATATTACTTGTGAACGATACGTACACTTGCGTGAGAAATTGGACACGGTCCTAACAGAATCCTCCGGATAAATCGCTTCCATCGCCCTACCTTCGGACCCCCGAACCAACACCATCACCTATCCCTTTCCCCTTTTTTTCTGAATCATTTCAGAACTGAAAATTTCGACTGAAATCGTCTCATCGTTCTTGATCTCAGATCGAAAAATCCCCCTATTTTCCGATCGTCGTTCTTGATTTCTGGTCATCTCCGGTAGATTCGAGGGTCAAGTGTGGTGTCAAAAGGTTCGTCTTCATCAGACCTATAGTTTGCACCTAACAACGCCCTTCGATTCAACCCCTACATCTACATCTTCCAAATCGAAATTCCCAAAAACCCTAGGCGCAACTTTCAATTTTTCGGCCATCTCCGATAACGTCGAGCATCAAGAAAGGTCTCATTGTGTTCGTATAGTTGTTCTCTACATTCTATACCCACCACCGTCTCTCAATTTATCACCCATCGAAAAACACCATTGTTGATCGAAAAGTTGACTTCGGGACATTATGGACTGAAATCCAAAAACAACAAAAATCGATAAACATCTCATATTCATTTCTCATCAGTCGCATATACCCTCAACATCTCCGAACGTATTCGACGACATTCGGTTCGCCACCCGAGAAGGTAAACACGATTCCATCTTTAACTTCTTGTTTAAGTTACTTAATATGTTGTATGAATGTGTTTGTGTGTTTGATAAGCCTGTTTAATTGAGATCAGTGACTGTGTACGTTTGTTTCAGTTAAACTGTCCAGGGATTAGTTGGCATGTTAAAATTGGAAGTAACCATTATTTGTTGAATATTTTGTTGAAGTAAATGCATGTTGTGTTTGTTTAAGACGGATTTTGTTCATCTGTAAGCTATCTAATTGACTTGGAACCTGTTTTGAGGTCTATTTAACATGCTTCTGTGACTGGGTATATCTTTGGGATCTATAGCCTCACATATCCGCAATGTACACTTGGATGATCACTTTATCTCTATGTTTGTCTCAGTGACACATCACCTCCATGTTAACATGTAAGTTTTCCTAAAGTCACCACATATCATGCCTATCTATTGAGTATTAAAAGATATGGTTGCTAGTGTTTTCATGTATTCACTAAATTGGCTAAAGAACAAATGCTTATTTTTGTTGTACATTTTAGCAAGTATGGTTAAAATCTGTCCAGTTATGTCCACCCCTTTGCATGTTTGAATATAAGACAGAGTATAATAAGAGGTTTGCTATATGCAAGTATTAAATCCAAACTTGGTTAATGCATTGGATAAGAATGTTACTTGTTTAACATATTGTACTATTTCATGAAATGTCTCTGTATCCCTAAGCCCTGTCTTGAACTCATTAGTTTCTATGTGTGTTCATATTAGATTATTGCACCTCATAAGTCATTTTGTGTCAAAAACCTGCTGCTGAGCCATTTAGAAAGTCTCTATACCAACACATTATATTTACTAGCATGCCTATGAATCTGTATATAATAAATATGTGATAATCGATATGAGCCTTATATATGTTTGATAAGTTTCTAAATGAATGGATTATCCATGGATTAAGGAATATAGAAGTATGTTTATCTCTGTCGAGTCTTTGTTTAGTTTATCATGTCTATTAAAGTTGCTAAATGATATATGTGCTAACATCTTATATCATGTAAATATGTATAGGTGTTGTCATGATATGAAAACTGCTTAAGGGCTCGAATATAAATGAGCTAAATATGACTATGCCTAGCCTATTTTGTGCCATCTAGACCCAAATATGCAAGCATTTCCTTTCCTTGTTCCTTTATTAGCTTTTCTTATTATCCATTTTGTGCATCAAACCCGAGGCCCAACAGGCATATTACCTTTCATATTTTTCTTATGTATATATTTTCATGTTCCATCTACTAATCATTTTCTTTACTTTTATTTACATGAAATACAACGGGAGGAACGAAGAGTCTCGTTATGAGACTCATCATGACTTTGTCAAGCAAAGTTGTTGAGCTGCCTATAACCTGGGATAGACTCATCTGAGTTTCGACCATCTGTTGTTATACCTGGGATAAAAATTGCTATTGTCTTTTGGGGTTATTACCATGAATTGTGGCTCTATTGATGTTGCTTTGCTGCCTCACTGAGATGTCATTTTGAAGTTGAAATCATCGGTCGCTGCTGCTATACTTTAAATATTTCAGTTGTGAAGCTGCTTGATAGGACTGCAGTTTGTCGATTTAAAAAATGATCAAAATATGGCATTCGAAGTGTCCATCCATTGCTACTTGTTTTGGTGCTATCCTTTGCTGGGTTACTGCAACTTTGAAATGTTAGTTTAAACAATGGGTTGTTGCACTTTGAGAATGTAAACAACTGCTACACCTGTGTATTATTATGTTTTATGCGAATGATTATATTATATTATATTTTGAATGAGTATTCTTTTTGTTATCTTTTTGATATTTTATTTATTAGGTGAAAAACAGGGGGAAAAATAGGTACCAAAATAATAAATAAAAAGTAAAAAAAACAGATAAAAACAATTGGATAGCGCTATGCAAGCTAGTATCTTTAAAATATAAGCTGTATCGGAATTCAGCTTGCATAGCGCTTAAAAAAGCGCTATACAAGAAAAACGCTATGGTAGTAGCCTGCTTGCATAGCGCTTTTTTAAGTGTTATGCAAGCAGCGAAAAAAGCGCTATGCAAGCCTTATTATGTAGTAGTGACGTGACCTAGGTCGATTTCAAAATTAATTGTGCATCACTTACATGACCGAGCATTTATGGTCACCGAAGCCAAAGCTAGCTTTCCCGTGTACACATGCATCTCAAAGCTACCTTTGACATGATAAAGAAAATAAATCGAGCGTCATGCCATCACTTTAGCATTTCCATATTTGTCTTGTTGAACCATTAATGACTCTGATATTAATTACTAGGCTCAACTAATCAAAGATACACTTAATATAGCGTAAAATTATCTGCTTTGGATCAAACCTACGATTTCTCCAAAAGCCCTCATACTATTAACTAAGAGTACGTATGTCTACACTTATATGTAGTTTCATGATCTTTTTCTACTATTAATATGAGATTTTTTTTCACACTTAACACTAACATATACCTGTTCCAGTATCACGTGTTGTTTGTTAATTGTATCTTCCCCTGGTACATCAAAATTTGGTATGATATATGATTAATTTCTTCGGTTTATAATTTTGTTTTTCACAATAATTGCCTAATTGAGATAATGCAATTATAGTCAACACTTAGAATACTTGCATAGTTTTCTTGTAACTTATGAAGAGATGAACCTCTTTGCGTAATGGGAAATAGAGTAAGATCTAAGATTAATCAGTGCAACTATTAGAGCTTTACATCAAAAGGTAACAGATAATATCATCATAACAGGGAGGGCTAAGAAAAAAAAATGAAAAGTTCTGTTGGGGAATTTTATCAATTCACGTTATATTTTAAAAAATTGAATAACTATATATTAAGTGCTGAAATATTGAGTATATAGTTAATATAATAAATGTATATTAATGTAGTAGGAGTAATATATTTTAATAATGTATAAAGAATTGAAGAACTTTCCTCAGGAGCAAATTCAATCTAATTTTATGTTATTTTTTTGTTAAAACTTGTTCCAGAAAGATAAAATTATTTTGTTTACTAAACTAGGATCAGAAAGGGACTAGATCAAGCCTTCTCAATCTAAATCTGGATTAGTAACAAACAGATTGTTTAAAAAGTTCCACTCTAAAAAGAGTTTCTAAAAATAGGTCATAACTCATATGTATGTGACAACAATGGGGAATTTAAATAATAAAATCAACAAGTATGAAAGAGAATAGGTTTTATCATGGAGTAATAGTTGCACTAACGTTTGGTGGTCAAATGATGAAAATATAATGAAATATTTATAAGTAATGACAACAGATCGCTCACTGAAGACGTGATAAACAACGATGATATGACAACAAGTAATTCACTCAATCATTATTTATTTGATGTCATAATTAACCTTTTTAAATAAGAAAACTATTTAGCTTCTAAATATTGGATCAAATAGCAAAAATATTGTTGAGGGAAAATTTGTTTTTTCAGGATGAAATAAAAATTGAATTCATAAACAAGACAAAGATTCATTTCTAGCCGGAAAGATACGTGGCTATGGAAAGAAGGATTAAATGGAACAAAACTGACTAGGCGGTGAAGATGTGAAAACGTTCGTTTCTTTCATATTTTAGATTTTAGCTCTCTCTATATATATATATAACAAGAAAGAATTGAAATTTAAGATCAAAACACTATGTCGTATGAATAGTATAAAGTATAAACTGTCTAAACAAAAATTCTTAAAAACAAATAACTAATTCAGATATTTACAAATTAAGGTAAATCATTTGAAAAAACGCTAAAATGTGCAGAGTATAAGAATAGTAAACAAGAAATATTTAAAAGAGAGGATAAAATAGACCGTTATTTAAATTACAACAACAACAACAACAACAACATACTCAATGAAATTCCACAACATGTGACCTGGGGAGGATAGAGTGTACGCAGACCTTACCTCTACCTTGGTAGGTAGAACGATTGTTTTCGAGAGACTCTCGGCTCAAGACAAAGCATAAGCACAAGCAAAGTAAGACAAACAAAGCGACTAAGCCATGATATCGACTTCTGAAAAATAAGCAATAACTAATGTAGGTAAATAAGACAAACAAAATACACATAGCAACATAAATCAAACGACAGTGGACTATAAAACAATATTGTGTCTACTAGTATGATAGGCTGAGCGAGCCTACAATAATAACATTACAACTACCAGTGTGTAAGCGTACGTAGGATTACGCTGGACTACCTACTACCCTTCTACCATAATCTATGTCCTCCATAACCCCATATCTAAGGTCATATTCTCAGTGAGTTGCACCTGCGTCATATCTCGTCTAATCACCTCTCTCCAATACTTCTTCGGTCTACCTCTACACCTTTTGTACCTGTCCATAGCCAACCTCCGCACTGGGGCATTTGTGTCTCTCCTCTGCACGTGTTCGAACCATCTCAACCTTACTTCCCGTATCTTATCCTCCACCGAGGCCACTCCCACTCTGTCCCGGATATCATAATTTCTAATTTTATCCATCTTTGTATACACACACATCAATCGTAGCATCCTCAGCTCCGCAACTTTCATCTTTTAGGTGTGTGAATTCTTGACCGGCCAACACTCCATCCCATAAAACATAATTAGTCTAACCACCACCCTATAGAACCTGTCTTTAAATTTTTGTGGCACTTTTTATCGAACAAGACTCCAGATGCGAGCCTCTATTTCATCCACCCTGCCTCAATACGATGTGTGACATCATCATCAATCTCTCAATTCTCTTGGATAATAGATCCAATGTACTTGAAGCTTCCTTTATTTGGAATGACCTGAGTACCAAGCCTCACCTTCACGCATGTCTCGACCTCTACCATCATTCACCAAAGTAGTCATGGGACAGGGTGGATGAAATGGAGGCTCGTATCTGGTATCTTGTGCGATAAAAATGTGCCACCAAAACTTAAAGGCAAGTTCTATAGGGTGGTGGTTAGACCTACTATGTTGTATGGGGCAGAGTGTTGGTCGGTCAAGATTTCGTACACACAAAAGATGAAAGTTGCGGAGATGAGGATTCTAAGATGGATGTGTGGGCATACAAGGAGGGATATAATTAGAAATGATGATATCCAGGACAGAGTGGAAGTGACCTCGGTGGAGAATAAGATGCGGTAAGCGAGGTTGAGATGGTTCAGGTACGGGCAGAAGATAGACACAAATGCCTCAGTGCGGATGTGTGAGAGATTGGCTATGGACGGGTACATGAGGGGTAGAGGTAGGCCGATGAAGTATTGGGGAGAGGTGATTAGATGGGACATGACGCAAGTGCAACTCACTGAAGACATGATCTTAGATAGGGGGTTATGGAGGACACGTATTAGAGTAGAAGGGTAGTAGGTAGTCCAACGTAGTCATGCCTACGCTTACAAACTGGTAGTTATAATATTATTATTGTAGGCTCGCTTAGCCTATCACACTAGTAGACACAATATTGCCTTATAGTCCATTTTCGTTTGATTTATGATGTTATATTTATTTTGTGTGTCTTATTTATTTGCATTATTTATTGCTTCTTTTTGTTTCTTTTCTCTTTTCAGAATTCGCTATCATCATGACTTACTCACTTTGTTTGTCTTACTTTGCCTAGTCTTGTGCTTTGTCTTGAGCCGAGGGTCTCTCGAAAATAATCGTTCTACCTACCAAGTAGAGGTAAGGTATGTGTACACTCTACCCTCTCCAGATCCACATTGTGAGATTTTACTGGGTATGTTATTATTATTGTTAGTTGTTTGAATTATATAGAAATTTTCTTAAGTATTTTGGAAGAAGCTAGAGTTTATGAGTTTGGAGTAAAGAATTCACATAGCATTTTCTTGGAACTATAACATTTCAATGTATAAAAGATATAAACGAATAAAAATACCATTGCATTTCCTTGAATTAATTCCGTCTGCCTGAATATTAAGAAATAAAATAATATGTAAGTCTGCGCTGCTAGCATAGAGGGTTTGGCTCTCATTAAGAATATAGACAATATATAATGATTTTGGTCTATATGAAACAAAATATTTAAAGTGATGACAATAATATTGAAATTCATGACTTGAATATATTTGTAATCAAAGGTCTGATATGAGGTCACTAAAAATATGAAGTTTTTCTTTATCTCATAAATGAAATTTTTTAAAGCAAATTCTAATTACTCAATACAGAACCTCTGATAAAACTTTATATATATAGAGAGAGAGAGAGTAGTATCTTTCGTTCCTTTGTTTGCCCTAACCAACAAACCAAACAACGTGCTAATCAAAGTATTTTTGTTCATTCTTAATTAAAGGTTCGTTTTGAATAAGTCTTTATTTTCAAAGTGAATTTTTTTGGTGTATCAATAAAAGTTGTGATGGAGCGACAAATACTTTTTCATTTTTAATCAGAGGTTTCATATTCGAGTTCTTCGTGGAACGGAATTACTTTTGTTAGGGAGCACTTTATCCCCCAACATAGAATATTATGCCGCAAATTCAGATTTAGTTCGACCTCTCGAAGTAGCTACCGGACAAAACCAAACTTAGAGAAAATATTACGCTTTACATAACCAACTAACCACACCTTAATTTCCTACGCCAAGAATCTGCCGTCAGCAACCTTCACCCCATCCCCTGCACCTTGCAACTTTCTTGATTTTTGGCCGCCCATTCTTGAAACTCCTTTACTTACTTTATACCTTCACTTTCTCTTTATTCTTTGATTTTCATGTATTTGTATTATAGTATATTATATATCTATAATATACCCTCTCCGTTTCATGTTATGTTACTCTTTTCTTTTTAATTTGTTCGGTTGTATATGATTGAAGTTCAAATATTTTTGATTGAAGCTTAAGGGGAAAAGAATGAACTATAATTATATATGCATGCGTCAAGTAAAACATAATTGTAATTGAGGTAAAAATGACTGAACTTTAGCTAAATATATATCAGAAATTCATGTAAAGAATGACTGAACTTCAAGCAATGTGTCTGAACTTCAGCCATATGAAATGTTAGTTTAGCATTGTCACGCCTAGTTTCAAACATTGTATGTTTCAACTTATTTTAAAATTGATAGACTTGTGAATTTTTATGCTCTGCGAATATTACATAAATGGTAGTCCCAAAATCGTATATCTCCACTAAGGCTAGTATATGTGGGGAAAAGGTGTTGGAGCCCCTTCGGAAGAACCTTCAGATCCACCACCAAGTCCACTTTAACGTTTGTTTGTGTTTAATTATCCAGGCCCAACTTGCACACCGGGTCATACTATTTTTTTATTTATTGAATATGTAAATGGCTCACCTATAAATAGTTTTGGCATAAGGTATGGTTGTGGTGCTTGTATAAAAATTCCAAAAAATCATTGACTTCCATTTTTTGTTAATCACAAATCTAATTCGATTATTTTCTTGTAAGTAAATTAGATTAAAATTGAAATAACAAGGTCATAATTGGCGTGGGAATAAAGAAATAGACAACATAGTGGTGGCTAACTTAAAGAATAAAATGGCATGTAAGGAGATGCTGAATTTGGATCAAATGATCTTGTAGGCATATTCTTTTTAATCATTTCGATTCGTTTTTATGACTTTTCTCTATTGTTCCTTCTCCTCATAGTTCATCGTGGAGATGGCTTATTTATATTCACTGATAATGTAAATACTTTTTTGTACTATAGCTATTGTTATCAGACTCAGAAGAGTTTTTCTGTTACACGAGTGACTAAAACAAAAGTTACAGTCTTATTTGTCTAACTTCAACTCCTTATATTAGCCGTCGAAGTAAAGATCAGTATGAGATCAAGATCACTTACCAGTTTATTTGATATCTATTCAAGGATAAAAAGAAGTAAAGAAACCCTAGAAAGGAAAAGGAAAGTCATGAACAAGAACGAAGGTAAAAATGGAGGTACGAATTCAGACGAATTCAGTAGCTTTTGCTTGTATTTATATTCACAAATTCAGTAATATATACACATAAAGCTAAAATCCTAGTTCCAGAAGAATAGTAAATAGTCAAAAAGGCTATATTAATGGTGAATAAGTAAACGAGGTAACACATATAAAAAAGACTATGATTATACGTTTGAACTAATAAAAACTAAATTAAGCATTATATTGTACCAAACGGAGATCAAGTAAAAGGTGGCAAACATGCCATTAGAGAAGAGTGAGATCACCCATTAATCCCTAGTCAGTAGTCACAAAAGTCTAAAATTAGCGCCACATACATATATATGAATATTATTGAATATGGTTTAAAAAAATTCTATTGAATATCTGGGCCGTTGACTCAATCGTGCGAGTGTGATCATGAGTCCTAGAAAAATAAAAATTTTAGGGCTTTTTTATTTTATTAATAGTATTATGTAATTTCATCAGAAAGACTCATAATTCGCAAGTCTTAGCCAATTAAGAGTTCACTTTTTACGAATTAGAATAGGGCCCCAAAATATTTGAAATGACCTATTGAATATGATAGGTACCTCTATGGCTAGTGTTCTCTCGCACTCGTAATAACACTACTACAATCCCTCTCGACATGTTCACCACACTGTGAAGTACACGTTACTAATTTTCCTTTTCCCCACTTTGTAGAAGAAATAAAGCTCTTTCACCTAGCGCTGCATAATGTTGGGATTTGGGAAAGTAATTAAATGGAGGAATATTCAATAAAAATGATTTTTTTTTCAATTGTAAATGTATTTTTACACAAACAATTTAATTTTACATGTTCTAGAAGATTATATGTCTTATTTTCTAGGTAAAGAATTTTATAGATTATGATTACTCATCTTAATTAATTACTTTTGATGTGATCGATCTAACAATAAATAACTTGTTAAGAGTCTCACATCGGATATGAAATGAGAATATGAACTTTTTATATGGATTTGGACAATTCTCACCCTACAAGCTAGCTTTTGGGGTTGAGTTAGACCCAAAATTCATTCTTTATATAACTATTAGTGTATATACATAAATCTTAACCCTAAAAATATAAAGGAAAACAAGATTTGCAAATTCAAATCCAAGATTCATTTGTGCATTCTAAGTCAATAGTGTTGGGTTTTGATATTGGTGAATGGGAAATGATGGGATGAAAATTAAAGGGAAAATGCTCTTTTGTCCCACATCGAAAAAGGAGAAGGAAAGAGAGGTGTATATATCACATTACACCTTCTCTAGCTGCTAAAAGGGTTGAGAGGGCAAGGACCCCTCGCGCCGTCGTCGTCGCTCGCTCGGCTCGGCTTTGGCTTTGGCTTTGGATGATTGATAATCTTTTTGGACAAACGTTTCTTTAATTAAATTAATTATTTAATTAAAAACAAATCCAAACGGATCGATCCGCGACCCGACTCGTCCGGCTCTCCCTCTTTTTTTTTTTCGAATTTCCCTCCAAAATTAGGTGACTATTCTGAATGGTTGCAACCATTCAGAATCAGTACCTCTAACCCTATAAATTCTTGATTATTTCAAGAATTTATTAACTAATTCATATTCTAATCAATTCTGAAATTCTGAAGTTGCTCTTCAAATCGAAAATTTCATTTTGTGATATCTTTAGCTGAGTGGTTCGTTGCTCTGAATTTGGAGTACTACTATTACGGTAAGATAATCGCTCTATCACGGGAGGCGATATTAGTTAACCTCGAGTCTTTGTGAAATAATTTCCTTAAGGACACACTTTGAACTAAGTGGGCTCGATTACATTCTGAAATTATTTTTTCAAAACAGATTCTGTTTTCGTGTATTGTTTCATTAATGTTATATGTTTCACTAAGTGATTAACATATTGTTTTGAATCATTATTTAGCCAAGTACAGATTATTATACCAACAAATAATTACCAATTCTAATTTTCATAAATCTTTATTTTGAATTTTGCGATTGAAACTTAGAAGAATTCAAGACGATATAAATTGGATAAGTTTGATATGTTCTCTCCACCAACTGATTGACTATAAAAAAAATCTTGACGACTATTTTGATTTCACTATGAATGATTTTGTAAAAGTTGGAGAAGAAAACATATATAACCACGGAAATCAGAGTTTACCACTAACCAACAAGTTAAATTCATGAATATGTTCACTATTGAATTTATTTATTTATGCTTGAATTTGTCATACTTTTTTTTTTTTTTTTTTTTTTTTTTGACGAAGGAACCCGCAGCCGCTACTCTTTCGAGTGCGCACAGGGTAAACCCCGGACTGATGCAGTAGCCTTCAAACCACGTCAGCCATGTAAACCACACTTGGCAAGCGTGTGTGACTAACCAAAGAAGGTTTATGCAGGATCGAACTCGCGACTCATGGCCCGCGCTTCTTCATACACTTCTGCCTTGCGGGTTTGAATTTGTCATACTTGAGTGGCCTAAAAGTGGAGGACCACTATTTTAGTTTGTTAATATAGAAAAAGTTAAGGGTTTGCTTGAAAGCCAATCGAATCTTGGTGGTTTGCCTTGCTCATACTTGCATCTCTTGCTCTTTATATTATTAATTAAAATAATATTTTTGTATCAATTTATGTGATATACTTTTTATTTTAATTTATCTCAAAAAGAATGATATTTTACTAAAAAACTAAAATTAGCTACGAATTTCATTGATAAGTCGTTTGTAGCTAACATAATTTTTTGATAATTTATTGATAATCATTCACTAAATAGAATTATCGATGACTTATATTATTTGCTATAAAATTTGTCAATCGTTAATTCATGTTTTAGTAGTTTTTAAAATATTTAGAAAAAAATTAACTTTAATTTTTTTTTTACGCTTAATGGAATAATTCATAGTCCACGCAAATATCTTGCAGGTTTTGGACCATAAATTTCAAAAAATATATATATATTCAATTTTAAATTTCTTGTCCAATCAAAATGCATTACATAAATTGGGTTGGAAGAACTAAGTAATAATAATTAAGAATAATACTTAGTTCTTTTCTTTGAGTCTAAGAAGTGATGGAGTGAGTAAGGTGGAGCATGCCTTTAACGTGCAATCCCCCTTTGCTTTATTTGCTTGAGTGTTTATTCATGAGTTTTGCTGGCAAATTACTTAACTCTAATTAAAATTTAACAATAACAAACCAACAAATTAAAGAAAGAGAAATAAAAGAGAGTGTGAAACCAAACTTCAAAACGTTACCAACTAGACTTCTATATGTAAAATGTTAACATACTTTCTACTTTATTTTGTTTTTCAGTTATAACACTCCCTTTGGCCTTTGTAACACTCATTCATTTCACCTTACTACTTAGTCAAAATATTCCAAATAAGTACATTAATTTTCCAATATACTCATAAAGAAACTTTTACCATGCAATGTCCAAAGTTATATACATTACCCCTTCATAAATAAATTGGCAAAAGGGTCATCTATATACACTGCATTTCACCAATTAATGCTTAATGTGAAATTTATTACCATACTTATGTATCTTAATTTTACACGACATAACAATCAATTGAAAAAACGTAATGAATTTCCCATAAAATCAAGAAAAGTTACTTGTCATACTAAACTATAGCCTAAGTGTAGTTAAAGGGAGTGTAAAAGTGCCAAAGTAGACTTCTACTATTTACTTAAAGACACTTTTCTTAGTGTAAAAATAACATAAATGAGTGGGGGAATTGCTCATTCACTTAGTTATAAGTTGGGTGGAATATATAAATTTGACTCTCTCCAACCATGTCCTTAGCATTCACTACAAAAGATATATATACATAACAAAAGCCACTAGCTATAACATCACACACACTCTCTCTCTTTATATTCTTTCATCACTCTTCTTCTTCTTCACTTTTGTCACTTGCTTGCCTTCTTTTCTTGTTTTTGTAGTCATGGAAGTTTGTCGAAATTTGCCCCATCGCTCGTGCGCTTTCAAAGGAAAGCGCACTAAGCGATTGAGACAGTCATCCCCGTTTGATGTAGCGGGGATCACGGTCACTACTAGTTCATCGACTGCTATTGGGAGCGATGATGGTAGTGGTGGTGATAGCGGTGGTGGCGGTCAACATTCACCAACCACTTCTACTACTCAAATTTCAACAACTAGCACCTCCGAGGAAGATGAAGACATGGCCAATTGTTTAATTCTATTAGCACAAAGCGGATGTGGCCGGAAAGTACAAGTTGTTAGCGAAGTTAAAAAGGAGAAAATCAGCAGCAGGAAATTTGCAGAAATGACCACTAGTACAACTGGAAAATCTGGTTTTTATGTCTATGAGTGCAAAACTTGTAACAGAACTTTCCCTTCATTTCAAGCACTTGGTGGTCATAGAGCAAGTCATAAAAGGCCCAAAACCTTAGTAGAGGAGAAAAAATCTGTCACTGTCATTACTGACACAGTTAGCACTGCTGCTGATTCACATGACTTAGAAAATGATCAAGAACAAGGGCGGCTCAATAAAATTAGTTCATCTCTTTCAAACCAAATAGTCAACAACAAAACCAAAATCCACGAGTGTTCAATATGTGGGGCGGAGTTTTCATCTGGACAAGCTTTAGGCGGTCATATGAGAAGACACAGACCACCTACGACGACAACTGCTACTACAAACACTAAGATTTCGACGAATTTTGAGACAACAATCAATGTTTCAGAATCATCGTCCCATGATGAAAAATCTACGAGAAATGTTTTTGGTCTTGATCTTAATTTGCCAGCACCACCAGAAGATGATCACAAATTTGAACAAAGTCTTGTCTTCGCCACTGCCCCTTTGGTGGATTGCTATTACTAATAATTTAAAAGAGGATTTTTTTTTCTAGTTTTCAGTTCTTGTCTTCCTTTTCTCACACTTATTGATCAATTTATGTGAATTAATTTGTCACAAATTTGTGATAATATATTTGTAGATTATTTCATAAATATACAGAAATTCTTTTTCAAAATCTTTTATTTATTAGTATACTGGTTTTCGCCGATATTGTTGATCGTTTACTTCCTTTGAAATACAATACTTTGAGTGAGTAAGTGGTTAGTGTTCATGGTTGCCTTCCATTCACGAAAAGGGTGTGATGATGTATCCTTTTTTAACTTCTTTTATTAGTATTTTCCCCACCCCTCTATAATTAGAAGTTTGTCTTTTTTGGTGCAGCGACGAAATCAGAATTTATATATATATATATAATTTTACGGCAGAGGGTGTTCAACTGACACCCTCGAACCTATGTGGCTTCGCTACTACTTGGACGGTAAAGCTATAAATTTGTGTTAGAAAATTCATTAAAATATGTATAAATATTTATTTTCGATTCAATAACTTAAACAAGTTATGAATTTAATGAAAATTTCAGAATTTGTAAACTTCAAATTCTTGTTCTGCCCTTGATAACAATGTGTAATACAATAATAACATATTCGGAATACTTTACTCCTTTAATGAGTTTATCCATCGTGAATTTAAATTAGTCGGATATCAGCGTGTTTCAAATGTTTAATGCAAGTAGGAGGTTGTGGTAGGCAAAAACAAGGAGCATGGAGTGTGGGGGATGGAAGTGTTATTTGGATTGCTTTATGGCTTTGTTAGGGTTTTGTATCACCAGCACCACAACCAAAGTCTGTGGATTAGGTTATTCTCTTTGTATTTATTTAATTTTTGTTGATTATTATTAGTATACTAGTTACTAAAAGAGGAAAAAATAAGAGGGGAACTAGCTCCGTCATTGTGGCCGTTTCACTAAATGACAAAGAATAAATGGATATGAAAGATGGATGGGCTGGTAACAGCCAAAACCATGTGTATCCACCTGTTTTATACACTTTTCTTGTCCATTTTCCTTCACTTAAAAACCTACTACTACTTATCTTTAACTTTTAACTTTGTTTCTTCTTCTTCATTCGACTACTACTATATCACTGTATGGTAGAGATATTTCGCCTCTTTAGTAGGCAATTATTGTCACATCATGAGTTGGTCCAAAACTCACACCACTCATATTTTATAGTGTGTTCATTCAGAAATGGATCTATGTTTTGAAGTTTATGGACTTTTGCCGTTAGACACTAATCCAAAACTTGAAATTTATGGATCTCTATAATATTTTCAAGTTAATATTATAATAATAACAGAGTTTATAATCAAATTTATTCATGAATATTTAGGATCTGAGTATATTATTGAGTTCACGTGAATTCATAACCAACCCTCTAATGACTTTTCACCGAACCTACAAACTATTTATGATATTGGGATCGCAGTTTATTTTATACATTTAGTAAAATTTTCAACACATATATAACTTAGGCAGAGCAGAGCTACTGAATTTTGTTGAATACATATCATATATTGTGCATTCGCCTCTGCATTCATCTCAAGTGAACCAACACTTTCCTAAGCCGAATTTAGAGTCAATTATGTGAGTTCAACTGAATTCATTGTGCAGGCCTGCAACGTGATAGGGTGCACACTGCACGACTATAGCAATGGGTCCTTGAATATATGAGGGACGTGCATGTGTTGCACAAGCCATGACATTAAAATATACATTTAATAAGATCACAATTATATGGTCTGTTGTTTTGCCACGGTTTAGAAAATAGGAGTATAGTTTTTAATATTTTTTGTTGTTATTTTATGATACCTAAAAATTGAGATGGCTCTCACTAGAATAGATATAGCTACTTAGCTAGTAGCTATCAGCCCACCCATCACACCTAATTGTTAAACTGACCATCCTTACTTTTCAAGTTTCTTAACTAACTCAAAACCTTATATTTCAGTAGTGAGCTTTACTTATGTATCTATACCTTAAATAGGCACTGCAAATCACACGTCACAAGCAGTTGGTATGAGGTCTAAAGTTTTACACCACACAATTCGTCTTTTTCTCTTTCGGTTTTTGTCAAGATTAAGACGTCTGAATATGAATGTACATTTGAATGAAAAAATGTTGTATATAGATCTGAACACTGAATGATTAAGATTGTTTGTTTTTACTTAAACATAATAAATATACAATTCAAATAAAAAGTAACTAACCATTTGAAAATAAATATAAATCTGATAAAATAATTTTTTTATATTATAAAAAAAGAAACATTTATATTCGCAAGTGATGGTGGAGATGATTTGTAGTGGTGGTGATAGTTTTGATGACAGTGATGCGTAGTAGGGGTGGGTGGGGATAGTGGGGAGGGGGTGGAGAGTGGGTGGGTAGGGGGTAGATAAGTGGGTGGGGTGGTGGTGGGGGTTGGAAGGGTGAGAGTGGAGGGAGTTAACAATAGTGATGGTTGTGATGGTAGAGGTGGTGGGCGAGGGTGAGGGTTGGGAGGGTGGGTGTGGTCGTGGTGGTTGTAATGGCAGAAGTGGTTAGTGGTAGTGAAGTGAGGGGTGGAGCTGGAGTTGTGATGACAAAGGTGATTAGTGGTGGCGGGGTTAGACGTGGAGTGGGGGTTGGGTGAAGGGGTGTGTGGGGTGGGGTTGGAGTGTAGGGTTGGGGTGGAGCTGGCGATTGTGGATAGAGTAGTGATAAAATTTATCCATACAAAAATACCTCTTAATGATATTAAGATTTTGTTCAATATCTTTGTTACACCCCGTACTTTTGTACGTTGGATTCTTGATGAGTTTACTAACTTAAGTTCGAGTGAAGGAGTATTTTGAGGTTTAGAGGTCATTAGGATGATGCTACATTCCGTGTTTTTGACGTCGATTGCATCGCAAGTTACACTAAGAAGTTCACTGAAATTCGGGTCAGATGTAGTGATTTTCTCCTAATATACTTGGACTTATGGGATGATCCTCCTACCGAATTGAAGGTCTATGAATCTAATTTTCAGCATATTAAAAGGTTTATCTATATGATTTCGGAGTATAAAGATATTTGCCCAAAATTACATCATTCTGACAGTTAGATTGAAGAATGCAACCTTTCGGCCGTAATTACATCACCCAGACATTTGAATGAAGATTGAATCCTTTTGGTCAGAATTACATAGTTTTGACACTTAGAGTGAAGACTGCAGCCTTTCAGTCGGAATTGAATGACTTAGACTTTTGAATGAAGTCTGTAGTGTTTCAATCGGAATTACATCATTCTGACACTTGGAGTGAAGATTGCAGCCTTTCGGTCAGAATTACAGCACTCATACCTTTGAAGGAACACTGCAACCTTTTGGCCTGAATTACATAATTCTGATAATTAGAGTGAAGACTCCAACCTTTTTGCCGAAATGACTGCCGTCAGGAAACCAGGGAGCTCGTCGAGCGAGCTCTATAGCAAGGTTATTGCTCGCTTTAGACTTAGCTCATCTAGCTAGTGAGCCCAAGTGAGGTTGTGTCACCGCCCCAACTTGCTATTTAAGCACATCCTTCTACCTTGAGCTTCATTTTCTTCCTCATTTACACCCTAAACATATCCAAACCCTCTCAAGAAGATTCCCCTTCATCCAAGAGCAATACTCAACATAAGTTACGTAAATCCAATGTTAATAAGCTCGTAGCACTAGTAAGATATTGTTTCTCCCATCGTGGTTAGAATTGCACGTTGCTTCAAGGCGAAGTAAGGTTGCTACAAGTGGCATAGCTACTGTTTAAGGTAAGACTAAGCTTCTCCTACATATATTTAAATGTATCTATGTAAAAGCTAGTCGATTTGATGAAAAAATGTGAGATTAAAGTTGGAGGTTTTTGGTTGAAGTGTTGTAGGTTGTGGGACTTTTGGAATTATTATTGGATCATCTCATAGTTGGAAATTATAGAGAATGGTTTGAATATGTTGGTGATGATGTACTAAAGGTGTTATGAATGAGGAGAAAGAGGATAGAGGAGTATTGATCATTATTGTTGGACGAGCTTGTCGATCGACAAATCATTTTCTAAGTTTTCCTTAGTTAATAATAGTTTTATTAGATTGAAGTTCAGTATGGATTGTGTACGTTGTTATCAGACGAATTGATAGAAAGGTATGTGAGGCTATTTCTTTCTCCTCATTTTGGCATGTTTTTTAGTTAAAACTACTTTCGATTAGTTGTACAAAGACGTGTTATTCGTAAAGATTGTACTTAGATTACCATGACCCTATTGTAGTGACTTTCCCTTGTTGGGAACGAGTTAATAGTTAGTTAATCAATTAAGACGATAAAAAGTATGATAATAAAACATCTAGAGTTACATTTTGCCTACGGGGCTATATCATCTTACACATCTTATTGCCTTCGGGGATATTTACCTATTCTAATTATCTTCGGGGCTATATATAATGTGCACTTGCCTTCGAGGCTATATAAATTGCCTTCGGAGCTATGTTGATTGCCTTTAAGGTTATGCATTTGCCTTCGATGATATTTACTTCCTTTTAGTTGCCTTATACAAGGCTAGATAGTTCATTATGACTTGTGCAGTTATTAGGAGTTCGAGACAAATAAACTATACCTCCAGATCACTATTGACTCCTCGTTTTATATCCAGTATACCTTACATTCAGTTTCAGTTTTTTTAGTTGTCTTACATACTCAGTACATTATTTCATATTGACGTATCTTTGTTAAGGGCACTGCATTTTATGCTTACAAGTCTTGATAGACACTAGGAAGGACCTCCTTAGTAGATTTGCTGAGTACCAGCTTGTGTGGTAAGCTTCAGGTCATTTGGAATTACCAAGTCTAGATTTTTGTGTATATTTAGACTATGATAGGTCGGGCCCTGTCCCGGCTATGATACATTATCATTCTTTAGAGGCTTGTAGATGTATCTTGTATGTATAGTATTGTTAACATGGTGGCGTTGTCGGCCCTTGTATATATCTATTTGGGTTGTGCTGCTTGCAGAGGCGTACATTGGCCTTGTTGGCCTTCCAAATATGTATCTATATACATTGGGATTATTTCATTTTGCTGAGATAGTCTTATTTATAGACATTGCGACATATGGCCTTGTCGGCCTAAGACATGATGTTATGCTTACAGAATGGTCTCATTGGCCTAATTTGTCTTTCGGGATATAGAGTATACGATTATATATTGGTTCGCTCGGTCCTAGAAAGGTATCGGGTGCCAGCCATGCCTCACCTAGAGGGGAGGTGTGACAATCTTAATGATTAAGACCTATTCAGACTAAATAATTGCTAAGTTATATATCACCATTATAATAATAATTACATCATCAGATTAATTTTTTTTTTTGGTAAAGCAGATAATATGTCTTATTTTTAAATTATAAATTCACACTTTAGGGAAACTAACTTGTAAATATTCGTTGAATCATATAGTGTAAAACGTGTTACAAGAAATTACATTGTTTATCCTTCAAATGGGCTGGTCTTTAATTTTTGCCCTCAAATGGAACTTAGCCTTATGGGGAATAAGTTCTTTACTGGACCGGCACAACTTGTGTTAGATCTCATAAAGAACTTATATCCCGGAAGGAATAAATTCCATTTGAGGGGCAAAAATTAAAAACCGATACAAAATAGGGCAAAAATGCAAATCACCCAACGGGTTACACTAATGTATATAACTTGAACTACCTAATTAGGTTCCACTTCTTCAATCTAGAATCTCTTTTGCATTGAGGCTTCTCTTCTAATGTTGCGTTGAAATAGGATTTCCGTTTTAAGTTAATCTGACTTTCACACTTTATAACATGGGTTCTTAATCTAAACTAATATACAAAAATATCAACAAAATCCAAACAATTTTGATGCACGTGCTTACAATATTACTTAAAAAGCACATAACTCTTACTCCAAGTCGGATTCAAGATTTTAAATAGTGAACTATAAGGTATAAATTATTTTTCAAATGGGTGCAAACTCAGTATAAGTATATATTCTAAATAATTTTCAACTATAAATACGTATAATTAATTCTAAATGCACACTATTAAAAAGCAGGTCACGGACGGACATATTATGTTGCTAATTAGAAAAATTATTTCTAATTTTATTTAGCAACAAATTATTAAAAGTTATATTAGCTACGATCTATTTTACGACATATTACCAATGAACTTCATAGCTAATTTCATTTTTTTTCTTGTTGGCTATTCACAATCATGGTGCATATGCTATCATGTCATAATCCTTTGTAATGTTTTTGTTGTGAAGGCGCGTGCATTCTTTCTTTCAGTACAAGAGCAGAAACCCTGATCGACGCAGACCGCAAACCACGTCGGTAAACTGCGCCACAGCCCAATGTGTGACAGCCAACCAAAGAAGGTTTATGCAGGATCGAACTCGTGGCCTTGCGGTCGTATTCTCTTCTTCTGGCACCATTCTGCAGTAATTAGTCGAAAACAATTAAAATATGGAGATCAATTAGCATCTAAAAATTTCTTTTGAGTACCCAAATTAAAGGATTTTATTTCCTTTGTTAGGTGGGGGTGTGAGAGTAGGTGTTATCAATTCACTTAAATCACTAATTCTAACTTGTTTGTTATGTGCACGTTTTATATGGTGATTATTTTGTAACCTTATAGCATGTCGATACGTTGCTATATTGCTTGACATGTCCAAATACAACGTGTTTGTATGTGTGTGGAAGAGAGTGGGAAAGCAAAATATGAGAGGATTCATTTAGATGTGCACATGTAGTGGGGGACTACTTTGTGTCAATCTAATTGCCTAATTATGTTCTCTCTTGCTAGTGTTAATTAAATTCAACTCAATTATTATTTTCTGTTATAATTGTATCATCTGGGCTAACTTCCTTTCGTACACTACTTCATTTATTCTATCGCATACATTATTAGGATATTAGTTGCGTACACCGTACATAATTTTTTATAAGTAATAATGACATTAAATAAATTAAACAAAATGAACAAATTAAATTAATAATAGAATCTCAACATTTAATAAATACAATTCAAGTATATTATTATAATATTTTGAACGAATTTTATAATATTCTGATCCTGTTAGGTACCTCCAACAATAAAGTTTGTCCACTAAAATTAGGAGGAGACACTCTCACAGATTCTTCAGTATAAATCATTATGTTGCACTATCAAGAAAAATAAACATTCCAAAGTCAATGAAGCTTCGTAGTATAGCTTATCTCGTTTACAACTAATTAGCTTGACTACAGTTCAAACACGTAATTAACCATTTATTAATTATTATTGGAGACTAAGTCTTATTCGTTTACTCTAAATTAAAGTACGTATTTTTCAGTTGTGTGTCTTAATTGATGAGAAAGTCGTGAAAGTTGTAGTTACCTGAAGTCCTGAACCTTGAGGGTCGTTTGGTTGGGAATTATCCGGGATTATAATGAAAGAATTTTTCATTAGTAGATATATTTTATTACTAGTAGATGTTTGGTTTATTAGACTCAAAATGGAATAAACGAAGCATGTGTTTTATTTAAACTGGATAGTTTGGGTAAGATATTGAAATAATTTTTCTTAGGAATTTCTTTCATTAATCACAATATATATAGTTGTACAAAGGTAATTCTTAATACAGTAAGAATCATAAGTTACCTTAAATACATGAAACTAATAAATACAATATATACTGTGAATATTTGAAGAATATTCGCTAATACACCCCCTCAGACGGAGCGGGAGGAGTAGAATGCTTTGGATCGATCCAAGTCTGTGAACATTTGTCTGGGTAGTCCCTTTGTGAAGATGTCTGTATACTGATAGGAGGAAGGTACATGTAGAATTTATACAAGGCCGCGTGCAACCTTCTCACGAATAAAATGAATATCCATCTCAATATGTTTGGTCTGCTGATGCTGGACCGGATTATGAGAGATATAAATAGCAGATATGTTATCACAATAGATTATAGATGCCTTACGCAATGGACAACTTAGCTCCAATAGAAGATTCTGGAGCCAACAGATCTCAACAACTACATTAGCAACATCCATATACTCTGCTTCAGCACTGGAGCGGGATAACGTGGTTTGTCTCTTGGCAGACCAAGAGATAAGATTATCCCCTAAGAGCACACAATAGCCTAAAGTAGAGCGTCTCGTGTCCGGGCACCCTGCCCAATCAGCATCTGTGTAAGAAAGTAACCTGTTCGGTGAGGGTAGATGCACCCATAGTCGAGTGCCGCTTAATGTATCGATAATACACTTAAGAGCGACAAAATGGGGTTCCTCGGGCGTGCGTGAGCAGACACGCTTTCTTGAAAGACATATGTAATGTCGGACAGGTAAATGTGAAGTCTTGAAGAGCACTGCGCAAGGCTGCGATAGAGTAGGATCGCATTGGATCACCGCCGAAGCGAGCTTGGATTTGAATCAGCGAGGTAGGCATAGCCTTGCAATTCGACATCTTAGCTCTGAACACAATTTCTTCTGCATACTTACGCTGACTCAGGAACATAGTATCTACAGATCTAGTAACTGATATACCCAAGAAGTAACTCAGCTTGCCCAAAGCAGTCATAGCAAATTCAGTTTTGAGAAGAGCAATAATGTCATTTTTCAACTTGTCAGATGAGGCAGTGAGAACAATGTTATCAACATATAATAACAAGTAAGCAATGTCACTACCATGATAAAAAATGAACAGAGAGGTGTCACACCTGCTGTAAATAAACCCAATCTGCATATACCTGGAAAAGCGGTCATACCAAGCACGAGGTGCCTGTTTTAGACCATATAGTGACTTCCTGAGACGACAGACATACTGAGGAACAACGGGATGAACAAAAACAGGTGGTTGATGCATGTATACAGTTTCTTTCAAATCCCCGTGAAGAAATGCATTCTTGACATCCAGCTGATGAATCGACCACTTCTTACCCATAGCAATACTAAGAACAGTACGAATCGTAGCCGGTGTAACAACCGGGCTAAAAGTATCACCACAGTCAATGCCCTCCTGTTGATTAGTGTCGTTTGCCACAAGTCTAGCCTTGTAGCGTTCAAAACACCACTATCTCTGAATTTGTGACGAAAAAACCACAAGCATCTTATCACATTCACCCCCTCTGGTATAGGAACAAGACTCAAGTATGCTGCTTAGTTAAAGCATTATATTCCTCAGACATGACCGCATTCCAATTAGGGTCAAGTTTAACCAATTTGGGGTTCTTTGAGAGTGGAGAAATGGTTTGAACAGACAGGTTAAACTGGACTTTAGGTTTAAAAATCCTGTGTTTGACACGAGTTTTCATTTGGTGACTGGGGACATTGGGTGGTGGCATTGGTGAAGTGACAGGTTCCGAGGTTTGTTCACTGGAAGGGTGGCACCGCGGTGCATCCTCGAGGACATGATGCTAAAGCGAGGAGAGCAGTGAACTCACTGGAAGGGTGGCACCGCGGTGCATCCTCGAGGGACCGCAGTGCAAAATGCGAGACAGAAACATGAGACTCACTGGAAGGCAAGCACCGCGGTGATCCCCTAGAGACCGCGGTGCTAATTGCGAGGCAGAAACAAGAGACTCACTGGAAGGATGCACTGCAGGTGCATCCACTAGGGATCGCGGTGCCTAAGTCTATATTTGAGTGAGATGACTTAGACTATTTCGGGATATGACTGGTTCATCAAGAAATGAGTAGTCTGGTTTTCGGTATTTCTGAGGGTTCGAAAATAGAAATATCGTCTCGTTGAACGTGACGTGATGAGAGTTGTGAATTTGACGAGTGTACAAGTCATGGCACAGATAACCCCTATGGTTGATTGGGAAACCGAGGAATACAAAAAGTGTAGTTCGAGGAGCCAACTTATGAGGGGTGGTGGAGGTAAGATTGGGATAGCACAGACAGCCGAAGATCCGTAGGTGGTCATAAGAAGGAGTCCTACGATATATAATGTCTGTGGGGGTCTTGTTTTGTAGGGTGCTAGTAGGTAAAATATTTAGAAGGTATTCTACCATTTTGACAACATAGACCCAGAAAGATGATGGCAGACATGCATGAAAGAGGAGGGTACGGACCATGTTATTAATAGTACGAATAATTCGTTCAGCTTTACCATTTTGAGGTGAGGTGTGAGGACAAGAGAAGCGGAACATTATGCCTTGTTGGAAGCAAAAATTATGAAAAGCTAAATTATTAAATTCACGTCCGTTATCACATTGAAACGATTTTATGGATTTTTTCAAACTAAATTTTAATAAATCTGTGAAACTCAAAAAATTTAGCAAAAACTTCAGATTTGAATTTCAGAAGGTAAATCCATACAAAATGTGAAAAATCATCTAATAAAACAAGATAAAATTTATGACCTAGAGAGCTAACAACAGGAGAGGTCCACAAGTCAGTATGAACAATGTCAAATGAAGAAACTGTAATACTCATTGAAGACATGAAAGGAAGACGAGTATGCTTGCCAAGCGGACAAGAAAAACAGCTTTGGGCAAGTTTCTCATTATTACATTTAATACGCTGATTATTTCTAAGAAAAAAAAAACATGATCTCCTGGATGCCCGGGCCTATTGTGCCAGGTGGATGGAGACAATGCAGCAAGAGAGACTGGTTGTTGAGTTCTGACAGCGGAAGAGTTTGTGAAAGGGTAGAGGTCTCCCACACTATTGCAGCGCGTAAGAATTCTCCCTGTATTGAGATTCTTCACAGAGAAACCAAAAGGGTCAAAATCTATAGACACCCAATTATTACGAGTGAATTTTCTAACAGAAATTAACTTTTTAATAATTTGAGGTGCGTAGAGGACATGGCTGAGTGAGAAGGGTGGATGGGGATTTTTGATGTGTGTGTTACCATAACCTGCAATTGAAATGCGATGACCATTGCCGACAGTAATGTATTGAGGATACTTTAACCGAAACAGTTGGGAAAAGTTACCTGAAGAATTGGTCAGGTGTTATGTGGCTCCGGAATCCATATACCAATTATTGTCGGGTTGTTGCAGAGTGAGAGTGTTGAAAACTTAGCCCAAATCAGTGGGCTGCATCTGCTGAGCTGAAGGAAACTGTTGGGCCGACATTAGATGGGTCTGTTGGTGCTAGACCGAGAACATTGGGCCATCGCTGCTTTGGCCCGGGCCCTGCTGCCGGAAATGGGCAGCGGTGAGGCCAGTTCGCGGCGATGGGCAGTGCAATTTGGACGACCATGGTAATCTTGAGTCATTGCACGATGCGCCTTGCCTTTGTCGCAACCTTCCCTTTATTTTCTTGCCTGCGGCCTCTGCCGCCTCGTCCTTCACTGCGGTTCTGTTGCTGCAGGTTGTCCGGCGGTGGTGGAGCGGTGGAGATGGTCGGTGACTGCATGTTTTCAACGGCTAATGCTTTTTTATTGTGCTCGTCCTTTTTAGCACGTCGTGTTTCTTCCAACAACAATTGTGAACGCGCCTTGTTGAAAGATGGAAGTGGATCAGCCTATTGAATCATTGTTGCAAGAGTATCATATTCCCCCTTCGGTAATCCTGCAACGAGTTGTAGTACCATCTTAGTGTCAGACACAGATGTCCCAACATGAGAAAGTTGGTCGAACAAGTTTGATTGTTTGCGATGATTCGGTCATGTTGTTGAAATTCTCAAGGCGTGTGTTGTTGAACTGCTCCTCTAAATACACTGCCCTAGTATTTTTATTATTCTGAAATATTTCCTCCAGGCGTACCCAAAATTTGCGTGTCGAAGCACCTATTTTCAGGATAGTACACAACAAGTCCTTTGAGATGGTACCATAGATCAATTGTTTGACAATGGCGTCAAGACGACGCCATGTTGAATCATCAATGTCAGATGGACGAGGGATTGACTCATCAATATGGTCGAGCACGTTGTACGCACAAGCATGAATATAGAAAAGTTCTACCCACACAGAATATTGACAGTCTTCTTGATCAAGAATAATAGTGACAAAATTCTTGATATTTGTGACAGCAAACACTGGATGAAAAGAAGATTTTGAGGAAGGAGGGGGTGTCAACTAAGCCAGAGGTAGAATCAATAGATTTAAGAGAAGTGGGAGGAGACATGATAGCCACAGGATTAGAAATTCCGATAAGAGGCACCGCGGTGGGGGAGGGTGAGCGGGGCCGAGAGGAGAGGGAAAGGGAATTTCTAGGGGGGTTTTGGGAGGTTAGGATATTGATACCATGTAAGATATTTGAATAATTTCTCTTAGGAATTTCTTTTATTAATCACAATATATAGTTGTACAAAGATGATTCTTAATACAGTAGGAATTCTAAGTTACCTTAAATACATAATACTAATAAATACAATTGAAGAATATTCGCTAATAGTTTGGATAGATTTTTAGTTTCAATTTTAACGTTATCTTTTTTCAAATACAACAAATTGGGAGAAAAGCTTTGAAAAAATAAATATGTTATTTTATTTGGGAATTAGTTATCGCACACAAAGTGCGATATAAAAGTAATTGCATAAACATGGTATAAATAATCTAGGAATTTCTAATCGGAATCAATTATTGTACCAAATTGAGATAACATAATCCCATGACTTATCCCAAAATTATAATTCATTATTCCACAAATCAAACGCCACCTTAAGTAAATTCCATATATATATATACTTATCATATTAAACTTATGATCATGTGCATATGTGGATCCACATAATTATTTGCACCCACTATTGTTTGTGACAGTAAGTGCAAACTTAGAATAAATCCATCTCTAATTCATGTGTTTTTGTATATTTTGTTTGTGTGTGTGTTTTAATTTGTCCTATTTTTTTCTTTACTAATAATAAATCATAAGAGCCCGTATGGGCGTAATTCAGTTGGTTCCAGGATGGTAGATTGCCCTCAAGTAGGTAGGTTCAAGCTCTGACAACTACAGTGTGAGAGTTTCATTCCTCATTTGTGGGGATATTTCCATGTGCATCGTGTGACTGTGTCTCCCACTTAATGGTATTAAAATTCTGTACGTCTCTATCAAACCGGAAATAAATGCCTTATGAACTAGGAATTTCGCGTTTTGACCCAAATAAACCATACGAAGAGACAATGAAAGGGACATAGTTGACATGTCATATGTGTGCAAATTGAGCTCATTGGGAACATCATGTTGACAACTCAACAAAAACTACATTGTTGACATGGCCTGCTTCTCAACATGACAGCTGGTTGGTTATTTTTCTTAAATTCTCCGACTCCCAGTATTGCATTTTAAAACCATGTCCATGACTCAGTTTCTCTTTATTTTTCCTATTTGCATTTTTCTAATTTCTTTAGTAAAAAAAGATTGTACTATTAGATCACCATAAAAGTAAGGAAAGATAACTATCCGTAGTTAGTGAAATTAGTACTTCTTCCTATCACGTTAAATATATTGATAATGTAAAAAAACAAAAACAAAAACAAAAAATTAGTTAGGTGATATAACCAAAACTAAGGTACTATCTTTAAAGGTTTTGGATTCAGACACTATGGGTTCCAAAATTTTAGGATAGGGATGTGTTAGTAGCTAGGTACTGAATTTAATTTTTGTTCATATTTAGTGAATTTTTTAATACGAATATAAAATTTGAACTAAAAGTATTGGGTTTGGCCGAATGAGTATGTAATATTCTAGCTCCGACCTTAGTTATAATGAAGTGTTAAGTACTCATTCATCTTTAATTAGAGATTTTAGATTTTAATCTTAAACTGGAAGTCGTCTATAATATTTCTGAGCGTGAATCTGAATTTAGTCGTGTTACAAACAATATGGTTCGTAGTTGCTAGTATTAGAGTATAGTAGCGTGGGAGTGTAAATAGAGTGGTCAATTTGATGTGTGATTTGTCGTGTCTGAAGGGCCTAATATAATCCCAACGTATACCATTTACCGGCCATTGTATTTATTATGAGTACTGATTCCATTAGAATTCTCTTTCTTTTGAGATTGTTAAATATATTGTTTTCTTACTCTACATACTGCACCAACGTTGTTTAATAGGCCATGATCTGTTGCTAATTTTATAATAAAAAACTCCCAATAATCTCGACTTAGAATTGAAATAAATCAGACTTTGATAACATGGTAAAAAAATATATCTTGAACCTAATTTCAACGTTTAAAAATTAGCTCACGAGGTAAAAACGAAAGTACCCCGATACTTGTGTAGTGTTTAAGGTTACTGTTCTTAATCCTCTTGTGTGGTAAAATCTATCATAGAAATATAGAAGGTTTCTGCACAAGATTGAGCTCTCATATATCCTAACCGGAAAATGACAGACTAGTTAACCTGCTATCTTAATAAGAAGAAGACCCATTAGCATTGCATTAACAAGTGAAAGAGTGGATAGTTGAGGAGATTGGAAGCGATATTCCCTTCATAACTGTTATAAACCAAAAGTACTATCAACCTTAGTTTAAATTCCTGCACTTTACTTTAATTATAGTTCTTAGTTATAAAACCAACCAATTTATTGAGTCACAACGGTCATAAATGGAGAAATGTCAAAAAGAAGATGAAATGAACTTATTTGAGATGAAATTGCATACTTAAAGGGCCAAGAAATGAAGCCTAAGAAGTCCTGGGAAGCATAGGAGAAATCAGACGAAGTCCGGACGAAAAAATGACAAAAATCAGAAAAATCTGGCTACAGGACTTACGACACCGCGGTGCCAGCCTGCAGGACCGCGGTGCCGAGGCGCGTTTTTCCAGATCCGAGGTGGAATTGGTCAGGGGCAGAAGGGTCCAGGGCACACGATTTTTGCAGTATATTTAAGCCCTTGGGATAAATTTTAGGGATTATTTCTATCATCCATCATAACACACATCACAAGGCAAGGCTTGGAGGCTACGATTGAAGACCTAGTTCTAAGTGTTTCTTTTCTTTTCCCTTAGTTTATTTCAGTTATGTTGAATTGTAATTTAGTTCTTGACATGACAATTTTTTGGAGCTAATTACTTTAGTAGGGTTTTCCATCGAATCTTCTTGAAACTCTTTCATATAGTTAATGCATTAGTTAATTGATTTCTTCTTCAACTTTATTAAGATCTACTCAATATGCTTTGATTGCTTGATAATTAACTGACCATTAATTGTCATAACTTATATGATTTCGAATCGAGAACCGAGAGGAGAGATTTGAATATGTTGTAGTTGTTTAGACATAGGTTAAAATCGTGGACGAAAGTACCTCGATACTTGTGTAGTGTTTAAGGTTACTTTTCTTAATCCTCTTGTGTGGTAAAATCTATCATAGAAATATAGAAGGTTTCTGCACAAGATTGAGCTCTCGTATATCCTAACCGAAATATGATGACACACTAGTTAACATGCTATCTTAATAAGAGAAGACTCATTAGCATTGCATTAACAAGTGAAAGAGTAGATAGTTGAGGAGATTGAAAGCCCTATTCCCTTCATAACTGTTATAAACACAAAGTATTATCAACCTTAATTTAAATTCCTGCACTTTACTTTAATTATAGTTCTTAGTTATAAAATCAAACAATTTATCGATTGCCAAATAGAAACCAAAGTTTAGAAGTTCGGTATTTGATAACTAGTCTCTGTGGACGATATTCAGTCTTACAGACTATATTACTTGTAACGATACGTACACTTGCGTTGAGCACGTGGAAATATCCTCCTAACATTCCTCCACGAAAAGTTAGGGTGATTTCTCCACCCTGGATTGTATGTGTTGGAATTATAAGGCCGCTGAAAGTTTCCAACTGCCTGAACCTGCTCCATTGGCACATTATTAGGGTCCACCGTTGTGCATCTATCAAAGGAGTGCGGTCCATCACAAATCTCACAATTTACCGACATCTGGACTGCATTCACAGACATAGTGTTCTGCTGCAGTTGCTTCGTCAGAAGGGCCACCTGTGCATTCAGGGTAGTGATGGCATCTAATTCATGTATGCCCATAGTCTTCCTGCTATTCAACGACATCATACGCCGCCTTGATGATTGTTGACAGCCATGTCTTCCAGTAACTCATGTGTCTCATTGACACTCTTTCTCATGAACGCTCCCCCTGCTGCAGCATCAATGATGGTACGAGTAGTACCACTCAGCCCATTATAAAAAATGTGGACTAATATCCACTTCTCTATGCCATGATGTAGGCATTTCCTTTGCAGATCCTTAAATCGCTCCCATGCGTCGTAGAGTGACTCACCATCCACCTGGTAATAATTGTTTAACTCTCCCCTTAACTTTGCCGCTTTTGAAGGAGGAAATAACTTTGCAAGAAACTTTTGGGCTAAGTCATGTCAGGTGGTGACGGAGTTGACATGTAGTGAGTTCAATCAGCTATTGGCTCTGTCCCTAAGTGGGAACGGGAAGAGCCTCAGTCTAATGGCATCGTCAGTAACGCCATTGTACTTGAAAGTGACACACATCTCCATAAAGTTGGCAATGTGCATGTGGGGGTATTCAGATGGCAATCCCCCAAACTGGACCATGCTCAGGATGGCTGACTTGATCTCAAAGTTGTTTGCCCCTATTGTTGGGAGCCTGATGCATGTTTGTGCACCAGTAACTGTGGGCAGAACATAATCTCCCAAGCTTCTTTCTGCTGGGACCGGTATTGGCTCCTCTATATGTTCAGGAACCTCGTTATTTGCCCCATTCTGATTCGGTGGTTGGTTGTCCATGGTCACTGAATCAACTATCCTTTTATTTCGCATGTTTTGCTTACACGTTTTCTAAATTTCAGGATTGAAGGGAACAAGTGTATCTGCTCCTCTCCTTCTTCGCATACACTAAATCCCTGAAATAGATCAAAATCAACAAACAAATCAAGACAACAGGGTTCTAACAGTAGAAATAAAAATAAAGCCAAAGTAGAAATAAAAATAGATGGTTCGATATTAGAAGTACGTCAGTCCCCGGAAAAGGTGCCAAAAACTTGTTAGGACCGTGTCCAATTGCTCACGCAAGTGTACGTATCATTCACAAGTAATATAGTCTGTAAGACCGAATTTATCGTCCACAGAGACATGTTTCTAATTACCGAACATCTATTCTAGATTATCTATTTGGCAAATGATATTTGATTTGGGTTTTTATCTAACTACTAGAATAATTGCGAGAAGTAATCTAAATTATTGGGGTTTAATCAGTTATGAAGGAATTAGGGCTTCCAAAATCCTCGACTATTCACTCTATTCAATCCTTAATGCAACTAGAATGACTTCTTCTTCTACGTTAATATAGCGGTTACTAGACTGTCTTATATTCCGGTTTAGGATATATAATCGCTCAACCCCAGTGCAGAACCCTTCTATATTTCTATGATAGGATTTACCACATAGGAGGATTAAGAACAGTAACCTATAATGCTACACAAGTATCGAGGTACTTTCGTCCGCAATTTTAACCTATGTCTATTCAATTACAGCATATTCAAATCTCTCCTCTCGGTTCTTGATTCGAAATCATATAGGTTATGATAATTAGTGATCAATTAACTATCAAACATTCATACCAATTATTGAATAAATCTTAATCAAGTGAAGAAGAAATCAAACTAATGCATTAAATCATGAGATAGAGTTTCAAGCGATTCAAAAGGAAAGCCATAATAAAGTGTTTAGCTCCTAGCCATAGTCATGCTAAGAACTAATACAATTCCAAGCATAAACTGAATTAAAAAGAAAGAAAGAAAAGTACTGCGGACTAAAGTCTCCAATTGTAGCTTCCAATCCTTGCCCTGTGATGTGTTGTGTGTTAGAATGACCAACTCCTCTCACTAGACTAATCCCTAGGGCTTAAGTATGTTGCAAATTTCGTGCCCTATGGACCCTTCTGCCCTTGGCCAAATTTACTTCGGATCTGAAATTCTCCGCATTGGCACCGCGGTCCTGCAGAATAGCACCACGGTGCCGAAAGTCCTGCAACCTCTCAGTAATTATGGCACCGCTGATCTCAGTATGAACAACTGCGATGGTCAAATCTTTTGTCCTGAATTTCCAACTTTCATCCTTTTTGCCTCGGGACCCTCCTTTTGTGTCCACTTTTTGCTCCTTTTCGTCATTTTGCCGTTTTGAACTGCTGTGACTCAAAAGAAAGGAAAACGAACCTAACACGACACTTATTTAAACGAAAATGGAAAAAATACTAACTAAAAATGACTCAAAAAGCATATATAAAATACGTCTAACAGATTCGCTAGGGTAATGGATTTTTAGGGTTCTGTGTTCTTTTGTGTGTTTTCGTTTTTGACGGAGAAGACTTTTGGCTGAGTATAGAAATTGTGTATTTACTTCAATAGCGCTTCCACAAGCGCTATCTAAGTGGGAATATTAATATTATTATATTAATAAATTACTTAGGTAACACAATTTATAATAGCGCTTTAAATAAGCGCTATGCAAGGAGTAACTTGCATAGCGCTTCGATTAAAATTTCCGAAAAGCGTTATGCAAGTATTTTTTGTTAGATTTTTTTTAATTTAAAATTTTTAAAAAGCGCTATGTAAGCTGAAATCTGTAGTAGTGTGTGAACTTAGTTTGAGAGGAGATTGTTGGGTGTGTGAACAAAATACTACATAAATAGATGAAAAAATTAGGAAGTTACATATAAAGTACAAACATTTTCATACTGGTTTGAGACGTTTTTAGAAAACTAGTACGAACTTGCAACAAAACAAATAAAATCATACTAAGATCCGTTTCTTTGAGTCGGTTGAGCCAAACAGTTACACTTAACTTCATGAAAAATTATGCTAAAAAAACACATTCATGAAAAATGTGTTCATTAATATCATTCCCTAGAAAGTAGTCCTTCGTCCTTCTGGAACAACCAATAAATTTTTCTGAGTACAATGAAGGATGTACGAGAATAGTAACTAACTATTACTAATGCTTTGAAAGGATAAATAATAACAATTACAAAATAACAAACTTGAAGCCTAACAAGAGTTTAAGCTTTTGTGATCTTGATCTTCGTTCTTGAATCAGTCTTGAATCTTTGTGTCAATCACCGAACACTCTTTGATTCAAGATAACCTGAAATCAAGAGACACTAAATCTGGTAGCGTTACAACTGTGCTGAGTCGAGTGATATTCACTTTGTCCTTAAGATAATATTGCCCCGTATAAATCTTTTTACGTTAATGGGCAACTGTCTCCCAAGATGAAACAACATCAAACAAATGAGCAAAAGAAACTCAAGTGTTTACTAAAAGAAGAACCTTTGAGTGTTTAAAGTATGCTAGAGAGGAAGAAGTATTCAGAATTTTCTGAGAGTGTGTCTTGAACAATTGAGCCAAAGGCATCAATTTACAATAGTGTAAAAGGGACCTCTTCAAGAGCCCAAATAATGATCATTTAAATGTCATGTTATGGTTGTTGACAATCAATTTTGACCCGTTTTTCGTATATTTGTTGCAATTTTATGTGTTTTAGGACACCGCATTCTAATCATCATTTTTTTTAGCATTTTTTATCTTTTACTTTAAAATTAAGCATTATGTCTTTGTTAATATTATGTTTTTATTATTATTACACAGTCGTTTATTTTAATAATATTTGCATCTCTTTAAATAATTAATTACATCCCGTTTTAATTTTTATTTAGACATTAAACATTTGTTAAATATTGTATTTTATTATTATTGCATCGGCATTTGCATTTTAATAATTTTGTATCTTTTTAAATATTTTTTTCTTTTAAATAATTAACCCGTTTTGCATTTCATCAAATCAGTCCCAATTCGAGGCATAATTCAGATCATTTCAATCCAACACCATTTTTAATTTCATTCAAGCACTCTCTTTTATTTTCCCCCTTAAAATCAAATATCACTTTTCATCTTTTCCCCTCAAAACCAAACCCAAACTCTAAACCTAAATACCCCTACAAATAAAACATTACCCCCTCCTTTAAACAAAAAGAGGGGTCAGCCGCAACATTACATTTCCCTACAAAAACTCAAACCCTCCCTCTCTCTCCTTTCACCCACTCCCGTCGCCGCTCCCCCCCCTTCGCCGGAGTTCTATCTCCAGCGAACACCACGACACCCGTCGCTGCTAACCAATGCCAGAGCTCCAAGCTCCGGCGAACAGAACCAGTGACCCATCGATCCTATTTCCCATCTTCATTTGGATTGATCTTCCTCACAACACTCACTGTCACTAACCCACACCGCACCTCACTGCTCACTGTCGAATCTCACCACTACGGTGGTGTCGCTCCGGCGACCTCGCCGTGGAAGTGACGCCGCCGCTGCCCTCTCTCTGTTGGTAATGTTGAAAACTGCCGGAGTAAAAACTTCGGCGACGTCACTATATTTTACTGCTCTTGCGGCAATGGGTGTTGTTTTTTGTTGTTAGTTTAATTTTCGTGGTGTTGGCATATTACCGAAATTTATATTTTCAGGTGACTCTTGTTTGTTTTTTCTCGCTGGAATCTGTTTTTGGTTTTGGATATGGACGGATTCTCTATTTTTTGGTATGTCACCGGAGTTCTTTTGAAATTCCGGTGACCCCTAGTTCGGCTCATCTTTTGGACTCGATTGCTGTTTTGTTGGGTGTTAATGGACTGATATTTTTAATATTTTGGTATCTGGCCGGAGTTCTAAAAAACTCTGGCGACCCTCTAAAAAATCCGGCGAACTGTCGCTTTTGCTATTTTCAGCGACCTTGCCTTGGTCTGCTACTGTTTTGTGCGATTCACTGTTCCATTTTTTCGTATCTATATGGTTCTGGTTATTTGGGTTTTTTTTGTCGACAATCACATATTGTTGCTTTCACTGTTCGCTGGTTTCGGGCTGATTTTTGACGATTTTGCCCGTTAGTAGTTTGTTAAACTGATTCTGAACAATCACTGCATTTGATAAAAATCCACTGATTTGAATAAGATACTACACTTGTTGTTGGCCAATGAAAAAGTTATCCGTCGATTTTTGAGGCCTCCACAGTTGCAAAGACGGAAAATAAAATAAATGAAGTTTTCTGGGCAATGAAGATTTCTTCCACTTACACCGGATAACCAACATGCGCTGGCAGGGCGAATTCTCACAGCCGCACTTGTTTAGGATGTCCCACTTTATTTTTATATATATCTGAGCCCTCCGTATTTAAAACTATTACTGTTTTGGCGCGGATCTGAAAGTTTTATTTATTTTATTGTTTCTAACAATATTGGCCGATGAAGGAATCTCCGTTTGATTTCCAAGGCCTCCTCTGTACAAAAGACGGATTTATTTGTTTTTGGCTTTACTTATTAATTCTTGTCATTGCATTAAAATTATTTATTCTATTACTAACACTTTTACTAAGTGTTTATGCAGGTACCCGGAGATCATCTTGTACAGAAGGCCTAAAAAAGGGCTAAAAGATGTATCGGAGTTTTATTTTATGTCGCATTTAATTTTAGTTTTATTATTCTGTATTGCATTTTATTTTAATTATAAATTATGAAAAAATACTTAGAATAAGTAGAATAAAAAAGGCAATAAATAATTAACCTAGGTTTGAACGAATAACCGCAAGTTAGCGGATCTTAAAGGATACCTAATCCCTTCCCTTTAGGATAATAAAGAACCTTGATCCAGAATCTCATTAATTTCGCAGATCATTAAATGGAGATTAATTGCAGTATTTTTATTGCAATAAATCAAGTGTCCTAATTCACTTAACTAATTAGGTGACGACTCCTCAAAATCAGCATTATTGCTCCATCCACGGAACCACACCAAAGAGCAACGTTGCGGATACCGTTCAGACCCCTAGGTCAAAAATGGGCGCGACAGCATGACGACTCCGCTGGGGATATCAGGTTCTTGATCATAGCAAACTCAGGTTAATTAAATATTGCGCTTTATTTTGCTTTTATATTTGTTGTAAATGTTTTATATTTTTTGCTTTTATTTTGTAATTAACTACTTTAATTGCTACATTCTTTTACTGCTTTACTTAAATTGTCATTCCGCTCATATTTCCTCCATCCTGGAAAATTGACACTATCACACACTACACGCGAGGTGTGCTGGCGCACCCGCAAATTTCTTTCAAATACCAAAATATAGGCGAGTCGGAAAAGGCGCAGGAGCATCCGGACTATCCGATGGCCGCGTAGCCTTCTCACTCGAGTAGTCCGCTCGGGAACCATTGTGTCTAGAAAGTCAAATTTTAGAAAATTTAAGATAGAGTTATACCGCCCTCTTTATTTTAAGTCATGCATGCATGCACCATAGGTGGGTCGATCCTTGGTATCGTCTCCACGATTAAGAAATCCACCAAATTGTCGTTGGGTTTCACAACCCGACGACCAATAAGCATATGTGTGTAGCGTGATGATGATAGACGGATCCAAGCCTGATCATGACACGCCGAAATTGGAAAAAGTGCACCGTCATTTGGTCGTCATTTCCAACGAAATATTGTTGTTTAATGGCTTGGATCTATTTATCATAATCTCGCATATCTGACGTTTAAGTCCACCTCTGTCATAAGGAGGTCCCAAGCATATTAGGGCGCGCGCTTGATTTGCATGTTTTTGTTTACTATTGTTTGTCGCTAGCAACTCTGTACATATTATTTAAAACAATAATTACCCTTTTAACTCTGTACATATCATGTCATGTGCTTATAACTCCGGACACGAGCATTTGCATTTTGCACTTTTGCTGTCACATTGCAATTAGAACTTTTACTACGTAAATCACTCTTGAATAGCGCGACTTGGACTTTGTGAAACATCAACCTTCACCCCGGTCGAACCAATCAGGGGAATCTTTGACTATATTGTCACACCTCTGTATTTTTATTATTTTGTCATTTTCCTACTCATCCATTTATCATATTTTTGCAGGAAGGTCGTCCTCGCAAACAGCCGAGGGCGGTCGGAGAAAGAAAAAAAAATCATCGTAAGAATGAGCGGGAGTTATGTTAACTAATAGAAGTCAGTTTATACCAGATTCAACGAGACATCGCTCTCAGTTCTTCTATACTTTGTATTTTTATTCATATTTACAAATTCAATTGATATGTTTAGCGTTGATTAGATAGTTCTTTCATATCAAACATTTTACCAAATAAAATCCCGAACTACGCGTGTCTGATTCTCACCACACGGTGTAATACGTAGGCAACCCATTTTGGGTTCGACACCACAAAAAAATAATAATAAAGAAGCATATTTTTCTCACTCATGCATCCCATTCATCATATTTTCGGGCATTCATTTTTCTGTTACATTCATTTTACTTTGCATTCGTCCACAGTGGACAATCATTTGTTTTTGCATAGCTTTATATTGCTATCATTGATAAATTCTTTTTCAAGCATACATTTATAACATATTTGAATGAACTACGCGCATCTGATTCCCTCGGCGGGATACGTAGGCAGCCCTATTCGGGTTCGGTACCATTTATTCAAAAATACAAAAAAACCATTATTCGAAAAATACAAAAAAAAGAAATATTTTATTCAAAAAAATACAAAAAAAATGTGTTATTCAAAAATACAAAACATTTTTAAGTATCATTGTTTGACTTGGTTGATACCAACACAGTTAGGATTGTGCATAAAAAAAAAACAAAAAAAACAAAAATAAGTGATAATCAGTATGGGTTGACTTTGTGGTAAACCATAGATTCTTTTAGTACCTCTTATTCACACTCATAAATGACATTGTCTTGCATGTTCTTCAAGATAAGAATGAAACCAACCTCATCGTTTCATATGCATTGTGTGGTGAGTTTTTGAATAAGTTCAATTGCATTGCATTGGGATCTAGAACTTGGCCTGAATGTTTGTTGAAGCGAAATCTTGAGTAACACTCAGTGTAGGAAATGATCGTAGGCTTTCTTTGACCCGTTGAGCCTTTTCAGCCTATCAAATAACATTATCCCTAGTACACCCCTTTGAGCCTAAAACTATTTCTTTCGACAACCGCATATTACACCTGTACCCTTTCTGAGTGCGTACGCATTATCCCTCTCTTGGCCCGACCTCCTCGAGCGCTTTAGAAATGTGCAAGTGGCTGACAAAATCCTGCGTTGAAGTTTGCAAAGACAAAAATTATCAAAGTCTCAAAAAGAAAAAAGGACGACTTCACAAAAAGAAGAAATCAAAAGCCTCGATATTATCAAAAAAAAGAGTAAAAAGGGGAATATATAACCCCGGAAAAAAAGGGGTTCAAAAGAAGTCGATCTGAAAACGGGACAAAAGAAAGCAAGTCAAAGATCAAACGCACAAATATCAAGCACGGACGTAGTCCAACTCTCGAGGAATGATTAGTCACTTTTACCCAAATGATATCCATCCTTTTCCCCAAGCCTACATTACAAGCCCGTGACAAGCCCTACATGATCTTATACTAAGGGTTCTCACATTAGTGGATACTTACATGACGACCATGTTACACCCCGTAGTTCAGGTCATGCTTTTGAGAACATACGAAAGGAATTGAGACTTAAATTTTAGAATGATGGGTTGACGGAATGTTTCGGACAGGTTGTTAGTTAACTTTGATGCGGTTTATGTCCCGTTTCATTAAGAGTTTCTAGGTATTTCGAAGGCCTAGTACGTAGTTCGTTGAGTCTAGTTTTCAACGCAACCAACTGTTCGTCGATAGGACATCGGAGTAGAAAGTTATGGGAGTTACAAGTTCAGTGCGCAGTCGGGCAATAAAACATTTTCGGGCAGGGGCCACAGCGCCGCGGCGCCGGAAGTGCCGAGAGGTTGCAGAGGTTTCAGCGCCGCGGCGCCGGCTGCAGGGCCGCGGCGCCGAGGCGGGTTTCTGCGAATCTGGGAAAAATCAAGACTGTTTTTTAAAAAAAAGAGGCCATGTGTGGGTGACAAGTGTCCCCCCCATCGGATTTTGTGCATGTCCTATTTATTGACCAAGTCTTGAAGACTTGGTCATTCTTCAAAGCTCATTCTTCTCTCTAAAAATCTCTTCCTTCTCTCTAAAATTCCTCTCCCTTCTCTCTAGAAATTCAAGAAGAAAACAAGGTTTAGAGAAAATTTCAGAAAATGTGGCAAGAAAGAAACATGGTGACAAACTTGTAAGAGGTTTGTGGAGGTGATTGTGGAAAGGAGGCAAGTGAAATTTGTTGGACTAATTTGGGTAAGCTCTAAGGTAACAATCCTTTCTCTTTTGCTAGTAAATTGTGTTGCATGTGTGGAAGAAAGTAGTTATAGTGGTCAATATTGTCTTTAGATGTATTGCATGTAGGAATTGGATAAGAAATTGGATTAAAAAGGAATTGGATAAAAAGTTATGTTGTTATACCTCAAAAATTGCCAAATTGGACCTTGTAGTTTGTATTAATTGTTATGTATTGTGGGGCAGAATTTTACACGTCCAAGTAAGGCGTGTAATCCCCTTTGTATTGATTGGATTGTTGAGCCTAAAAGTGTCACGACCCAACCCCGGGGCCACGACTGGTACCCTACCGGGGTACCCTGTCAGGTATATGTCAGAGAATAGCAGCGGAACATACATAACACATAACTTATAAAAAGGTAAACATCACTGGCCAACCGATAAGACTGCCTTCCATAAAACATTCTTTAAACGAAAGTATAGTAGTACAACGGGTTCTTATAGCCCAAAATACATAGGTGACCACAGACCTCTAAAGATAACAACTATGACGGGACAGGGCCCCGCCATACCCCTGAATGTACAAAATACCTATAGCATCAGGGAATATCCGTACCAATAGACAAGCTTGGGAGGATGAAGCTCCGACCTTTGGAATAGTGATCCTAGAGCGAGGATCCTCAATCTGCTTACCCTTTCTGCGGCATGAGCGGCCCAGGAAGGGGGTCAGTACACAATATGTACCAAGTATGTAAAGCTGGAAAATACTGTAATAATGATATCATAAGTCTAAGAGTAAGCTGGAGTCATGGAAGACAATAATCTACCTTTTACTGTGCCTTACTAACAATGAGAGTGACAAGTATATAAATATAATACTGCATAATAGGGGCCTTAGGATCAAAACAGGGTACCTCGCCCGTAGTATCAACAAGCACCCCTACTCCTGGGACTATTTCACCCGCATAGGTCCTGTGGACCCGCATGAGGTATTCCTCGCATAGGCTGTACCCGCCCGCATGGGACTATTTCACCCGCATAAGCCCATAAGGACTCGCGTGAGGTATTCCTCGCATCGTGGGTAGCAAATCCACGAGCAGGTGGTATAACGATCTTGGGGACTTACCGCCGGATATACTCTTACCAAAAGCAGATGGTATAACGATCTTGGGGACTTTCCCCTCAGATATACTCTTACACTGAAGCAGCTGGTATAACGATCTTGGGGCTTGCCCCTCAGATATACTCTTACACTGAAGAAGGTGGTATGACGATCTTGGGGCTAGCCCCTCAGACATACTCTTACCCTGGAGAAGGTGGTATAACGATCTTGGGGCTTGCCCCTCAGATATACTCTTACCCTAGCTCAAACTGTCATCATATCATAATCATAAATAAGTTAAGAAAACTTATAACTTCTTATTAGTCTTGTTCATATACCCTCTCATTTTAGTTTACTTAAGGCACTTAACCATATCTTTAATAAAAGAAAATCGGGAATTTAACCCAAGTACTACATACTTCAATTCTTTTAAAAGTGACTCTTTTCCATACATAAAGCTCTTGGGCAATTGATGCCTTAAAATCAATTTGTCTTTCATAAAATCAAATCATTTGTCCTTACTTGTCTTACTTAGAGTAAATCTCTTCTCATTAATCCTTTATAAAGCTAATAAACCAACTTCCCATAAAGTTGTTATATTAACCCTTCACTTTAGTAAAATTACACTTTTCCCCTAACTAAGGGACTTATACATTCTTAAAACGACACAAGTCTTTATATATTTAAAACAAGTAAGAATACCAAATCTTGTACGTCTACCGTACTACATAGTTACATCTATTCATGCTCAAGAGATAGGAAAGCTTCACATACCTCTTTGGTCAATCCACTTGCTAAGTCCAAACTACCGCAAGTAATATGTCAACCTAAAATAACCATGATACGTTTATTAACCTCTAATCTTAATGTAGAACAATCCAAGTTCAAAATCACTAAATTCTATGGAAAATTGGGCAGCATTTCCTTTGTTTCTACTCACTATGCCATCTTTCTCAATGCCGAATTTATCATCCAATTTCCACATTTAAGGCTCAATCAATCCAACAATTCAAAGGGGATTACACACCTAAACTTGGGTGTGTAAAATTCTGCCCCATAAGTTACAACAATTCACTTAACAATTCTAAGGTAGTTTTTTTAGGCTACAACATGCTCATAATCTCTTCTTAACCCATTTTTCATATCCAAACCACATTTCTAGCATGCAATGACTCTAAGAGCATTATTTACTACCACAAGTTCTTTCTTCTTAACATGCAACACTATAAACTAAATCTAAAGGAAGAATCATTACCTTAGAGTTTTAGCCAAACTTATTCCAAATATTTTTCTAGCTTCCTTGCCAAGAACATCACCACAAGCTAGCCACAAGCTTCCTTTTTTGTTCTTAACTTTTCAGATTTTTCCTTAGGCTTGGATTTCCTTTGGAAATGTAGAGAGAAGGAGGAGCTGAATTTTTAGAGAGAGGGAGAGAAATTGGAAGATGACCAAGTCTTCAAGACTTGGTCAATATATTGCATGCAAGAAATCAGATGGGGGGACACTTGTCACCCTCCCAAGGTCTTTTAAAAGAAAAATCTGACTTTTCTAAGTTTTTCCGCCCAAAATCCGCCTCGGCGGCGCTGAAACCTCCGCAGCCTCTCTGAACTTTCGGCGCCGCGGCCCTGCTGTCCTGGCGCCGCGGCGCTGCAACTTCAGCGACCCCTCAGTACTTTCGGCGCCGCGGCCCTGTCGCCTTTGTCCGAAACACATTTCTGTCCGACTGCGCACTGAACTTGTAACTCTCATAACTTCCTACTCCGACGTCCTATCGACGAACGGTTGGTTGCGTTGGAATCTAGACTCCACGAACTATGCCCTAGGCCTTTGAAACACTTAGGAACTCTCAATGTATCGGGTCATAACCCGCATCAAAGTTGACTAAAACCCGTCCGGAATAATCCGTCAACCTATCCTTTGAAAATTTTAAGTCTTACATGCTTTCGTACGCTCTCATACGTAGGGTCAGAACTACGGGGTATAACATTCTCCCCCCCTTAGAAACATTCGTCCCGAATGTTCCTTCTAGGTTTACTCAAATCACAACATCGACATATACCCTCTTAACTGTTCTTTTGCAAATAAGAAGCTCCGCGAGCCACAACATACTGAAGCGTAAATGCTAAATCAAAACTAACAAGCAGGAAAGTGGGTTACCTGGAGGTATAGGAAATAGGTGAGGGTACCTCTTCATCATGTCATCCTCTGCTTCCCACGTCATTTCCTCCTGCTCGTTCGCCGCCATAGAACCTTGACGGAGCCACGTCTTTCGTCAAAGTCGCTTAACTGACGATCGAGTATCGCTATGGGACTCTCCTCATACGATAACTCCTCATCACTTGGACATCATGAACCGGGTGCACTCTAGATGGATCTCGATACATTTCCATAACATGGACACATGGAAAGCGGATGTACCGCTTCAAATCGGACGACAGATCTAACTCATAGCAACCCCGCCTACCTACGGACAATCCGTCTGACCCAATGTACCTTGGGCTAAGCTTCCCCTTCTTTCCAAATCTCATCACGCCCTTCATGGGCGATACCTTTAGAAAAAACCAATCATCTACCTCAAATTCCAAGTGTCGACGCCGATGATCTGCATACGACTTCTGCCGACTCTGAGCTGCCAACAACCGCTCCTGGATAAGCTTCACCTTAACCACTGCCTGCTGAACTAAGTCTGGCCCGACTAACTGAACCTTTCCCACATCGAACCAGCCTATCGGTGACCTGCACTTCCTCCCGTATAAGGCCTCATAAGGCGCCATCTTTAATAAGTATTAAGGATGTCTTAAGTTTTCAAAGTTAAGGGACTTGAAGTGTTTTAAGTATATGATACTTGTTTCGTTTTAAAAGTATAAGTCCCTTGGATATAGGGAAATGTATTTGACTAATGTATAAAGTTGATATAACGACTTTATGGGAAGTGGTTATATTAGCTTTATGGAAGGTTAATAAAGAAATATTTACTCTAAGTAAAATAAGTACGGATAAATGATTTGAATTTGTGAAAGGCAAATTGATTTTTAGGCACTAATTGCCTAAGGTTTTAAAAGAAATGAAGTCACTTGATTTAGAAGCCTATTATATTTCTAAAAGAAAATGTGACTTGTCTTGAAAAGTAGTCGTGACTTGATACTACGGTTATTAGTATCTTGGAATTTTATATAAAAAGGAGTAATTTCTTAAAAGGCTAGAGGTACGTGGTACTTGGGTTGAATTCCCGGATTTTCTCTTAAATGACATGTTTGTGCCTTAAGTAAACTAAAATGAGAGACTATCTTAATAATGTTATTAAGAAGTTAGGGGATTTTCTTAACTTGCTTACGTTATGATAAGCCGGTAGTGCTTATGTTATGTATGATAGCCGGTTGTGCTAGGTTACGTATTATTATTATTATTATGGGGTAGACTCCGGGTTACTACTTATTCCATGGATTTGCTACCCATGATGCGAGTGCGGCGCTTGTACTCATGCGGGCCCACCGGGTCCATGCGGGTGAAATAGTCCCATGCGAGGCGGATGACCTCATGCGGGTCCACAGGACCTATGCGGGTGAAATAGTCCCAGGAGTAGGATTACTTAATGATACTACGGGCGAGGGACCCTGTTTTGATCATGAGCCTCCTATTTTTTTTTTATGCAGTAAAGTTTATACTTGTTACTCTCATTGTTAGTAAGGCACAGTTCAATGTAATTTGATTTTCATCCATGACTCCAGCTTATTTTTTACTTATGATATTATTACAGTATTTTCCAGTTTTACATACTTGGTACATATGCGTCACGACCCGCCGCCGAAGTTGCGTTAATGCGAGTAGGGGTAACCAGGTGGTGGATCCTCATTCTTAGGATCTTTGCTCAGGTGTCAGAAGCTCCATTTCTCCGGAGGCTTGACTTTTGGTACGGTTCTCCCTGATGTTGTAGATATTATGTACATTCAGGGGTATGACGGGGCCCTGTCCCGTCATCATTGTTACAAACTCTTAGAGGCCTGTAGTCCTGTTATAAATTGGGTTGTTAAGGATGTAACTGTTCAGTTTTTGCTATAGTTATATTTACGGAAAGGTAGCCATTTTGGGTTAGCCTGTTTCATATTTTATATTGTTCTTGTTTATGAGTTTACTTCCGCTGGTTTTCTCTGATGTTGTATCACAAGGGTGCCCGGGGTAAGGTACCAGTCACGGGTCCGAGGTCGGGTCGTGACAAAAGTGGTATCAGAGCAGTTAATCCTCGGAAAGGGTCTACAGGCCGTATCTAGTAGAGTCTTGATTATCGGTGTGTTGTGCACCACATCTATAATCAGGAGGCTACAGGATATTTAGGATTGGTTTCCATTCTTTCACTCTAAGATCGTGCAATAGAGCTGTGTTATAGGTTGAATTCCCTCTGACATATTTTTATGTATCTGTTATGCCTCGCATGAGCAAGCTGCGGCCCGAAGAGCAAGGCAACGAAGGAGCTGCTAGTAGGGCCTTGAGAGGTTACGAGCCTGAGCCAGTCTTTACCTGAGGAGATGTTTCGGACGGCGAGTTCCACGACGTCGCCAGCCCCAGCTGAGTTCGGGGCAGCAACAGCGGCTACTGAGACCACGGTACCTAAGCCTCTAGTTACACAACCTGGAGCAGAGGATATGGGTTACAAGGAGATGGCCCAGTTATTAGCCAGGATCGTGGCGAGGAATGAGGACAGACGAGAGGCAGCGGTTCTGGTTGTACCCGTAGTTCACCCCAGATCTGATAGCGTGAGACTTCGGGACTTTTTGAGTTGCAGCCCACCAGAGTTCTATCCGACAGTTATAGCGGATCATGAGAGTGATCAAGGCCTCGGAGACAGAGTCAGTAGTGATACTGCGGTTGACTGGTTTGATTCATGGGAACTGTCCCGGGGGGAGCATGCGCTTCCAGCTTTTTGGGACGAGTTCTCAGAGGCGTTTCTTAGCCATTTCTTGCCTCCGCAGATGAGGAGAGCTCGGGCCGATAGATTTGGCGTTGAGGCGAGTGGGCGGACGGTCCGGGAGTACAACGTAGAGTTTGACTCGTTGTCTCGGTATGTACCCGCTTTAGTAGCAGACATGGAGGACAGAGTGCACCGCTATGTCACAGGGCTCGATGATTACTTAGCAGAGAGTTCCACGAGAGTAGCTCTTCAGCCGGGCATGGACATTGCCGCGTGCGAGCTTATGCGCAGGTGTGAGAGCGTAGGCGGCGGATTGATAGATATCGAGAAGAGGGCGGGGCAGCGAGGTCCTCTGGTAGTTTTCGAGGTAGACAACCTCGTGAGACCGGTTGCACCTCGGCCGGTTGAGCGCTCCTCCGCGTCTTCCGGCGTCCAGGTATCTGAGGCGGGGCGGGGCTCGGGGCCGGGTTCCCGGAAGGAACGAGTTTGATCGAATGAGGCCACCTGTGCCTCGGTGTGGCCGATGTGGTGATTACCATCATGGGGGGTGTCGTGTGCCTCCAGGAGCTTGTTACTCTTGTGGCCAACAGGGCCATTTGAAGAGAGATTGTCCGACCAGAGGCAGCGGGAGTGTTATGGTTCGGTAAGCGGTCGATTCTTTGAATCTTCGTCTTCGGTGGTCAGGCGCCCCGGAGGGCAGGGTGTTCACGGACCAGCAGGCCACGGCAGGGGTCATGGTGGGGGTCCCAGTTCCAGCGGTCCTAAGAACCGCATTTATGCTATGTCCAGCCGTCAGGACCAGGTGGCGTCACCAGATGTCGTCACAGGTACATTATTGGTTTCATGTTGTGATGTATATGCTTTGATAGATCCAGGTTCTACCTTGTCCTATATATCTACTCATATTGCTGGTAGAATAGGGATAGAACCCGAGTCCATAAAACCTTTTGAGGTGGCTACGCGCGATGAGTGATTCGGTGGTAGGGCGGGTATATAAGGCTTGCCCGGTGACTATATCTGGTCGTCGGACTCTGGCGACTTGATAGAGTTGGATATGACGGACTTGATGTGATTATGGGTATGGATTGGCTAGCGTCTTGCTATGCCAATGTGGGTATGAGAGAGATTAGTACGGTTCGGTTTCTGGTGGCGGTTATCGAGTGGAAGGGAATCTGCGTCGTAGAGGGTAGGTTTATTTCTTACCTCAAGGCTAGGAAGATGGTGCGGAAGGGTATATCTACCATATGGTTGGGTATTAAATCGAGGCGAGATACCATACCTTGATCGATTCGGTTGTTGGAGAGTTTCGGGCGTATTCCCGGGCGAGCTTGGGTATCCTCACGAGAGGAAGATTGAGTTTTGCATTGATATGTCGCCAGACACTCGACCGATATCTATTCCACCATACAGGATGGCACCTGCTGAGTTGAGGGAATTGAAAAACCAGCTGAAAGATTTGCTGGAAAAAGGATTTATCAGGCCTAGTGTTTCTCCCTGGGGAGCGCCAGTTTTATTTGTAAAGAAGAAGGATGGGACGCTGCGTATGTGTGTTGATTACAGGCAGCTGAATAAGGTAACTATCAAGAACAGATACCCTCTCCCCAGGATTGAGGATTTATTTGACCAGTTGCAGGGTGCGAGGTATTTCTCCAAGATAGATCTGCGGTCTGGTTATCATCAGGTGCGAGTTAGAGAGGCAGATATCCCAAAGACTGCATTCAGGACCCGGTATGGGCACTATGAGTTCAGGGTGATGTCTTTCGGGTTGACCAACGCCTTGAGTATTCATGGATTTGATGAACCGGGTGTTCAAGCCATTCTTGGATATATTCGTTATAGTATTCATTGATGATATCCTGGTTTATTCGCGCACAGAGCAGGAGCATGCAAATCATTTGAGGACGGTATTGGGAATCCTCATGGACCGGCAGTTGTATGCCAAGTTCTCGAAATGCGAGTTTTGGTTGGCTTCAGTGGCTTTCTTAGGGCATGTTATCGGGGCCGATGGTATTCGGGTTGTCTGACAAAGGTGAAGCGATCAAGACTTGGCCTAGACCAGCTACACCAGCGGAGTGCGTAGCTTTGGGCCTTGCGGGTTATTATCGGAGATTTGTGGAGAAGTTTGCTTCCATTTCAAAGATCTTTGACTAGTGACTCGAAGCGGCCATGTTCCGGTGGACGGATGCTTGTGATGAGAGTTTCCAGTTACTGAAGGAGAAATTGACGACCGCCCCAGTCCTTACTCTTCCAGAGGGTTTAGACGGATATGTGGTTTATTGTGATGCGTCGGGTGTCGGGCTCGGGTGCGTGCTAACGCAGCACGGTAAAGTGATAGCTTACGCATCTCGACAGCTCAGGAAGCATGAGAAGAACTATCTCACACATGACTTAGAGTTGGCAGCAGTGATTCATGCCTTGAAGATCTGGAGACATTATTTGTATAGAGTTCATGTGGATATTTACACAGACCACAAGAGTCTCCAGTATATCTTTAGCCAGAGGGAGCTGAACTTACTGCAGAGGCGGTGGTTAGAGCTACTTAAGGACTATGATGTCGATATCCTATACCACCCAGGGAAGGCCAATATAGTTGCAGATGCCCTTAGTCGCAGATCGATGGGTAGTCTGTCAGGTGTGCAGCCGGAGAAGAGGGGCATGGCCCGCGAGGTGCATCAGCTAGCGAGCCTTGGGGTTCGTTTGGTTGGTGTTGATAGTAATGGAGTTCGGGTTCGAGAGGTCGCCGAGTCTTCCATCGTCGAGGAGGTGAAGAGGCGACAGTATGAGGATCCGATTATGGTACGGTATCGAGATACGACTCTTCAGGAAGAGAAAAGTCTATTTGAGGTAGCACCTGATGGGGTGCTAAGATTTGGCGAGTTATGTGTACGATGTAGCGAGGACTTCGGCGGTGCAGGAGAGGCACATAGTGCTCGTTACTCTATCCATCCGGGGTCGACTAAGATGTACCATGACCTCAGGTGTATATATTGGTGGGATGGCCTGAAGAGGGACGTTGCGGAGTTTGGGGCGCGATGTCGGTGTCGACAAGTCAGGTGGAGCACGAAGCACGGTGGGTTATTGCAGATGATAGAGATTCCGGCATGGAAGTGGGAGGTGATCAATATGGACTTTATTACGGGGTTACCTCACACTCGGAGGAAGCGTGATTCCATCAGGTTATTGTCGACAATTTGTGAAATCAGCCCATTTTCTTCCAGTCAGGATGACTTTTTCGGCCGAGGATTATGCTAGATTGTATATTAGAGAGATTGTGAGACTGCACGGAGTTCCTATATCGATTATTACAGACAGAGGAGCCCAGTTCACGGCTAACTTCTGGAGGTCTTTCCAGAAGGGATTAGGGACACAGGTGAGTCTCCGATCTTGCGTTTCATCCTCGGACAGCGGGACGAGCGTACTATCCGGACAACGAGGATATCTTTGCGGGCTGTGTTATCGATTTAAGGGGTAGCTGGGAGGATCATTTACCTCTTGTGGAGTTTGCATATAACAACAGCTACCATTCTAGTATCCAGATGGCGCCTTATGAGGCCTTATACGGGAGGAAGTGCAGGTCACCGATAGGCTGGTTTGAGGTGGGAGAAGTTCGGTTAGTCGGGCGGACTTTATTCGTGACGATGGATAAGGTGAAGCTTATCCGGGAGGCGGTTATTGTCGGCTCGAGTCGGCAAGTCGTATCACGGATCATCGGCGTCGACACGGAGTTTGAGGTGGATGATTGGGTCTTCTGAAGGTATCACCCGTGAAGGGCGTGATGAGATTTGGGAAGAAGGAAACTTAGCCCAAGTACATTGGGCCTTACGGATCGTCGTAGGGTAGGCAAGGTTACCTATGAGTTGGATCTGTCGTCCGTCCGGAAGCGATACATCGATTTTCATGTGTCTATGTTGCGGAAGTGTATTGGAGATCCATCTAGAGTGCACCGATTTGCGATGTCAAGTAGCGGAGAGGGGCTATCATATGAGGAAAGTCCCATAGCGATACTCGATCGTCAGGTTAGGCGACTACGGACAAAGGATGTGGCTTCCGTCAAGGTCTTATGGCGGAACGAGAACAAGCAGGAAATGACATGGGAAGTATAGGAGGACATGATGAAGAAGTATCCTCACTTGTTCCCTACACCTCCAGGTAACCTACTTTCCTGAATTGTTAGTTTTAAATTTTGCAATTATGCTTAAGTATTGTTGTGGCCATGTGGAGCGTCTTTAGTTGCAAGAAGAATAGTTAAGAGGGTCTATGTCGATTTTGTGATTTGAGTAAGCCTAGAAGGAACATTCTGGATGAATGTTTCTAAGGGGGGGAAATTTTACACCCCGTAGTTCAGGTCATGCTTTTGAGAACATACGAAAGGAATTGAGACTTAAATTTTAGAATGATGGGTTGACGGAATGTTTCGGACAGGTTGTTAGTTAACTTTGAGGCGGTTTATGTCCCGTTTCATTGAGAGTTTCTAGGTGTTTCAAAGGCCTAGTAAGTATTTCGTTGAGTCTAGTTTCCAACGCAACCAACCGTTCGTCGATAGGACATCGGAGTAGAAAGTTATGGGAGTTACAAGTTCAGTGCACAGTCGGGCAGAAAAACATTTTCGGGCAGGGGCCACTGTGCCGCGGCGCCGGAAGTGCCGAGAGGTTGCAGAGGTTTCAGCGCCGCGGTGCCGATGCGGGTTTTCTGCGAATCTGGGAAAAATCAGAACTGTTTTTTTAAAAAAGAGGTCATGGGTGGGTGACAAGTGTCCCCCCCCCCCCCATCTGATTTTGTGCATGTCCTATTTATTGACCAAGTCTTGAAGACTTGGTCATTCTTCAAAGATCCTTCTTCTCTCTAAAAATCTCTTCCTTCTCTCTAAAATTCCTCTCCCTTCTCTCTAGAAATTCAAGAAGAAAACAAGGTTTAGAGAAAATTTCAGAAAAGGTGGCAAGAAGGAAACATGGTGACAAGCTTGTAGGAGGTTTGTGGAGGTGATTGTGAAAAGGAGGCAAGTGAAATTTGTTGGACTAATTTGGGTAAGCTCTAAGGTAACAATCCTTTCTCTTTTGCTAGTAAATTGTGTTGCATGTGTGGAAGAAAGGACTTATAGTGGTCAATATTGCCTTTAGATGTATTGCATGTAGGAATTGGATAAGAAATTGGATTAAAAAGGAATTGGATAAGAAGTTATGTTGTTATACCTCAAAAATTGCCAAATTGAACCTTGTAGTTTGTATTAGTTGTTATGTATTGTGGGGCAGAATTTTACACGTCCAAGTTAGGCGTGTAATCTCCTTTGTATTGATTGGATTGTTGAGCCTAAAAGGTGACGTGTTTGGTTATTGAATTCGGCCTTGAAAAAGGTGGCAAAGTATGTAGAAACAAAGGAATTGCTGTCCAATTTTCCGTAGGAATAAGGGACTTTTCAATTAGAATGTTCTACGTTCAAGATAGAGGCTAATGGACGTATTATGGTCATTATAGGTTGACATACTACGCGTGGTATATTGGACTTGCGAGGGGATTGACCCGAAGAGGTATGTGGAACTTTCCTATCTATTGAGCATGCATAATTGCACTTATGTAGTACGGTAGACGTACAAGGCTTTGATATCCCTTACTTGTTTTAAGGATGGCCAAGTTTGGTGAGTAAGGGGTGTCGCGCCCATTTCCGACCGCGACATTTTTTCTAGCGAACCCTGCTTAAGTAAAATGTTGGGAAATAAATAATAAAATGCTAAATGTTTAAAAAAGTGCTTAAAAGGTTGCTAAAGTAAAAGGGGCTAAAAAAATGTTAAAAGTGCTAAAATGGGCTAGAAATGCTAAAGGGTTCGCGGAGTCGCCACCTAATTAATTTGGGTGAATTAGGACACCTAAATGTTAACTAATTTAAAGTAAACATTAACTCCATTTTAATGGTCTGCTAAACTTAATGAGATTCTGGGTAAGGGTTCTTTATTAATCTAGAGGGAAGGGGTTAGACACCCTCTAAGATCCGCTAACTTGCGGTTGTCCTGTCAAATCTAGGGTAATTATTATTGCTAACATGCATGTTTTGAAAAATTTAAGTGAAGAGGTGCCTGCAAATTTAAAAGTAAAAAAAAGATGCATTCTTTTATAACCTAAAAAAAAAGTTTATAAGATTTGTTTATAAAGTTAATTTTTATAAAGAGATCATATAAAGTGTTATACATAAGAAGTTTTTTTAAAAAAAAAATATAACTGTGCAGAGTTGACTTAGTGATTAAGGTAGGCCTTTGTTTGCAAAGTCGGTGGATAATAGATTATATAGCATTAATGAAAGAGTTATTAATTCTTTTAAAATGCATTAGTCTCATGATTAGATGTTCAAAAATAAGTTAAGCAAGCTAGAATAATTAACTTAATGAGAAGCAAATTTCTAGTGTCGAACTATTTTTTCTAATAGCGACTTAAAGCTTAGGCTATTCTAAATATATATATTAATGTTAGAGTAATGTTAGACGAGTAATTACAACAAATGAATGGGGAAAAGATATGAATTAATAAGGATGACTCGAAGAATGACGATGTCCTTTCGCCGCGGTTTGGAATTTTCCTATGCGAGGTGGATACACATAAATGCGGGCCTTCATTTGAAGTAGCTCAAGATGAGTCTCGCCATGAGACTCTTCATTTTTGCTCTGATGCATTTCATGTAAAACAAAAAAAGATAAGGATTAGTATGTAATCTAAATCTTATCACATAATAAGCATTGACACATAAGTTACACACATAGCTTGCTTTATTTCAGCCATTAAAGGGATTAAGCTGGCCCAATCCACACTCAAATAAAAAATAATAGTAAAAATATACAAAAAAACAACCTTAAGATATGCATGGTATGAAAGACAATGTATCGGCGATGTTAGATTGGCTAACAAACAATATGCAATAAAGCAAAGCAGGGCCAAGGTTTATTCAAATCCTTGGACTTTAGCTACAAGCAGCAATGGACAAATTCCAATTTCTTTCATTCTTAACTCATACATGGAACAGATGCAGTTTTTTTTATTTAAATCAACTAAGAAGCCTGAATTTGGGATTTTGAACTACAACTAGGAAACTGAAATACTGCATGCTAGGTCGCACAGGGAAAGATTGATTCCTGCTATATTATTGTCACTCAAGTTCATTCAAGCTCAAGAAAATTATCCAGGGACTAATTTCAGTTTTTGTTTCCAAGCAGAGGGGAGATTTCCCTTGATCTATAGTCAATTTTAGAGGATGGATTCCACAACCTTTTAACGTATTGCTATAACAAACCAAATGACTCAACATGTAATCCCATATTGTAACGGGCAATCAATTCAGCAGGCATATTTTAAAGTATAAAGATGAACCGATAGCTATTCAAGATAGTATTGAAGGACACCGAGTTGTTCTCGGCCAGTTTTAAACATACAGACATGATACACTCAATAACCTATCGAATATGAAAGATATACATGATACTAGTATGACATACATATGACACAATATACGGACATAGTCAAACAGTTTCATGGTCCTGCCTATAACTTAAAGGCCTCAAGATGGATCACAACTGGCATCAGAAGATCTAAACTCGGTATAGCACACTGAACCAGACACATAGGCTATAGGACCTATAACATGCTGCTGGAAACGATCTCAAGAGGACTGATTAGACATCATATCAACTTCAAAGAATATGCCAGTAAGATTAACATGGCCTTAAGGCCATTACAACTTCATATTATGCTTGGTACAGGGAACATGGATATCTCTTAAAAGGGTATGGGCTAAATTATCCAGACAGATGTATCGGATTAAGGTATCAACAGTAATGATGTATTCGAATCTGGACAAGTCACTTGTCCTCAACAAGGCATCAATTAGTCACTGCCTGAATCATTTAATTACATATAAGCTTCTGAACATATATCTTAACGACTTTTAGGCACTCATTGATATTTCCAGATTTGTTTAACCAGTTGGCAATTTGTTATCTGCTTTCGGGTTCGATTTGGGATAGACTTTAGTGGTATTAAAATCAGACACAGAAAGACAATTTACAAAAAAAACAGATATTCCTAGCTCTAATTACACAGTTTCCTATATGTACTGCGAGTACTATAGGCCATTCCCAGGTTGGTAGCATAACAGGTAAGAGGGTTGTTTTACTATGCGACATGAACATAGATTTACAATACACACATAAGAATTGTATACTTAGCTAACACATCGTGGTCGTGAGTATTAACAGCAAATTCGCCAAACATACTTTAAAGCGACTTAACATGTATAAATCACAGTTAAATTAAACTGAACACGTCTGATAAGCACATCCTCATCAACCAGATTACGAAGTATAAATCGAATGAAAAATCAAAGGACGATGAATTTACCTTCTCCGGACAGCGAACCGAGGCAGCATATCAAGTCGTCGATCCACTCGGATTGTATTGCGAGGCAATTGAAAAGGGAAATGAAATTTTACCTCGTTCTTGGCTGATAATGCGAAGAAGAAAGATATGTGTTTACATTTCTGTTCCTGCTGCTATCGTTTAGGATTTCTATTGCATTTTTACTCTGATTGTTTTTCGATTTGCTTTCCCTTGCTCTTTTTTTTTAAAGAATTTGAAGGGGGTTGTTCTGTGTAAAACTCCCGGTTTTTGCTAAGTTTCCAAATGTTCTTGCTGTTTCCCGGGTGGGTTCTTTTCTCTATGGAAATCCCCTCGCCCCCGATGCCTATCGATGTTCGGATGGATCTTTCTGGATTCAAAAGGTACTAGGTTCTGGACCATAGCCGATGATGCCTATTGCATGTATAAGAGGATTAATTTATAGTCTCTATTTTGGTTCTAAGTTTGGTATGGTTCTTAAGGTTTGATTTTGGCTATTTTGTGACAGATTTGGGGCGATTTGGTTCCTAATATGGTCAGTTTCGAAAGTGATTTGAGAAGATTTGGGGATATTAATTCTGGTACACGATTTGAGGAGAAGATGTGCGATTTGGAAGGATTTTGTTTAGGATTCGCCGGATTCTCCGGCGAGAATCTCGGCTAGGACGATGGAGTGTGCGAGGGTGAAAGCGGCGACTTCATTTTTTTAGGTTTAACTTTGCTGGTTTGTTCTTTCGTCTTTTTGTGGAGAGGGACGACGGGTAGGGTAAAGTAAAAGGCGCAGATGGGCGTGTGGGCTTGCGGGTTTGGGCCAGGGGATTTGTGTGGGCTGCGGGTTGTTTAAAGGAAGGGGAAGGGCTGATGGGCATAGACTGATTTTAATTAGGTATTTGGGTAGTTGGGCTGGGTAGTTATTTTAATTAGGGGTAGAGTTTTAAGTGTATTAGTTTAGGTGTATTATTAATTAATTAATGGTAAATTAAATTATTTAAATTGTAATTAGATTATTTAGGTGCTTTATTAGTCTGATTTTTTAAAACTATTACAATAATAAATGTGGGTGTGCTATTTAATTAGTGCTTAATGTTTATAATGCGATGCCATTATTAAAACTTATTAAATAAAAATTGAGTTATTTTAAAAGCTACATGCAGATAGGACTTCTTAATTCTTTTATGAATGCTATTAAAACGCGTGTGTTATTATTAAATTGTTTATTTATGTCTGTATTAATATTTTATCGCTACATTTTATTATAAGAAATCATAAAAAAATATTTTTCAAAATTAGTGTAATTTTATAGCTACTGTATGGACAGGAGGGTCAAAATTGGGTGTCAACAGTTGTCCCTCTTTGTATGGAGATGATGGAAGAATCTTCGGACAAAGACGTTGACTCATAGCCAATTTTGTCTCGATCCTCAGAATTGAAAGGTTGGGCAATTAGGCAAGGCTGACGCGGACTCAAAAATTGTCCCAGTGTCGAGTTATGACGACACTGGGCTACCATGGTCAAAACACCAAGGTGGACTAATGCGGACTCAAAATTTGTCCCAGTGTCGAGTTATGACGACACTGGGCTACCATGGTCAAAATACCAAGGCGGGCTAATGCGGACTCAAAATTTGTCCCAGTGTCGAGTTATGACGACACTGGATATGTGGTGCTAAAAAATAAAAAAGCGGCTTGAACACGGGTGTACTGTCGACTTATGATGTTGGGTTTTATGGTGATGTGGAACGAGTGGGCCGACGCTGAGGTCGCCGCCATTTGTTGGGAAGGTTGGCCCAACAAATTGCCGTTATTGAAGAGAAAATCCACGTTGTGTTCTCGCTCCGCACGCTAAGACTTAAGCAAGCGGTTAGTGCATAATCATAAGGCAAAATGATGATCGTAATTTTAAAAGCAATGTAGCGTGAGTAGACAATGTTATCGTGCAAAAATGTGATGCGTGTTGTGTTGATGCGATCCGCAAATCTTTGTGATTTTCGTCCTTGCACGCACGTGTTGCGATTGTGAACGCGATATGTTGTCCTTGTTAGAATCGCCTCATAGACTAAAGCTCAAGAAAGAGTTAATGCAATCATAAGATGTAATAATAAAGCATGAATGAAAAATGCAATTTTGAGAACAGAAATCGCCCTGCGTAGATGTGATATCGCGATGATAGCGTCGTTTCCGGACTTGGCGTCGTTTCCGGACTTGGCGTCGTTTTCGGACTTGGCGTCATTTTCGGACTTGGCGTCGTTTCGTACTTGGCGTCATTTTGGACTTGGCGTCGTTCCGGACTTGGCGTCATTTTCGACTTGTTGTGGCCGATAACGCCGTCGTTCGGGCGTGTTCTTCTTGGCGTCGTTTTGGACTTATTCTTCTTGGCGTCGTTCGGACTTGTTGCTGCTGGCGTCATTTTCGGACTTGGCGTCGTTTTGGACTTGTTGTCGCGATAACGTCATTATGCGGGCGTGTTCTTCGGGCGTCGTTTCGGACTTGTGTCGCTTTTGGACTTGTCGTCGTTTTGGACTTGTTGTCACGATGGCGTCGTCTGGGCGATGTTGCCGCTGCCCGTAGACTAAAGCTCAAGAAAGAGTTAGTGCATAACCGCTAAGACGTAATAATAAAGCACGAATGAGAAAATGTAATTTTGAGAACAGAGAAAATCGTCCTGCGTAGATGTGATATCTCGATGATGGCGTCGTTTCGACTTGGCGTCGTTTTCGGACTTGGCGTCGTTTTCGGGTGTTGTCGTTTTCGGACTTGGCGTCGCTTTCGACTTGGCGTCGTTTTGGACTTATTCGCCGGCGCTTTCGACTTGGCGTCGTTTTTTGACTTGTCGTCGGTTTTGGACTTGTTGTCTTGATGGCGCCGTTACGGGCGTGTTCGCTGTTGCTCTGTAGAATAAATGCTCCGCAAGCTAAGCTTGAGAAAAGTTAGTGTATAAGCTGTAAAACAGAATGATAAATATATGAGAAATGCAATTATGTGGGTAGAGATGTCGTCCCTGGTACGCCGGATGAATACTGAGATGTTGTCCTTGCACGGACATGCTAAACGTTGCAACTGACGAATTGTCATGATGCCTTTGTTGTGTGCTTTATGCCCGAGCTGATGCGCTAGACTTTGTTGCGGACTTTTGAATTCTGACTGTTGATTGTCGGTGCCCCTCTCTGCTTATGTTGTTTCTTTCTACTTTTGCTGTATTTTCTGCTTCTGCTAATATGAAGAACTTTTGTTGTATCTTCTGCTAATATGAAGGACCTGCGCTCAAAGACAATTTTGTGAGTTTGGGGGGTGGTCGATTCGTATTTGACTTCGTCGCTTTGTTTCTTGACATCTGCGCGCCTGACCTGTTTGGACTTGCAACCCCTGCCTGGTTTCGTACCTTGTCCCAGTTTTGAATATGTAAAGGGAGTTTTGGCCTAAAGTGGGTCTCAATGGGGTTGCTTGTATATTCTCGTTATTTTCATAACGAAGGGAAAGCTTCCTAATGGTGTGACCGAAGCCGATTTAGGCCGCCTACGTATCCCCGTGAGGGAATCAGGTCATGACGTAGTTCATTACTGTTTTGCCTATAGGGACCAAGACGGGTTCCGACTCGTTCTTCTCAAATTCCCTTGAATCAGTCATGTCACTGGACCGTGCCTTTGAACTTGTGAAATATCGATGCTCTGTCATTGCTTAGTCAAATACAAATCGACCTTTGGGGAAGATGATAAATCCTTTTAGACAAAATGTAGCAAACTGCGTTAGTGTAAAGCATGTGATTTTGCAAAAAGTGTAAAAACATTTAGCAAGTACATGTTGCACATAAATTGTTACATTGCAAGCGAGTCCTAACATGCGTGGGACCCCCTTTATGCAAGAGGTAGGCCTATGTCACGACCCGACCGGTCGCTGATCGTACCTACCGGGTACCTGTCGGTATATGTCAGAGAATAGCAGCGGAACATACATAACGCATAACTTATAAAAAGGTAAACATCGATGGCCAGCCGATAAGGCTGCCTTCCATAAAACATACTTAATCAGAAGTACAACTTATCCTTACAGCCCAAACCACAAACGTGACTACGCACTTAGAATAACAGCGTGGCGGACAGGGCTCCCGCCATACCCCGAATGTACAAAAGTCTATAACCTCGAGGAATCATACCAAAAGACAAAGCCTTGGAGAGATGGAGCTTTCAAGAACCGAGCGGTGATCCTAAGAGAGCGGACCAAAGAAGTTACGATCTCAACTGCGGATGAACGCAGCCGGGCGAGGTCGATAACAGTACCAAGTATGTGAAATCGAAAATATCAGAATGAAATCATAATAGAATATATATAAAGCGGAGACATGTATGATAGCCAAACTACGATACACAACATATACGCGGCCATGTCAAGTCGTGACTCACGCCTCTAAGTCATCACTCAAATATAACCATAGGTCTCATGCCCATAATATCAATCGTGCGGTGGAATTCCTTCCTCACCGCGAGCCATGATATAACAACACTAAGCGAGTACATGAATACTAGATCCCACTCAGATTATAAGAACCGTGACGAGGCAAGACGGCGCATAGCTACGGATCCACCTGCGATCCTCAATCGACCGGCAAGTACGAAAGTCACTACCGATCCACCGTACCAACAATACTATAATCGAAATCACGGCCGACGGGGCAAGTGCGATAGCCTCTACCAGATCCACCTGCGCCACATCACGACCGGGCAAGACGCAGCAGCTAACCGCCGATCCACCTCGATCACACCACTTCGCCCTAACCCCGACCGGCAAGTACGAAGCCAACTACGGATCCACCTGCATCACGTCTCCGACCGGCAAGTACGAGGGCTAACTACTAGATCCACCTGCATCGTGAGACCTCATGGAGAGCTAATCCATGGAATAATCACATCAGTGGAAACGAACCTCATCGTGGCGCGATACAGTGGAATCCTCCATCACTGACGGTACGCCCAAATAGACTCATAACTACATGCTTTTAATTCGAATTGCAATACCATGCCTTCTTTTCACGTAAACCAAGAGAATTCTTATTTAAGCAAGCCAAAGTACTATCAAGGCACACATAGAATAATTCTCAATTAGACAAGCCAAAGTACTATGTACGTACTTTCTTTTCGAAAGCCTCCTTTTTATGTAAAATCCAAGATACTAACACCCGTAGTATCGAGGCGTGTCTATTTTTCAAAGTAAGTTACTACACCTTTAGAAAAAAACTCATTTCAAAGCTTGAAACCAAGTAACTTCAATTTTTCCACAATCTAGGCAACTTATGCTCATTAATCAAAATAGACAACTTTCATAACCTTCCATAAAGTTATTATAACCAACTTTCCATAAAGCCGTTATGCTAACTTTATGCTTTAGAAATTTACGACATTCTTATCCATTCATAAGGCCGTTATAACTAACTTCCCATAAAGCCGTTATAACTCCTTATAAACCATTTCGTTCTTTTACTAACCAAGAGACTTATACTTCAAACAAATTCATACAATTTTCAAAATACTTCACGCCTCTTATCCTTTAGGAAACAAGTTTCTTACCTCAAAAATTTAAGTCTCTTATCTTTTAGGATAATTCAGTAATCAATACTTTCACACCAAGTACTCTATACTTCATTATGTCAAGAAATCCTTGTCTACCTTATTTAGGATAAACCACTCCTTAAGAACAAGCGGGTTAACTTCTTAACCCAACCAACTTAGACATTTTCTTAAAACAAGTCAAGTATAACAAAAGGATTTACTTCATTCAAAAACACGTACGTCTACCGTACTATATAGTTATAACCACTCATGCTCAAGAGATAAGAAAGTTTCCACATACCTCTTCGGTCAATCCACTTGCTAAGCTCAAACTATCGTAAGTAATATGCCAACCTATAATAACCATAATACGTTTATTAACCTCTAATTTCAATGTAGGAATAATCTAAGTTCAAAGCCCCTAAATTCTATGGAAAACTGGGCAGCATTTCCTTTGTTTCTACATACTTTGCCACCTTTTTAAGGTCCGAATTCAACATCCAAATGCCACATTTAAGGCTCAACAATCCAACACTTTAAAGGGGATTACACCTCCAAACTTGGGTGTGTAAAATTCTGCCCCATTAGGTACAACAATTCACTAAATAATTCTTAGGTAGTTTTTAGGCTACAACATGCTCATATATATCTTCTTAACCAATTCTTTTATATCCAAACCACATTTCTTGCATGCAATGACTCTAAGAGCATTATTTACCACCACAAGTTCTTCCTTCTTAACATGCAACACTAGAAACTAATTCTAAAGGAAGAAATGTTACCTTAAAGCTTTAGCCAGATCTTTCCAACCACTTGCTAGTTTCCTTTTCAAGAACACCACCACAACAACCTTCACAAGCTAGCCACAAGCTTCCCTCTTGCTTTTACTTTTTCAGATTTTTCCTAAGGCTAGAATGTCTCTTGGGATTTTAGAGAGAAGGAGGAGCTTGAACTTTTAAGAGAGAAGGAAGAGCTTTTTGTCTAAGAGAGAGAGATGAAGTATGACCAAGTCTTGAAATATAATACATGCAAAAATCAGATGGGGGGGACACTTGTCACCCTCCCAAGGTCTTTTAAAAGAAAAATCTGACTTTTCCTAAGTTTTTCCGCCCGGCGCCGCTGCGTCAGATCCGCGCGCTGCTGGCGCCGCAACTCTGCGGACTCAGATCTTCCGCGCGCCTCGCTTCCGGCCGCGGCGCTACAACTTCAGCGCCCTCGATTTTCGGCGCATGCCTCGCATCCGCGCCGCTGCCCGCTGTTTTGTCCGAAACACATTTTTGTCCGACTGCGCACTGAACTTGTAACTCCCATAACTTTCTACTCTGACGTCCTATCGACTAACGGTTGGTTGCGTTGGAATCTAGACTCAACGAACTACGCCTTGGGCCTTTGAAACACTTAGGAATTTTTAATGTATCGGGTCATAACCCGCCTCAAAGTTGACCAAAACCCATCCGGAACAATCCGTCAACCTATCCCTTGAAAATTTGAAGTCTTACTCCCTTTCGTACGCTCTCATGCGCATGACCTGAACTACGGGGTGTAATATTCTCCCCCCCTTAGAAACATTCGTCCCCGAATGTTCTTTTGGAGCCAAAATACTATTCCTCGGTACATCCTCGCACTATATACTAATGGAACTTCATTATGCCACCTATGACCCTAAGATATCGCACACGCATACCCATTCACCGTAAGTCAAACAGAAAACGAACCCAACATATGAACCCTTACTACTTACTCTCATTCACGGCCTAACAGAATTTCCCGTTCGAATTTACCACTCATTCTATCACATGTACACAGTCTCAATATCCTCTGTTCATAACACTAAATCATACAACAATCCTATCATGCATACTAATCTCTAAAGGTTCAAAGATATACCTGTAATTATTGCTTCATATTCCCCTTGTCATTCTAATCATGATCCTGCCCTGCACGGTGCATAACAAAAGAAGGCGATGAACCAACCACTGATCCCGAAGGCTGAATCTCTACATCTGTGCTATCTGCGGCCTGACGGTTCGCATAATGGCCTCGCTGGCCGCATGCATAGCAATTACCCAAACTAGAACGACACTCCCATAATGGGTGTTACCACACGCTACACCGAGGTAGAGGTGGCTTCTCGGACTAACACCCTTACTCTCCCGAAACTCAACCTCGAGCCTGTCCCGCCCCGAATCTCGAACGCCCCGAAGATCGTGGTGGAGTACTCCGCATCGGGCGAGGAGCATAACTAGCTCGCCGAGGCGGTCCGCCTAAGCGCCTAAGATCTTGCATCACAGCCTCGGCCGTGGCTCGAGTCAAGTCGGCCCTCCTTTCTCGCCTCTATCCTCGCGCATATGCTCGCATCTCCGAGATATCCATACCTGGCTGAAGAGCCACTCCCAAGCACGCAGTAATCATATGACGGTCTAGCCCCATCACATAGCGATGAACTCTGTCTGCCATGTCGGCTACAATAGTGTGCGCATACCTGGCCAAAGAGTCAAACTCCAGGCTGTACTCTCTGATGGTCCTCCCATTCTGCCTCAAGGTCAAGAATCTATCCACGCGGGCTCTCCTCAACTCAGGAGGCAAGAAGTGATCCAGGAAGGCCTCTGCGAACTCCTCCCAAACCGCTGGAAGAGCACCCTCCCCTCTAGACAATTCCCATGACTCAAACCAGTTCAACGCAATATCGCGTAACCGGTAAGAAGCTAACACAACGGACTCCGTCTCCGAGGCCCTAAGCACCTGCGTAGTCCGCCGCACCTGTCGAATAAACTCCTGAGGATCCTCCTCAGACCTCGAACCATAGAACTGTTGCACCCCGTATTTACAGGACATGTTTTAAGAACGTACGTAAGAACTCACAAGTGTTAAGATTTGAGGCTTGTAAAAATTTATCGGAATTATGAAATTGTCGGAAAACGTTTTATTGTGACGAATGGGAGGGCGACACGTGTCACCCCCCTTAGTAATGCCTTGGTCGAATTTAGGCATGCCCATAATGGTCATTTACCATTAGTCTTGGATGAACAAGTCTTGCAAGTGTGGCTTGACAATTTAGACTAAGTCAAAGGAGACAATTAGCTTGATATTTAATAAGAGCTTATCCTAGCCACCCAAATGGTTGCATCTTGACCCTCCACTACCCTTTATAATACTAGTAGTAGCAAGACTTTGTCCAACACTTAGAAAAATTTCCAAGAATTTGAAGACTCCATATGGTGCTCTCGGGTTTGGGTACTACAAGGAGGAAAAAAATTAGTTTCTTGTCCTATAAGCTCCACACTTTAAACCAAGGTTCTTGAGTGTTATGTAAGTGTATCTCAATAGAAAAACCCCGGAAAAAGAGAGTTTTCGTATTAGTCGCAAAGTGAAAACCTAGTGGCTTTCTAGGTTTTGGATTGGAAGATTGAAGGATAATTGTTGGTATTGTTCTAAGGGTCCCAACAAGCGGATTGAGGTGTCTTAAGGAGGCTCTAGGTTGCTAAAGAGCAACTTCGGTTTTGAAGATTGGATTAAAAAGCGTTGAGGTATAATCTTGTTCTTTGAAAGTATTACAAATTATTTATTTTGTTGTTAGCTTTACTTGTTTCTAGCATGAAGTATATGTTGAAGTTTATAAGGATTATAGATCGATTGTAGTCTTTGAAATTCGAAATGAAATGTAGGCCATGTTAAGTTGGATTACAATTTGATCGTTGTTAGAATCGTCGCATGTTATTGACTTGAAGCTTATGGTAGTAATAACCAAATGCGACTTGATATCTTATTATGCTACCAATTTGGATTGAAATGGAAATTGGATAAGAATTAGTTTGGTTGAACTCAAGGTGGCCGATTTTGGACTTGTAGTTTGTAGTAGTTGGTTAGTCATTTGTATTGGACTATCTTCTACTTAATTGTGAGCCAATTGGGGCTGTTTGGTTATTGTATTCGGCCTTGAAAAAGGTGGCAAAGTGAGTAGAAACAAAGGAGGTGCTGTCCGATTTTCCGTAGAATTTAGCGACTTAGCACCTAAAATATTCTACGTTAGAAGTGAAAGGTTAATGGACATATTGTGACCATTATAGGTTGAAGTACTAAGTATAGCGTATCCTACTTGGAGAGTGGAATAGCTATCAAGGTTGGAGTACTTTGGAGCATTTTGCTATTTGTCGACAATCGTCGCGAGGTATGTGAACCTCTTCTTTCCTTTGGCATGATCCTATGTATGGAATACACTTGTGGTATCAGTTCATGTTTCCTTCTACTCTTAGAAGTTAAGAGGTAGTTGTGTGATTTACTCTATGTAGAACTTTTCCTATCTTTTGAGCATGACTAGTTGCACGTATGTAGTACTTGAGACGTCAAGACTATGACATTCTTTACTTGTTTTATGTAATGCCAAGTCGGGTGGTTAGAGATTAACTCACTTCTTTGAAAATAGTAAGGATGTCTTAAGTTGGTTTTAAAGTTAAGGACTTGAAGAGTTTTAAAGTATGTGATACTTGTCCCGCTTTAAACGTATAAGTCCCTTGGATAGGAAATTGTTTATGGCTAAGGTATAAAGTGAATATAACGGCTTTATGGGAAGTTAGTTATATTTGCCTTATGGAAAGATAAATGGCTTGACTATGTAAAAGGCAACTTGATTTTACGCATCAATTGCCTAAGGTTTTATAATAAAAAGGAGTCGAGTTGATTTGGCTAATTTACGACAAATGAGAATAAGTATCGAACAAGCCATCTAGCGTTAATAAAGCAAAATGTAATGACAATCCATTATGTTAAAACAAGTAGAAATCCTCCATCCGCATAGAAGCTAAGATAAGACAAAATTGTATTACATTTTCTAGATCATGGCTACTTGAATAAGATCGTTATAAATAAGTATAACTTATTCACGACGCACCAAAGATTTGTTACTAATTTTAAAAGAGTTTACGTATGAAGCTTTTAAGACTTTGAAACTTGTTTTCTTAAAAGTTAAGAGACTTGAAGTATTTTGAAAGTTAAGAGAATTGATTTGAAAGTATAAATCTCTTGGTTATAAAAGAACGTGTTAGTCTAAACCATAAAGGGTTATAACGGCTTTATGGGAAGTCTTATAACGGCTTTATGGAAGATTAAGAGAATGGTTTTCTAGTAAAGTAATCAAAGGAATAACTTGTATTAGGTAAGGGCAAATTGGTTTAAAGGTACCAATTGCTTAAGGTTTTTAATAAAGAAGGCACTTGATTTAGTTCTAATTGTATTTCTAAAAGGTATTGTGACTTGTCTTGAAGGTGGATAGGACTTGATACTACGTGGTTAGTATCGGGAAGTTTTATTTGGAAAGGAGTTTTTGAAAGAATGTACGACGTAGTACTTTGGCTTAGTTAATTGAGATTTAGCCTATATGTACGTGATAGCCTTTGAGTGCAAGTATTATGTTTTATTACGTTGCCGCGACTCTCGGTTGGAGGCCTACTGTCTTGTTATAAGTTACTTGACGCGTCGACATTGATGTGGATTCCACTGTATGCTTCCGCTATTTGTAGCACTTCGGGTTAAATTCGGATTTTATAAGAGACATGGTAGTGCTTATGTCTTGTTTGATGGTCGGTCGAGTCAAAAGAGTATAAATGGCGGCAAGCCCCAAGACGTTATACCACCTTCTCCAGGGTAAGAGTATAAGTGAGGGGTAAACCCCCAAGACGTTGTACCACCTGCTGTCTGGGTTGTTTGACGACCGGTCGAGATAGGGTAAGAGTATAAATGAGGGGCAAGCCCCAAGACGTTATACCCCCTGCTTTACCACCTTCTCCAGGGTAAGAGTATAAATGAGGGGCAAGCCCCAAGACGTTATACCCTCTGCTTTACCACCTTCTCCAGGGTAAGAGTATAAATGAGGGGCAAGCCCCCAGACGTTATACCACCTGTTTTGATTGATATTATGGGTGTGAGACCCATGGTTATGTTTTACACTTTTAGCTGTCGACAGTGATGGGGGATTCCACGGCATGCTTTGATATTGCGTGATTTGATCGCGCCCCATTGGGTAGGTAGTATATGTGTCCCTCCGTAGTGGGCCGGACTATGTTATGAAAGATAAGTAAGTTAGATAGAAATGAACTTAATGACTTCTCCTAAGTAAGTACGTAAGATATGACTATAACTCTTAATGGAATGGAAAAAGATATTGATGTAAGTTATGTGGAAAAACTTGATTGAATTCTTAAGTATGTATGTAAGAATATGATGTTAATTCCTATTGAAAGAAGGAAAAGAATGATTAATGTACGATTAAGTTCATAAGTGGTAATGACACTGGCAGATCCGTATGTATTTTTATACTTGTCCTTGTCATTCTTTTGCACGATTATGATCCATTTCAGACGTTATTTCGCTCCATATTCTGCACTGTTAGATCGACTTCTTCGGGCCGCGTCATGCCCGCAGTTTAGGTACACGATTGTGGATCCGCGAGCTTAGGATCCCGCTCAGAAGTCGAGATGGCTCGGTGTTCCGAGTTGTCACGTTTATGTTTATTCAGGGGTACGGGGCCTTGTCCCGCCACAGTTGTTATGATAAAACTCTTAGAGGTCTGTAGTCACATATCGTGGGTCAGTCTGTAAAGAAAAAGGAGGCAACTGCTTCGTTTATGTATGTACGTCCAGGAAGGTAGCCCTATCGGCTAACCTGTTGTTTTATTACTGCTGTTTTATTTTATAAGTTTCTTGTATGTTCCGCTGATTATCTCGATGTTTACAGAAGCGTGCCTGTAGGGCACCGCCACGGCCGGTCGGGTCGTGACAAGAACTCGTGGATTACAACTCGTAAAGTCCGAATCCTTAAATTGTGCCCTGTGGTTAGCCATCGGCGGCGATCGCCTACCACGATGCTAGTCAACAACCCGACCGCTCCGTAATCCCTATATCGCCGCCGCGGAATCGGGGCTCGCACCAAACCTCGAGCTACCGCCGCCTCGCCTTCTAATATCACAACAGAATGAACTCGCCCGCCACTACGCCTCGGGCATAGTTTGGCCCGAGTCCTCGGTAACTCTCTGCGTCACTAGCAGCCTCCTGATGCCTTGCCCTTCTGGGCTCTGGTCGTCTTCCGTGGAGGCATAACTGGTACATAAGAATAGGTCAGAGAGGACTCAACCTACTATGACAGCTCTACTGCACGATCTCAAAGAGAGAAGAATGAAAACCAACCCTAAATGTCTTGCAACCTCCTGATTATAGATGTGGTGCACAACACACCGATAATCAAGACTCTACTAGATACGGTCAGACACTTTCCGAGGACTAATCGCTCGATACCACTTTTGTCACGACCCGACTCGGCCGCATCGGTACCTACCGGGTACTCTCGGTATATGTCGAGAATAGCAATGAACATACATAACACATAACTTATAAAAAGGTAAACATCGCTGGCCAGCCGATAAGGCTGCCTTCCATAAAACATACTTAATCAGAAGTACAACTTATCCTTACAGCCCAAACCACAAACGTGACTACGCACTTCAGAATAATAAATCGTATGACAGGGCCCCGCCATACCCCCTGAATGTACAAAAGTCTAGAACCTCAGGGAATCATACCAAAAAGACAAAGCCTCCGGAGAGATGGAGCTTTCCAAGAACTAAACGGTGATCCTAAGAGAGCGGACCAGCAAGCTACGTATCTCGACCTGTGACATGAACGCAGCCCCCCGAAGGAGGTCAGTACAACAGGTACCAAGTATGTGAAACTGAAAATAATGTAATGAAATCATAATAGCATATATATAAAGCAGGAGACATGTATGATAGCCAAACTACAGTACACAACATATACGCAACCATGTCAAGTCAGGGACTCACGCCCTCTAAGTCATCACTCAAATATAACCATAGGTCTCATGCCCATAATATCAATCGTGCCCATGGAATTCCTTCCTCACCGGCGATCATGATATAACAACACTAAGAGTACATGAATACTAGATCCCACCAGATCATAAGAATCGTGACGAGGCAAGTACGGCGCATAGCTACCAGATCCACCTCGCATCCTCAATCGATCGGCAGTACGAAAGTCGGCTACGATCCACCCGCATCAACAATACTATAATCAAATCACGGCCGACGGCAAGTGCGATAGCCTCTACCAGATCCACCGCATCACATCACGATCGGCAAGTACGCAGGCTAACCACCAGATCCACCCTGCATCACACCACTTCGCCCTAACACTGACCGGGGCAAGTACGAAAGCCAACTACCAGATCCATCTTGCATCACGTCTCTGACCGGGGCAAGTACGAGGGCTAACTACTAGATCCACCCTGCATCAGTAGACCTCATGGAGAGCTAATCCATGGAATAATACTGTCAACAGGGAAACGAACCCTCATCATGGCCGCATACCCGTGGAATCCTCCATCACTGACGGTACGCCCAAATAGACTCATAACTACATGCTTTTAATTCGAATTGCAATACCATGCCTTCTTTTCACGTAAACCAAGAGAATTCTTATTTAAGCAAGCCAAAGTACTATCAAGGCACACATAGAATAATTCTCAATTAGACAAGCCAAAGTACTATGTACGTACATTCTTTTCGAAAGCCTCCTTTTTATGTAAAATCCAAGATACTAACACCCGTAGTATCGAGGCATGTCTATTTTTCAAAGTAAGTTACTACACCTTTAGAAAAAAACTCATTTCAAAGCTTGAAACCAAGTAACTTCAATTTTTCCACAATCTAGGCAACTTATGCTCATTAATCAAAATAGACAACTTTCATAACCTTCCATAAAGTTATTATAACCAACTTCCCATAAAGCCGTTATGCTAACTTTATGCTTTAGAAATTTACGACATTCTTATCCATTCATAAGGCCGTTATAACTAACTTCCCATAAAGCTGTTATAACTCCTTATAAACCATTTCGTTCTTTTACTAACCAATAGACTTATACTTCAAACAAATTCATACAATTTTCAAAATACTTCACGCCTCTTATCCTTTAGGAAACAAGTTTCTTACCTCAAAAATTTAAGTCTCTTATCTTTTAGGATAATTCAGTAATCAATACTTTCACACCAAGTACTCTATACTTCATTATGTCAAGAAATCCTTGTCTACCTTATTTAGGATAAACCACTCCTTAAGAACAAGCGGGTTAACTTCTTAACCCAACCAACTTAGACATTTTCTTAAAACAAGTCAAGTATAACAAAAGGATTTACTTCATTCAAAAACACGTACGTCTACCATACTATATAGTTATAACCACTCATGCTCAAGAGATAAGAAAGTTTCCACATACCTCTTCGGTCAATCCACTTGCTAAGCTCAAACTATCGCAAGTAATATGCCAATCTATAATAACCATAATACGTTTATTAACCTCTAATTTCAATGTAGGAATAATCTAAGTTCAAAGCCCCTAAATTCTATGGAAAATTGGGCAGCATTTCCTTTGTTTCTACATACTTTGCCACCTTTTTAAGGTCCGAATTCAACATCCAAATGCCACATTTAAGGCTCAACAATCCAACACTTTAAAGGGGATTACACCTCCAAACTTGGGTGTGTAAAATTCTGCCCCATTAGGTACAACAATTCACTAAATAATTCTAAGGTAGTTTTTAGGCTACAACATGCTCATATATATCTTCTTAACCAATTCTTTTATATCCAAACCACATTTCTTGCATGCAATGACTCTAAGAGCATTATTTACCACCACAAGTTCTTCCTTCTTAACATGCAACACTAGAAACTAATTCTAAAGGAAGAAATGTTACCTTAAAGCTTTAGCCAAATCTTTCCAACCACTTGCTAGTTTCCTTTTCAAGAACACCACCACAACAACCTTCACAAGCTAGCCACAAGCTTCCCTCTTGATTTTACTTTATCAGATTTTTCCTAAGGCTAGAATGTCTCTTGGGATTTTAGAGGCGAGGAGCTTGAACTTTTAAGAGAGAAGGAAGAGCTTTTTGTCTAAGAGAGAGAGATGAAGTATGACCAAGTCTTGAAATATAATACATGCAAAAATCAGATGGGGGGGGGACACTTGTCACCCTCCCAAGGTCTTTTAAAAGAAAAATCTGACTTTTCCTAAGTTTTTCCGCCCAGAATCCCGCCTCGGCCAAGGCCATGCTTCCAGGCCATGCGCCGCGAACTCGCGGACCTCAGATCTTCCGCCGCGGCCGCTTCCTGGCGCACATGGCCAGAACTTCAGCGCCCTCAAGATTTCACACGCCGCGTTGCCTTTGTCCAAACACATTGTCCGATCGCACCGAACTTGTAACTCCCATAACTTTCTACTCCGACGTCCTATCGACGAACGGTTGGTTGCGTTGGAATCTAGACTCAACGAACTACGCCCTGGGCCTTTGAAACACTTAGGAATTCTTACTGTATCGGGTCATAACCCGCCTCAAAGTTGACCAAAACCCATTCGGAATAATCCGTCAACCAATCCCTTGAAAATTTTAAGTCTTACTCCCTTTCGTACGCTCTCATGCGCATGACCTGAACTACGGGGTGTAACAGCCTAGACGTCACTTATGCGAGATTATGACAGATATGTCCAAGTCGTCCAACTGTAATGCTTTTGTTGGAAATGGCGATCAAATGACGGTGCACTTTTTCCAATTTCAGCATGTCATGATTAGGCTTGGATTTGTCTATCATTGTCACGCTACACATAATATGTTGGTTGGCCGTTGGGTTGAGAAACCCGTCGACAAGTTTGGTGTCTTCCTAATTGTGGTGTCGATGCCAAGGACCGACTCACCTAAGATAAATGCATGCATGCCCTAAAATAAAGGGTGGTATAGCTCTATCTTAAGTTTCTAAGATTTGGCTTTTCTAGACGCAAGGTTCCCGAGCGGACAACTCGAGTGAGAAGGTTACGCGGCCACCGGTTAGACCGGACACTCCACGTATGTTACCAACTCTCCTAAATTTGGGTTTTGAAGAAATAATTTTGCTGATGCACCAAGCGCACCTCGCATGTAGTGTGTGATTGTGTGAATTTTCCAGAGTGAAAGAAATATGAGCGGAATGCCAGTTTAAGGAAAGCAGTAAAGCAGGTAGCAATTAAAATAAATAAAACAAAATACATCACACAAAATTAAATGCAAAAAGTAATGCCAAATAATAACCTTAGGTCTGTTGTGGTTAAGAACCTAAAATCCCCAGCGGAGTCGCCATTCTGTCGCGCCCATTTCCGACCGCGACATTTTTTCTAGCGAACCCTGCTTAAGTAAAATGTTGGGAAATAAATAATAAAATGCTAAATGTTTAAAAAAGTGCTTAAAAGGTTGCTAAAGTAAAAGGGGCTAAACAAATGTTAAAAGTGCTCAAATGGGCTAGAAATGCTAAAGGGTTCGCGGAGTCGCCACCTAATTAATTTGGGTGAATTAGGACACCTAAATGTTAACTAGTTTAAAGTAAACATTAACTCCATTTTAATGGTCTGCTAAACTTAATGAGATTCTGGGTAAGGGTTCTTTATTAATCTAGAGGGAAGGGGTTAGGCACCCTCTAAGATTCGCTAACTTGCGGTTGTCCTGTCAAACCCAGGGTAATTATTATCACAATACGCATGTTTTAAAAAAGTTTAAGTGAAGAGGTGCCTGCAAATTTAAAAGTAAAAAAAAGATGCATTCTTTTATAACCTAAAAAAAAAGTTTATAAGATTTGTTTATAAAGTTAATTTTTATAAAGAGATCATATAAAGTGTTATACATAAGAAGTTTTTAAAAAAAAAAAATATAATTGTGCAGAGTTGACTTAGTGATTAAGGTAGGCCTTTGTTTGCAAAGTCGGTGGATAATAAATTATATAGTATTAATGAAAGAGTTATTAATTCTTTTAAAATGCATTAGTCTCATGATTAGATGTTCAAAAATAAGTTAAGCAAGCTAGAATAATTAACTTAATGAGAAGCAAATTTCTAGTGTCGAACTATTTTTTCTAATAGCGACTTAAAGCTTAGGCTATTCTAAATATATATATTAATGTTAGAGTAATGTTAGACGAGTAATTACAACAAATGAATGGGGAAAGGATATGAATTAATAAGGATGACTCAAGAATGACGATGTCCTTTCGCGCGTTTGGAATTTTCTTATGCGGTGGATGCACATAAACGCGCCTTCATTCAAGTAGCTCAAGATGAGTCTCGCCATGAGACTCTTCATTTTTGCTCCGATGCATTTCATGTAAAACAAAAAAAGATAAGGATTAGTATGTAATCTAAACCTTATCACATAATAAGCATTGACACATAAGTTACACACATAGCTTGCTTTATTTCAGCCATTAAAGGGATTGCCGCCCAATCCACACTCAAATAAAAAATAATAGTAAAAATATACAAAAAAACAACCTTAAGATATGCATGGTATGAAAGACAATGTATCGGCCCAGTGTTGGGTCTGCTAACAAACAATATGCAATAAAGCAAAGCAGGGCCAAGATTTATTCAAATCCTTGGACTTTAGCTACAAGCAGCAATGGACAAATTCCAATTTCTTTCATTCTTAACTCATACATGGAACAAATGCAGTTTTTTTTTTAAATCAACTAAGTTCGAATTTGGGATTTTGAACTACAACTAGAAATCAAATATCGCATGCTAGGTCGCATGAAAGATTGATTCTCGCTATATTATCACACCAAGTTCATTCAAGCTCAAGAAAATTATCCAGGGACTAATTTCAGTTTTTGTTTCCAAGCAGAGGGGAGATTTCCCTTGATCTATAGTCAATTTTAGAGGATGGATTCTACAACCTTTCAACTTATTGCTATAACAAACCAAATGACTCAACATGTAATCCCATATTGTAACGGGCAATCAATTCAGCAGGCATATTTTAAAGTATAAAGATGAACCGATAGCTATTCAAGATAGTATTGAAGGACACCGAGTTGTTCTCAACCAGTTTTAAACATACAGACATGATACACTCAATAACCTATCGAATATGAAAGATATACATGATACTAGTATGGCATACATATGACACAATATACGGACATAGTCAAACAGTTTCATGGTCCTGCCTATAACTTAAAGGCCTCAAGATGGATCACAACTGGCATCAGAAGATCTAAACTCGATATAGCACACTGAACCAGACACATAGGCTATAGGACCTATAACATGCTGCTGGAAACGATCTCAAGATGACTGATTAGACATCATATCAACTTCGAAGAATATGCCAGTAAGATTAACATGGCCTTAAGGCCATTACAACTTCATATTATGCTTGGTACAGGGAACATGGATATCTCTTAAAAGGGTATGGGCTAAATTATCCAGACAGATGTATCGGATTAAGGTATCAACAGTAATGATGTATTCGAATCTAGACAAGTCACCTGTCCTCAACAAGGCATCAATTAGTCACTGCCTGAATCATTTAACTACATATAAGCTTCTGAACAGATATCTTAACGACTTTTAGGCACTCATTGATATTTCCAGATTTGTTTAACCAGTTGGCAATTTGTTATCTGCTTTCGGGTTCGATTTGGGATAGACTTTAGTGGTATTAAAATCAGACATAGAAAGACAATTTACAAAAAAAATAGATATTCCTAGCTCTAATTACACAGTTTCCTATATGTACTGCGAGTACTATAGGCCATTCCCAGGTTGGTAGCATAACAGGTAAGAGGGTTGTTTTACTATGCGACATGAACATAGATTTACAATACACACATATGAATTGTATACTTCAGCTAACACATCGTGGTCGTGAGTATTAACAGCAAATTCGCCAAACATACTTTAAAGTGACTTAACATGTATAAATGACAGTTAAATTAAATTGAACACGTCTGACAAGCACATCCTCATCAAACAGATTACGAAGTATAAATCGAATGAAAAATCAAAGGACGATGAATTTACCTTCTCCGGACAGCGAACCGAGACAGCATATCAAGTCGTCGATCCACTCGGATTGTATTGCGAGGCGATTGAAAAGGGAAATGAAATTTTACCTCGTTCTTGGCTGATAATGCGAAGAAGAAAGATATGTGTTTACACTTCTGTTCCTGCTGCTATCGTTTAGGATTTCTATTGCATTTTTACTCTGATTTTTTTTCGATTTGCTTTCCCTTGTTTTTTTTTTTTTTAAAGAATTTGAAGGGGGTTGTTCTGCGTAAAACTCCCAGTTTTTGCTGAGTTTCCAAATATTCTTGCTGTTTCCCGGGTGGGTTCTTTTCTCTATGGAAATCCCCTCGCCCCCGATGCCTGTCGATGTTCGGATGGATCTTTCTGGATTCAAAAGGTACTAGGTTCTGGACCATAGTCGATGATGCCTATTGCATGTATAAGAGGATTAATTTATAGTCTCGATTTTGGTTCTAAGTTTGGTATGGTTCTTAAGGTTTGATTTTGGCTATTTTATGACAGATTTGGGGCGATTTGGTTCCTAATATGGTCAGTTTCGAAAGTGATTTGAGAAGATTTGGGGATATTAATTCTGGTACACGATTTGAGGACAAGATGTGCGATTTGGAAGGATTTTGTTTAGGATTCGCCGGATTCTCCGGCGAGAATCTCGGCTAGGACGATGGAGTGTGCGAGGGTGAAAGCGGCGACTTCGTTTTTTTAGGTTTAGGTTTGCTGGTTTGTTCTTTCGTCTTTTTGTGGAGAGGGACGACGGGTAGGGTAAAGTAAAAGGCGCAGATGGGCGTGTGGATCATGGGTTTGGGCTGGGATTTGTGTGACGCGGGTTGTTTAAAGGAAGGGGAAGGGCTGATAGGCATGGACTGATTTTAATTAGGTATTTGGGTAGTTGGGCTGGGTAGTTATTTTAATTAGGGGTAGAGTTTTAAGTGTATTAGTTTAGGTGTATTATTAATTAATTAATGGTAAATTAAATTATTTAAATTGTAATTAGATTATTTAAGTGCTTTATTAGTCTGAGTTTTTAAAACTATTACAATAATAAATGTGGGTGTGCTATTTAATTAGTGCTTAATGTTTATAATGCGATGCCATTATTAAAACTTATTAAATAAAAATTGAGTTATTTTAAAAGTTACATGCAGATAGGGCTTCTTAATTCTTTTATGAATGCTATTAAAATGCGTGTGTTATTATTAAATTGTTTATTTATGCCTGTATTAATGTTTTATCGCTACATTTTATTATAAGAAATCATAAAAAATTATTTTGCAAAATTAGTGTAATTTTATAGCTACTGTATGGACGGGAGGGTCAAAATTGGGTGTCAACAAGGGGATTAACTCATTTCTTTAAGAAGTATTAAGGATGTCTTAAGTTTTCAAAGTTAAGGGACTTGAAGTGTTTTAAGTATATGATACTTGTTTCGTTTTAAAAGTATAAGTCCCTTGGATATAGGGAAATGTATTTGACTAATGTATAAAGTTGATATAACGACTTTATGGGAAGTGGTTATATTAGCTTTATGGAAGGTTAATAAAGAAATATTTACTCTAAGTAAAATAAGTACGGATAAATGATTTGAATTTGTGAAAGGCAAATTGATTTTTAGGCACTAATTGCCTAAGGTTTTAAAAGAAATGAAGTCACTTGATTTAGAAGCCTATTATATTTCTAAAAGAAAATGTGACTTGTCTTGAAAAGTAGTCGTGACTTGATACTACGGTTATTAGTATCTTGGAATTTTATATAAAAAGGAGTAATTTCTTAAAAGGCTAGAGGTACGTGGTACTTGGGTTGAATTCCCGGATTTTCTCTTAAATGACATGTTAGTGCCTTAAGTAAACTAAAATGAGAGACTATCTTAATAATGTTATTAAGAAGTTAGGGGATTTTCTTAACTTGCTTACGTTATGATAAGTTTAGTGCTTATGTTATGTATAGCCATTGTGCTAGGTTACGTATTATTATTATTATTACTGGTAGACCCCGTTACTACTTATGTCATGGATTTGCTACCCATGACGCGAGTGCGCGCTTGTACTCACGCGGCCCACCGGTCCATGCGGGTGAAATAGTCCCATGCGAGGCGATGACCTCACGCGGGTCCACAGACCTATGCGGGTGAAATAGTCCCGTGAGTAGGATTGCTTAATGATACTACAGGCGAGGACCTGCTTTGATCACGAGCCTCCTATTTTTTACGCAAAGAAAGTTTATACTTGTTACTCTCATTGTTAGTAAGGCACAGTGCAATGTAATTTGATTTTCATCCATGACTCCAGCTTATTTTTTACTTATGATATTATTACAGTATTTTCCAGTTTTACATACTTGGTACATATCATGCATCGACCCCTTCCTGGGGCCGCGTTCACGCCGCAGTAGGGTAACCATGTGGTGGATCCTCATTCTTAGGATCTTTGCTCAGGTGTCAGAAGCTCCATTTATCCGGAGGCTTGACTATTGGTACGGTTCTCCCTGATGTTGTAGTATTATGTACATTCAGGGGTATGACGGGGCCCTGTCCCGTCATCGTTGTTACAAACTCTTAGAGGCCTGTAGTCCTGTTATAAATTGGGTTGTTAAGGATGTAACTGTTCAATTTTTGCTATAGTTATATTTACGGAAAGGTAGCCATTTTGGGTTAGCCTGTTTCATATTTTATATTGTTCTTGTTTATGAGTTTACTTCCGCTGGTTTTCTCTGATCTCAGATCACAAGGATGCCCGGTAAGACACGACCACGTCCGATGTCGGGTCGTGATGTGCCGTTTATGGTATCACAATTGCATGCATTAAACATTTTTCTCAGTGTGAGTGTTTTTTCTCTAAACGTCCCAAAATTTAAAATACTGGAATATATGTGAGAATGAGACTTTCTTTCAGTGAGCGAATTTGAAACGTGAGATTACGTGTAGTTCGAAACCTTGGATGCAAGCAGGTGTGTCGACACTCAGGTATGTCCGAGGTACTATCTCAAGTCGTGAATTACACCGAGCCAATCTCTGCTAGATCAAAGCAATAAACGAAAATCCTTATGCACAATACTAATTGTTGGTATCAACTGAAGTCAGAACGTAATATTGTCTTCCATTTTTTCAGAAAAAAAAAACAACAAAATGCATATTACATAAAATCCTTATTTTTTGCATCATGAACTACGTCTTGACCTGATTCCCTCAGCGGGATACGTAGGCGGCCACATTGGCTTCGGTCTCATTTTTTAAAATTGTACAATCATTTTTTGCAGCATTTAACTACGCTTGACTGATTCCTCTGCGGATACGTAGGCGGCCACATTGGCTTCGGCCTCACGTCATTTTAAAATCTTAAAAATCCTTATTTTTGCATCACGAACTACGCTCGACTGATTCTCTCTGGATACGATGCACCATATCGGCTTCGGTCACACCATTAGAAATATTTCTTCCTTGTTTTGCACAGGACTCGATTTTGTCCATTGGAGAGTTTAGCATCCTCATATATTTTGCATTCATGACTACCTACACATGACTGAGGCGTATTTTGAGGGTTGCATTCTCATCTACTCAATTGTACGTTGTTCATATTCTCGCATTAGCTTTTCATTCATGATAAAAAAAAACATTGCTTACCTGATCGCCTTGATATCGTCAAGATTCAACCTTACCCAGTTGAAAGTTCAACATCTTTATTTACTAGAAACTGAGACATTTTAAGGATTCACTGCAAGGAAATTGCAATAGACAGGAAAAAAGCAGGCCAACTAGGTCTTCAGTCCAAATCAAGAATGCAAGCGTCAAGAGCCAAAACTACAAAGTCGACGCTAATCAACCACTCCTTTCCTAAAACTCACAAGTTTTCTTTGAGTTCAGGATCTTGATATCAGCAAAGGCAGGAGCACAACAATAAGCCCATGCGGGTTACAAACACACAACGTCTATGCAATGACGCTATCACAATCCAGACGGGTCACAAAGCAGGTACGCCCATAAACCGACACATTTCATAAAAGACTATGCAATGGCATCATCCATATTTCGTCTATGCAACGACGAACATCTGCATCGCGTCTATGCAACGACGCATTTCATAAAAGCCTATGCAATGGCTTCATCCATGTTTCGTCTATGCAACGACAAATATCTGCATTGCGTCTATGCAACAACGTCATTTCATCTAAGTCAATGCAACGGCTTCATCTATGTTTTGTCTATGTAACGACGAGTATCTGCATCGCATCTATGCAACGACGCTCTTTCATTAAAGCCAATGCAACGACTTCATCTATGTTTCGTCTATGCAACGACGAACATTTGCATCGCGTCTATGCAACGGCGCTCTTTCATATAAGTGTATGCAACGGCTTCATCTATGTTTCGTCTATGCAACGACGAGCATCTGCATCGCGTCTATGCAACGACGACCTTTCATCTAAGCCTATGCAACGGCTTCATCTATGTTTCGTCTATGCAACGACGAACATCTGCATCACGTTTATGCAACGACGCATTTCATAAAAGCCTATGCAATGGCTTCATCCATGTTTCGTCTATGCAACGACGAACATCTGCATTGCGTCTATGCAACGACGTCATTTCATCTAAGCCTATGCAACGGCTTCATCTATGTTTCGTCTATGCAATGACGAGCATCTGCATCGCTTCTATGCAACGACGCCCTTTCATCTAAGCCTATACAACGACTTCATGTATGTTTCGTCTATACAACGATGAACATCTGCATCACGTCTATGCAACGACGTCATTTCATGTAAGTCTATGCAACGGCTTCATCTATGTTTCGTCTATGCAACGACGAACATCTGCATCGCGTCTATGCAACGACGTCATTTCATTTAAGCCTATGCAACGGCTTCATCTATGTTTCGTCTATGCAACGACGAACATCTGCATCGCGTCTATGCAACCACGTCTTTCATCTAAGCCTATGTAACGACTTCATCTATGTTTCGTCTATGCAACGACGAACATCTGCATCACGTCTATGCAACGACGACATTTCATCTAAGTCTATGCAACAGCTTCATCTATGTTTCGACTATGCAACGCCGAACATCTGCATCACGTCTATGCAACGATGTCATTTCATTTAAGCATATGCAACGACTTCATCCATGTTTCGTCTATGCAACTATGAGCATCTGCATCGCGTTTGTGCAACGACGTCATTTTATGTGAGTCTGTGCACCGGCTTCATCTCTGTTTCGTCTATGCAATGACGAGCATCTGCATCGCGTCTATGCAATGACGCCCTTTCATCTAAGTCTATGCAACGGCTTCATCTATGTTTCGTCTATGCAACGACGAACATCTGCATCACGTCTATGCAACGACGTCATTTCATCTAAGCCTATGCAACGACTTCATCTATGTTTCTTCTATGCAACGACGAACATCTGCATCACGTCTATGCAACGACGTCATTTCATTTAAGCCTATGCAACGACTTCATCCATGTTTCGTCTATGCAACGACGAGCATCTACATCACGTATATACAACGACGTCATTTCATGTAAGCCTATGCAACGGCTTCATCTATGTTTCGTCTATGCAACGACGGACATCTGCATCGCGTCTATGCATCGACGCCTTTCATCTAAGCCTATGCAACGACTTCATCTATGTTTCGTCTATGCAACGACGAACATCTACATCACGTCTATGCAACGACGCCATTTCATCTAAGCATATGCAACAGCTTCATCAATGTTACGTCTATGCAACGATGAACATCTGCATCACGTCTATGCAACGACGTCATTTCATTTAAGCCTATGCAACGGCTTCATCCATGTTTCGTCTATGCAACGACGAGCATCTGCATCGCGTCTGTGCAACGACGCCATTTCATGTGAGTCTGTGCAACGACTTCATATCTGTTTCGTCTATGCAATGACGAGCATCTGCATCGCGTCTATGCAACGACGCCCTTTTATCTAAGTCTATGCAACGGTTTCATCTATGTTTCGTCTATGCAACGACGAACATCCGCATCACGTCTATGCAACGACGTCATTTCATTTAAGCCTATGCAACGGCTTCATCTATGTTTCGTCTATACTACGACGAACATCTGCATCGCGTCTATGCAACGACGTCATTCCATGTTAGCTTATGCAACGGCTTCATCTATGTTTCGTCTATGCAACGACGAACATCTGCATCGCGTCTATGCAACGACGTCATCTTCATTTCCTTCGCATTTTGACCTCGGGAACAAACACCCTAGAGGCATTTCAGAGAACAAACACCGCCTTTTCCAAAGATCCCATCGCATCAGAACCCAAAGGTCATCGAGATTCGACACTGGGACATATTTTTGAATCGATATTCGTTCGTCCATAATTTTAGCATCGCAGCAACTCAGTGTCCTCATAATTCGACACTGGGACATTTTTAAGTCTGCGTCAGCTTTGCTTTTTATTTTCACATTACAACGACCCAGTGTCATCATAATTCGACACTGGACAATTTTGAGTCTGCATCAGCCCCACTTTTGAGTTCTAATTTATAAAACAGGACAAAATTGGCTACAAGTCAACATCTTTGTCCGAAGACTCTTTCATCATCTCCGTACAAAGAGAGACATGCTGTTGACTGTCAATTTTGACCTGTTTTTCATATATTTGTTGCAATTTTATGTGTTTTAGGACACCACATTCTAATTATCATTTTTTGCATTTTTTATCTTTTACTTTAAAATTAAGCATTATGTCTTTGTTAATATTATATTTGTATTATTATTACACATCCGTTTATTTTAATAATATTTGCATCTCTTTAAATAATTAATTGACATCCCGTTTTAATTTTTAATTAGACATTAAACATTTGTTAAATATTGTATTTTATTATTATTGAATCGGCATTTGCATTTTAATAATCTTACATCTTTTTAAATAATTTTTTTTTAAATTATTAACCCGTTTTGCATTTCATCAAATCAGTCCCAATTCGAGGCTTAATTCGGATCATTTCAATACAACACCATTTTAATTTCATCCAAACACTCTCTTTTATTTTCCCCCCTAAAATCAAATATCACTTTTCATCTTTTTCCCCCAAAACCAAACCCAAACTCTAAACCTAAATACCCCTATAAATAAAACATTCCCCCCTCCTTTAAACAAAAAGAGGGGTCAGCCGCAACATTACATTTCCCTACAAAAACTCAAACCCTCCATCTCTCTCCTCTCACCCACTCCCGTCGCCGCTTCCCCCCTTCGCCGGAGTTCTATCTCCAGCGAACACCACGACACCCGTCGCTGCTAACCAATGTCGGAGCTCCAAGCTCCGACGAACAGAACCAGTGACCCATCGATCTTATTTCCCATCTTCATTTGGATTGATCTTCCTCACAACACTCACTGTCACTGACCCACACCGCACCTCACTGCTCACCGTCGAATCTCACCACTGCGGTGGCGTCGCTCCGGCGATCTCGTCGTGGAAGTGACGCCGCCGCTGCCCTCTCTCTGTTGGTAATGTTGAAAACTACCGGAGTAAAAACGTCGGCGACGTCACTATATTTTACTTCTCCTGCGGCCATGGGTGTTGTTTTTTGTTGTTAGTTTAATTTTCGTGGTGTTGGCATATTACCGAAATATATATTTTCAGGTGACTCTTGTTTGTTTATCTCGCTGGAATCTGTTGTTGGTTTTGGATATGGACAGATTCTCTATTTTTGGGTATGTCGTCGGAGTTCTTTTGAAATTCCGGCGACCCCTAGTTCGGCTCATCTTTTGGACCCGATTACTGTTTTGTTGGTTGTTAATGGACTGATATTTTTAATATTTTGGTATCTGGCCGGAGTTCTAAAAAACTCCGGCGACCCTCTAAAAAATCCGGCGAACTGTCGCTTTTGCTATTTTCAGCGACCTCGCCTTGGTCCGCTACTGTTTTGTGCGATTCACTGTTCCATTTTTTCGTATCTATATGGTTCTGGTTATTTGGGTTTTTTTTCTCGACAATCACATGTTGTTGCTTTCACTGTTCGTTGGTTTCGGGCTGATTTTTGACGATTTTGCCCGTTAGTAGTTTGTTAAACTGATTCTGAACAATCACTGCATTTGATAAAAACCCACTGATTTGAATAAGATACTACACTTATTGTTGGCCAATGAAAAAGTTATCCGTCGATTTTTGAGGTCTCCACAGTTGCAAAGACGAAAAATAAAATAAATGAAGCTTTCTGGGCAATGAAGATTTCTTCCACCTACACCGGATAACCAACATGCGCTGGCAGGTCGAATTCTCGCAGCCTCACTTGTTTAGGATGTCCCACTTTATTTTTATATATATCTGAGCCCTCCGTGTTTAAAATTATTACTGTTTTGGCGCGGATCTGAAAGTTTTATTTATTTTATTGTTTCTAACAATATTGGTCGATGAAGGAATCTCCGTCTGATTTCCAAGGCCTCCTCTGTACAAAAGACGGATTTTTTTATTTTTGGCTTTACTTATTAATTCTTGTCATTGCATTAAAATTATTTATTCAATTACTAACACTTTTACTAAGTGTTTATGCAGGTACCCGGAGACCATCTTGTGCAGAAGGCCTAAAAAAGGGCTAAAAGATGTCCCGGAGTTTTATTTTATGTCGCATTTAATTTTAGTTTTATTATTCTGTATTGCACTTTATTTTAATTATAAATTATGAAAAAATGCTTAGAATAGGTAGAATAAAAAAGGCAATAAATAATTAACCTAGGTTTGAACGAATAGCCGCAAGTTAGCGGATCTTAAAGGATGCTTAATCCCTTCCCTTTAGGATAATAAAGAACTCTGATCCAGAATCTCATTAATTTCGCAGACCATTAAATGGAGATTAATTGCAGTATTTTTATTGCAATAAATCAAGTGTCCTAATTCACTTAACTAATTAGGTGGCGACTCCTCAAAATCAGCATTATTGCTCCATCCAGGGAACCGCGCCAAAGAGCAACGTTGCGGATACCGTTCAGACCCCGAGATCAAAAACGGGCGCGACAATGGTTATTCAATCCACCAAGTAATGGTTGTTTTATGGAGGAAAAACTGACAATTTAGTTCCACACAACGACTCCATAATCAGCCCAAAAGTCAATTTTTTTTGTCTGCCGTCGCACACATACTGCCCACTAAGAGCCGCGACGCTGCAACATTAGAGTCACGGCGCCACGGCTCAGTAGAGCCACTGCCCATATGGCGCCGCGGAGCTGGCCAGTTGGAGCCGTGGCTCTGGGGGCCTTGTTTCGACGGGTTACGTCGCGGCCCTTCGCAGATCCTCGACGCTTTCCGACTTATTTCATCTTACACTTCGAACACTTCTTCCTTCATTTACCAACGTGGAACACTCGTCATTTAACCAACGAACGTCCATCATCTTATGTCTCAAACATTTACTCACGTATCAATATCTCTTTCACTAATAAAATTTACGATACTTGGCATTACCCGTACACGTATGTAGAAATGATGTTTCCGATGTGCGAGGCCTCAATTGTTCGAGTCTTAAATAATGGGTTAAATTTAATTCCACATTAGTAAATTTCCAACAATCCCCTCTTGAAAAAGATTTTGGTGCACTCACAAGGTGTTTTTCTAGCAATCTTTCGGCGGACCGATATTGTATCTGGATAGGTAGCTTTAGCTTCGAACCTTCCATAGTTGAATACCATCATACTTACTTACTGTGCGGTGAACTTGATGTCTTGAACCGTCAGTGTATAGTGTAATCCAAGACAATGGTACTAACACAACAACTTTCCTTAGACTGTTCTTCTTAATGTTTTATATGTTGTGGTCGTGGACACACTTGGATTCTTAAGTACGTTCATTTGAGGCGGTATGTCCTCGCACTTAAATAGGTGGTATCCTACAAAGTATCCTGTTATACCTCATTTCACAAATGTTAGACACTATTAAAAGTTTTCCCAAACCTAACCTCAACCGGTGATGATCATTAAAGGTTTTGGAAACTTAATATCTACCCACCCTGCAGGTAGCACTTTAAGGTCTATCACGGGAACGACTTTGGATTCATGTTCCTTTACAGAAATCATCATCTGAAGTGCTCTTGTTTCCACCAGAGCACTCAACTAAACCTTTACGATTTAGTTTTTCCATTGAACCTAATTCCTGGGATCTCCATTCAGTTAGGTTGGGTATCCACCGTATCAATTCTTATTATTTGGGTTTTATGCCAATTCCCCTAGACAGGTAGAAATCTTGATCTTCGGGTAGTCCCTTCGTTAAAGGGTCCATTATATCATTTGATTAGTAATCAAGGATGTGACACCCGTGATGATCAACTATCATATGGTTTTATGTCTCCGACATATATGTCCAGACCCCATCATCCGTGCCCTCACAGTGTATAATTGATGAAGGCACGTGTTTCTCCCAATAAGGGACATCATCTAAGAGGTCGTGAAGTTACTCAACATCTTATCATGCTTTGTACAAAGCGATAAACTCTGATTCCATCACGAATCGGCCGATGCAAATTTGCTTAGAGAATTTTCAAAGACACACCATACACATCCAATTGTGGCTTTTTGGTGTTCTTCAAGTCTGATATCCAGTTTGCATCAGTGTTCTCCCAGAACCGTTAGACATCCAGAATACCAAAATTTGTAGATAAGAAAATATTGCTTCATAAACTAAGGTAATGATACTTAGGGTTTAAGATAGTTATGAAGGGAATTAGGGTTTCCAATCTCCTCAACTATCCACTCTTTCACTTGTTAATGCAATACTAATGACTCTTCTTCTTATTAAGATAGCAGGTTAACGAACATGTTCTATATTCCTGTTAGGACATATAAAAACTCAACCTTATGCAGAAACCTTCTATATTTCTATGATAGATTTTACCACACAAGAGGATTAAGAACAATAACCTTAAATATTACACAAGTATTGGGCTACTTTCGTCCACGATTTTAACATATGTCTAGACAACTATAGCATATTCAAATCTCCCTTTTCAGACCTCGATTCGAAATCATATAAGTTATGACAATTAACGGTCAGTCAATTATCAAACAATCAAAACAAGTTTAATAGATCTTAATATAGCCGAAGGAGAAATCAATAACTATGCATTAACTTATGAAAGAGTTTCAAGCGATTCAATGGAAAACCCTAATAAAGAAATTAGCTCCTAGACATTGTCATGCTAAGAACTAATTTACTGTCCAATATAAACTGAAATAAAACAAAGAGAAGAAAAAGAACTTGAACAAAAGTTGTCTCCAATTCTTGCCTCTCCAAAGTATGATCTGAAATATGTAAGGGTTTCAGAGTTTTATATCTGATAAAAAACCTCATTCCGTAACCTTTCACCCTTCTGAAAATTGACCTTTTTTCTGAAATACGTGTGTCGGCGCCGCGGCTCTAAATCAGCCGAGATCATTGTTGCTCACTGGAATTCCTGCGCGGTATTTTTCTCTCTTCAACTTCTGTAATTTTTACGCCCCGACTCTAATTATTTTGGTCGCGGCTCATCAGCGTCGCGGATCTTCATGTCTTGCGCCGCGGCCCTTGAGGCTGTTTCGTCCAGATTTTACCAGATTTCTTCCATTCTTCTCGGGACTCCTTTGGTTTGATTTGTTGGCCCTTTTATTATGCAATTCCATCTTCAAAAGTAGTATGTTTTCCTTTATGACTGTTGTGACTCAAAAGAAAGAAAAACACACCTAATACTATACTAAACCTAATACTATACTAAACGCAAAATAAAAGAGTAAAATACTAACTAAAAATGACTCAAAAGTGTATATAAAATAGACTCAACATAGAGTAATATCAAAGTTTTCGCATCATGGCTTCGGGGCTTGTTTTAGCCCGCACAGAGTTTTGACAAGTCGACAGACTTTCTTCTCTTCCCTGGAACCACGTACCCCTTGGGTTGTTCCATATAAATTTCTTCTTCCACACTCAGACTATTGGTTTTTCAACTGTTGGCTTTCCAATCTCAAAGTCAATATTTCTGTAGTCAGATTCATTATTTCTGTTTAATCTGAAACTTACAGGACCAAAATGTACACATTTCAGGGACTAACAAAGAAGTTCAGGAAAAAGCCCAACAGTCCACTAAACCAACTCTCCGGTTAGGAAGGTTGTCTCAATCATCCATGTCACGCAAGACTGTAATGACCCTGGATGTTAAGCTATTCACAGTGGAGCACATGTCCAAGTAGTCGATGTATTATACTTGTCAGTAGATCCATCTAATTTTTACTCAATTTAAGTATCCATTTTTTACAACCCAAAGGTTCTTTCCCGGAGGAAGATCAACCATCACATAAGTATGGTTCTATATGACGAAATTTATTTATCTTTTAAGCTTCTTTCCAAATCAGCGCTTCTGGAGGCGATAATTATTTGTTAATTGTCCATGGTTTATTATCAACTATACGAGCTAGAAGTCCTGGAACAAGTCTATGTCCCTCTTTTGCTCCGTCTTGGTTCAACATCTAGAATTCCTGAGTTCTGTAGATCTAGAACATTAAGTTCTGGACAGTCAGCAACTTCCGAGTCCTGTAGATATGGAACGTCTAGTTCCGTATAATCAGGAACTCACGGGTTCTTGTTAACCTTGAGCAATTATCCTTATGCAGAGTTCTGTTGAGAATCACATTAGCGGTAAGGATTACCTTGCCCCACATACTTCTGGGCGTTTGGCTTTGCGCTTGGCTAACAATGTTAGACTGAGGTGAGTAAGGAGCAGTCATTTGTTGAACGATGCTTCACATTCTCCCCCTCTATCACTACGAATTCCTCAATCCGTAGGCTTATTTGATTTTCAACTTCTGCTTTGTAGCGCTTATCAGTTTCAATCTCGTGCTAAAGATCGTGGAGCTTCGAGTCTTCATCTTTGCTTTTCAACAAACAAAGGATGCAACACGTTGTACCATCATCAATGAAGATCACAACGTACTTATGTTCTCCTTTTATTTGTACAAGCTTCAAATCACCCACGTAGGTGTGACTAAGTTATAGAGGAGTGGTGCTTATTTCGCTATTCCTTTGACGGAATGGAAAGATGATTTTGCCTCTTCGCCTACCTCACATTTATTTTGAGGGATTATGTCGACAGAAGTCAACAATCTCACTTTAGTTAGCTTTTGAATGACTTTCTATTTAATGTGTCTTAATCTATGATGGCATAGATGCACAAATTACAAATATATCATTTATTTGGCTACAGACATACTGTATCATTCTTAGTTATTACAAACATGTTGGACTAGACTTAAACCAGCTTAACCAACAGTGTCTTTGAAACCAAGTTTGGGACATATATCGCCTCTTGTTAGAGTGATCCATTCCCTGAAGTCCTTTGAGGACAACCTCTTCAACCCCTTTACTTTAGGGGTGGTGTTGCTTCACTTGAACAACATCTTGCCCATGGTTAGGGCGTAACCGGATCATATGTGATCTAGATAATCTGGCCCACTCCAGTTTTCTTGACAGACTGAGTGTCCAATTTCTTTTCTGCATTTCTTTTGGCCTTCAAATCATTTAGGATCTGGAAACTCTGGCCCATTCCATTCGCCCGTAGGCTTTGTATGACTGAGTGTCCAATACCATCATATCAAATGAAGGATCTTCTGTCAGAACCAGTGACAGGTTTGTCTTTAGTCCTCTTCCCTTGTGATTGGTGTCAAGGGAAATTCCTGGCACTTACTTAGGATTGTCCATAATTGCAATTTTTTTACAATCTAAATCCATAACTTTTAAGCTATTGTTCATAATAGTCCAATCTTTAAACGGGGAATGAAAGTGAGATTAAACTTCTGATATTAAAGCGTAAGGAATATAATTTTTCTGAATTTTTTTTTCATATTCCTAACTTTACTTCAAGCCCTTTAATCTCATTATTGACAAGGAAGAAATTTAACTTAGACCTTTTAGATTATGGCCCACATCAGTCACGTGTCCAAATCCTCCTTACTATGGTTCAGATCCTTTGTCTAGGACCGATGTAGGCCTTCTGCTACAAGGTAGAACAACATCTTTAGTCTTCTCTTTTTTCCCCAATTTATATCCTTCACCTCTCATGGGCGCTTGTTTCCACCACTCTTGGGAGCGGTGACCGCAACTCTTCATTGATCCTTAGCCGCATCAGCATGATTGTCAGCAGTATCTTGAAGTTCAGCATCAGATTCAGAGACTCCACCTTTGGCGAAAACAAATTTGTAACTATCATCAAAGAGAGACCCAAAACTAGGACCATATTTGTTGACAGAGACAGTGTTTGAACTGTTAACAGAACTATCAACAGAAATGGTTTCAACAAGAAAACCACAGCCAGATGTGGGATCATATCTGTTGGCAAACATCTTTCGAGCACATATATAAATATTGTCTTAAGATTGTGAGTACAGTGAATGATGTACGGGAATAGTAACTAACTATTACTAGTGCTTCTAAAGGATAAACAATAACAATTACAAAATAACAAACTTGAATCCTAAAAAGAGTTTAAGCTTTTGTGATATTGATCTTCGTTCTTGAATCAGTCTTGGATCTTTGTGCCAATCGTCGAACGCTCTTTGATTCTTGATAACCTGAAATCAAGAGGCATTAAATCTGGTAGCGTTACAATTGTGCTGAGTCGAGTGATATTCACTCTGTCCTTAAGACAACATTGGCCCGTATAAATACTTTTATGTTAATGGGCAATTGTCTCCCAAGATAAAACAACATCAATCAAATGAGCAAAGGAAACACCTTTGAGTGTTTGAAGTATGCTAGAGAGGAAGAAGTATTCAGAATTTTCTGAGAGTGTGTCTTGAACAATTGAGCCAAAGACATCAATTTATAGTAGTGTTAAAAGGACCTCTTCAAGAGCCCAAATAATGGTCATTTAAATGTCATGTTATGGCCATTCAATCCACCAAGTAATACAACCAAGTAATGGTTATTTTATGGAGGAAAAACTGACAATTTAATTCCCCATAACATCTCCATAATCAGCCCAAAAGTCAAAACTTTCTGTCTCCCGTCGCACACACATCGCCACGCAAGATCGCAACATTAGAACCGGCCATGTGCTCAAGAGAGCTATCGTCTATATGGTGCCAAGATCGCCATTTGGAACCGCGGCCCGCGCCTCGTTCGACGGGTTGCGCGCTCATGCGGTTCCGCGGCGCTTTACGACTTATTTCATCTTACACTTTTAACACTTCTTCCTTCATTTACCAACGTGGAACACTCGTCATTTAACCAACGACCGTCCATCATCTTACGTCTCAAACATTTACTCACGTACCAAATATCTCTTTCACTAATGAAATTTACGATACTTGACATTACGAGTGCACGTGTGTGAAACGACGTTTCCGACGTGCGATGCATCAATTGTTCGAGTAAAAAATAATGGGTTAAACTTAATTTTACAGTAGTAAATTTTCAAAAAATTTAAAATATACTAAAATTTGGTATATTTATTGATGTTGATTACTTCATATTTAGTGTTCTTATCGTTATGTAAAAAAAACAAAAAAACTTAGAAAATTCACTTTACTACAATTGCAGTAGTTAGCTGAACTCCCTCTCTTCAAGTTCATTGCATTGATCTGAAGCCCTAGACCAGTTGGTCTTGAAGGCAGAGAGTATCCTCATTGGGTGGTGTGGGAGAGCTTGGTCACAAGTTCGAAATCCCAGGGTAACGCTGCCCGCCGCTTGGGAGTCTCACACTGCTTGCCAAGTGTGGTTTAACCGGCCGACGTGGTTTGCGTGCTATTGTGGTCACCCGGTTTACCTGCGGCGCACTGAAGAGCAATGATCGCGATTCCTTCGTCAACAAAAAAAAAGTTCACTGCATTGTAACCTACTACATTAAGCAGTAACTATGAGTGTACCAATTCCAAATAATCAGTGTAATAGTGAATACAAAAAATAAAAAAAAATCAAATAGTGAATCTGCTTTTCAAGAATAAAGATCTTGATTAATGTTAAGAGTCTCACATCGGATATGAAATGAGATCATAGACTTGGATAATTCTCACCCGACAAACTAGATTTAGGGATTGAGTTAGGTCCAAGACTCATTCTTTAGAGTCACATATTCATTTCAATTTCAATGCATTTCAAGAATAAAGACATTGCTTAATATGGAAGCTTTGAAACACGTGTTTTTGGCTTAATATTCTAAGAATCTCTCTTAGAGCTACTTTTAAATTATTGACTGAATAAAAATGATACCCCACAAAAGTAATTAAACACGACATTAATCATGAATTCACGATTCATCAAACACACGAGGAAATGTGCGCCTCCATAAATTAAAGTTGTTTGTCAAAGGTAATTAATATTCTTGACTTGCTAATAATGTGTTAACACTTAACTTTAAAAGAGAAATGAAATCAAAATAATAAAATAAAGAACATGTTCATATAGTTAGAGCTGGAAGCCGTTGGTGCAAGTGATGAATACAATTTTAGTTTTAGTTCAATCGAATTTAGTATTTTTAACACGAAACATGGAAAATGTATGAAAAACAATAAAACTTCAGTGAATATTAGATTTCACACTTATCATTTTAAAAGTATAATGAATTTAGTGTTAAGAACTTTAGAGATTGAACCGTCTAGTTAAACTTCTGAATTTGCCTCTCATAGGTATACTTGCACCAACTATTAATTAAGGTATTAGTGCTAAAGATTCAAAATTCAGTATTTTTTGTTTCATTTCTTATTTGTTTTTCTTTCGTTTTATTTTTGATAATTTTAATTTTGTAACTTTTCACAATCTTTTTACTTTATGTTAGATATTTATTCAGCATTTAACCATCTCCAAACTTGTTAGAACACACATTCTTGATGAAGGTTATGAAGAAGATTTGAAGTTCCAATCTTCAACATAATTATGTCATGATTAAATCCAGTTTCCCTTCTCCTTTTTTCTCCTTTTTGGTTTTATTGTTGTTCTTTTACGTCTTCATTAATAGTCATGAGTTAAGTAATGTCCTTTTTTTTATTCGATGTTCGGTATTATACAGATTTTGCACTGCTTAAGATCCATTAAAGATCCTTTATCAGAATTCTTTTCATTCTCAAGACCCGAATTTGAGATCTCTAATTAAGAATGGATCGATCATATTTATCCCACGGAAAACTTTAGCCGATATTTGCCTGGGCAAAGTTTTATGTGAAAGCAAGAAGCATTATTAATTAGGTGGCCTTTGGCAGTAAGTTTCTAGCCAATCTTAACTATCAAATTACAAGTAATTATTGTTGAAACTTGTGTGAATTGAAGAAGAAAATAAGTGATTAAAATTCATTTTTTGAAATTTTGGTCGAAGTACCGCGGTTCCTGATGAAAGGACCGAGGTGCCTGCTCTCCAGTAAGTCACTGGAATTTTCGATGAATTTGCACATAGGTGTTTTGTGGAGGCACCGGGGTGCCTGGATAGCAGTAAGTCACTGAAAAGGAAAAATCGAATTTGCACCTAGGTGCCTTGTGGAGGCACCGCGGTGCCTTCGACGAGATTTTCCAGTTTTGAACCAAAAGTTGCATCTCTTCACATAGAGTCATAACCTTTGGACTAATGGTTGTATCTGGTCGAAATTCATGCTATATAAAGCATGTAGATCACTTGTTTAACATACACAATACAATTAACAACATCTAATCTTCTGATTTAAGAATCAAATCATTGGATGATCATTGTTGTTTCTTCTTCCTCTTCAAGAAATTTCTGAAGAACACATAACTAGATTCACCAGGAGTGAAGTTCTTGTGCTAGAACTATCACTCAGATAGTTGTATCCTCAAGACAGACATCTGTTAAACTGCAACACAAGCGGAGGCGAATTTTTGTCTTAGGACACTGCGTCGAGCAGACCTCTATCTACAAACAAGTTAGTATGTGTTCATACTTTTGCTGAATTTAGTGTTGTTGATTTCAATTTACTTGAGTTATTTTTATATTATTGTGGTTTATACATTGAAGGTCTAGATTGACACTAACAATCTAAGACAAAAATTCTCACAAAATATATTTTTCTAACATTGTTGAGTTTGCAAAATTATTTTCAGAGAATACACTTCCTGATTTGCAAACAAATGGATCAATCTGGATCATCAATGGTGAAAAACCATGTGGAGAAACTCAAGAAATTCAAGGGTTCTGATTTCAAGCGCTGACAACAGAAGATGTTGTTCTATTTGACAACACTTCACATGGCAAACGTGTTGACTGTAACACCCCATTTAAACCGGGTCGAAACGGGAGTGCCACGTATGGTTGATTCCTAAATGTATTTAAAGGAGTCGCCACCTAATTATTATAGTGAATTAGGACACTTGATTTATTGCAATAAAAAATACTGCAATTAATCTCCATTTAATGATCTGCGAAATTAATGAGATTCTGGATCATGGTTCTTTATTATCCTAAAGGGAAGGGGTTAGGCATCCTTTAAAATCCGCTAACTTGCGGTTATCCGTTCAAACCTAGGTTAATTATATGTTGACTTTTATTCTACCTATTCTAAGCATTTTTACACAATTTATAATTAAAATAAAATGCAACACAAAAATAGTAAAACTAAAATTTAAATGAGACATAAGATAAAACTCCGGGACATCTTTAGCCCTTTTTAGGCCTTCTGCAAAAGATGATCTCCGGGTACCTGTATAAACACTTAGTAAAAGTGTTAGTAATAAAATAAACAATTTTAAAGTAATAGCAATAATTAATAAATAAAGCCAAAAAAATAAATCCGTCTTTTGCACAGGGGAGGCCTTGGAAATCAGACAGAGATTCCTTCATCGGCCAATATTGCTAAAAATAATAAAATAAATAAAACCTTCGGATCCGCGCCAAAACAGTAATAGTTTTAAACACGGAGGGCTCAGATATGTAAAAATATAAAGTAGGACAGCCTAAACAAGTGCGGCTGCGAGCATTCGCCTTGCCAGCGCATGTTGGTTATCCGGTGTAAGTGGAAGAAATAATCATTGCCCAGAAAGCTTCATTTATTTTATTTTTTCCGTCTTTGCAACTGCGGAGGCCTCAAAAATCGACGGATAACTTTTTCATTGGCCAAAGTGTAGTATCTGTTCAAAATCAGTAACCAACCGTGTAGCAGTTGTTCTTTCTCAAATTTGTAGTGGCGAATTTAAATAGCGAGATCATGCCATAATGATTCAACTCAAAGCGGGGCAGATATCAGGTCCGCATTAGAATAATTGTTCGCATCAACGTGCTAATCATTTTTATCAAGCACTGCACCTCATTTCAATTAGTAAAACAGGACAACATTGCTCTTAACTTAAGGTGCAACAAATCGACAACAATGAATAGCAATTGTAGGCATTTATAAGTAGCGATCATAGACAATAAGCAACAGTATAGTATAAACACGCACATGGCAACAAAATACCCATATGAGTGGCAGCTCAGATGTAGCATCAATTCTTTAAGAAAAGGAAATCATCAGAAATTTCAGTTCGCCGGAACGAAACAGAAAATCAACCCAACAACAACAGCAAATCGGACCAACAACAAACTGAAAACAACAATAATGTCAAGAGAAATTAAAAAAAACAAGGCAGAACAATTCCGGGGCAATGGTTCGCCGGAAAATCAGAGAGTCGCCGGAAACAGCATAGTTAGCCGAAAACAGTAGAGTTTCAACGGAAATTTCAGAACGTCGCCGGATTAAAACTCCGGCGTGTTACCAAGGCAGAAAATCAAACCAATTCAGAACCAACAGTATAAAATAACAAAAATACCAAAAATCAGTCCATACCAAAACAAAGTTAAAAGAGGTGCGGCAGCGTCACTTCCACGGCGAACGCCGGAGCGACGCCTCCAGTGGTTGACAGGAGTAGTGGCGAGGATGACGGGGTTTTGCCGGAGTGTGGTTCGCAGTGATGTGTGGTTCCAAGTGTGAAGTGCGACTGAAGTGTTTCTTGATGTGGATGGAGTTCGCGACTCCGGCGAGGGCAGTGGCGACGATGGGCAGTGGTGTGCTGGAGTGGAGAGAAAGGGATTGACAGGGACTGTGATGGATGTTGGTCGGCAAAAGATGGTAGGAATGGAGTTCATCGGAGTTTAGCGGCGACGGGAGATGGTTTTATGGTGTGGTGTTCAAAAGGAGGGGAGGTTTCGCCGGTAAGGGCGGCGAAGGTTGTGTGGTGATGAGAGAGGGCTGAGGGTGTGAGAAGTGGAGTTTTGCAGGGAGAGAGGGTGAAACGGCTGAGAGCGTGTGGAATAAAAATGGTGGGCTGCTGATGTTAAAAGTTGCGGCTGGGGTTAATCGTGTATGTTGCGGCTGGGTCCAAAATAGGGTAGAAATAGGGTAGGTTTTATAGGGTGAGATTAGGTTTAGGGTTTAAGGGTATTGGGCTTTGGGTATTGGGTATTGGGTATTGGGTATTGGGTATTGGTTATTGGGTATTGGGTTTGGGTATTGGATGAAAGTGTATTGGGCTTCATTTTTGGTTTCGATTTATGGCGGATTGGACTGATTCAGATTATGCCCTGGACTGGACTGGTTTGACAAAAAATGCAAAATAGATTAATTATTTAAAAGGAAAATTATTTAAAGATACAAATTATTAAAATGTCAATGCCTGATGCAATAATAATAAAATACAATATTTAGCAAATATTTAATGCCTGATTAAAAGTAAAGACGGGGTGTCAGTTAATTATTCAAAGAGATGCTAAAAAATGTTTAATACCTAATTAAAGGTAAAAAACAAAACATGATGTCAATTTACAAGAATAAACAACATAGAATGTTATGTAAAAAATATACAAAATGTCAAAAATGATGATAAAATGCGGTGTCCTAAAATGCTTAAAATTGCAAGAAATGCCTAAAAGATTGGTCAAAATTGGGTGTCAACAGTTGTCCCTCTTTGACCGGAGACGATGAAAGAGTTTTCGGACAAAGACGTTGACTTGTGGCCAATTTTGTCCCATCGTCATAATTAAAACAAGGATTAAGCAAAGAATGGGCAAAAGCCGACACTGGGTCGTTGTGATGCCAAGATAAAAGACAAAGCTGATGCAGATTTAAAATTTGTCCCAGTGTCGAATTTATGAGAACACTGGGTTGCTGCAATGCTAGAAAATAAAAGCGTGACGCAAATTCAAAATTTGTCCCGATGTCGAAGTGTGATTGACACCGGTTGCAGTGATGGTCTTGCCGAAAAGACATGGTGTTTGTAGATGTAATGAGGTGATGTGATGATACGCCGTCTTGTATAGGCGAGATGCAAATGACGCCTTGTGTAGGCGTTGTCGTCTTGTATGGACGAAATGCAAATGACGCCTTGTATGGGCGTTGTCGTCTTGTATGGACGAAATGCAAATGACGCCTTGTATGGGCGTAATACGCTAATATGCACGAAATGCAAATGACGCCTTGTATGGGCGTTGTCGTCTTGTATGGACGAGATGCAAATGACGCCTTGTCTGGGCGTTGTCGTCTTGTATGGACGATATGCATATGACGCCAGTATGGGCGTTAATGCCTTCATGACGAAATGCAGATGACGCCTTGTATGGGCGTTGTCGTCTTGTATGGACGAAATGCAGATGACGCCTTGTATGGGCGTTGTCGTCTTGTATGGACGAAATGCAGATGACACCTTGTATGGGCGTTGTCGTCTTGTATGGACGAGATGCAGATGACGCCTTGTATGGGCGTTGTCGTCTTGTATGGACGAGATGCAGATGACGCCTTGTATGGGCGTTGTCGTCTTGTATGGACGAAATGCAGATGACACCTTGTATGGGCGTTGTCGTCTTGTATGGACGAAATGCAGATGACGCCTTGTATGGGCGTTGTCGTCTTGTATGGACGAGATGCAGATGACGCCTTGTATGGGCGTTGTCGTCTTGTATGGACGAAATGCAGATGACGCCTTGTATGGGCGTTGTCGTCTTGTATGGACGAAATGCAAATGACGCCTTGTATGGGCGTTATCGTCTTGTATGGACGAAATGCAGATGACGCCTTGTATGGGCGTTGTCGCTTGTATGGACGACGCAGATGACGCCTTGTATGGGCGTTGTCGCTTGTATGGACGAAGTGCGGATGACGCCAGATGGGCGTTGCTGCTTGTATGGACGAAATGCAAATGAAGCCTTGTATGGGCGTTGTCGCTTGTATGAACGACGCAGATGACGCCAGTATGGGCGTCTTGTATGGACGAGATGCAAATGACGATGACGCCTTGTATGGGCGTTGTCGTCTTGTATGGACGAAATGCAGATGACGCCTTGTATGGGCGTTGTCGTCTTGTATGGACGAAATGCAGATGACGCCAGATGGGCGTTGTCGTCTTGTATGGACGAGACGCAGATGACGCCAGATGGCGCGGTCGCTTGTATGATGGACGAAATGCAGATGACGCCAGTATGGGCGTTGTCGTATGACGAAATGCAAATGACGCTTGTATGGGCGTTATCGCTTGTATGGGCGAATGCAGATGACGCCTTGTATGGGCGTTGTCGTCTTGTATGGACGACGCAGATGACGCCTTGTATGGGCGTTGTCGTCTTGTATGGACGAAATGCAGATGACGCCTTGTATGGGCGTTGTTGTCTTGTATGGACGAAATGCAAATGACGCCTTATATGTGCGTTATCGCCTTGTATGGACGACGCAGATGACGCCTTATGGGCGTTGTCGCTTGTATGGACGATGCAAATGACGCCAGATGGGCGTTATCGCTTGTATGGACGACGATGACGCCTTGTATGGGCGTTGTCGCTCAGTATGGACGATGCAAATGACGCCAGTATGGGCGTTATCGTCTTGTATGGACGAAATGCAGATGACGCCTTGTATGGGCGTTGTCGTCTTGTATGGACGAAATGCAAATGACGCCTTGTATGGGCGTTATCGTCTTGTATGGACGAAATGCAAATGACGCCTTGTATGGTCGTTATCTTGTATGGACGAAATGCAAATGACGCCAGTATGGGCGTTGTCGCCTTGTATGGACGAGATGCAAATGTTAAATCGTTGTATTGTGAAACATGAATGCCGTTGCCAGATAGGCTTACAATGAAATGGTGTCATTTTATGGACGCACCGCTTGCGGACTCACTTGGTTGAGATAACGTCATTGAATAGGCGTTGTGCGCTTGTAACCGCACGGCTTATTGTTGTGCTCCGCGCTTTGCCGATATGAAGATCGAAAGTCGCGAGCGTCGACGCTTTCGCGGACTTCTTTGGATGTTGCGAATGCTTTTGAATCTCGCGATTCCGATTGTTTTTGGAATCATTATTATGATCTCTTCATGGTGCATTTCCCAAAATTGTCCCAGTTTTCGTTATGCGGGGAGCATGGGCAAGACTTAACTCTGGCGGAAATTGCTCATATCTCTTTTCAGAATAATCAAACGCATTCCGCCGCACACGAGCCAATGGGAAGACTTCTAACGGTGTGACCGAAGCCGATTTAGGCTGCCTACATATCCCGTTGAGGGAATCAGGTCAAGACGTAGTTCGTGATGCAAAAATGAGGATTTTTATGGGTTTTCAAATAATGCGGACCGAAGCCAATGCGGCTGCCTACGTATCCCGCCGAGGGAATCAGGTCAAGACGTAGTTCATGATGCAAAAAATGATTATTTTATATGCATTTTTTTTTTTTGAAAAGTGGGAAGGCAGCATTACGTTCTGACTTCAGTTGATACCAACAATTAGTATTGTGCTTAGGAATTCCGTTATTCACTTTCAGTCTAACCAAGACTGACTTCTGGGTAATTCCTATAGTTTCAAATGGTACCTCAGACACCTAAGTATCGACACACTTGCTTGCAGCCAAGGTTTCGAACTACACGTAATCTCACGTTTCAAATGCCCTCACTGAAAGAAAGTCCCATTTCTCACATATATTCCAATATTTTGAATTTTGGGACGTTAGAGAAGTACGCTCACACTCAAAAAGATGTTCAATGCATGCAATTGTGATACCATAGGCTTGGCCGTCATGTAAGTATCCACTAATGTGAGAACCCTCAGTGTAAGATCATGTAGGGCTTGTCATGGGCTTGTAATGTAGGTTTGGGGAAAGTGATGAATATCATTTGGGTAAAGTGACTAATCCTTCCTCGAGCGTTGGACTACGTCCGTGTTTGATATTTGTGTGCTTTAATGCTGATCTGCTTTCTTCTTGTCCCAGTTTTTCTGTACTGACTTCTTTTTGAATTTTCGTTTGGAGCCCGCTTTTCCAAAGTTATTCTCTCATTTCATTCATTTTTGTTTATAATGCCGGGGCTTTTGATTTCTTCTTTTGTGAAGTCGTCATTTGTGTTTTTCTTTTCCCTTTTGGGACTTTGACAATTTTGTCTTTGCAAACCTCGACGCAGAATTCACACCACTTGCACATTTTCAAAGCGCCGGAGGTCGCCAAGAGAGGGATAGTGCGTACGCACTCAGAAATGGTGTAGGTGTAATATGCGTTTGTCGAAAGAATAGGCTTTAGGCTCAAAGGGGGTGTACTATGGATAATGTTATTTGGTAGGCTGAAAAGGCTCAAACGGGTCAAAGAAAGCCTACGATCATTTCCCACACCGAAGCGTTACTCGTGATTTCGCCAACAAACATTCGCCAAGTTCTAGATCACAATGCAATGCAATTGAACCGATTCTAAAACTCACCACACAATGCACATGAAACGATGAGGTTGGTTTCATTCTTATCTTAGAAGATGTAAGGCAATGTCATTTACGTGAATAAGAGGTACCAAAAGAATCTATGGTTTACCACGAAGTCAGCCCATATTGATTATTACTCGTTCTTTCCTATGCACACTCCCAACTCTGTTGGTATCAACCAAGTCAAACAATGATACTTAAAAGAGCTTTCTTTTTGTTTTTTTTTTTTTTTTTTTTGAATAAACTATTTTTGTACTTTTTTTTTTGAATAAATGGTACCGAACCCGAATAGGTCGCCACGATCTCATCTTTGACGAGAATCAAAGCGTAGTTCGTTCAGATATGCTATAAAACGTATGATTTAAAAGAATTTATTCAAGAAAGAAATACAAAAGTAAAAAGCTGTGCAAAACAAATAATTGTTTACTATAAGACTAATGCAAAGTAAAAGAATGTAATGAAAAAATGAATGAATGAAATGCATGAATGTGATAGAATGATTGAAATGCAATAATGAATGTCCGTGATTGAATAAATGCAGTGAATGAGTGAACCAAATATGTCTCCTTTTTTTTCTCTTTTTTTTTTTTTTTTTTTTGTAGTGGTGTCGAACCCTAGATGGGTTGCCTACGTATCACACCGTATGGTGAGAATCAGACACGCGTAGTTCGGAATGATTATGTTGCAAAATGCATGATAAAGAATTATGTAATTAATACTAGACATATCAATTGGGTTTGCAAATATGTATAAAAAATGCAAAATATAAGACCCAGAGCGAGACTTCGTTGACCGTATGTTCGACTTCTTCTGTCAACAGAACTCAGTTCATTCTTGGAATGATTTTTTTTCTTTTCTTTTTCTTCCTCTTTTTAGTTGTTGTCCGCCCTCGACTATTCGCGAGGACGGCCTTCCTGCAAAAATATGACAAATGAGTGAGAGTAGGCAAACCACAAAAATAGTAAAATGTGAGGGCGTGACGATATAGTCAAAGACTCCCCTGATTGGTTCGACCGGACTGGTGGTTGATGCTTCACAAAGTCCAAATCGTGTTGTTCAAGAGCTATTTACGCAGCAGAAGTCTTGATTGCAGTGTGACCACAAAAGTGCAAAAATGCAAATGCTAATGACCGAAATTATAAGCATGATATGTGCAGGGGTTAAAAGGGTAATTATTGCATTAAATAATATGTACAGAATTGCTAGCAACAACAATAGTAAACAAAAACATGCAAATCAAGTGCGCGCCTAATATGCATGAGACCTCTCTTATGCCAAATGTCGGCCTAAACGCCAGATATGCGAGATTATGATAAATAGGTCCAAACCGTTAAACTGCAATGTTTTGCTGGAAATGGCGACCAAATGACGGTGCACTTTTCCAATTTTGGTGTATCATGACCAGGCTTGGATCCGTCTATCATTGTCACGCTACACATATTATGCTAATGGGTCGTTGGGTTGCGAAACACGTCGACAAATTTGGTGGATTTCTAATTGTGGCGTTAATACCAAGGATTAACCCACCTAAGGTTTATGCATGCATGACTTAATATAAAAGGGTGGTATAGCTCTATCCTAAGTTTCTAAGATTTGGCTTACTAGACGCAAGGTTTCCGAGCGGACTACTCGAGTGAGAAGGCTACGCGGCCACCGGTTAGACCGGACACTCCACGTATATTACCAACTCTCCTAAATTTGGGGTTTGAAGAAAGAATTTTGCTGATGCACCCAGCGCACCTCGCATGTAGTGTGTGATAGTGTGAATTTTCCAGAGTGGAAGAAATATGAACGGAATGTCAGTTTAAGGAAAGCAGTAAAAGCAAATAGCAATTAAAACAGTTAAGCATACCAAATTAAAATAAGCAATTTTAAGGCATTTAAAACAAATAAAAGCAAATAAAGTCAAGCAATAATAAACCTAGGTTTGCTATGGTTAAGAACCTGATTATCCCCAGCGGAGTCGCCATCTGTAACACCCCATTTTAACCGGAGTCGAAAACGGGAGTACTACGTATGGTTGATTCCTAGATGTATTTAAAGGAGTCGCCACCTAATTATTTAAGTGAATTAGGACACTTGATTTATTGCAATAAAATACTGCAATTAATCTCCATTTAATGGTCTGCGAAATTAATGAGATTCTAGATAAGGGTTCTTTATTATCCTAAAGGGAAGGGGTTAGGCATCCTTTAAGATCCGCTAACTTGCGGTTATCCGTTCAAACCTAGGTTAATCATATGTTGACTTTTATTCTACCTATTCTAAGCATTTTTACATAATTTACAATTAAAATAAAATGCAAAAAATAATAAAACTAAAATTTAAATGAGACATTAAGATAAAACTCTGGGACATCTTTAGCCCTTTTTAGGCCTTCTTCACAAGATGATCTCCGGGTACCTGCATAAGTACTTAGTAAAAGTGTTAGTAATAAAATAAATAATTTTGATGTAATAGCAATAATTAATAAATAAAGCCAAAAAATAAATCCGTCTTTTGCACAGGGTAGGCCTTGGAAATCAGACGGAGATTCCTTCATCGGCCAATATTACTAAAATAATAAAATAAATAAAACATTTGAATCCGTGCTAAAACAGTAATAGTTTTAAACACGGAGGGCTAAGATATGTAAAAAATATAAAGTAGGACAGCCTAAACAAGTGCGGCTGCGAGAATTCGCCTTGCCAGCGCATGTTGGTTATCCGGTGTAAGTGAAAGAAATCATCATTGTCCAGAAAGCTTCATTTATTTTATTTTCCTTCTTTGCAACTGTGGAGGCCTCAAAAATCGACGGATAACTTTTTCATTGGCCAAAGTGTAGTATCTGTTCAAAATCAGTAACCAACCGTGTAGCAGTTGTTCTTTCTCAAATTTGTAGTGGCAGTAACGAAATAGCAGTATCATGCCATAATGATTCAACTCAAAGCGGGGCAGATATCAGGTCCGCATTAGAATAATTGTTCGCATCAACGTGCTAATCATTTTTATCAAGCACTGCACCTCATTTCAATTAGTAAAACAGGACAACATTGCTCTTAACTTAAGGTGCAACAAATCGACAACAATGAATAGCAATTGTAGGCATTTATAAGTAGCGATCATAGACAATAAGCAACAGTATAGTATAAACACGCACATGGCAACAAAATACCCATATGAGTGACAGCTCAGATGTAGCATCAATTCTTTAATAAAAGGAAATCATCAGAAATTTCAGTTCGCCGGACCGAAACAGAAAATCAACCCAACAACAACAGCAAATCGGACTAACAACAAACTGAAAACAACAATAATGTCAAGAGAAATTAAAAAAAAAACAAGGCAGAACAATTCCGGGGCAATAGTTCGCCGGAAAATCAGAGAGTCGCCGGAAACAGCATAGTTAGCCGAAAACAGTAGAGTTTCAACGGAAATTTCAGAACGTCGCCGGATTAAAACTCCGGCGTGTTACCAAGGCAGAACATCAAACCAATCCAGAACCAACAGTATAAAATAACAAAAATAACAAAAATCAGTCCATACCAAAACAAAGTTAAAAGAGGTGCGGCAGCGTCACTTCCACAGCGAACGCCGGAGCGACGCCGCCAGTGGTTGACAGGAGTAGTGGCGAGGATGACGGGGTTTTGCCGGAGTGTGGTTCGCGGTGATGTGTGGTTCCAAGTGTGAAGTGCGGCTGAAGTGTTTCTTGATGTGGGTGGAGTTCGCGACTCGTGGCGGCGATGGCGATGGCGATGGTGTCTTGAGTGGAGAAAGGGATTAGCGAGGACTGTGATGGATGTTGGTCGGCGAAAGATGGTAGGAATGGAGTTCGCCGGAGTTTAGCGGCGACGGGAGATGGTTTTATGGTGTGGTGTTCAAAAGGAGGGGAGGTTTCGCCGGTAAGGGCGGCGAAGGTTGTGTGGTGATGAGAGAGGGCTGAGGGTGTGAGAAGTGGAGTTTTGCAGGGAGAGAGGGTGAAACGGCTGAGAGCGTGTGGAATAAAAATGGTGGCTGCTGATGTTAAATGTTGCGGCTCGGGTTAATCGTGTATGCTGCGGCTGGGTCCAAAATAGGGTAGAAATAGGGTAGGTTTTATAGGGTGAGATTAGGTTTAGGGTTTAAGGGTATTGGGCTTTGGGTATTGAGTATTGGGTATTGGGTATTGGTTATTGGGTATTGGGTTTGGGTATTGGATGAAAGTGTATTGGGCTTCATTTTTGGTTTCGATTTCTGGCGGATTAGACTTATTCAGATTATGCCCTGGACTGGACTGGTTTGACAAAAAATGCAAAATAGATTAATTATTTAAAAGGAAAATTATTTAAAGATACAAATTATTAAAATGTCAATGCCTGATGCAATAATAATAAAATACAATATTTAGCAAATATATAATGCCTGATTAAAAGTAAAGACGGGGTGTCAGTTAATTATTCAAAGAGATGCTAAAAAATGTTTAATACCTAATTAAAGGTAAAAAACAAACATGATGTCAATTTACAAGAATAAACAACATAGAATGTTATGTAAAAAATATACAAAATGTCAAAAATGATGATAAAATGCGGTGTCCTAAAATGCTTAAAATTGCAAGAAATGCCTAAAAGATGGGTCAAAATTGGGCAGTGGTGTGCTGGAGTGGGCTTGTCATGGGCTTGTAATGTAGGTTTGGGGAAAGGGATGAATATCATTTGGGTAAAGTGACTAATCCTTCCTCGAGCGTTCGACTACGTCCGTGTTTGATATTTGTGTGCTTTAATGCTGATCTGCTTTCTTCTTGTCCCGGTTTTTCTGTACTGACTTCTTTTTGAATTTTCGTTTGGAGCCCGCTTTTCCAAAGTTATTCTCTCATTTCATTCATTTTTGTTTATAATGTCGGGGCTTTTGATTTCTTCTTTTGTGAAGTCGTCATTTGTGTTTTTCTTTTCCCTTTTGGGACTTTGACAATTTTGTCTTTGCAAACCTCGACGCAGAATTTCGTCAGCCACTTGCACATTTTCAAAGCGCTCAAGGAGGTCGGGCCAAGAGAGGGATAGTGCGTACGCACTCAGAAATGGTGTAGGTGTAATATGCGTTTGTCGAAAGAATATGCTTTAGGCTCAAAGGGGGTGTACTATGGATAATGTTATTTGGTAGGCTGAAAAGGCTCAAACGGGTCAAAGAAAGCCTACGATCATTTCCCACACCGAGCGTTACTCAGGATTTCGCCTCAACAAACATTCGGGCCAAGTTCTAGATCACAATGCAATGCAATTGAACTGATTCTAAAACTCACCACACAATGCACATGAAACGATGAGGTTGGTTTCATTCTTATCTTAGAAGCATGTAAGGCAATGTCATTTACGGGTGAATAAGAGGTACCAAAAGAATCTATGGTTTACCACGAAGTCAGCCCATATTGATTATTACTCGTTCTTTCCTATGCACACTCCCAACTCTGTTGGTATCAACCAAGTCAAACAATGATACTTAAAAGAGCTTTCTTTTTGTTTTTTTTTTTTGTTTTTTTTGAATAAACTATTTTTGTACTTTTTTTTTGAATAAATGGTACCGAACCCGAATAGGGCTGCCTACGTATCTCATCTTTGACGAGAATCAGGTGTGCGTAGTTCGTTCAGATATGCTATAAAACGTATGATTTAAAAGAATTTATTCAAGAAAGAAATGCAAAAGTAAAAAGCTGTGCAAAACAAATAATTGTTTACTATAAGACTAATGCAAAGTAAAAGAATGTAATGAAAAAATGAATGAATGAAATGCATGAATGTGATAGAATGATTGAAATGCAATAATGAATGTCCGTGATTGGATAAATGCAGTGAATGAGTGAACCAAATATGTCTCCTTTTTTTTCTCTTTTTTTTTTTTTTTTTTTTTGTAGTGGTGTCGAACCCTAGATGGGTTGCCTACGTATCACACCGTATGGTGAGAATCAGACACGCGTAGTTCGGAATGATTATGTTGCAAAATGCATGATAAAGAATTATGTAATTAATACTAGACATATCAATTGGGTTTGCAAATATGTATAAAAAATGCAAAATATAAGACCCAGAGCGAGACTTCGTTGAATCTGGTATAAGCTGACTTCTTTCTGTCAACATAACTCAGTTCATTCTTGGAATGATTTTTTTTCTTTTCTTTTTCTTCCTCTTTTTAGTTGTTGTCCGCCCTCGACTATTCGCGAGGACGGTCTTCCTGCAAAAATATGACAAATGAGTGAGAGTAGGCAAACCACAAAAATAGTAAAATGTGAGGGCGTGACGATATAGTCAAAGACTCCCCTGATTGGTTCGACCGGACTGGTGGTTGATGCTTCACAAAGTCCAAATCGTGTTGTTCAAGAGCTATTTACGCAGCAGAAGTCTTGATTGCAGTGTGACCACAAAAGTGCAAAAATGCAAATGCTAATGACCGAAATTATAAGCATGATATGTGCAGGGGTTAAAAGGGTAATTATTGCATTAAATAATATGTACAGAATTGCTAGCAACAACAATAGTAAACAAAAACATGCAAATCAAGTGCGCGCCTAATATGCATGAGACCTCTCTTATGCCAAATGTCGGCCTAAACGCCAGATATGCGAGATTATGATAAATAGGTCCAAACCGTTAAACTGCAATGTTTTGCTGGAAATGGCGACCAAATGACGGTGCACTTTTCCCAATTTTGGTGTATCATGACCAGGCTTGGATCCGTCTATCATTGTCACGCTACACATATTATGCTAATGGGTCGTTGGGTTGCGAAACACGTCGACAAATTTGGTGGATTTCTAATTGTGGCGTTAATACCAAGGATTAACCCACCTAAGGTTTATGCATGCATGACTTAAATAAAGGGTGGTATAGCTCTATCCTAAGTTTCTAAGATTTGGCTTACTAGACGCAAGGTTCCCGAGCGGACAACTCGAGTGAGAAGGCTACGCGGCCACCGGTTAGACCGGACACTCCACGTATATTACCAACTCTCCTAAATTTGGGTTTTGAAGAAAGAATTTTGCTGATGCACCCAGCGCACCTCGCATGTAGTGTGTGATAGTGTGAATTTTCCAGAGTGGAAGAAATATGAACGGAATGTCAGTTTAAGGAAAGCAGTAAAAGCAAATAGCAATTAAAACAGTTAAGCATACCAAATTAAAATAAGCAATTTTAAGGCATTTAAAACAAATAAAAGCAAATAAAGTCAAGCAATAATAAACCTAGGTTTGCTATGGTTAAGAACCTGATTATCCCCAGCGGAGTCGCCATCTGTAACACCCCATTTTAACCGGAGTCGAAAACGGGAGTACTACGTATGGTTGATTCCTAGATGTATTTAAAGGAGTCTCCACCTAATTATTTAAGTGAATTAGGACACTTGATTTATTGCAATAAAATACTGCAATTAATCTCCATTTAATGGTCTGCGAAATTAATGAGATTCTGGATCAGGGTTCTTTATTATCCTAAAGGGAAGGGGTTAGGCATCCTTTAAGATCCGCTAACTTGCGGTTATCCGTTCAAACCTAGGTTAATCATATGTTGACTTTTATTCTACCTATTCTAAGCATTTTTACATAATTTACAATTAAAATAAAATGCAAAAAATAATAAAACTAAAATTTAAATGAGACATTAAGATAAAACTCTGGGACATCTTTAGCCCTTTTTAGGCCTTCTTCACAAGATGATCTCCGGGTACCTGCATAAGTACTTAGTAAAAGTGTTAGTAATAAAATAAATAATTTTGATGTAATAGCAATAATTAATAAATAAAGCCAAAAAATAAATCCGTCTTTTGCACAGGGTAGGCCTTGGAAATCAGACGGAGATTCCTTCATCGACCAATATTACTAAAATAATAAAATAAATAAAACATTTGAATCCGTGCTAAAACAGTAATAGTTTTAAACACGGAGGGCTAAGATATGTAAAAAATATAAAGTAGGACAGCCTAAACAAGTGCGGCTGCGAGAATTCGCCTTGCCAGCGCATGTTGGTTATCCGGTGTAAGTGAAAGAAATCATCATTGTCCAGAAAGCTTCATTTATTTTATTTTCCGTCTTTGCAACTGTGGAGGCCTCAAAAATCGACGGATAACTTTTTCATTGGCCAAAGTGTAGTATCTGTTCAAAATCAGTAACCAACCGTGTAGCAGTTGTTCTTTCTCAAATTTGTAGTGGCAGTAACGAAATAGCAGTATCATGCCATAATGATTCAACTCAAAGCGGGGCAGATATCAGGTCCGCATTAGAATAATTGTTCGCATCAACGTGCTAATCATTTTTATCAAGCACTGCACCTCATTTCAATTAGTAAAACAGGACAACATTGCTCTTAACTTAAGGTGCAACAAATCGACAACAATGAATAGCAATTGTAGGCATTTATAAGTAGCGATCATAGACAATAAGCAACAGTATAGTATAAACACGCACATGGCAACAAAATACCCATATGAGTGACAGCTCAGATGTAGCATCAATTCTTTAATAAAAGGAAATCATCGTAAATTTGATTCACGGACCAAATGTAAAATCAACCCAACAACAACAGCAAATCGGACTAACAACAAACTGAAAACAACAATAATGTCAAGAGAAATTAAAAAAAAACAAGGCAGAACAATTCCGGGGCAATAGTTCACGAAAATCGAGAGTCGCTAAACAAAGATAGTTAGCAAAACAAGAGAGTTTCAACGGAAATTTCAGAACGTCGCCGGATTAAAACTCGGCGTGTTACCAAGGCAGAACATCAAACCAATCCAGAACCAACAGTATAAAATAACAAAAATACCAAAATCACCCATACCAAAACAAAGTTAAAAGAGTGCGGCAATACTTCCACAAACAACGCCGAGCGACGCCGCGGTGGTTGATGCGAGTAGTGGCGAGGATGACGGGTTTTCACGGAGTGTGGTTCGCGGTGATGTGGGTTCCAAGTGTGAAGTGCGGTGAAGTTTTTGATGTGGGTGGAGTTCGCGACTCCGGCGAGGGCAGTGGCGACGATGGGCAGTGGTGTGCTGGAGTGGAGAGAAAGGGATTGACAGGGACTGTGATGGATGTTGGTCGGCGAAAGATGGTAGGAATGGAGTTCGCCGGAGTTTAGCGGCGACGGGAGATGGTTTTATGGTGTGGTGTTCAAAAGGAGGGGAGGTTTCGCCGGTAAGGGCGGCGAAGGTTGTGTGGTGATGAGAGAGGGCTGAGGGTGTGAGAAGTGGAGTTTTGCAGGGAGAGAGGGTGAAACGGCTGAGAGCGTGTGGAATAAAAATGGTGGCTGCTGATGTTAAATGTTGCGGCTCGGGTTAATCGTGTATGCTGCGGCTGGGTCCAAAATAGGGTAGAAATAGGGTAGGTTTTATAGGGTGAGATTAGGTTTAGGGTTTAAGGGTATTGGGCTTTGGGTATTGAGTATTGGGTATTGGGTATTGGTTATTGGGTATTGGGTTTGGGTATTGGATGAAAGTGTATTGGGCTTCATTTTTGGTTTCGATTTCTGGCGGATTGGACTGATTCAGATTATGCCCTGGACTGGACTGGTTTGACAAAAAATGCAAAATAGATTAATTATTTAAAAGGAAAATTATTTAAAGATACAAATTATTAAAATGTCAATGCCTGATGCAATAATAATAAAATACAATATTTAGCAAATATATAATGCCTGATTAAAAGTAAAGACGGGGTGTCAGTTAATTATTCAAAGAGATGCTAAAAAATGTTTAATACCTAATTAAAGGTAAAAAACAAACATGATGTCAATTTACAAGAATAAACAACATAGAATGTTATGTAAAAAATATACAAAATGTCAAAAATGATGATAAAATGCGGTGTCCTAAAATGCTTAAAATTGCAAGAAATGCCTAAAAGATGGGTCAAAATTGGGCAGTGGTGTGCTGGAGTGGGCTTGTCATGGGCTTGTAATGTAGGTTGGGAAAGGATGAATATCATTTGGGTAAAGTGACTAATCCTTCCTCGAGCGCTCGATCACGTCCGTGTTTGATATTTGTGTGTTTTAATGCTGATCTGCTTTCTTCTTGTCCCGGTTTTTCTGTACTGACTTCTTTTTGAATTTTCGTTTGGAGCCCGCTTTTCCAAAGTTATTCTCTCATTTCATTCATTTTTGTTTATAATGTCGGGGCTTTTGATTTCTTCTTTTGTGAAGTCGTCATTTGTGTTTTTCTTTTCCCTTTTGGGACTTTGACAATTTTGTCTTTGCAAACCTCGACGCAGAATTTCGTCAGCCACTTGCACATTTTCAAAGCGCTCAAGGAGGTCGGGCCAAGAGAGGGATAGTGCGTACGCACTCAGAAATGGTGTAGGTGTAATATGCGGTTGTCGAAAGAATATGCTTTAGGCTCAAAGGGGGTGTACTATGGATAATGTTATTTGGTAGGCTGAAAAGGCTCAAACGGGTCAAAGAAAGCCTACGATCATTTCCCACACCGAGCGTTACTCAGGATTTCGCCTCAACAAACATTCGGGCCAAGTTCTAGATCACAATGCAATGCAATTGAACTGATTCTAAAACTCACCACACAATGCACATGAAACGATGAGGTTGGTTTCATTCTTATCTTAGAAGCATGTAAGGCAATGTCATTTACGGGTGAATAAGAGGTACCAAAAGAATCTATGGTTTACCACGAAGTCAGCCCATATTGATTATTACTCGTTCTTTCCTATGCACACTCCCAACTCTGTTGGTATCAACCAAGTCAAACAATGATACTTAAAAGAGCTTTCTTTTTGTTTTTTTTTTTTTTTTTTTGAATAAACTATTTTTGTACTTTTTTTTTGAATAAATGGTACCGAACCCGAATAGGGTTTCACGATCTCATCTTTGACGAGAATCAGGTGTGCGTAGTTCGTTCAGATATGCTATAAAACGTATGATTTAAAAGAATTTATTCAAGAAAGAAATACAAAAGTAAAAAGCTGTGCAAAACAAATAATTGTTTACTATAAGACTAATGCAAAGTAAAAGAATGTAATGAAAAAATGAATGAATGAAATGCATGAATGTGATAGAATGATTGAAATGCAATAATGAATGTCCGTGATTGAATAAATGCAGTGAATGAGTGAACCAAATATGTCTCCTTTTTTTTCTCTTTTTTTTTTTTTTTTTTTTGTAGTGGTGTCGAACCCTAGATGGGTTGCCTACGTATCACACCGTATGGTGAGAATCAGACACGCGTAGTTCGGAATGATTATGTTGCAAAATGCATGATAAAGAATTATGTAATTAATACTAGACATATCAATTGGGTTTGCAAATATGTATAAAAAATGCAAAATATAAGACCCAGAGCGAGACTTCGTTGAATCTGGTATAAGCTGACTTCTTTCTGTCAACATAACTCAGTTCATTCTTGGAATGATTTTTTTTCTTTTCTTTTTCTTCCTCTTTTTAGTTGTTGTCCGCCCTCGACTATTCGCGAGGACGGTCTTCCTGCAAAAATATGACAAATGAGTGAGAGTAGGCAAACCACAAAAATAGTAAAATGTGAGGGCGTGACGATATAGTCAAAGACTCCCCTGATTGGTTCGACCGGACTGGTGGTTGATGCTTCACAAAGTCCAAATCGTGTTGTTCAAGAGCTATTTACGCAGCAGAAGTCTTGATTGCAGTGTGACCACAAAAGTGCAAAAATGCAAATGCTAATGACCGAAATTATAAGCATGATATGTGCAGGGGTTAAAGGGTAATTATTGCATTAAATAATATGTACAGAATTGCTAGCAACAACAATAGTAAACAAAAACATGCAAATCAAGTGCGCGCCTAATATGCATGAGACCTCTCTTATGCCAAATGTCGGCCTAAACGCCAGATATGCGAGATTATGATAAATAGGTCCAAACCGTTAAACTGCAATGTTTTGCTGGAAATGGCGACCAAATGACGGTGCACTTTTCCCAATTTTGGTGTATCATGACCAGGCTTGGATCCGTCTATCATTGTCACGCTACACATATTATGCTAATGGGTCGTTGGGTTGCGAAACACGTCGACAAATTTGGTGGATTTCTAATTGTGGCGTTAATACCAAGGATTAACCCACCTAAGGTTTATGCATGCATGACTTAATATAAAAGGGTGGTATAGCTCTATCCTAAGTTTCTAAGATTTGGCTTACTAGACGCAAGGTTTCCGAGCGGACTACTCGAGTGAGAAGGCTACGCGGCCACCGGTTAGACCGGACACTCCACGTATATTACCAACTCTCCTAAATTTGGGTTTTGAAGAAAGAATTTTGCTGATGCACCCAGCGCACCTCGCATGTAGTGTGTGATAGTGTGAATTTTCAGAGTGGAAGAAATATGAACGGAATGTCAGTTTAAGGAAAGCAGTAAAAGCAAATAGCAATTAAAACAGTTAAGCATACCAAATTAAAATAAGCAATTTTAAGGCATTTAAAACAAATAAAAGCAAATAAAGTCAAGCAATAATAAACCTAGGTTTGCTATGGTTAAGAACCTGATTATCCCCAGCAGAGTCGCCATCTGTAACACCCCATTTTAACCGGAGTCGAAAACGGGAGTACTACGTATGGTTGATTCCTAGATGTATTTAAAGGAGTCGCCACCTAATTATTTAAGTGAATTAGGACACTTGATTTATTGCAATAAAATACTGCAATTAATCTCCATTTAATGGTCTGCGAAATTAATGAGATTCTAGATAAGGGTTCTTTATTATCCTAAAGGGAAGGGGTTAGGCATCCTTTAAGATCCGCTAACTTGCGGTTATCCGTTCAAACCTAGGTTAATCATATGTTGACTTTTATTCTACCTATTCTAAGCATTTTTACATAATTTACAATTAAAATAAAATGCAAAAAATAATAAAACTAAAATTTAAATGAGACATTAAGATAAAACTCTGGGACATCTTTAGCCCTTTTTAGGCCTTCTTCACAAGATGATCTCCGGGTACCTGCATAAGTACTTAGTAAAAGTGTTAGTAATAAAATAAATAATTTTGATGTAATAGCAATAATTAATAAATAAAGCCAAAAAATAAATCCGTCTTTTGCACAGGGTAGGCCTTGGAAATCAGACGGAGATTCCTTCATCGGCCAATATTACTAAAATAATAAAATAAATAAAACATTTGAATCCGTGCTAAAACAGTAATAGTTTTAAACACGGAGGGCTAAGATATGTAAAAAATATAAAGTAGATACCTAAACAAGTGCGGCTGCGAGAATTCGCCTTGCCAGCGCATGTTGGTTATCCGGTGTAAGTGAAAGAAATCATCATTGTCCAGAAAGCTTCATTTATTTTATTTTCCGTCTTAAAATGCGGTGTCCTAAAATGCTTAAAATTGCAAGAAATGCCTAAAAGATGGGTCAAAATTGGGTGTCAACATTGACTACTGAGGCTCCAACGACACTGCAGGGGGGAGAAGGAAAGAATGCTCCAACTGAGGAGGCAAAGGCTGAAGGCGATTGAGACTTGGTGGACACAAGAATTTCTGTGTAAGAACTACATTCTCAATGGATGATACTCTCTATGACATATACTCCACGTTCGGAACAGCACGAGAGTTATGGCATTCACTTGAGAACAAGTACAAGACAGAGGTTGCTTGTTCAAAGAAGTTCGTCATCGGCAATTTCTAAACTTCAAGATGAGCGATGCAAAGCCAGTTGTCAAGCAAGTGGAGGAACTCCAAGTCATTGTTCATGAGTTAGAGGTTGAAGGCATGGGCCTTAACCCGAATTTCCTTGTTGGTGCTATTATTGAGAAATTACCTCATTCTTGGAAGAATTTAAAGGTTTTCTTAAGCATCTAACTGAGGAAATGAATTTTGAGCAATTGATTCTTAAACTTCGAGTTGAAGAGGATAACCGGAAGAATGAAAAAGCTGGTGCTGGTTTCATTGGTGTTGTTATTGTACAAGAAAACCTGGTTACAAATTAAACCGATTGGTGGATGGACACGGGTGCTACAAGGCATGTATGTTCTGAAAAGGACATATTTTCATCATACCAAGCCATCAAAGATGGAGAACCACTGTCCGTGAGAAATACCACTGCTGTGAAAGTAGAAGGGAAGGTGACGTTAAGGCTCACTTCTGGGAATAATCTTGTACTCACCAATGTACTACATGTGTGATGTGCCTGAAATTTGTAAAAAATTAATTTCTGACCCTGTTCTTAGCAACAAGGGCTTTAAGTTAGTTTTTGAATCTGACAAATTTGTACTCACCAAAGGTGGGTTGTATGTAGGCAAGAGCTACCTCAGTGAGGGGCTCTTCAAACTAAGTGTTGTATGTACTAAGACATTTGTCATTATCAATGAAAATATAGGCACTAGCACTGCTTCTGAGTATGTGATTGATTCCCTTTCATCTTTATGACACTCTCGATTAGGTCATGTAAATTATCGTTCCTTACAAAGAATGGTAAAGATAGGCATGTTGCCAAAATGTTCCATTAATAAAATGACTAAATATGGGGTTTGCATAGAATCAAATTATGCAAGTCATCCTCATAAATCCGTTGTGAAATCAAATGAAGTGTTTGGTTTAATTCATAGTGATTTGTGTGATTACCAAACAACCCCCTCTCGTGGAGGAAAGAATTATTATATATCATTTATTGATGATTGCAGTAAATTTTGTTATGTATACTTAATACATACCAAAGTTGAGGCTTTGAACATGTTTAAAACATACAAAGCAGAAGTGGAAAACCAATTTGACAAAAGAATTAAGATTCTAAGGTCAGACCGAGGTGGTGAATATACATCGAATGAGTTCAAAGAATTCGATTCTACTCATGGTGTCATTCATCAAACCACTGCGCCATATACTCCACAACAAAATAGAGTTGCCGAACGAAAGAATAGAACATTGAAGAATATGATAAATTCAATGTTGATTAGTTTGGGTGCACCTCTTAGTCTATAGGGTGAGACATTAATTACTGCAAATATGATATTGAATAGAATTCCTCAAAAGAAAAATGATCAATTTCCATACGAATTATGGAATGGAAGATTGTCTATTTTCAAAGGATGAAAGTGTGGGGTTGCCTAGCAAAAGTACAAGTTCCTTTATCAAAGAGAACTAAACTTGGATAAAAAATGGTGGATTGCATTTATGTTGGTCTTGCCAATAATAGTGCATCATATAAGTTTTTGGTGTATCATTCTGATGTTGAAGGTATTCATAAGAACACACTAATGGAATCTGCTGAAGCAGGATTTTTTGAGGACATATTTTCTTACAAAGACAAGGATAGAAGTGTTCCTAATAATAAGAAGAAAACACTAGCTCAAAATGAGTCAAATCAAAATGATGATAATCTTACTTCATCGGTTCAAGAAGAAAACTCTGAACCAGAGAGAAGTAAACGTGGAAAAGTCGTCAAAGATTTTGGATCAGACTTTATGACTTTTTCCGTTGAAGGAGAACCTCAAACATATAAGGTTGTAATGGAATCATCTGAAGCACCTTATTAGAAGGAGGTCATCCAAAGTAAAGTAGAATCCATTGTACAAAATAATACATGGATATTGGTTGATCTTCCTCCGGGATAGAAACCAATAGGTCATAAATGGATCTTTAAACGAAAGTTAAGATCTGATGGTACAATAGAGAAATACAAAACTCGTATAGTAGCCAAAGGATTTCGACAAAAGGAAGGTGTAGATTTCTTTGATACCTACTCACCAGTGTCTAGAATTACGTCGAAAATGACGTTAATTGCTATAGCAGCAATTCACAATTTAGAAATACACCAAATGGATGTGAAGACTGTATTCTTGAATGGTGAACTAGATGAAGAAATATACATGGAACAACCCGAAGGGTTTGTTGTTAAAGGTCAAGAGCAAAAAGTCTGTAAATTGGTTAAGTCGTTATATGGACTTAAACAAGCGCCAAAGCAATGACATGAGAAGTTTGATAATAGACTATTATCAAATGGTTTTCAAATAAACGAATATGACAAATGTGTCTACATTAAGGAATGTAATAATGCGTATGTTATTATATGCTTGTATGTGGATGATATGCTGATTATGGGAACAAGTAAGGATGTAATTAACCAAACTAAGAAGATGTTGCATGCCGCTTTCGATATGAAAGATATGAGAATATCGGATGTCATTCTTGGTATTAGAATTCAAAGGAATTCTGAGGGTTATATACTAACTCAATCTCACAATGTTGAGAAGGTCCTTAGAAAATTCGGACACTATGATGATTGGCCGGTTGTTACGTCATTTGATCTCGCTTGTCATCTTAAAAAAATGCAGGTGATAGTGTGTCTCGATTGGAGTATACACAAGTTCTTGAAAGCTTGATGTACATAATGAATTGTACGAGACCGGATTTAGCATATACAGTGAGTCGACTGAGTCGATACTCACATAATCCTGCAAATGATCATTGGGTAGCGCTAATACGGGCACTACGATATCTAAAGCATACAATGAACTATGGGTTGCATTATACAAAATATCCTCCCGTGTTAGAAGGATATTATGATGCTAATTGGATTTCCAACCATTCAGAAAGTAAGTCCACAAGTGGGTATGTATTTACACTTGGTGGAGCATCGGTATCATGAAAATCATCAAAGCAAACGGTAAATACGAGATCAACTATGGAAGCAGAGTTTGTAGCCTTGGATAAAGCTGCCGAAGAGGCAGAATGGCTAAGAAACTTCCTAGAAGGTATTCCGTTGTGGACAAAGCATGTTGACCGCCATTTGCATACATTGTGATAGTATGACTGCCCTGATGAGGGCGAAGAATCAAATATATAATGACAAATCAAGACACATAAGACAACATCATAATACAATACGAAGCTTGCTGAAGAATGGAATAATTTCTATTGATTATGTAAAGTCAAAGGACAATATAGCGGATCCTTTGGCAAAAGGTCTTACACGAGAGCAAGTCGTATTTACATCGAGGGGAATGGGCTTAAACCCAATACAATGAGTTGTGAACTGGTGGAAACTTAACCTATCATAATTGGAAATCTCATGGTTTAAGTTCAAATGGCAAACTAGCTGGGGAAGACTCAAGGAGCATAAAACACACATATGTCCATTCCTATGATGTACCAAGGGAAATATAGTGGAATAATATAGTGTTGGGTCCTCTTTCTGAGAAGGACTTAAGTAGCTAAGTTTCCAAATGTGAACACTGTGTTAATCCGTTGACGATATAGGGCTGAACCTTGATTCTTAATAATATTAATAGCCATTATGGTGTGATAGTACAGACTATTCTTGATTAATATTATCTATGTGATATTGATGTGGGGTCACATCTGGGAGAACTGAGATGACTACATTCTCTAGAAATTCTCATAAAGAAGGAGTTGTTCATGACTGAAACGAACACAACCGTAAGAATTGAAATATGTTGATATGATATGTGTGATACTTGTTGTCTCGATTTACTACAAAACGTGAATAGTTCAAGGCACTTCGTCCACTACTTCACACGTAGACCCGATTGTATTCACTACGAAAGGTTCAAGTCCAAAAGACACATTTTCTGATGCGTGTCATGTCTCGTTTGACAGAAATAATGATAAGTTCCTTTTATTTTATTTTCTATCCACATGTGGGGTATTGTTGGATGTGTGAATAGAAAATGTGGGGTATTATTGGAACTTGTGTGGATTGAAGAAAAAAACAAGTGATTAAAATCCATTTTTTGGAATTTTGGCCGAATGATCGCGGTTTCTGATGGAAGGACCGAGGTGTCTGCACTCCAGTAAGTCACTGAAATTTTCGACGAATTTGCACCTAGGTGCCTTGTGGAGGCACCGGGGTGCCTTGTGCAGGTACCGGGGTGTCTGGATGGCAGTAAGTCACTGAAAAGGAAAAATTAAATTTGCACCTAGGTGCCTTGTGGAGGTATCGCGGTGCCTTCGACGGGATTTTCCAGTTTTGAACCAAAAGTTGAATCATAACCTTTTGGACTAATGGCTGCATCTGATCGAAATTCATGCTATATAAAGCATGTAGATCACTTGTTTAACATACACAATACAATTAACAACATCTAATCTTCTTATTTAAGAACCAAATAATTGGATGATCATTGTTGTTTCTTCTTCCTCTTCAAGAAATTTCTGAAGAACACATAAAGTAGATTCGCCATGAGTGAAGTTCTTGTGCTATAACTATCACTCAGATAGTTGTATCCTCAAGGCAGACGTCCGTTAAACTGCAGAACAAGCAGGGGCGCATTTTTGTCTTAGAACACTGCGTCGAGCAGACCTCTATCTACAAACAAGTTAGTATGTGTTCATACTTTTGCTGAATTTAGTGTTGTCGATTTCAATTTACTTGAGTTATTTGTATATTATTGTGGTTTGTACATTAAAGGTCTAGATTGACACTAACAATTATGAGTAGGGTTTTAATAAAGAAATTAACATTCTGAGATATTTGCTTAGTAATGCACCATGATTGCAGGAATAAAAAAGCGGTACTGCCGTAACAGTATGTATATTAATTCACTTTTTTGTTAAAATTTCTCTTATGTTTGGCCTCCAAGAGAGTTACTAATTAAAAGGTTCAAAAAAATGCTATGATAAAATCAGATAACTTAAAGTAATTATAAGTAAAACTTTATAATAAATATCAATTAGCCACATAATAAAAAACTTGCTAACAATCTGTTTCGGATATTATTGGCCCGTCAATTCAATGATCCAAGCCCAGGTCCAACATGAACAAGGGCTTCAAAATGTGGCAAAGTGCACCAACTCAAAATGTGGCAAAGTGCACCAACAATCACTTTTAGGACCATTGTTTAAAAAGTATTCAGTGTTTCCAAAGTATTAAAATTTAGTCACAAGACTCACAACTGAGATGAGCGGCAGAGACCCTCATTTTCTGAGAGGTAACTTCAGGATTCTATGCCCTAAAATTTGGATTAGGATAGAAGATTAGTAGATAATTGAGTGTTGTCTCCTTGCAAATCGATAGCATTAGTACTAGTCTCGTAGTTCCTAGCTATTGTTGCTATTCCACTTTTGTGTATGTTATGTCTATTATTACTTATGTATTTTATCTTTTAAAACTTGTTTTGATATGCGTTACCTAAACCGAAAGTTTTTCAGAAGCAACCTAGACCTGCACGATATAAGAGTAAGCTCTGCGTACCCCTATTCTTCCCAAACCCCACCTTGTGGATTACAAGAGGTGGCATGTTGTTGTTGTAAAACTTCAGGCTTGTATCATGAAGTTCAATTATTGTGGTTCCAACCTTACGCCATGGAAGAAGAAGAAAGAATGTTAATGGGAGCCTAACAATGTAATGAATAGTTTACATTTTTACTTGATCCCCTTCTTTTTTCATCAATAATTTTTACGAAAACTGAAATAAGACCTCATGTGTGGTAAGCAATAGTAATTTTGCGACACCCTAGCTTAGCAATTTCACATCGGCAAAACACAGGAGATATGTTGAGTATATAAGTAAGAAAGTCTTAGACTCTAGTGACACATTTTAAAACACTGCGGGCCTAGGTCCAAAGCGGACAATATCACTACTTGGCTAGTTATAATGGGAAAACAGAATAATTATGTGGATTCTAGATGACAAAATGCATCCTTATAAACTAGAGGTGCCATTGTTCAGAAATCAAGACAGTTCATGGCAGAGAACAAACTTTGCCACTAATAGGAAAAAACAGTAATGCCAGAACTCAGTAAATTGAGTATTACTTTTGATAGCCAAAACTCAAAAGATGGTACAATGGAAACTCCAATTACAGTTTTGAAGCAAAGAAGTGTTGCACTACATTTGGCAAAGGGTACATACAAGTTCAAATTTAGTCCAATAAAAAATCTATCAGAATGCATTCATGTAGAGCTTTATTGGCAACCTGGGGAGGGGGTAAATATATTAACTTCACTCATATTTCCTGCAAAAGACCTGCTGCTGCATTCACTTCATATTGGAGTCAAACATGCTGGATTTTGTTGAGTTCGCGTACGCAGAGAAATTTGAAAATTTTGTGTTTCAAACCCAACAAGCGACGAACTGTAGGATGATTATGTAGTAATATAAATCATGTAAATACATAACATGTATATAACCGTAATATTTTGATAGAATATTTACGGTTTGGAAACTCTGAGTCTTTTAGTAATTTCCGAGGATGCGCACGCAATTGATCCTCGACAGCAAGTTTCAAGAACTTCGATGTATACCTCCTTAGACCAGCAGGAAATTTGGCAGAGGTTCAAGAGAGTTTAATTCTAGGTCTCTAAGACTTCGAATAATATATGAATAATATTTTATATAAATAATGAATAGAAGCCCTCTAGTTATAGCTGCATTTTAGGTTTAAAAACGCAATTATGGTTTCTCGTGGGCCAGGCTCATAAAACGAGGTGCAATGGGTCAGTCAGACTGGCACACTACCTTGGAGTCCCCATGCAAGAAGGCATTTTTCACATCTAACTGATACAATGGCCATGTGGAGTTCATTGGACTCTCCCAAGAGCTTATGAGTGCACAATGATATGCCAACAGCTGATTCCATAGCTACTAAGGTGAATGTTATTGAACCCACTTTTTGTCCAGAATTGAGCATATATCTAAAGGTTTTAGGCCCGCTTTTTTCTTTTTTCTCTTACTTACGCAAATTGCCAGCTATGTCGGCGGTGCGACCCAAATAGGAGGCGCCGCAGCCCTGTGCGCCACGACCCTATGTCCCAGGCGCCGCGACTCTCGACGTCCAGTGTGGGACGTCATTTCGTTTCCATTTTAATTAAATCTGAAATCCAATTTTGACTTAATTAAATAATCATTATTCATTCAAATGTCTTGACTATAAATCGAGCATTTATGTTCTCTCATTATATCCTTAGATCGAAGGAACAATTGACATAATGTTACCCTACAGACCTTCACATAATGACACTAATCATATTAGGGTCTACACAGAACTCCTAGATGGCGCCGGAAGACGAACTCAATATGTGAAGTATATTTACACGAATATGGTAAACTGAACCTCTATGTCGGAAGATAAAATCCTTTCATTCACGACGCACACGGTCAAACTTAGGATTTGTCAAGTGTCTATTTAAATGGTTTGATCATTATATCTCATCTATTTTGGTTGACAACAAGACCATATTCTAGATATGTCTATTGTGTTGGCCAACGACTTAGTCAACCTAATCTTACTGAGAAGTTGAGTGTTTTCTCGAATATACATTCGAGGAACGAATCCTAATCTTGGCTCAACTACCACCTTTAATCCACATCGTAATGTACTCAATACAAGCCGTATCTCAACCTATAAGGCATTTGAGCTTAGGACATGATCAAAGTATATTACTCTGTAAACAAGGTGCGTATCGACCTCAAGTATAAGGAATTTTATCTCCCACATGTTGATCATACTTTAGACATGTACAACAAATAATATATCATCATAGTATACCAATACTTCCAAAGTATTCATGTGTCAATCACGAGTAATCGTTACTCGTAGCAGGTGAGACGTACTACATCCTCTAAGGATGTGATAAAGACCACATGTCGACTTATCACATATCATCGATATCTCATTCTCGATGATCATTAGTCAAGGCTATTTTAAGAGTTATATTATAATATTAATATTTCACACTATTAATAACAATGTAACCTCTAGGGATGCATATTATAGAATATTACAAACAATCAACTAATAATTCAATAATTGCAAATGCCAAAATATCAATTTCAATTAATAATAATACGAATGTGTATAAAGTACATTTGTCCTAATACAGATTGTCTCTAGGACATACATATACTTTCAAAACCAACCACACCTGCATAGGAAAAATTCGCGATGAACATTAGCAAGAAGGTGCTTTTGTAAAGCATATATGTACATAGCATGCAGACGATTCTAAGTGAATGAAATCGAACAATATCACAATCATTAGAATGAGTCAGCTAGATTATCGTCTGTGGGAACATAGTCTAATCTCTTCAGTCTCCACCATCTCACTGAGTATGTGGTACTTCCTTGGTACATGCTTATTTCTGTTTGTTGATCTTGGTTCCTTAGCCTGTGCAATCGCACCAGTGTTGTAACAATAAATAGTTATTGGACAATTGACACTCGGAACTACCCCTAGTTTCTTTAGGAACTCAGAAATCACAACAACTTCTTTATCAGCTTCCGATTCAGCAATGTACTCAGCTTCTATTGTCGAATCAGCAATTGTAGCTTGTTTAGAATTTTCCCAGCTCACTGCTCCACCATTGAAAATGAACATGTACCCAGACTGAGATTTGAAGTCATCAAGATCCGTCTGGAAGCTAGCATTAGTGTACCCAGTAGTTTCTAGCTTTTCTGTCCCACCATAGACTACGAAGTAATCTTTAGTTCGTCTAAGATACTTAAGAATACTCTTAACTGCTTTTCAGTGTTCTTCCCCAGGATTTTGCTGGAATTTGCAAGTCATACTAAGTGCAAAGACCACATCTGGCCTAGTATAGGTCATGGAATACATGATCGATGATATAGCCGAAGCATATGGGACCCTCTTCATGCGCTCAAGTTCTATAGCATTAGAAGAACTGTCCTTCTTAAATAACTTGATGCCTTGACCCATAGGTAGGCCGCCTTTCTTGGAATTTTCCATAGAAAAACGTCTAAGCACTTTGTCTATGTAGACTGATTGTGACAGACCCAACAATCTATTAGGTCTATCTCTATAGATCATAATTCCCATAATGTAGCAGGCTTCACCTAAATCCTTCATCATGAAGGTACTGGAAAGTCACTCATTGACTGATTGCAAGAGAATCTTATTGTCTCCCATTATCAATATGTCGTCTACATATATAATAATGAAGGCAATACTCCCATCCTTGCGTTTACTATAAACACAGGGATCTTCTTTGCTTCTGACGAAATCAAATGACTTGATAGCTTTGTCGAAGCAAATGTTCCAACTCCCCGAGGCTTGATTAAGCCCATAAATGGACTTATGTAGCTTGCATACAATATTTGGTTTGGAATCAGATGAAAAATCCTCATGTTGTTTCATATACACTTCCTCAACTAGAATATCATTGAGGAAAGTGGTTTTGACGTCCATCTGTCAAATGTCATAGTCATAATATGCATCTATTGCAAGAAAAATCCGAATGGACGTAATCTTAGCAACATGTGAAAATGTTTCATCATAATCGACCCCAGGCCGTTGATTACAACCTTTATCCACCAACCTTGCTTTATAAGTCTGTACCTTGCCAAATACATTGATCTTCTTCTTGAAGACACATTTGCATCCTATGGGTTTAACCCCAGCTGACAAATCAACCAAGTTCCACACTTGATTGATGTACATAGATTCCATCTCAAATTTTATGGCTTCTTGTCATCTCTTCGAATCAATGTCCAATATCGCTTCGCTATAGGTTGTAGGCTCATCGTCATCGGGAATATCTATCTCACTGTGTATTTCCATAAGTAGATTTAGTCTTTCAGGAGGACGATGAGTCCTAGTATACCTACGGAGTTGATTGTTTTGCAGTTCAGTGTTTGGTATATTCTAACTGTGAGAGGGTTCTTGTGTGTTGGATAATCCATCAACTTGAGAGCTTTCAGGAATATCATTTTTATATATTTCCTGAATGGGAGGAGGTACAACCATTGCATATACTCCCAAAGGTTGTGTAGGAGGATCTTGCATTTTTGCATTGTTCCTCGTAACACTCTCACTGGCCGAAGGGCGTACTTGAAGTACCCAATCTTCGCCAAATACTCCCACTGAATTCTTACTTTGGTCATTCGGCAAAGATTCAACCTCTAAGTTATCTCGCGGTTCTTGAATTTCTTCCAAGTTCTATCTATGTGCAACTCCGTTCCTTGTAGGCATATTCTTCTTCAAGGAAAGTTGTGTTCCTGGAAACAATGACCTTATGTTCTCTAGGAATATAGAAGTAGTATCCCTTAGTTTCATTTGGATACCCCACGAAGTAACATTTCTCACTTTTGGATTTCAACTTGTCAATGAGCATCTTCTTAGCATATGCAGGGCACCCCAAGGTCTCATATATTTAAGAGTTGGCTTCTTTTCATACCATATCTCATAGGGTTTCTTTTCTACTGAATTGGCGGGAATCCTCTTCAGAACATATATTGAGGTTTGTATAGCATGTCCCAAAGGTATGTTGGTAGAGCTGAGAAGCTCATCATGGATCGAACCATATCCAATAAGGTTCGGTTTCTCATTTCGACAACACCATTCATCTGTGGTGTTCCAGGAGGTGTCCACTTTGATTTGACTCCATGTAATTTTAAGTAATCTAGAAACTTCTTGCTCAAGTATTCACCTCCTCGATCAGATCGAAGGGTCTTGATACTTGTTGCAAGTTGTTTCTCTACTTCAGACTTGTACTCCTTGAACTTTTTGAAGGTCTCGGATTTATATTTCATAATATACACATATCCATACCTTGTGAAGTCGTCAATAAAAGTAATGAAGTAAGGAAAACCTCTCTTAGCTTGAGTCGAGAATGGTCCATATACATCAGTATGTACCAACTCAAACACCTCATTGGCTCGCACACCCTTCCCAAAAAGTGGCTTGTTGGTCATCTTACCTTTCAGACAGGATTCACAGTTACCATAAGACTCTAAGTCAAATGGTTTGAGGTAGTCAAGCTTCCTCAACCTTGCTATCCTTGTTTCGTTGATATGACCAAGTCTACAATGTCATAGATAGGTAGAGTTTTTATTACTTATCTTAGCTCGTTTATTTTGTATATTGAATATTTATCGACTACAGTTTAGTGTATATAATCCATCCACAAGAGGAGCATTTCCATATATAACATTATCAAAAGACAGTGATTGACTGCCATTATAATATATGAGTAAAAACCCTTCATGTCCAAAATAGGGATAGACATACCTCATTAACGAGGGTACATAGTAACAATCATTTAACACTAGACAATAGCCAGAAGGCAAATTTAATCTATAAGTTCATACGCGCTCAGCACCCACTCGTTCTTCATTTCCAACGCGTAGGTCCAACCTTCCTGTTGTTAGTTAGCCCCTGCACATTGGTACAAATGTGTGAGCTGCAAGCTGTATCCAATACCCAGGAATGAGAGTTATTCGAGACATACTTATTTCAATGACGTACATACCTTTTCCACTAGAGGTAGAAGCACCTGGTGTTTTTCTCCTCCTGGTGCAGTGCAGTCCTTCTTCCAATGCCCCTTCTTGTTGCAGTTTAGGCATACATCCTTAGCCGGATTCACAATTTTCTTCTTCACACCTCCCTTAGGCTTCGGAGCTGAGGGCGCAACTACTGTTTTGCCCTTCTTCTTCTGTTATTCCTACCTTTCGGCTTGGGCCGGCTAGTAGAGCACAACTTTGCCTTTGGTAGTTGAAGATTCAAATGTCTTGAGTATGTTGTGCACCTCTGGCAGACTCGCCTTCGTTCAATTCATATTGTAGTTTATAATAAAATTCTCGAATGAACGAGGGAGAGAGTTCAGGATGAGGGTGGAAGCGATGTTTTTCTGCAGCTTTATACCAATCGAGGTCAGCCTTTCTATCAGCCCTATCATCTTCAACACATGATAAGACACTTGGCCCCCTTCATTTAGCTTACACTTGAAGAGTTCTATCAACAACTCATACTCCATAGTTTGAGACTGAGAGTCATAGAGACTCTTCAAGTGTTCGAGCATTTCGTTAGGCCCCATGTTCTCGTGTTGTCTCTGAAGTTCCACTGACATGGAAAACAACATCACGCATTGTGCTGAAGTGGTGTCGTCTAGGTTCTTCTGGTAGGCTACCTTATCGAATGTGGCATATTCTGCAGAATCCTCGACAGGGATTGTGGGGAATGCTTCGTTCAATACGTATTTTATCTTTTCCTGCCTTAGGACAATTCTCAGATTCCTTAGCCAGTCTAGATAGTTGGGTCCAGTAAGTTTGTTCATTTCCATCAACATCTTCAATGATAGGCTCGACATTTTGATAATCTGAAGAGTTATATAGACATGAAATTAAACTCAAATTTATTTTCTATTACACATATTCGTTTAGGCTAATCAACATGGTATTTTGTTTAATTAGCTCCTTAACATACTTTTACAACCCTATGGTAGAATACAAACTATATTAATTTGAGGTCATAATGGGTCAAGATTCAAGCCTATGCTATCTCCGCGTTTACTTTGGATGATAACTTCAATAACACATCTTGGTAGGTTCCAAGCCAATTGCAAAACTTATTAGCAACTTTTGGTTGATCAAATATTATATTTAATCTTGCGTCCTTAGATTAGTCCGACACTTTGGCACCAAAAATTTGTCTAAGCAAGTCAACCTCATTACACGACTGCGTTTATTTATCAAAGTAAATTTGGTCTTTGTGAGCAAACACTTTGGTGTAAATACTCATAAAACTTTATCATCTACATTTACATTTAAAAACACATCTATGAAAGAGTCTGAGTCCTCATAGACTTAGAGCAAATGCTTTGGCATAAATACTTGTATCGCCGAAAAGGATTTTGCACTATTACAATTATAATGGAAGACTCATTTTAATTTAGACTTGTATTTAAAATTTGGGAAATATTTCAGTTTCGGAGATTTTAACCAAGATCAACAATTTGTGTCATATCCAATACGACATCTGATCATGCAATTTCTAAAATACATTTAGTTGAGAACCATAAACTCAATAGGCATGATATAAGTTAGTTTGATCAATTTTGGCGTCGTCCACCCAGACAGTTATAGCAGACATTATGCTAATAATTAAATGTACGCATTCAAACACTTAGCATATAGTTTGTATATTATTCAATAATATACAATTAATAATAATCATGAGTTAACTTGGTTAAACTCTAAAGTTTAAGTCTAATCCAAACAGTCCCTTAAACATTTTCTGATTTTAAAAAACTGATTTCAGGATATTTTTGTAAATTCCAGATTTTTAGAATTTACAGTTTAGTCCCTCAAGAATTAAAAATTTTAATTTTGAACCCCTTTAAATTCATAAAATCCAATTTTAATTTTCATAAAATATTTTTAGATTTCAGGGACCTGTCTGTAATTTTCAGAATTTAAATTAATTACAGATTTGACCTAAAGGACCAAAATTGGTTTTCAAATACTATTTTAATTACATATTTGCCCCAAAGAGCCAAATCTGTCTATTTTAAAAAGTTTTAATTTCAGATTCTGCAACTCTTAATTCAGAATCTGAAACTTTTAAAACTTCAGTATCGGATTCTGGATTTTTTTAAACTGGAGCCTCGGCGCCGCGACCCTAATTGGGTGGCACCGCGGCGCCCTAGAGGTAGTGTCTCTCGGGTTCTTAATTTTAATTAGGGTCGCGGCGCTTCCATCATGTAGTTGCGGCTCTAATTGTCCAGAGAGCACAAAATTTAATTTAAGCTTTCGGGATGAACAGTGTCGCGACGCTCCACCATGGATCCGATGCGCCTCTTCAAACTCCATGTGGCACCGCGACGCTCCATCGTGGAGCCGCGGCGCCGCCTCTAAAACCCTAGGTGGCACCGCGGCGCTCCATCTCAAAACACAAAATCTGCATTTCCGAAATCCTAAAACTGGTTCAGGGTCAGATTTGCAGATTCATCTTAGCTACCCTTCACTATCAAACAACACGTTCATCGACCATCATCATATCCCTTCTCGTTCTTCGCTTCAGTGTACCATGTTCGCAATGAACCGGTTACGCACATCGACTTAGAAGAGTTAGATCAGAATGACTTCCTCGATTACATCATTGTTTTATAGTTTGGGAAACAAGGATGATGTGCTCTTGAGATATTAGGTTTTCAAGCTTTAAACGACATAAATTTCAAATTTAAATAAATTCTAACCATATTATTATTATTATCAATGATTACTACATAATCACACAAAACAGTCTTGGCTCTGATACCACTGTTGGAATTTTGTTGGGTTCGTGTACGCAGCGGGATTTAAAAATTTTATGTTTCAACCCAACAAGCGACGAACTGTAGGATGATTATGTAGTAATATAAATCATGTAAATACATAACATGTACATAACCGTAATATTTTGATAGAACACTTACTGTTTGAAAACTTTGAAGTCTTTTATATTTTCTGAGGGTGCACATATAATTGATCCTCGATAGCAAGTTCCAAGAACTCTGATGTATACCTCCTTAGACCAGCTAGAAAATTCGGCAGAGGTTCAAGAGAGAGTTTAATTATAGGTCTCTAAGACTTCGAATAATATATGAATAATCTTTTATATAAATAATGAATAGAAGCCCTCTATTTATAGCTGCATTTTAGGTTTAAAAACGCAACTAGGGTTTCTCGTGGGTCAGGCTCAGAAAACGAGGTGCAATGGGTCAGTCAGACTGGCCTACTACCTTGGCGGAGGCAAAGCTCCATGGCGTCGCGACCCTCGACGTCCAGTGTGGGACGTCGTCTCATTTTCACTTTAATTAAATCTGAAATCTAATTTTGACTTAATTAAATAATCATTATTCATTCAAATATCTTGATTATAAATCGAGTATTTATGTTCTCTCATTACATCCTTAGATCGAAGGAACACTTTATATAGTGTTACCCTACAAGCCTTCACATATTGACACAATCATATTAGGATCTACACAGAACTCCTAGACGACGCCGGAAGACGAACTCAATAGGTGAAGTATATTTACACGAATCTGGTAAACTGAACCTCTATGTCGGAAAATAAAATCATTTCATTCATGACGCACACGATCAAGCTTAGGATTCTCCAAGTGTCTATTCAAATGGCTTGATCATTATATCTCATCTATATTGGTTGACAACAAGACCATATTCTAGATATGTCTATTGTGTTGGCCAACGACTTAGTCAACCTAATCTTACTGAGAAGTTGAGTGTTTTCTCGAATATACATTCGAGGAATGAATCATAATCTTGGCTCAACTACTACCTTTAATCCACATCGTAATGTACCCAATACAAGTCGTATCTCAACCTATAAGGCATTTGAGCTTAAGGACAGGATCAAAGTATATTACTCTGTAAATAAGGTGTGTATCGACCTCAAGTCTAAGGACTTCTATCTCCCACATGTTGATCATACTTTAGACATGTATAACAAAAAATATATCTTCAAAGTATCTATGTGTCCATCACGAGTAGTCGTTACTCGTAGCAGATGAGACATACTACATCCTCTAAGGATGTGATGCAGACCACATGTCGACTTATCACATATCATCGATATCTCATTCTCGATGATCATTAGTCGAGGCTATTTTAAGAGTTATGTTATAATATTAAATATCTCACACTATTAATAACAATGTAACCTCTAGGGATGCATATTATAGATTATTACAAACAATCAACTAATAATTCAATAATTGCAAATGCCAAAATATCAATTTCCATTAATAATAATATGAATGTGTATAAAGTACATTTGTCCTAATACAAATTGTCTCTAGGACATACATATACTTTCAAAACCAACCACACCTGTAATGCCTCATATTCCCCCTAGTATGAGTCGAGGCCCAAGACAACGGGAAAAAAATCACCTGCATGAATTTTTTTTGATAGGGACATTGATAATCAACTAGCTAGATGTAAAATTTGTCAAGAAATTTATTCATTTAAAACTGGAAAAGGTCAAGATGGAACGAGAGGTTTAATGAGACATGTAGAAAACTCTCACAAAGCAAGGTATAACAAATACCTGACTGAAAAATCATGTGTGTCAATGTCTTCTGAGTCAGGACAAGGTTCACATAGTGTCCCCGACCAAGTACAAGGTCGAATTAACCCGATGGGGGAGGAATTATATGTCCTAAATATGATAAACACAAAGATCGATTTTATTCATTACATTAGAGAAACGTATAATCCTGCTTTTAACGGTTTTCTTAGATCAACTGTTAGAAGAGACATTTTTAAATTTGCACATGCATATCAACAGTATTTACATAATGCATTATATCATTTTAATGGCAAAGTGACTATCACTTCTGACATAGGTCGTAGTACTAACGGTAATGATTATTTAATTGTAACATGTAATTGGATAGATAAGAACTGGTCTATGCAAAATAAAAATATTTTAGCATATAGATTAATGATAGGCACATTGGATCTTTTATTGCAAGAAATATTCATGAAATTTGTTAATATTATGGAATAATTGGTAAAATTATGGTTGTTACATTAGATAATGTTGCTCCTAATGATTATGTTGTAAACCTTTTAAAAACTTGATTAACTCCATCTTTTTTCGATAATTTTCATATAAGATGTGCATGTCATATTTATAACTTAGTTGTAACGGATGGCCTAAAACTTTTTGAAAACATTCTTGATAAAGTATAATTTGCTAAAAACTTTATTTTTAAAGGTAATAAAATACAAAGGCGCAAAGAGTATAAAAAAACTTATCATGATTGTGGATTACCTTATAGAAAAATTCCAGAAAAGTAGTGACTAAGTGAAATTCTCTGTATGAACAACTACTTGTTGCTCACGAGTATAGAAAACCTATAACTTTATTATTTAATGCTCATAATCAAAATCCAAGATATATGCTTATAGATAATGATTGACAATGTTTTATAGAACTTATTGAATTTTTAGAGAAATTTTTTCTAGCTGCTAAAGAATTTTCTGGTATTTATTATCATACTATTTCAACATATTATTTTATATAGCTCTAATACTTTTGTTACTTAGTGAATATATTAAAAAATCATCTTACGCTCCATCTATTAAAAAATATTTATAAAATCAAAAAAATATTGTTTTCATATTCCCACTATTTATATTATTGGTGTTGTATTAAATTCGACTATTAAAATAGACGGTTGTAAAGTACTTGTTGAAATGATTTATGAAAGTACAGAAATACTTCCACCTCCAAGTCCAACAGGCCCAAATAAAGAATCAACTAAACGTCTAGCATACACATTTGAATGCATATATATATATATATATATATATATATATATATATATATATATATATATATATATATATATATTTATAAAAAGTGCAAATAATCAACCGACATTCTATATCATCTTCTTTTACTTCGTTGCAACCTTATAAAAAGACATGTTGTTTATGTCTCAAGTATTCAAGGACTTAGAAATAAAATATATAGTGGTTCAACTTCTTCAAAAATTAACGATTTTGATGTTTAGGTCTTGTAGGGTGTTGTACGTACGAAACAATTGTCAATGAAGAAGGACGTGAAGACTTGCTTAGATACTGGAGGGAGAATGAGAAGACATTTCCAACACTGGCCCGAGATGTGTTGAATATTCAAGCATCATCAACAGCTTATGAAAGCGTTTTTTCTGCTGTAATGTTTCAAATAGGAGAGCACAGACACTCATTGACATGAGACAGCTTGGAGATTAAAATTTTATTCAGAGATTGGATTAGAGAGAAGCGTAGAAGGTGAGGTCAACTAGATATCAACGAAGAATACGACTACAACTACAACAAAATCTTATCCGAGGGAGAATAAAGCGACGTCGAACAATTTGACCAACAACTTCCAATTCCAACAGAATATTCTAATGAGATTGTGAGGAAAATGGAAAGAGTATGGTTGACTATGTATTTTTTTAATGACAATTTTACTATGTGATTTGCAACTTAAGAACTAAGAAACAAAGTTGCAATTTTGAAATTATATTACAAAAAATAATTATATTTCTATTAAATAATATAATAGGCACAAAAAAGCCTTGAGATGTTTTTATTCACTATCTTGTTCAATTATTTAAGTGTTTAAATATATATATTTTTAAATTAAGTATCTAAAATAAATCCCCCAAATCCCACAACCCGACCCGATCGACCCATCTCGTCCCTCCAAATCTCAGCCCCTCTTCCAGCGGGATGTGTGATGGGACGGGACCTCTTCCCGTCTCGCCGGATCTGAATCCCAGCCAACACCCCCGTCCCTCCAGAGCCTGTCCCGCCTCAACCCGGCCCACTGGTCAACCCTACTTTATAGTGGTTTGTTCACTTTTTTAATATGACATCGCCTATAATTGAAAAATACTTTTAATATAGTGTGATTCTTCAATTTGAGTCAAATTCACACCTTTTTTTTTAAAAAGACCTCACACTTACACTATTAAAGGTATTTGTACACCTTATATAGAGCTTAGCTTTATTTTTAGCTACCAATATAAAAAAAAAAATCGCACATTCAGCAATAATGTTAAGCATACTACATAGTTATAAATGTGATGAAACCGACTTGATCACCCACATTGTCTTGTCCTCAAGTCCTCATTCTAGTCCAAATTGTGCCTTAATTGTTATTGGAAAAAATAATTCAAATTTATGAAAAATATAAATTGGTTCGGATTTGATATTTTAGTTATGTCTAGTTAGGATTTATGTAGAAATATATTTTTTGTTTTGAGTTAAAGTAGATTTCATATTATTATAGATAGGGATACTGCTAGCTATTTTCATATTGTGAAAAATTATGGAGGTTGTAAAAATTATTCATAGTATATATCAATGAAATATAGCCCTTCAATTGCTACTCACTTTAGCATATCAGCAGAAAGACATTCTTTTTTTCATGTTTTACCAAATATTAACTATTAATTCCCCAAATCATTTTTCAAGATTTTCTGAAATAATAATAGTCATGGTATTATAGTAAAATATGTACTACATTTATTATTATCGAAACACGCCTAAACTATAACGAATTTTCAATTACACATCTAAACTAAGCATGATCATATGAACCCCCTGAATTACTTTTAGTATTACATTTTACCCCCTTCACTAATTACTTAATAAATATTCATTTTGCATCCAAAACTAAAATACACCTTGCAATTAATTAGGTTGAACACTTTCACACTCCAAAATAATAAAACAAAACAGAAAGGAAATTTTAGGAAATGGATTAAACGATATTAATGAGGACTAACTAGTAAAAGGAAAACATATGAGTAATTTGAGGAAAAGAAATAAATTATAAAAATAAGAAATGAATTAGTAGGATATATTTAATTTTTTCCCAATTTTGTAGGCATGAAATAAGAAAAAGGTATCAAAATTTGGAAAACAAATAATAGAAATCTTGATCTTTAAGAGATTCAGCTCTCTTATGCCCAGAAATGTATGAATATATAAATTAGGAAATAACTTGATAAATTAATCATTGGTTTGTGTTAGTGATCAAAATCTAGTACTTTCAAAGGCTATATATTTTGAAAAATTTCATCAATATTTTTCATTATCTTTTGAGTTTCGAGCATCATGAGCACTACAAAGTTCTCCCTTCAGTCGGTCTTGTTACTTTGCGTAGTTTTATTTTTTATGACGGCTCTCCATCAATGTATGTTCATATTCAATTTTTACATTTATTAGTATTATTATTATACATTGTCAGTATATAAAAGTTAATTAATCATTTATGTTTTAATTGAGATGCAGGTGATGAAAGTACAAGAGTAGAAGGCAAATCAACTAATTGTTTTTCAGTAACTGGTCAACCCGAATTATGGTGTTGCAATTTGAATAAACCAGTCAAATGCTATGTTTCTAAAGAAGCATGTGATGCTAGTTGTCCTTAATGATAATTTTTCAATAATAATAATGTTGATTCGAGAAAACATTGTGTTTTTTCTCAAATAGTACTCATGAGTTTCGTGTTGCTAGCTATGCTGATGTATAACTAAAATAAAGAAGTTGGTTATCATTAATAAAGTTTTATTTCAATTATTAATATGTACTTTATATCTAGATCATATTTATTTTACATATTTTATCTATTTGAAGTTAAAAATTTGTACACTATTTCCCTCGCGATGTCAGAACTAAATATTCGTGGTACTCTATCATATATTCTTAATCGAAAGTGAAACTCAATATAACAATTCTAAATCTAATAATATAGAATTAATTCCATCTTAACTATTGGAAGTTAATTATTTCTTGTTACTTACCTCTGTTTGTACAAAATGTTACCATTCTAAGGTTGTGCTAATCTTTTATTCATCAAGGCATATAAGAGTAAACTTCAATTACTATATCTAGCTAACATATTAATTGTCTAAATAATTTGCTACTTAAATTTGATTCAACTTATTATAAGCCGACAGATGTATAATATGTGTATGATCATGTATAATTTATGTATACGAATTAGGAAAAATAAAAAGTGAATTTGACTGCCTATATATATAAATATCCCAAAATATAAAGTTCACATCATATATCTAATTTATTCACAAAATATATTGCACAAACATATATTGGTACAACCTCAAATTGGGTCCGAAAGAATCAAATGAAATAAGACACTAAAATTCCTTCTTTTTTTTTTGTCTAGTATAGACGTGTATGTACATAGGACTTATTTTATTTATCAAATGATTAGTGAAAGAGGTAAATAATATTTAAAAAATCATGGAGTGATAAGACCCCATATAGCTTAGGTGCGTAATTGACAATTTCACTATAGATTTTAAGTATATTTTACTACCCGTGATGGATAGCTTAGGTGCGTAATTGACAAGACAACTTGAAGATTGCAGTTTTATTCAGAGATTGGATTAGAGCGAAACGTAGAAGGTGTGGTAAACTAGAGATCTATGAAGAAGACGACTACAACTACAACGAAACCTTATCTGTGGGAGCAGGAAGCGACGTCGAACAATTTGACCAACAACCAATTCCAACAGAAGATCTTCAAGAGATTGTGAGGAAATTAGAAAGAGTATGTTGACAATGTAATTTTTTAATGCCAATTTTACTATGTGATTTGCAACTTTTAAACTACGAAACAAAGTTGTAATTTTGAAATTATATTACAAAAAAAAATCATATTTCTATTAAATAATATAAGAGACACAAAAAAGGCTTGGGATATTTTTATTCATTATCTTGTTCAATTATTTAAGTGTTTAAATATATACATTTTTAAATTAAGTGTCTAAAATAAATCCCCCAAATCCCACAACCCGACCCGATCGACCCATCTCGTCCCTCCAAATCTCGGCCCCTCTTCTGGCGGGATGTGTGATGGGACGAGACCTCTTCTCGTCCCGCCGGATCTTAATCCCAACCGACACCCCCGTCCCGCTAGAGCTCTTCCACCCACACCCGCTGTCACGATCCGACCGCGGGCATGGCCGGTGCCCTACACGGCACCCAGTATACATCGAGAGATAATCAACGGAACATACATAAACTTAGTCAAGAAATAAATAATAGGTTAGCGATAAGGCTACATCCTGGATATATACAAATCCAAAGCGATTACCTCATTTTTTTTTAAAAGACCACAAGATCTGACTACAGACCTCTACGAGTTTTGACATAACAACTGTGACGGGACAGGGCTCCGCCATACCCCTGAATGTACATAAATCTACAACTTCAGGGAACCGTACCAAAAGACAAAGCCTCCGGAGAAATGGAGCTTTCCAAGAACTGAACAGTGATCCCAAGAGTGCGGATCAGCAAGCTATGTACCTCAACTGCGGCATGAACGCAGCCCGAGGGTCGGTACAAAAATATGTACCAAGTATGTAAAATCTTTGTAATTTATATGATAATAGTCTAAAATACAGCTGAAGACATGTATGATAATCAAATTAACAGTACACTGTGCCTTACCGAAGTGAAAGTAATGAAAGTCAGTTTTTACCTTGTACAGACTATTTCAACACATGAACAATAGTCACACCAGGGCTATGGACACCAGCCCTCAAATATCAAGGCATGCCCGTGGAATCCTCAATCACCGCCGACCGCTATAAGTGTAAAATATAACCGTGTGACGCGCTTTGTGGCATCCTACCTCACGATCGGCGTACTGCATCCAACATATATATATATATATATATATATATATATATATATATATATATATCTCATGCGTGGAATTCTCATCTCTGTACATGACTTCATGGGTAGCTAATCCATGGGGTAATAATCGTATATAACATGCCTGTGGAATCCCTCATCTCGGGTACATGTCTTCATGGAGAGCTAATCCATGGAGTAATAATCGTATATAACATGCCCGTGGAATCCCTCATCTCGGGTACATGACTTCATGGGTAGCTAATCCATGGGGTAATAATCGTATATAACATGCCCGTGGAATCCCTCATCTCGGGTACATGTCTTCATGGAGAGCTAATCCATGGAGTAATAATCGTATATAACATGCCCGTGGAATCCTCATCTCGGTACATGTCTTCGTGGAGAGCTAATCCATGGAGTTATAATCGTATATAACATGCCCGTGGAATTCTCATCTCGTACATGTCTTCATGGAGAGCTAATTCATGGAGTAATAATCGTATATAACATGCCCGCGGAATCCTCATCTAAGTACATGTCTTCGTGGAGAGCTAATCCACTGAGTAATAATCGTATATAACATGCGTGGAATCCTCATCTCGGTACATGTCTTCACGGAGCTAATCCGTGGAGTAATAATCGTATATAACATGCGTGGAATCCTCATCTCGGTACATGTCTTCACGAGAGCTAATCCATGGAGTAATAATAACATCCGGAATTTAACGCGTCCCGGTCGCATGCCCCGAATCCTCATCGTATAAGCATGTCAGGATCAATCGCAATGGAAGCATACGGTGGAATTCTCCATCACCGTCATGCGTCTGGTAAACCTGATAAGACAATGGAAGCATACCCGTGGAATCCTCCATCACTATCGGTACGTCCAAGTAAGCTCACAATAAGACAGCCGACCCTCCAACTAAGAGTCACGGCAGCGTAACAACATAATACTTGCACTCCAAGGCTATCACAAACGAGTATAGGCAAGTTCATAAATTCTTTAGACTTTCATTAATATACAAAATGGATCTCATTTCATGACCTTAAGGCACTTTCATATCACATAACAAGTCCGGAAATTTAACCCAAAGTACTATGTACTTTCTTTCAAAAGATCCTTTTCACATAAAACCCCAGATACTAACACGTAGTATCAAGGCTTATCTACATTTCAAACAAGTCACTACACTTTTAGATTTTTTTGGCTTCTAAATCAAGTGACCACTTACTAAGCTTTAAGCAATCGATGCCTTTAAATCAAATTGCCCTTCTTAATTTCGATTCTTTCATCTTTGTTTACCTTACTCGCGAAAACCATTCCTTTAACCTTCCATAAAGTTATTATAACCAACTTCCCATAAAGCCGTTATACTAACTTTATGCTCTAGAAACTAATACATCCTTATCCTTTCATAAAGCCGTCATAACTAACTTCCCATATAGCTGTTATAACTCTTTATGTCTTAGACAACTTCGTTCTTTTATGACAAGAGACTTATACTTTCAAACCGAGCTACACACTTTCAAAATACTTCAAGTCTCTTAACTTTAGAAAACAAGTTTCTTATCTTTAGAATAGTTCCAGAACCAATACTTTCAAATCAAGTATTCCATACTTTTTCACATCAAGAAATCCTTGTCTACCTTATTAGAATAAACCATTCTTATAACCTTTCCTCAAGAACAAGTGAGTTAATTCTCTAACTCAACCGACTAGGCATTCTTAAAACAAGTCAAGTATATAAAACGAATTTACTTCATTTAAATCACGTACGTCTACCGTACTATACAGTTATAACTACTCATGTTCAAGAGATAAGAAAGTTTCCACATACCTCCCCGGCTTAATCCACTCGCCAAGTCCAATATGCCGTCCGTCGTATGTCAACCTATAATGACCATAATACGTCTATTAGCTTCTAGCTTCAACGTAGAATATTCTAATTGTAAAGCCCCTTATTCTACGGAAAATTGGACAGCACTTCCTCTGTTTCTACGCATTTTCCACCTTTTTCAAGGCCCGAATTCAATAACCAAACGCCACATTTAAGGCTCAACCAAACAGCTAATCAAAGGGGACTACACGCCTAACTGGACGTGTAAAATTCTGCCCCACAATTCATAGTAAATAATCCAATTAGTTAAGGAAACTCCCCAGCTACAACATGCTCACATATCACCCTTTTCAAATCCTTTCAATTCAACTCGTTATTTCAACATGTTATATAAGTCATAACCAATTATAACAACGATATACCCTTCTATATATAACATGTAATGATTTTAGCTAACAACCGAATTGATTACAAATTTAGGGACTAACATGCCCATTTCTTAACTCTATAACATGAAATCTTCAATTAATAAGAAGGTGAAGAGTTTACCTCAATAAGCCCTCTTTTCGAAATTCTTCTTCATGTTAAAATCACCCACACGAACCCTCTACAAGCTTGCCAACATAATTCCTTCTTGTTGCCTTTCCAAAAAATATCATCACACCTAGGGTTTATCACTTTTTAGAGAGAAGAGAAGAGAATTTTCTTTGGGAGATACCTTTGCAAATGACCAAGTCTTCAAGACTTGGTCATAATATAAGGTCTTCGCTTGGTCAAAAAGATGGAAGGGACACTTGTCACCCTCCCATAGGCCTTTCACGAAATATCTTTTGATTTTTCCCCAATTTTCGCTAAAAATCCCGCCTTGGCGCCGCGGCACTGCAACTTCAGAGAGGTTCAGGTCTTACGGCGTCGCGGCCCTGCAGCCGGCGCCGCGACGCTGTGACGCCTGACTTGAATACTTTTCCCCCTCTTCTGCCAGCTGATCTTGCAACGTCCATAACTTCCTACTCCGATGTCCAATCGACGAGCGGTTTGTTACGTTGGAAACTAGACTCAATAAACTTTTAAATCACCTAAAAACTCCTAATGAACTAGGAGATATACCGCTCCAAAGTTGACTGAAAATCTGTCTCCAACATTTTTGCCAACTTATCTTTCCAAGTTCAAACCTTAATTCCTTTAAATGCGTTCTTATTTTATTCTCTTGAATTTACGGGGTGTAACACCCGCTCCGTCCCGCCTCGACCCGGCCCACTGATCAACCCTACTTTATAGCGGTTGAAAATACTTTTAATATAGTGTGATTGTTCAATTTGAGTCAAATTCACACATATTTTTAAAAGACCTCACACTTACACTATTACAAGTATTTGTACACCTTATATAGAGCTTGGCTTTATTTTTAGCTACCAATATAAAAAACAATCGCACATTCAGCAATAATGTTAAGCATACTACATAATTATAAATGTGATGAAACAGACTTGATTTTTTATGTGTCTTGTCCTCAAGTCCTCATTCTAGTCCAAATTGTGCCTTAATTGTTATTGGAAAAAATAATTCAAATTTATGAAAATAAATTGGTTCGGATTTGATATTTTAGTTATGTCTAGTTAGGATTTATGTAGAAATATATTTTTTGTTTTGAGTTAAAGTAGATTTCATATTATTATAGATAGGGATCTTTAGCTATTTTCATATTGTGAAAAATTATGGAGGTTGTAAAAATTATTCATAGTATATATCAATGAAATATAGCCCTTCAATTGCTACTCACTTTAGCATATCAGCAGAAAGACATTCTTTTTTTCATGTTTTACCAAATATTAACTATTAATTCCCCAAATCATTTTTCAAGATTTTCTGAAATAATAATAGTCATGGTATTATAGTAAAATATGTACTACATTTATTATTATCGAAACACGCCTAAACTATAACGAATTTTCAATTACACATCTAAACTAAGCATGATCATATGAACCCCCTGAATTACTTTTAGTATTACATTTTACCCCCTTCACTAATTACTTAATAAATATTCATTTTGCATCCAAAACTAAAATACACCTTGCAATTAATTAGGTTGAACACTTTCACACTCCAAAATAATAAAACAAAACAGAAAGGAAATTTTAGGAAATGGATTAAACGATATTAATGAGGACTAACTAGTAAAAGGAAAACATATGAGTAATTTGAGGAAAAGAAATAAATTATAAAAATAAGAAATGAATTAGTAGGATATATTTAATTTTTTCCCAATTTTGTAGGCATGAAATAAGAAAAAGGTATCAAAATTTGGAAAACAAATAATAGAAATCTTGATCTTTAAGAGATTCAGCTCTCTTATGCCCAGAAATGTATGAATATATAAATTAGGAAATAACTTGATAAATTAATCATTGGTTTGTGTTAGTGATCAAAATCTAGTACTTTCAAAGGCTATATATTTTGAAAAATTTCATCAATATTTTTCATTATCTTTTGAGTTTGAGCATCATGAGCACTACAAAGTTCTCCCTTGATTGGTCTTGTTACTTTGCGTAGTTTTATTTTTATGACGGCTCTCCATCAATGTATGTTCATATTCAATTTTTACATTTATTAGTATTATTATTATACATTGTCAGTATATAAAAGTTAATTAATCATTTATGTTTTAATTGAGATGCAGGTGATGAAAGTACAAGAGTAGAAGGCAAATCAACTAATTGTTTTTCAAGAATGGTCAACCCGAATTATGGTGTTGCAATTTGAATAAACCAGTCAAATGCTATGTTTCTAAAGAAGCATGTGATGCTAGTTGTCCTTAATGATAATTTTTCAATAATAATAATGTTGATTCGAGAAAACATTGTGTTTTTTCTCAAATAGTACTCATGAGTTTCGTGTTGCTAGCTATGCTGATGTATAACTAAAATAAAGAAGTTGGTTATCATTAATAAAGTTTTATTTCAATTATTAATATGTACTTTATATCTAGATCATATTTATTTTACATATTTTATCTATTTGAAGTTAAAAATTTGTACACTATTTCTCGCGATGTCGAACTAAATATTCGTGGTACTCTTATCAAATATTTTTAATTGAAAGTGAAACTCAATATAACAATTCTAAATCTAATAATATAGAATTAATTCCATCTTAACTATTGGAAGTTAATTATTTCTTGTTACTTACCTCTGTTTGTAAAATTGAAGACAAAATGTTACCATTCTAAGGTTGTGCTAATCTTTTATTCATCAAGGCATATAAGAGTAAACTTCAATTACTATTTCTAGCTAACATATTAATGGTCTAAATAATTTGCTACTTAAATTTGATTCAACTTATTATGTAAATGGATGTATAATATGTGTATGATCATGTATAATTTATGTATACGAATTAGGAAAAATAAAAAGTGAATTTGACTGCCTATATGTATAAATATCCCGAAATATAAAGTTCACATCATATATCTAATTTATTCACAAAATATATTGGTACAACCTCAAATTGGGTCCGAAAGAATCAAATGAAATAAGACACTAAAATTCCTTCTTTTTTTTTTGTCTAGTATAGACGTGTATGTACATAGGACTTATTTTATTTATCAAATGATTAGTGAAAGAGGTAAATAATATTTAAAAAATCATGGAGTGATAAGACCCCATATAGCTTAGGTGCGTAATTGACAATTTCACTATAGATTTTAAGTATATTTTTACTACCCGTGATGGATAGCTTAGGTGCGTAATTGACAAGACAACTTGAAGATTGCAGTTTTATTCAGAGATTGGATTAGAGCGAAACGTAGAAGGTGTGGTAAACTAGAGATCTATGAAGAAGACGACTACAACTACAACGAAACCTTATCTGTGGGAGCAGGAAGCGACGTCGAACAATTTGACCAACAACCAATTCCAACAGAAGATCTTCAAGAGATTGTGAGGAAATTAGAAAGAGTATGTTGACAATGTAATTTTTTAATGCCAATTTTACTATGTGATTTGCAACTTTTAAACTACGAAACAAAGTTGTAATTTTGAAATTATATTACAAAAAAAAATCATATTTCTATTAAATAATATAAGAGACACAAAAAAGGCTTGGGATATTTTTATTCATTATCTTGTTCAATTATTTAAGTGTTTAAATATATACATTTTTAAATTAAGTGTCTAAAATAAATCCCCCAAATCCCACAACCCGACCCGATCGACCCATCTCGTCCCTCCAAATCTCGGCCCCTCTTCTGGCGGGATGTGTGATGGGACGGGACCTCTTCTCGTCCCGCCGGATCTTAATCCCAACCGACACCCCCGTCCCGCTAGAGCTCTTCCACCCAAACCCGCTGTCACGATCCGACCTCGGGCCCGCGACTGGTGCCCTACCTGGGCACCCTTACAGGTATACATCAGAGATAATCAACGGAACATACATAAACTTAGTCAAGAAATAAATAATAGGTTAGCCGATAAGGCTACATCCCTGGATATATACAAATCCAAAAGCAGTTACCTCATTTTTTTTTTTAAAAAGACCCACAAGATATGACTACAGACCTCTAAGAGTTTTGACATAACAACTGTGACGGGACAGGGCTCCGCCATACCCCTGAATGTACATAAATCTACAACTTCAGGGAACCGTACCAAAAGACAAAGCCTCCGGAGAAATGGAGCTTTCCAAGAACTGAACAGTGATCCCAAGAGTGCGGATCGAGTTACGTACCTCAACTCGCGGCATGGCATGACGCAAAGAGGTCAGTACAAAAATATGTACCAAGTATGTAAAACTGAAAGTACTGTAATTTATATGATAATAGTCTAAAATACAGCTGAAGACATGTATGATAACCAAATTAACAGTACACTGTGCCTTACCGAAGTGAAAGTAATGAAAGTCAGTTTTTACCTTGTACAGACTATTTCAACACATGAACAATAGTCACACCAGGGCTATGGACACCAGCCCTCAAATATCAAGGCATGCCCGTGGAATCCCTCATCACTGCCGACCGCTATAAGTGTAAAATATAACCATGTGACGCGCCTGTGGCATCCTACCTCACAGTCGGCGTACACACATCCAACATATATATATATATATCTCATGCCCGTGGAATTCCTCATCTCGGGTACATGACTTCATGGGGAGCTAATCCATGGGGTAATAATCGTATATAACATGCCCGTGGAATCCCTCATCTCGGGTACATGTCTTCATGGAGAGCTAATCCATGGAGTAATAATCGTATATAACATGCCCGTGGAATCCCTCATCTCGGGTACATGACTTCATGGGTAGCTAATCCATGGGGTAATAATCGTATATAACATGCAGTGGAATCCTCATCTCGGTACATGTCTTCACGAGAGCTAATCCATGGAGTAATAATCGTATATAACATGCCCGTGGAATCCCTCATCTCGGGTACATGTCTTCATGGAGAGCTAATCCATGGAGTTATAATCGTATATAACATGCCTGTGGAATTCCTCATCTCGGGTACATGTCTTCATGGAGAGCTAATTCATGGAGTAATAATCGTATATAACATGCCCGTGGAATCCCTCATCTCGAGTACATGTCTTCATGGAGAGCTAATCCACGGAGTAATAATCGTATATAACATGCCCGTGGAATCCCTCATCTCGCACATGTCTTGGAGAGCTAATCCATGGAGTAATAATCGTATATAACATGCGTGGAATCCTCATCTCGTGTACATGTCTTCATGGAGAGCTAATCCATGGAGTAATAATAACATCCGGGAATTTAACCCGCATCCTGGTCGCATGCCCCAGAATCCCTCATCGTATAAGCATGTCCAAGGATCAATCGCAATGGAAGCATACCCGTGGAATTCTCCATCACCGTCTGTACGTCCAGGTAAAGCCACAATAAGACAATGGAAGCATACCCGTGGAATCCTCCATCACTGTCAGTACGTCCAAGTAAACTCACAATAAGACAGCCGACCCTCCAACTGAGAGTCACGGCAGCGTAACAACATAATACTTGCACTCCAAGACTATCACAAACGAGTATAGGCAAGTTCATAAATTCTTTAGACTTTCATTAATATACAAAATGGATCTCATTTCATGACCTTAAGGCACTTTCATATCACATAACAAGTCCGGGAATTTAACCCAAAGTACTATGTACTTCTATTCTTTCAAAAGATCCCTTTTCACATAAAACCCCAAGATACTAACACCCGTAGTATCAAGGCTTATCTACATTTCAAACAAGTCACTACACTTTTAGATTTTTTTTTGGCTTCTAAATCAAGTGACCCTTACTAAGCTTTAAGCAATCGATGCCTTTAAATCAAATTGCCCTTCTTAATTTCGATTCTTTCATCTTTGTTTACCTTACTCGCGAAAACCATTCCTTTAACCTTCCATAAAGTTATTATAACCAACTTCCCATAAAGCCGTTATACTAACTTTATGCTCTAGAAACTAATACATCCTTATCCTTTCATAAAGCCGTCATAACTAACTTCCCATATAGCTGTTATAACTCTTTATGTCTTAGACAACTTCGTTCTTTTTATGACCAAGAGACTTATACTTTCAAACCGAGCTACACAACTTTCAAAATACTTCAAGTCTCTTAACTTTAGAAAACAAGTTTCTTATCTTTAGAATAGTTCCAGAACCAATACTTTCAAATCAAGTATTCCATACTTTTTCACATCAAGAAATCCTTGTCTACCTTATTAGAATAAACCATTCTTATAACCTTTCCTCAAGAACAAGTGAGTTAATTCTCTAACTCAGCCGACTAGGCATTCTTAAAACAAGTCAAGTATATAAAACGAATTTACTTCATTTAAATCACGTACGTCTACCGTACTATACAGTTATAACTACTCATGTTCAAGAGATAAGAAAGTTTCCACATACCTCCCCGGCTTAATCCACTCGCCAAGTCCAATATGCCGTCCGTCGTATGTCAACCTATAATGACCATAATACGTCTATTAGCTTCTAGCTTCAACGTAGAATATTCTAATTGTAAAGCCCCTTATTCTACGGAAAATTGGACAGCACTTCCTCTGTTTCTACGCATTTTCCACCTTTTTCAAGGCCCGAATTCAATAACCAAACGCCACATTTAAGGCTCAACCAAACAGCTAATCAAAGGGGATTACACGCCTAACTGGACGTGTAAAATTCTGCCCCACAATTCATAGTAAATAATCCAATTAGTTAAGGAAACTCCCCAGCTACAACATGCTCACATATCACCCTTTTCAAATCCTTTCAATTCAACTCGTTATTTCAACATGTTATATAAGTCATAACCAATTATAACAACGATATACCCTTCTATATATAACATGTAATGATTTTAGCTAACAACCGAATTGATTACAAATTTAGGGACTAACATGCCCATTTCTTAACTCTATAACATGAAATCTTCAATTAATAAGAAGGTGAAGAGTTTACCTCAATAAGCCCTCTTTTCGAAATTCTTCTTCACGTTAAAATCACCCACACGAACCCTCTACAAGCTTGCCAACATAATTCCTTCTTGTTGCCTTTCCAAAAAATATCATCACACCTAGGGTTTATCACTTTTTAGAGAGAAGAGAAGAGAATTTTCTTTGGGAGATACCTTTGCAAATGACCAAGTCTTCAAGACTTGGTCATAATATAAGGTCTTCGCTTGGTCAAAAAGATGGAAGGGACACTTGTCACCCTCCCATAGGCCTTTCACGAAATATCTTCTGATTTTTCCCCAATTTTCGCTAAAAATCCCGCCTCGGCGCAGCGGCGCTGCAGCCGGCGCCGCGGCGCTGCAACTTCAGAGAGGTTCAGGTCTTACGGCGTCGCGGCCCTGCAGCCGGCGCTGTGACGCCTGACTTGAATACTTTTCCCCCTCTTCTGCCAGCTGATCTTGCAACGTCCATAACTTCCTACTCCGATGTCCAATCGACGAGCGGTTTGTTACGTTGGAAACTAGACTCAACGAAATTCATACTAAACTTTTAAATCACCTAAAAACTCCTAATGAACTAGGAGATATACCGCTCCAAAGTTGACTGAAAATCTGTCTCCAACATTTTTGCCAACTTATCTTTCCAAGTTCAAACCTTAATTCCTTTCGTACGTTCTTATTTTATTCTCTTGAATTTACGGGGTGTAACACCCGCTCCGTCCCGCCTCGACCCGGCCCACTGATCAACCCTACTTTATAGCGGTTGAAAATACTTTTAATATAGTGTGATTGTTCAATTTGAGTCAAATTCACACATATTTTTAAAAGACCTCACACTTACACTATTACAAGTATTTGTACACCTTATATAGAGCTTGGCTTTATTTTTAGCTACCAATATAAAAAACAATCGCACATTCAGCAATAATGTTAAGCATACTACATAATTATAAATGTGATGAAACAGACTTGATTTTTTATGTGTCTTGTCCTCAAGTCCTCATTCTAGTCCAAATTGTGCCTTAATTGTTATTGGAAAAAATAATTCAAATTTATGAAAATAAATTGGTTCGGATTTGATATTTTAGTTATGTCTAGTTAGGATTTATGTAGAAATATATTTTTTGTTTTGAGTTAAAGTAGATTTCATATTATTATAGATAGGGATACTGCTAGCTATTTTCATATTGTGAAAAATTATGGAGGTTGTAAAAATTATTCATAGTATATATCAATGAAATATAGCCCTTCAATTGCTACTCACTTTAGCATATCAGCAGAAAGACATTCTTTTTTTCATGTTTTACCAAATATTAACTATTAATTCCCCAAATCATTTTTCAAGATTTTCTGAAATAATAATAGTCATGGTATTATAGTAAAATATGTACTACATTTATTATTATCGAAACACGCCTAAACTATAACGAATTTTCAATTACACATCTAAACTAAGCATGATCATATGAACCCCCTGAATTACTTTTAGTATTACATTTTACCCCCTTCACTAATTACTTAATAAATATTCATTTTGCATCCAAAACTAAAATACACCTTGCAATTAATTAGGTTGAACACTTTCACACTCCAAAATAATAAAACAAAACAGAAAGGAAATTTTAGGAAATGGATTAAACGATATTAATGAGGACTAACTAGTAAAAGGAAAACATATGAGTAATTTGAGGAAAAGAAATAAATTATAAAAATAAGAAATGAATTAGTAGGATATATTTAATTTTTTCCCAATTTTGTAGGCATGAAATAAGAAAAAGGTATCAAAATTTGGAAAACAAATAATAGAAATCTTGATCTTTAAGAGATTCAGCTCTCTTATGCCCAGAAATGTATGAATATATAAATTAGGAAATAACTTGATAAATTAATCATTGGTTTGTGTTAGTGATCAAAATCTAGTACTTTCAAAGGCTATATATTTTGAAAAATTTCATCAATATTTTTCATTATCTTTTGAGTTTCGAGCATCATGAGCACTACAAAGTTCTCCCTTCAGTCGGTCTTGTTACTTTGCGTAGTTTTATTTTTTATGACGGCTCTCCATCAATGTATGTTCATATTCAATTTTTACATTTATTAGTATTATTATTATTATACATTGTCAGTATATAAAAGTTAATTAATCATTTATGTTTTAATTGAGATGCAGGTGATGAAAGTACAAGAGTAGAAGGCAAATCAACTAATTGTTTTTCAAGAATCGGTCAACCCGAATTATGGTGTTGCAATTTGAATAAACCAGTCAAATGCTATGTTTCTAAAGAAGCATGTGATGCTAGTTGTCCTTAATGATAATTTTTCAATAATAATAATGTTGATTCGAGAAAACATTGTGTTTTTTCTCAAATAGTACTCATGAGTTTCGTGTTGCTAGCTATGCTGATGTATAACTAAAATAAAGAAGTTGGTTATCATTAATAAAGTTTTATTTCAATTATTAATATGTACTTTATATCTAGATCATATTTATTTTACATATTTTATCTATTTGAAGTTAAAAATTTGTACACTATTTCCCTCGCGATGTCAGAACTAAATATTCGTGGTACTCTATCATATATTCTTAATCGAAAGTGAAACTAAATATAACAATTCTAAATCTAATAATGTAGAATTAATTCCATCTTAACTATTGGAAGTTAATTATTTCTTGTTACTTACCTCTGTTTGTAAAATTGAAGACAAAATGTTACCATTCTAAGGTTGTGCTAATCTTTTATTCATCAAGGCATATAAGAGTAAACTTCAATTACTATTTCTAGCTAACATATTAATGGTCTAAATAATTTGCTACTTAAATTTGATTCAACTTATTATAAGCCGACAGATGTATAATATGTGTATGATCATGTATAATTTATGTATACGAATTAGGAAAAATAAAAAGTGAATTTGACTGCCTATATGTATAAATATCCCGAAATATAAAGTTCACATCATATATCTAATTTATTCACAAAATATATTGGTACAACCTCAAATTGGGTCCGAAAGAATCAAATGAAATAAGACACTAAAATTCCTTCTTTTTTTTTTGTCTAGTATAGACGTGTATGTACATAGGACTTATTTTATTTATCAAATGATTAGTGAAAGAGGTAAATAATATTTAAAAAATCATGGAGTGATAAGACCCCATATAGCTTAGGTGCGTAATTGACAATTTCACTATAGATTTTAAGTATATTTTTACTACCCGTGATGGATAGCTTAGGTGCGTAATTGACAAGACAACTTGAAGATTGCGCTTTTATTCAGAGATTGGATTAGAGCGAAACGTAGAAGGTGTGGTAAACTAGAGATCTATGAAGAAGACGACTACAACTACAACGAAACCTTATCTGTGGGAGCAGGAAGCGACGTCGAACAATTTGACCAACAACCAATTCCAATGTAAGATCTTCAAGAGATTGTGAGGAAATTAGAAAGAGTATGTTGACAATGTAATTTTTTAATGTCAATTTTACTATGTGATTTGCAACTTTTAAACTACTTAAACAAAGTTGTAATTTTGAAATTATATTACAAAAAAAAATCATATTTCTATTAAATAATATAAGAGACACAAAAAAGGCTTGGGATATTTTTATTCATTATCTTGTTCAATTATTTAAGTGTTTAAATATATACATTTTTAAATTAAGTGTCTAAAATAAATCCCCCAAATCCCACAACCCGAGCCGATCGACCCATCTCGTCCCTCCAAATCTCGGCCCCTCTTCTGGCGGGATGTGTGATGGGACGGGACCTCTTCTCGTCCCGCCGGATCTTAATCCCAACCGACACCCCCGTCCCGCTAGAGCTCTTCCACTAAACCCAGTCACGATCCGACCTCGGGCATGATCGTGCCCTACCTGGGCACCCTTACAGGTATACATCAGAGATAATCAGCGGAACATACATAAACTTAGTCAAGAAATAAATAATAGGTTAGCCGATAAGGCTACATCCCTGGATATATACAAATCCAAAAGCAGTTACCTCATTTTTTTTTTTAAAAAGACCCACAAGATATGACTACAGACCTCTAAGAGTTTTGACATAACAAATGTGACGGGACAGGGCTCCGTCATACCCCTGAATGTACATAAATCTACAACTTCAGGGAACCGTACCAAAAGACAAAGCCTCCGGAGAAATGGAGCTTTCCAAGAACTGAACAGTGATCCCAAGAGTGCGGATCAGCAAGCTATGTACCTCAACCTGCGGCATGAACGCAGCCCCCCGAAGGAGGTCAGTACAAAAATATGTACCAAGTATGTAAAACTGAAAGTACTGTAATTTAAATGATAATAGTCTAAAATACAGCTGAAGACATGTATGATAACCAAATTAACAGTACACTGTGCCTTACCGAAGTGAAAGTAATGAAAGTCAGTTTTTACTTATGCACTATTTCAACACATGAACAATAGTCACACCAGGGCTATGGACACCAGCCCTCAAATATCAAGGCATGCCCGTGGAATCCCTCATCACTGCCGACCGCTATAAGTGTAAAATATAACCATGTGACGCGCCTGTGGCATCCTGGCGTACATCGTACCTCACATATATATATATATATATATATATATATATCTCATGCCCGTGGAATTCCTCATCTCGGGTACATGACTTCATGGGGAGCTAATCCATGGGGTAATAATCGTATATAACATGCCCGTGGAATCCCTCATCTCGGGTACATGTCTTCATGGAGAGCTAATCCATGGAGTAATAATCGTATATAACATGCCCGTGGAATCCCTCATCTCGGGTACATGACTTCATGGGTAGCTAATCCACGGAGTAATAATCGTATATAACATGCCCGTGGAATCCCTCATCTCGGGTACATGTCTTCACGGAGAGCTAATCCATGGAGTAATAATCGTATATAACATGCCCGTGGAATCCCTCATCTCGGGTACATGTCTTCACGGAGAGCTAATCCATGGAGTTATAATCGTATATAACATGCCTGTGGAATTCCTCATCTCGGGTACATGTCTTCATGGAGAGCTAATTCATGGAGTAATAATCGTATATAACATGCCCGTGGAATCCCTCATCTCGAGTACATGTCTTCATGGAGAGCTAATCCACGGAGTAATAATCGTATATAACATGCCCGTGGAATCCCTCATCTCGGGTACATGTCTTCACGGAGAGCTAATCCATGGAGTAATAATCGTATATAACATGCCCGTGGAATCCCTCATCTCGGGTACATGTCTTCACGGAGAGCTAATCCATGGAGTAATAATAACATCCGGGAATTTAACCCGCATCCTGGTCGCATGCCCCAGAATCCCTCATCGTATAAGCATGTCCAAGGATCAATCGCAATGGAAGCATACCCGTGGAATTCTCCATCACCGTCTGTACGTCCAGGTAAACCCACAATAAGACAATGGAAGCATACCCGTGGAATCCTCCATCACTGTCGGTACGTCCAAGTAAGCTCACAATAAGACAGCCGACCCTCCAACTAAGAGTCACGGCAGCGTAACAACATAATACTTGCACTCCAAGGCTATCACAAACGAGTATAGGCAAGTTCATAAATTCTTTAGACTTTCATTAATATACAAAATGGATCTCATTTCATGACCTTAAGGCACTTTCATATCACATAACAAGTCCGGGAATTTAACCCAAAGTACTATGTACTTCTATTCTTTCAAAAGATCCCTTTTCACATAAAACCCCAAGATACTAACACCCGTAGTATCAAGGCTTATCTACATTTCAAACAAGTCACTACACTTTTAGATTTTTTTTTGGCTTCTAAATCAAGTGACCCTTACTAAGCTTTAAGCAATCGATGCCTTTAAATCAAATTGCCCTTCTTAATTTCGATTCTTTCATCTTTGTTTACCTTACTCGCGAAAACCATTCCTTTAACCTTCCATAAAGTTATTATAACCAACTTCCCATAAAGCCGTTATACTAACTTTATGCTCTAGAAACTAATACATCCTTATCCTTTCATAAAGCCGTCATAACTAACTTCCCATATAGCTGTTATAACTCTTTATGTCTTAGACAACTTCGTTCTTTTTATGACCAAGAGACTTATACTTTCAAACCGAGCTACACAACTTTCAAAATACTTCAAGTCTCTTAACTTTAGAAAACAAGTTTCTTATCTTTAGAATAGTTCCAGAACCAATACTTTCAAATCAAGTATTCCATACTTTTTCACATCAAGAAATCCTTGTCTACCTTATTAGAATAAACCATTCTTATAACCTTTCCTCAAGAACAAGTGAGTTAATTCTCTAACTCAACCGACTAGGCATTCTTAAAACAAGTCAAGTATATAAAACGAATTTACTTCATTTAAATCACGTACGTCTACCGTACTATACAGTTATAACTACTCATGTTCAAGAGATAAGAAAGTTTCCACATACCTCCCCGGCTTAATCCACTCGCCAAGTCCAATATGCCGTCCGTCGTATGTCAACCTATAATGACCATAATACGTCTATTAGCTTCTAGCTTCAACGTAGAATATTCTAATTGTAAAGCCCCTTATTCTACGGAAAATTGACAGACTTCCTCTGTTTCTACGCATTTTCCACCTTTTTCAAGGCCCGAATTCAATAACCAAACGCCACATTTAAGGCTCAACCAAACAGCTAATCAAAGGGGATTACACGCCTAACTGGACGTGTAAAATTCTGCCCCACAATTCATAGTAAATAATCCAATTAGTTAAGGAAACTCCCCAGCTACAACATGCTCACATATCACCCTTTTCAAATCCTTTCAATTCAACTCGTTATTTCAACATGTTATATAAGTCATAACCAATTATAACAACGATATACCCTTCTATATATAACATGTAATGATTTTAGCTAACAACCGAATTGATTACAAATTTAGGGACTAACATGCCCATTTCTTAACTCTATAACATGAAATCTTCAATTAATAAGAAGGTGAAGAGTTTACCTCAATAAGCCCTCTTTTCGAAATTCTTCTTCACGTTAAAATCACCCACACGAACCCTCTACAAGCTTGCCAACATAATTCCTTCTTGTTGCCTTTCCAAAAAATCTCATCACACCTAGGGTTTATCACTTTTTAGAGAGAAGAGAAGAGAATTTTCTTTGGGAGATACCTTTGCAAATGACCAAGTCTTCAAGACTTGGTCATAATATAAGGTCTTCGCTTGGTCAAAAAGATGGAAGGGACACTTGTCACCCTCCCATAGGCCTTTCACGAAATATCTTTTGATTTTTCCCCAATTTTCGCTAAAAATCCCGCCTCGGCGCGGTAGCTGCAGCCGCGCTTACAACTCGAGAGGTTCAGTCTTACGGCGTCGCTGCCTATGCCGGCGACGTGACGCACGACTTGAATACTTTTCCCTCTTACGCGGTGATCTTGCAACGTCCATAACTTCCTACTCCGATGTCCAATCGACGAGCGGTTTGTTACGTTGGAAACTAGACTCAATAAACTTTTAAATCACCTAAAAACTCCTAATGAACTAGGAGATATACCGCTCCAAAGTTGACTGAAAATCTGTCTCCAACATTTTTGCCAACTTATCTTTCCAAGTTCAAACCTTAATTCCTTTCGTACGTTCTTATTTTATTCTCTTGAATTTACGGGGTGTAACACCCGCTCCGTCCCGCCTCGACCCGGCCCACTGATCAACCCTACTTTATAGCGGTTGAAAATACTTTTAATATAGTGTGATTGTTCAATTTGAGTCAAATTCACACATATTTTTAAAAGACCTCACACTTACACTATTACAAGTATTTGTACACCTTATATAGAGCTTGGCTTTATTTTTAGCTACCAATATAAAAAACAATCGCACATTCAGCAATAATGTTAAGCATACTACATAATTATAAATGTGATGAAACAGACTTGATTTTTTATGTGTCTTGTCCTCAAGTCCTCATTCTAGTCCAAATTGTGCCTTAATTGTTATTGGAAAAAATAATTCAAATTTATGAAAATAAATTGGTTCGAATTTGATATTTTAGTTATGTCTAGTTAGGATTTACAGTCAAATTTATGTAGAAATATATTTTTTGTTTTGAGTTAAAGTAGATTTCATATTATTATAGATAGGGATACTGCTAGCTATTTTCATATTGTGAAAAATTATGGAGGTTGTAAAAATTATTCATAGTATATATCAATGAAATATAGCCCTTCAATTGCTACTCACTTTAGCATATCAGGAGAAAGACATTCTTTTTTTCATGTTTTACCAAATATTAACTATTAATTCCCCAAATCATTTTTCAAGATTTTCTGAAATAATAATAGTCATGGTATTATAGTAAAATATGTACTACATTTATTATTATCGAAACACGCCTAAACTATAACGAATTTTCAATTACACATCTAAACTAAGCATGATCATATGAACCCCCTGAATTACTTTTAGTATTACATTTTACCCCCTTCACTAATTACTTAATAAATATTCATTTTGCATCCAAAACTAAAATACACCTTGCAATTAATTAGGTTGAACACTTTCACACTCCAAAATAATAAAACAAAACAGAAAGGAAATTTTAGGAAATGGATTAAACGATATTAATGAGGACTAACTAGTAAAAGGAAAACATATGAGTAATTTGAGGAAAAGAAATAAATTATAAAAATAAGAAATGAATTAGTAGGATATATTTAATTTTTTCCCAATTTTGTAGGCATGAAATAAGAAAAAGGTATCAAAATTTGGAAAACAAATAATAGAAATCTTGATCTTTAAGAGATTCAGCTCTCTTATGCCCAGAAATGTATGAATATATAAATTAGGAAATAACTTGATAAATTAATCATTGGTTTGTGTTAGTGATCAAAATCTAGTACTTTCAAAGGCTATATATTTTGAAAAATTTCATCAATATTTTTCATTATCTTTTGAGTTTCGAGCATTATGAGCACTACAAAGTTCTCCCTTCAGTCGGTCTTGTTACTTTGCGTAGTTTTATTTTTTATGACGGCTCTCCATCAATGTATGTTCATATTCAATTTTTACATTTATTAGTATTATTATTATACATTGTCAAGATATAAAAGTTAATTAATCATTTATGTTTTAATTGAGATGCGGTGATGAAAGTACAAGAGTAGAAGGCAAATCAACTAATTGTTTTTCATGGCGGTCAACCCGAATTATGGTGTTGCAATTTGAATAAACCAGTCAAATGCTATGTTTCTAAAGAAGCATGTGATGCTAGTTGTCCTTAATGATAATTTTTCAATAATAATAATGTTGATTCGAGAAAACATTGTGTTTTTTCTCAAATAGTACTCATGAGTTTCGTGTTGCTAGCTATGCTGATGTATAACTAAAATAAAGAAGTTGGTTATCATTAATAAAGTTTTATTTCAATTATTAATATGTACTTTATATCTAGATCATATTTATTTTACATATTTTATCTATTTGAAGTTAAAAATTTGTACACTATTTCCCTCGCGATGTCAGAACTAAATATTCGTGGTACTCTATCATATATTCTTAATCGAAAGTGAAACTAAATATAACAATTCTAAATCTAATAATGTAGAATTAATTCCATCTTAACTATTGGAAGTTAATTATTTCTTGTTACTTACCTCTGTTTGTAAAATTGAAGACAAAATGTTACCATTCTAAGGTTGTGCTAATCTTTTATTCATCAAGGCATATAAGAGTAAACTTCAATTACTATTTCTAGCTAACATATTAATGGTCTAAATAATTTGCTACTTAAATTTGATTCAACTTATTATAAGCCGACAGATGTATAATATGTGTATGATCATGTATAATTTATGTATACGAATTAGGAAAAATAAAAAGTGAATTTGACTGCCTATATGTATAAATATCCCGAAATATAAAGTTCACATCATATATCTAATTTATTCACAAAATATATTGGTACAACCTCAAATTGGGTCCGAAAGAATCAAATGAAATAAGACACTAAAATTCCTTCTTTTTTTTTTGTCTAGTATAGACGTGTATGTACATAGGACTTATTTTATTTATCAAATGATTAGTGAAAGAGGTAAATAATATTTAAAAAATCATGGAGTGATAAGACCCCATATAGCTTAGGTGCGTAATTGACAATTTCACTATAGATTTTAAGTATATTTTTATGTCGTATCTCAAAATTTTATAACCAAACACTAATTTAAAAAATCTCTAATTTTAATTCAAAAAAAATAAGGTTTTAATTGAATTGAAGCTTCATAAAAATTAGGGATAAAGCATCGAAACACACGTAAACTATAACGAATTTCAATTACACATCTAAATGATCCAGCATCTTATGTGTATACATACTCTTATTCATACGTTCATCCACAATTAAAATACAGCTTGCAATTAATTAGGTTGAATACTTTCACACACCAAAATAATAAAACAAAATAGAAAGGAAATTTTAGGAAATGGATTAAACGACATTAATGAGGGCCAAGTAGTAAAAGGAAATAAAAAGTAATTTTAGGAATGAAATAAATTATAATATGAGGAATGAATTAGTAGGATATATTTATTTTTCCCCCAATTTAGTAGGCATGAAATAAGAAAAAGGTATCAAAATTTGAATAATAAACTGCTTTTAGAATCAGTTATGGGCACTTCGAGTTCTTAGTAATGTCATTCGGGCTCACAAATGCGCAGACAACATTTATGAATATGATGAACAACGTGTTTCACATGTTTCTGGATGTATTTGTGATAGTATTTATAGATGATATTCTGGCTTACTCTCACTCGGAGGCGAAACATGTGGATCATTTGCGGATAGTACTACAGACGCTCCGAGATCATAAGTTATATGTAAAACTCTCTAAGTGTGAGTTTTGACTAAATTCAGTGGCTTTCCTTAGTCATATAGTGTCAAATGAATGTATAAGAGTTGACACTCAGAAGATTGAAGTAGTGAAGAATTGGTCGAGGTCTACTACTCAAGTAGAGGTTCGTAGCTTTATGGGCCTACCCTGCTATTATAGGAGGTTTGTAGAAGGGTTTTTACCATATCAACACCATTAACAAAATTGACACAAAAGGCCATAAAGTTCCAGTGGTCCGATGCCTTTGAGCAGAGCCTTCAAGAGTTAAAAGACAAACTAACATCGGCACCAGTCCTTACTTTCCCAAAGGGTCCATAAGGCTACGTTGTGTATTGTGATGCCTCAGGAGCAGTTTTAGGATGCGTGCTAATGCAACCTGGTAAAGTGATTACCTATGCGTCAAGGTAATTAAGGAAGCATAAGAAAAACTATCTGATGCGCGATTTGGAGTTGGCCACTGTGGTTTATGCACCGAAAATTTGGCGGCACTATTTGTATGGTATTCATGTTGACATTTTCACGGATCATAAAAGTCTGCAATACATATTTAAACAGGAAGAGTTGAACTTGAGACAAAGGAGGTGGCTTGAATTATTGAAGGATTATGATGTAGACATCTTATACCATCCCGGTAAATCTAATGTTGTAGCAGACACACTCAATCGTAAGTCGATGGTCAGCTCGATGCCGGTGCATGTCGAGAGGAAGGAATTAGTAAGAGAGTTTCATCAGTTAGATAGTTTGGGAGTCCGACTAATGGATTTGGAGGATGGTAGTTTTGTGATTCAGAATATGTCACAGTCGTCCCTCAAATCGGAAGTTAAGGAACGTCAGTGGGAAGACACATGTTTGGAAAAAATCTGAAAGAGCATTCAACAAAAAAAGACTACAACCTTTCAGATTGACGAACATGGGGTCCTCAGGCACCAGGGACGTTTATGTGTTTCAAATGTAAGGGGGTAAGAGACAAAATTATGATAGAGGTCCATTTCTCACGATATTCTATTTACCTTGGATCTACTATATTATCTTAAGAGTATCTATTGGTGGAACGACATGAAGAGAAGCATTGCAGAGTTTGTAGCTTAGTGTCCTAATTGTCAGCAAGTAAAAATAGAGCACCAAAAGCCAGACGGCTTGACTCAGACCATTGAGATTCCGATGTAGAAATAGAAAATGATTAATATGGATTTCATTACAGGGTTACTTCGTACTTATCATACGTTTGATTCTATTTGGGTGATTGTTGATAGACTGACCAAATCAGCTCATTTCCTGGCGGTCAAAATTACCTACACACTCGAGGACTACGTGAATGAGATTGTTCGCCTTCATGGTGTGCCTATCTCTATTATATCTAACCAAGGTGTGCAGTTCACAGCTAACTTCTGGAAATCATTTCAAAAAGGTTTGGGAACCCAAGTTAATCTTAGCACATCTTTCCACCCTAGACAGATGGGCAGGCCAAGCGTACAATTCAGACGCTCGAGGACATGTTGCGAGCTTGTGTATTTGACTTTAAAAGAAGTTGGGATGATCATTGTAACATCCCATATTTTCGGGTAATTATGGAACACATAAAAATTGGCAATCAGACCCGGACCCCGAAAAAATTTATGTTGTACTTGTGTATACTAATAATGAAATTAGTATATAAAAGGTGTTAGCTCGATTTCCAATTGCTCACGCAAGTGTACGTATCGTTACAAGTAATATAGTCTGGTAAGACCGAATATCGTCCTCAGAGACTAGTTTTTAATTATCGAACATCTATTCTAGGTTATATATTTGGCAAACGATAAGTTGATTTGATTTTTATCTAACACTAGTAGAGTAATTTCAAGAATTAAACTAAATTATTGAGGTTTAATCAGTTATAAAGGAATTATGGCTTCCAATATCCTCAACTATCCACTCTTTTCAATCCTTAATGCAACTAAAATGACTTCTTCTACGTTAAGATAGCGGTTAACTAGACTGTCTTATATTCCGGTTATGATATATAATCGCTCAACCCTAGTGCAGAAACCTTCTATATTTCTATGATAAGTTTTACCACATAGGAGGATTAAGAACAATAACCTATAATGCTACACAAGTATTAGGATACTTTCGTCCGCGATTTTAACCTATGTCTATTCAATTACATCATATCCAAATCTCACCTCTCGGTTCTTGATTCGAAATCATATAGATTATGATAATTAGTGATCAATTAACTATCAAACATTCATATCAATATTGAATAAATCTTAATCAAGTGAAGAAGAAATCAAACTAATGCATTAATTCATGAAAGAGAGTTTCAAGCGATTCAATAGGAAAACTCTAATAAAGTGTTTAGCTCTTAGCCATAGACATGATAAGAACTAATACAAATTCAAACATGAACTGAATGAAAATAAAGGAAAGAAAAGTACTTAGAACTAATGTCTCCAATTGTAGCCGTCAAACATTGTGTTGTGTTATGTGAGATGATATGTCATAGAATAATCCCTAAAATATGTCTCAAGGGTTTATATATGTTGTCAAAAACGTGTGTCTTGGACTCTTTTTCCTCTCGCCAATTCTATTTCGGACTGGAAATTCCCGCATCGGCAGATCTTGTAGAATGGCAGTGGTGCCAAAAATCGCGCTTCTCGATAATTATGGCACCGTGATCCTGCGATCCGCCGCGATTACGTAGTCTTTCGTCCTGATCTGCCAACTTTCGTCCTTTTTGCTTCGGGAGATCTTTTTCTGTCTTTTCTGCCCACTTTTAGCTTATTTTTGTCATTTTTTCATTTAAAATCGCTGTGACTCAAAATAAAGAAAAACAACCCTAACAAGATACTTATTTAAACTAAAATGGGAAAAATACTAACTAAAAATGACTCAAAAGTGTATACAAAATACGCCTAACATACCCTCAAACTTAACCTTTGCTCGCCCTCGAGTAAAGATCAAAACAAAATCAAATAAACAAAAAAAACAAAAAGACTCAACGACTCAAATCAAGCAACTGCACAAGGTTACTTAGAAAAGCATGAATGTTAGTTGGGATAATATGCTGGATCATATATAGCATGAATATAGCAATCTAGAATTTCAAGTCAGATATTTCGCAAATTCATTTCAATCATAATCAATGGAAGCATGAACACATACCCTATACATGTCAATTTCGTTCCATTTTTTCCAAAGACCTATAGGTCTGTTTACTTGCTATTCTTAACTAATCATAGACATAAAATTTAGAGATCTTCTGGACTTTTCAGGGTTGTAATGTAGGTTTAGGCAGGGGTAGGTAAGAGTAGGCATTTAGGCTTAATTTACGCACCATATGCGTTTTTCTCATTCAATCATTTTGTCCTTCTTTCTGATATTCTTTTCAGTTCATACCTATCGTTCTCCTCTTCTCTTTTTGAGAGCATGAAACACATTCTCATATGCACCCCCAAACTTATGCTTTTACATCTTTTTCACTGGGGTGCATCAATTTTTCACTCTCTTTTCGTATTTCTTTTTCACACTTCTTTTATCCCAATTTTTCAATTACTGCTTATGGCACATAAGAGAATCACAGGGTGTCAAAGAAATAACTTATTTTAGGCCCAAAGGGGCTGACAAAGGATGCAATTTATTGTAAGGTAGGTATTAAATGGTAAGAAGGGATAACAAAGAAATGTCTGAATTATCTTCCTAAATATGTACATCTTAACTATTTCGCCTCAAATAACAAGCAAGCAAATTTCATAGACATTTTTCAATCATTCTTTCCACAATGACAACACATATGCTAAGCACAAATATCTCAAATAATTAGATTTTTCATGAATTTTTGGCATATCTAACTTAAGCACACACATTTTAGCTTCTAATTCCATTACATTATCCCACTTAATTCACTAGACGTTTCAAGCATTACAGCATGCATGATCATAATTATAAAAAAAATTGACTCATATAAGATACAAAAACACAATAAAAAAACTCAAAAACAGGCACACAAAAATAAAAATAAGAAAGAACCCTCCTCCAAACTTAAACGACACATTGTCCCAAATGTGTAAAGACTCAAAAATAATAAAGGGACGACTTACAGACATACAACGGCTCAAAATGGTGGGGGTGGCGGCGGATGTTGCATTGACCATTTGGTGAACATGGAACTTAAACTATCAACATGTTGGGTCATGTGTTGATGGTCTTTGTTATACCCCGTAGTTCTGACCCTACGTATGGAAACGTACGAAAGTATGAAAGACTTAAAATTTCCGAAGGACAGGTTGACGGGTCGTTCCGGACGGTTTTTAGTCAACTTTGAGGCGGGTTATGACCCGATTCGTTGAGAGTTCCTAAGTATTTTAAAGGCCTAGGACGTAGTTCGTTGAGTCTTGATTCCAACGCAACCAACCGCTAAATCGATAGGGCGTCGGGTAGAAAGTTATGAGAGTTACAAGTTCAGCGATCGGGCGTAAATGCGTTCGAGCAAAGCGGCGGGCGCGGCGCCGTATGCGAGGCGGCGCCTAAAATCGAGAGGTCGCAGGTTGCAGCGCGGTGCAGATGCAGCGCGCGCGAAAGTTGAGAGCTGCGGAGGTTTAAGGCGAGGAATTTGGGCGGAAAAACTTAGAAAATCTGATTTTTGTTTTAAAAGAGACCATGGGAGGGTGACAAGTGTCCCCCCCCATCTGATTTTCTGTTGCATGCAATATATTGACCAAGACTTGGTCATTGTCTATCTTTCATCTTCTCTCTCTCTCTCTCAAATTGCTCCCTTCAAAACCTTAGAAAAATCGAAAGTTAAGAACAAGAAAAGGAAGCTTGTAGCTAGCTTGTTGGCATTGTTGTGGTAGTGTTCTTGGCAAGGAAGCTAGCAATATTTGGAATAAGTTTTGGCTAAAACTTTAAGGTAACATTTCTTCCTTTAAACTTAGTTCTAGTGTTGCATGCTTAGAAAGCAAGATCTTGTGGTAGTAAAATAATGCACTTAGAGTCTTTGCATGCAAGTAAATGTGGTTTGGATATGAAGAATGGGTTAAGAAGAACAAATGAGCTTGTTGTAGCCTAAAAACTACCTTAGAATTGTTAAGTGATTTGTTGTAAACTTATGAGGCAGAAATTTTGGGTGTGAAATCCCCTTTGAATTGTTGGATTGATTGAGCCTAAAATGTGGTGTTTTGATGATAATTTCGGCCTTGAGAAAGGTGGCAAAGTGAGTAGAAACAAAGGAAATCTTGCCGATTTTTCCTAGAATTTAGTGACTTTGAACTTGGATTGTTCTACATTAAGATTAGAGGTTAATAAACGTATCATGACTATTATAGGTTGAAATATTACTTGCGGTAGTTTGGACTTGGCAAGTGGATTGACCAAAGAGGTATGTGAAGCTTTCCTATCTCTTGAGCATGAATAGATGAAACTATGTAGTACGGTGAGCGTCTGAGATTTGGTGTTCTTACTTGTTTTGAGTATAAAATGACTTTTCGTTTTAGAACGTATAAGTCCTTGGTTAAGGAAAAGTATGATTTTTACTAAAGTATAGAGTTAATATAACATCTTTATGGGAAGTTGGTCTATTAGCTTCATAAAAGGTTAATGAGAAGGGATTTACTCTAAGTAAGATAATTATATGAAGAGGCAAATTGATTTAAAGGCATCAATTGCCCAAAGGCTTTTATGTATAAAGAAGAGTCACTTTTGAAAGAGTTGAAGTATGTAGTACTTGGGTTAAATTCCCGGTGTTCTTTTATTAAAGATATGGTTAAGTGCCTTAAGTAAACTAAAATGAGAGAGTATGTGAACAAGACTAAAAAGAAGTTATAAGTTTTCTTAACTTATTATTATTATGATATGATGAGTTTGTGATAGGGTAAGAGTATATGCGAGGCAAGCCCCAAGATCGTCATACCACCTCCTTGATGTAAGAGTATGTCGAGGCCAGCCCCAAGATCGTCATACCATACGCCGGTGTAGAGTATATCGAGGCGGATCCAGATCGTTATACCATCCGCACGATATAAGAGTATATCGAGGCAAGCCCAAGATCGTTATACCATCCGCTCGGTGTAAGAGTATATCGAGTCTGACCCAAGATCGTTATACCATCATTTGAGGTAAGAGTATATCGGGGAAAGTCCCAAGATCGTTATACCACATTAGTGGATTTGCTACCCATGATGCGAGGAATACCTCATGCGAGTCCTTATGGGCTCATGCGGGTGAAATAGTCCCAGGAGTAGGATGGTTTCTTTTTGATACTACGGGCGAGGTACCCTGTTTTGATCATGAGCCTCCTATTTTATGCAGTATTATATATGTATATATACTTGTCACTCTCATTGTTAGTAAGGCACAGTAAAAGGTATTTTATTGTCTTCCATGACTCCAGCTTGCTTTTAGACTTATGATATCATATTACGATATTTTCCCGACTTTACATACTTGGTACATATTGTATCGACCCCTTCCCGGGGCTGCGTTAAATGCGGTAAGGGTAAGCGATTGAGGATCCTCGTTCTTAGGATCACTATTCGGTGTCGAAGCTCCATTCCTCGGAAGCTTATTTATTGGTATGGATATTCACGATCATAGGTATTTTGTACATCCGGGTATGGCGGGGCCTGTCCGCCACGATTGTTATCTTTAAGTGCATGGCCACCTATATATTTTGGGCAATAAGAACCAGTTGTAATATAAATACTTTGTTTAGGTATGTTTATGGAAGGCAGCCTTATCGGCTGGCCAGTTATGTTTTACCCTTTTTATGAAGTTATGTGTTGTGTTATGTTCATTGCTATTCTCGACATATACCGAGGTACCCTGAGGTACTAGTCGCGGCCGGGTCGGTCGTGACAAAAGTGGTATCGAGCGATTAGTCCTCGGAAAGTGTCCTGAGGCATCGTGTCTAGTAGAGTCTTGATTATCGGTGTGTCGTGCACCACATCTATAATCAGGAGGCTGCAGGATATTTAGGATTGGTTTCCATTCTTTCACTCTAAGATCGTGCAATAGAGCTGAGTTATAGGTTGAATCTCCCGATGTTTTCCTTTATGTATCGATTATGCCTCCATGAGGCAACCGCGGCCCGAGAAGGGCAAGGCGGTGAGGTCGCTAGTGGGACGCGTAGAATCACTAGTGCACAGGACCAATCCTTAACAGAGATGATGTTTAGGGCGGCTAGTTACACGTCGTCGCCCGACCTCAGCAGTTCGAGGCGTGGACGCGGCCTCACGAGACAGCGATGCGGAGCCTCGGCTCCGAGTCACGAGATTATAGAGCAGTTGATTCTTGACCAGCGTAGTGGCGGCGGCGCGAGGAAGCGGCGGCAACCGGCCAGAGCCGATTTCACGGATTCGGGATTTCTGGGTTGTCACCCACCGAGTTCTATGGTTCGAGATTCGATGAGGATCGCGAGGAGTTTGTCAAGCGATTCTGACGGACCATGCAGGTTCTTAGGGCATCGAATCGAGTGCATTACACTAGCTTCTAGGTTCGCGATATTGCGTTGAACTGGTTTGAGTCATGGGTATTGTCGAGGGGTGATGATGCTCTTCCGGTGATTGGGAGGAGTTCACGAGGCGTTCTAGACCACTTCTTGCCTCCCGAGGTGAGAGAGCCCGCGTAGATAGGTTCTTGACCTTGAGGCGGGGCGGGAGGACTATCGGGAGTACACAGAGTTTGACTCCTTGGCGGATATGCACACATTGTAGGCGATATGGCGAGCGGGGTTCATAGATACGTGATGGGGCTAGACGTCACATGATTCGCTGCTTAGGAGTGGCACTTCAGCCGAGGATGGATATTGCGGAGATGCGAGCATACGCTGCGAGGATCGAGGCGAGAGCGGGATCGGCTAGATTTGGGCGGCCAAGAGGCGTGACATCGGGTTCTGAGCGATTTCGGCGGGCGGCCTAACTAGGTCCACCTTCCGGCCAGCTCGAGTGCTCCTTCCAGTTTTACGGGAGGTCGTCGCGAGGTTATTCGGGGCAGTCGTGGCTCGGGGCGTCGAGTTTTCGGGGAGGCGGTCGAGACCACCTACCTCTCGGTGCGTTCGATCGGTAGGTCTCATCCGGCGAGTGCCGTATGGGTTCGAGATCATGTTACTTTGTGGCGCAGGCCATCCAAGAAGGATTGTCCGCCGGCGGCGGAGCATTACGGTTCACCGACGGGTCATTCGGATCTTCATCTTCGATGGTTAGACGCCCGAGGCGTGGTACTTATGGGCAGAGGTCGTGGTAGGGGTTCCAGTTCTAGCGGTCCTCAGAACCGCATCTATGCTATGTCCAGTCGACAGGACCAGGAGGCGTCGCCAGATGTCGTCACAGGTACATTATTGGTTTCTTGCTGTGATGTATATGCTTTGATAGATCCAGGTTCTACCTTGTCCTACATATCTCCTCATATTGCCAGTAGAATAGGGATAGAGCCCGAGTCCATAAGACCTTTTGAGGTGGCTACGCCGAGGTGATTCGATGGTAGCCGGCGAGTGTATAAGGCTTGTCCTGTGACTATAGATAGCCGTCAGACTCTAGCCGACTTGATAGAGTTGGATATGACAGACTTTGATGTGATTATGGGTATGGATTGGCTAGCATCTTGCTATGCCAACGTGGACTGTAGGGAGAGATTAGTTCGGTTCAGTTTCCGAGCCTGTTATCGAGTGGAAGGAATCTCGCCGGCGGTAAGTTTATTTCTTACCTCAAGGCTAGGAAGATGGTGCGAAAGGGTATATCTACCATATGGTTCGGGTATTCGACATCGAGGTGAGGTACCGCACCTTGATCGATTCGGCCGTTAGAGGGTTTCCAGACGTATTCCCAGATGAGCTTCCGGGTATCCCTCCCGAAAGGGAGATTGAGTTTTGCATTGATTTGGCGCCGATACTCGGGCCGATATCTATTCCGCCATACGATGGCACCCGCCGAAGGAGTTGAAGGACCACTGAAAGATTTCTTTGGAGAAAGGCTTTATTAGGCCAAGTGTTTCTCCTTGGGAGCACCAGTGTTATTTGTAAAGAAGAAGGATGGACGCCGCAGATGTGTATTGATTACGGTGAACAAGGTAACTATCAAGAATAGATATCCTCCCGTGATTGACGATTTGTTTGACCGCACGAGGTGCAAAGTGTTTTTCAAGATAGACCTACGGTGCGTTATCATCAGTGCACGAGTTAGAGAGGTAGATATCCCAAAGATCGCATTCAGACCGTGTATGGGCACTATGAGTTCGAGGTGATGTCTTTCGGTTGACCAACGCGGCAGATTCATGGATTTGATGAATAGGTGTTCGAGCCATTCTTGGATATGTTCGTTATAGTGTTTATTGATGATATCTTGGTGTATTCGCGCACAGAGCGGAGCATACTGATCATTTGAGGACGGTATGAGTCCTCCGAGACCGGCGATTGTATGCCAAGTTCTCGGTGCGAGTTAGCCGGGCGTCGATGGCTTTCTTAGGGCATGTTATCGGGCCGATGGTATTCGGGTTGATACAAAGAAAGATTGAAGCAGTCAAGACTTGGCCTAGACCCACTACACCGGCAGTGGCTTTTGGCCTCAGTTATTATCTGAGGTTTGTGGAGAAGTTTGCTTCTATTTCAAAGCTGACTAAGTCGACTCGAAGGCTATGTTCCGTGGACGGATACTTGTGAGGAAAGTTTTGATTGCTAAAGGAGAAGTTGACAACCGCCCAGCTTCTTACTCTTCAGAGGGCTTAGATGGATATGTGGTTTATCAGGACGCCAGTGTCGGGCTTGGAGTGCGTCTGATGCAAAGACGGCAAGGTTATAGCTTATGCATCCCGGCTTAGGAAACATGAGAAGAACTATCCCACACATGACTTGGAGTCGGCGGTGATTCATGCCTTAAAGATGCGAGACATTATTTATATGGAGTTCATGTGGACATTTACATCACAAGAGTCTCGTATATCTTCACGGCGGAGCTGAACTTGCGCAGAGACGGTGGTTGGAACCGCTTAAGGATTACGATGTTGATATTCTATACCACCGGGAAGGCCAATGTGGTGGCGGATGCCCTTAGTCGCGGTCGATGGGTAGTATGTCCGATGCTCACCAGAGAAGAGGATATGGTCCGAGAGTTACATCGATTAGCGAGCCTCGGGGTTCGTTTGGTTGATCGATGGTGAGGGAATTCGGGTTCGAGAGGTTGCCGAGTCTTCTATCATCGAGGAGGTAAGGAGGCACGATGAGGATCCGATTTGAGATGCAGCTCTCCGAAGGAGAAGAGTCTATTTGAGGGGTGCTAAGATTCGAGGGCCGGTTGTGTGTTCCCGATGTGGACAGACTTCGCAGATTCGGGGAGGCACAGTGCTCGTTATTCTATTCATCCGGTCGACTAAGATGTACCATGACCTCGACGCGTGTATTGGTGGGATGGCCTAAAGAGGACGCCGCGGAGTTAGTGGCACAGTGCGAATTGTCGCAGGTTAAGATTGAGCACGAGCCGGAGGTCGCAGCCATTGATATTCGACTTGGAAGTGGGAGGTGATAAATATGGATTTTATTACGGGCTACCTACCACTCGGAGGAAGCATGATTCCATTTAGGCGATTGTCGACAGTCGACGAAATCAGCCATTTTCTTCCGACGTAACGAGCGTTTACCGAGGACTATGCCCGATTATATATTAGAGAGATTGTGAGGCGCACGAGTCGGTGTCGATTATATCGATAGAGGAGCCCAGTTCTGGCTAACTCGAGGTCCTTTCGAAGGATTAGGGACACAGTGAGTCTCAAGACGGCGTTTCACCTCGGACGGACGGACGGCCGAGCGCACTATCCGACACTCGAGGATATGTCGCGGGCTTGTGTTATTGATTTCGTGGGTAGGAGGATCATTTACCTCTCGTGAGTTTGCTTATAACAATAGCTACCATTCCGATTCGATGGCGCCTTATGAGGCCTTATACGGGGAAGTGCAGTCACCGATAGGTTCGAGGTGGGAGAAGTTCGATTAGTCGGGCGGACTTAGTCCAGAGCGACGGTGGATAAGGTGAAGCTTATCCAGGAGCGGTTGTTGGCAGCTCAGAGTCGGCAGAAGTCGTATGCAGATCATCGGCGTCGACACTTGGAATTTGAGATAGATGATTGGGTTTTTCTAAAGGTATCGCCCATGAAGGGCGTGATGAGATTTGGAAAGAAAGGGAAGCTTGGCCCAAGGTACATTGGGCGTATCGATTGTCAGTAGGCAGGCAAGGTTGCCTATGAGTTAGATCTTCCGTCCGATTTGAGGCGGTGCATCCGATTTTCATGTGTCCATGTTGGAAATGTATTGAGATCCATCTAGAGTGCACCGGTTCGGGATGTCCAAGTATGAGGAGTTATCGTATGAGAGAGTCCCATAGCGATACTCGATCGTCGTTAGACGACTTGGACGAAAGACGTGGCTTCCGTCAAGGTCCTATGGCGAACGAAACAGGAGGAAATGGCGTGGGAAGCAGCGGATGACATGATGAAGAAGTATCCTCACTTATTCCCTATACCTCGGTAACCTACTTTCCGCTTGTTAGTTTTGATTTAGCATTTACGCTTGGTATGTTGTGGCTCGCGAGCTTCTTTATTACGAATGAATAGTTAAGAGGTCTATGTCGATGTTGTGATTTGAGTAAGCCTAGAAGGAACATTCGAGACGAATGTTTCTAAGGGGGGGAGAATGTTATACCCCGTAGTTCTGACCCTACGTATGGAAACGTACGAAAGTATGAAAGACTTAAAATTTCCGGGCGAGTTGACGGTCGTTCGACGGTTTTTAGTCAACTTTGAGGCGGGTTATGACCCGATTCGTTGAGAGTTCCTAAGTATTTTAAAGGCCTAGGACGTAGTTCGTTGAGTCTTGATTCCAACGCAACCAACCGTTCGTCGATAGGGCCGAGTAGAAAGTTATGAGAGTTACAAGTTCAAATGCGTTCGAGCAAAGCGGCGGGCCGCGGCGCCGTATGCCCGGCCGCGGCGCCGAAAGGACTGAGAGGTCGCAGAAGGCGCCAGACAGGGCGCGCGCAAAGTTAGAGCTCATGAGGTTTGGCGGGGAATTTGGGCGAAAAAACTTAGAAAATCTGATTTTTGTTTTAAAAGAGACCATGGGAGGGTGACAAGTGTCCCCCCCCATCTGATTTTCTGTTGCATGCAATATATTGACCAAGACTTGGTCATTGTCTATCTTTCATCTTCTCTCTCTCTCTCTCAAATTGATCACCCAACTCTCTCAAAACCCTTAGAAAAATCGAAAGTTAAGAACAATAAAAGGAAGCTTGTAGCTAGCTTGTTGGCATTGTTGTGGTAGTGTTCTTGGCAAGGAAGCTAGCAATATTTGGAAGAAGTTTTGGCTAACACTTTAAGGTAACATTTCTTCCTTTAAACTTAGTTCTAGTGTTGCATGCTTAGAAAGCAAGATCTTGTGGTAGTAAAATAATGCACTTAGAGTCTTTGCATGCAAGTAAATGTGGTTTGGATATGAAGAATGGGTTAAGAAGAACAAATGAGCTTGTTGTAGCCTAAAAACTACCTTAGAATTGTTAAGTGATTTGTTGTAAACTTATGAGGCGTAAATTTTGGGTGTGAAATCCCCTTTGAATTGTTGGATTGATTGAGCCTAAAATGTGGTGTTTGATGATAATTTCGGCCTTGAGAAAGGTGGCAAAGTGAGTAGAAACAAAGGAAATGCGCCCGATTTTTCCTAGAATTTAGTGACTTTGAACTTGGATTGTTCTACATTAAGATTAGAGGTTAATAAACGATCATGACTATTATAGGTTGAAATATTACTCATGTAGTTTGGACTTGGCAAGTGGATTGACCAAAGAGGTATGTGAAGCTTTCCTATCTCTTGAGCATGAATAGATGAAACTATGTAGTACGGTAGACGTACAAGATTTGGTGTTCTTACTTGTTTTGAGTATAAAATGACTTTTCGCTTTAAGAACGTATAAGTCCTCGTTAAGGGAAAAGTATGATTTTACTAAAGTATAGAGTTAATATAACATCTTTATGTGAAGTTGGTCTATTAGCTTCATAAAAGGTTAATGAGAAGGGATTTACTCTAAGTCAGATAATTATATGAAGAGGCAAATTGATTTAAAGGCATCAATTGCCCAAAGGCTTTATGTATAAAGAAGAGTCACTTTTGAAAGAGTTGAAGTATGTAGTACTTGGGTTAAATTCCCGGTGTTCTTTTATTAAAGATATGGTTAAGTGCCTTAAGTAAACTAAAATGAGAGAGTATGTGAACAAGACTAAAAAGAAGTTATAAGTTTTCTTAACTTATTATTATTATGATATGATGATTTGTGATAGGGTAAGAGTATCAAGCCCCAAGATCGTCATACCACCTCCTTGATGTAAGAGTATGTCCGGCGGGCCAGCCCCAAGATCGCCATACCATCCGCTTGCAAAGAGTATATCCGAGGCGGATCCAAGATCGTTATACCATCCGCAGATAAGAGTATATCGGCAAGCCCCAAGATCGTTATACCATCTGCTCGGTGTAAGAGTATATCCGAGGTGTGCCTCAAGATCGTTATACCATCTGCTTGTGGTAAGAGTATATGGAAAGTCCCCAAGATCGTTATACCATCTTATAGTGGATTTGCTACCCATGACGCGAGGAATACCTCACGCGAGTCCTTATGGGCTCGTGCGGGTGAAATAGTCCCGAGTAGGATGGTTTCTTTTTGATACTACGGGCGAGGTACCTTTTGATCATGAGCCTCCTATTTTATGCGATTATATATGTATATATATTTGTCACTCTCATTGTTAGTAAGGCACGAGAAAAGGTATTTTATTGTCTTCCATGACTTTTGCTTTTAGACTTATGATATCATATTACGATTTTCCGACTTTACATACTTGGTACATATGTGTCGCTGACCCCTTCAGGGGCCGTTAAATCTGCGCGGTAAGGGTAAGCGATTGAGGATCCTCGCTTAGGATCACTATTCCTGTCGAAGCTCCATTCCTCCTTATTTATTGGTATGGATATTCCCGACGCTATAGGTATTTTGTACATCCAGGTATGGCGGGCCTTTATCTTTAGAGTGTGGCCACCTATATATTTTGGGCTATAAGAACCAGTTGTATTATAAATACTTTGTTTAGGTATGTTTATGGAAGGCAGCCTTATCGGCTGGCCAGTTATGTTTTACCCTTTTTATGAAGTTATGTGTTGTGTTATGTTCCGCTGCTATTCTCTGACATATACCTGACAGGGTACCCCAGTAGGGTACTAGTCGCGGCCCCGGGGTCGGGTCGTGACAGTCTTGCATCATGTTCTCTTGGTTTTGCAGCAGCCTGTGTTGATTTAGGAGCAACTTCTCCATTATTGGCATTGGAGGCTCCAAAGTCAATGGATGCTGGTGGCTGCTTTCGCCTGCTTCATTGTGTGCAGCTGCCTCAGGCTCTTCTTCATCCATGGTTGTTTTGTCTGCTGCTACTGGGCCCCTTCTCCTTGCTGCTGGTCTTGGAATGGGGTCAAGGAAAGAGTGCACTAAACTGTAGGTCACAGGAGGCTGATTCTTCTCGAGAATATCCGTGGCGAATGTTGGGACTCCATGCCTAGCACATAAGGCAGAAATGAGTGACCCATGTCCCAGTCTGCCAGTAGTATCCAGCATGCTAATCTCCCCTATGCTTTGTACTATTTCTCTCCCAACATAAATCGTATTTCCCGTCATGATGTCATAAATGAGCTTGATTCTGTCTGTAGGCACATTGGTAAAATAAGTTGACGTAATCAAGCGAGCACTTATGAAATATAGTCATCCTCTGACTGTTCTGTTAAATTGGCACCGGGAAAGTCTCCTGGACACGTTACGAGAAATGATGAATTCGGTGCCTGAGTAGCATAAAACTGCTGCAACTGTGTCCCACATGATGTGGTTGACGTCTCTCGACCAACTTCTGAAATGGTGTGGGTTATAACATTGGTCCTCAACATCATTGGTCCTCAGTAGCACATTCACAGCTTCAGAACTTACGGGCATATATCGCCCTCTAACAAAGCATCTCCCATCCTCTTGCTCGGGATAATTAGCATAGAATTCCCTCACAAGGCTAGTGTTCTGAAGTGGAATCATTTCTGGATTGGTGAACCTTTTCCAACCATTCGCCTCGATCATGGCCCTAATGGGCTTGTAGTCATCATCATCATCAAATGGCATGGTCTGGTAGTTCATGCCTCTCTCTGGTATCAATGCTCTAGTGCTTATTTTGTTATATCGATCTTCCGCTTGTTCGTTGGTAAATCGAGTAACATCATATTCTGGAGCTGATGAAGATGAGGAAGCTCTGGCGGTTCGTTTTCTAGAGGCCATTGTGAAAGTTGTTGGAAAATTTTCAGCAGCGTTTCCTTTGTTTCTTTGAAGCTTCCCAACAACTATCACTCCACACAGCAACAATAACCAAGAAAAATCAAACCACAGCAGCAATACACCACGAATCAACTCTACACAAAACACTTAACCCCAAAATCACAAACTCCCATAGCAATGTCCCACAACACAACACAAACAGCACACACCCGAGCAACAATCACCCTCACAGCACCAACAACACGCAGCCCGTACCACACCCAAGTCTACAAGTTATTCTCTCCACTAACCTTTAATTCTCAAGACAGTGATGAAGGTTACTTTTTTGAGTGGTTGTTCGTCACCGCTTCCTTGACCCAAGTGAAAGAATGATATTGTGGAGCGATGCTAGAAGTTTTGAGTGGGGATTGGAAGGATTTGGGAGAATTTGTGGTAGATTTTTTGTGTTTGGGAATGTATTTTCGGTGCTTGGTAGAGATGGGAAGAATTTGTGTGAAAGTGGGAAGAATTGGGGATTTTAGGGATTTTTATTTCTGAAATCGTGCTTCGGCACCGTGGTCCTGCAGAATGGCACCGTGGTGCCGAAAGTACTGTGACCTCTCTGATCATTCGGCACCGCGGTCCTGCAGAATGGCACCGTGGTGCCGACCCGATTCCGTGTTTTCCACCCTTTTCTTCGTGCTTAGTCTCCGATTCCCTCACCTGTCATCACAACACAACCAAAAATACCATCAAGTGTGACTGCTCAAGTTAAACTAATTGCATAATTTAAACTTTGGGTTGTCTCCCAAGTAGCGTTGTCTTTACCGTCTTTTAGCCGGACGCATGTTCCTTAATCAATCACTGGGGTAAATTAACCCCACAACCTATCCATTTAAAAATCATTTTCCTTTTCCTCGCTATATTCTTCTTTTCACAGGATTGGGTTCAGTAAGGTTTACCTTTTTGTCAGATTCCTTCTCATCCACTTTTGTTTCAGCAATCCACCTAACCTGTGGGTTCACAGTTGTCGTAATGATTCCCCTACCTTTGGTTTATGCTTGATGAGTTGTTGTGTCAACTGTGCTTACTGCAAAACATTTGTTGCTGGCCTGAGATTCAATGGTAGATTTGAAAACTTTGAATAGCATTTCTTCTTCCTGAACCCTGAATCTCAACTCTCTCTGCTCCACATCAATGAGAGCTCTGCCCGTGGCTAGGAATGGTCTTTCCAAAATAATGGGCATGTCCTCATCTTCCTCCATGTCAAGAATGAGGAAGTCCGCTGGGAAGAAGAACTTGCCCACCTTGACTAGCACATCTTCCACTATACCTCGAGGGTGTACCACGGATCGGTCAGCAAGCTATAGATTAACTGTGGTTGGCTTGGCTTCCCCCAAACCCAATCTCTTGAATACTGATAGAGGCATAAGATTTATGATAGCCCCTAAGTCGCAAAGTGCCCTGTTGCAGGTTACCTTTCCAATAGTGCATGACAGGGTAAAACTTCCTGGATCTTTCAATTTAGGTGGCAGTTTCTTTTGTAAGATGGCGTTGCACTCCTCTGTCAGCACTACTGTCTCATAATCCGCCAATCTTCTCTTCTTCCCAAGTATCTCCTTCATGAATTTGAAATATGTGGGCATTTGTTCTAACGCCTCAATGAAGGAGATATTTATGTGGAGTTTCTTAAATACCTCCAAGAACTTGGAGAACTATTTGTCTAGGACCTTCTTTTGGAGTCTTTGAGGGTAAGGGATTTTGTCAGTGTATTCCCTCAAAGGTGTTGGTGGAGCTTTCTCTACTGTAGGGCGGTCCTCAGTGAACCCCTCTTTTCCTACATCAACTGTCTTCTCACACTCTTTCTCATTCACCACTGCTGGTTGGGGAGCAACCTGCTCCAACTGTTTTCCACTTCTCAACAAAACTGTATGGCACTGCTCTCTCGGATTAACCTCTGTGTTGCTTGGGAGAGTACCCTGCGGTATGTTTTTTACCATCTTCGATAGTTGTCCCACATGTGTTTCCAAGTTCCTGAGAGAGGACCTTGTTTCGGACATGAACTGATTCTGCGAATTGGTGAGTATAAGAAGTGTTGCTCTCAGTTCATCAGGCTTCTCCTGTTGGGTAGGTGGTCTAAACTGCTGGGAAGATGTAGCCTGATTATATGTCTGATGGTTCTGGTAATTACATTGATATGTTGGTTGTTGGGCTTGGTCATTCCTCCACGAAAAGTTTGGGTGATTTCTCCACCCCGGATTGTATGTGTTGGATTTATAAGGGAGCTGAAAGTTCCCCACTGCTTGAACCTGCTCTATGGGAACATTATTAGGATCCGCCGTTGTGCATCTGTCAAAAGAGTGTGGGCCCCCGCAAATCTCACAATTCACCGACATCTGTACTGCATTCACAGACATAGTGTTTTGCTGCAGTTGCTTTGTCAAAAGGGCTCACCTGCGCATTCAATGCGGTGATAGCATCTATCTCATGTATGCCCATAGTCTTCCTGCTACTCACTGATCTGTCATCTGCCTCTTGGTAATTATTCGCAGCCATGTATGCTAGCAATTCATGTGCCTCATTGACACTCTTCCTCATGAACGCTCCCCCTGCTGCAGCATCAATGATGGTACGAGTAGTACCACTCAACCCATTATAAAAAATGTGGACCAACATCCACTTCTCTATGCCATGATGTGGGCATTTTCTCTGCAAATCCTTGAATCGCTCTCATGCATCATACAACGACTCTCCATCTACCTGATAGTAATTGTTCAACTCTCCCCTTAACTTTGCTGCCTTTGAAGGAGGGAAGAACTTTGCAAGAAACTTTTGGGCTAAATCCTGCCAGGTGGTGACGGAGTTGGCAGGCAATGAGTTCAACCAGCTCTTGGCTCTGTCCCTAAGTGAGAACGGGAAGAGCCTCAATCTAATGGTGTCGTCAGTAACGCCATTGTACTTGAAGGTGGCACACAGCTCCAGAAAATTGGCAATGTGCATGTGGGGGTCTTCAGACGGCAATCCCCCAAACTGTACTGTGTTCTGGACCATGCTCAGGATGGCTGGCTTGATCTCAAAGTTGTTTGCCCCTATTGCTGGGAGCCTGATGCATGTCTGTGCACCTGTAACTGTGGGCAGAACGTAGTCCCCCAAACTTCTCTCTGCTGGGACCTGTATTGGCTCTCCTACATTCTCAGGAACCTCATTGTCCACCCCATTCTGATTCGCTGGTTTTCCATGGCCACTGAATCAAATATCTTCTTGTTTCGCCTGTTCTTCTTGCAAGTTTTCTCAATTTCAGGATTAAAAGGAACAAGTGTATATGCTCTTCTTCTTCTTCGCATAAAATACGTCCTGAAATCGATCAAAATCAACAAACAAATCAAGGCAACCACAACAGCTTCCACCCTTATTTCAGCTTCTGGGCTCTGGGCGCCGCGGACCTACAGCTCGGCGCCGTGGCGCCTAAAATTCTGCACTGTCCCAGAATCTTTGGCTCTGCGGCGCTGCTCGACGGCGCAGCGGCGCTGCAGCTGCTGCGAATTTTTTGTTTCCACTGATTCGGCATTTTTCAGGTCAATCGCCTGACATTGCTCTTTTATATTTCCTCCAATATGTGCCGAGTGTTTTTATTGCATTCCGCTGCTCAGCATGCCCGCGAGTTGTCCTATTTGCGTTTCCAAATTCTTCAAGGACACTCTCGTTTCGTCCATGAACTGAGTTTGGTGCCTAGTCAACCTGAGTATGGCTGCTCGTAACCCATCCTGCTCTTCTTGTGGGGCTGGAGGATTACCTTGTTGATAGTAGTAATCCATGTCTTCAGGATCCCTGAGATGAATCAAAACCAACAAACGGATCACGGCGCACTGGTTTTCACAAAATAATAAAAAAAAATAGTAATAAATACAAACAAAAAATAAAAACCAAATTAGAAATTAAGAATAGATAAAGTTGATATTGAACTATGCCAATCCCCGGCAACGACGCCAAAAACGTTATGCGCGATTTATGCACACACTTACGCAAGTGCACGTGTCGTGTCAAGTAATATAGTCTTAGAAGACCGAGTTATCGTCCTCAGGGATTAGTGTTCAATGCTCAAATTCTATTCTATGTTATCTATTTGGTAACCGATGATTGATATGTTGTTTATGACTATAATTATGAAAGCTAATTAAACTACGTTGTTTTACTTCAGTAATGGTGGAATAGGGCTTCCGAATCTCCTCAACTATCCGCTTATCTTACTTGTTAATGCAATTAATTATGATTCTTCTTCTATTTTGAGATAGCAGGTTAACTAAACCGTTTTATACTCCTATTAAGGTTATATAAACACTAAACCCCAATATATAACCTTTCTACCTTTCGGTGATAAGATTGACTATAAAGGAGGATTAAGACCAATAACCTATTAATACTACACAAGTATCGGGGTACTTTCGTCCACGATTTAACCTATGTTTATCCAACTACAGCATATTCACAACCTCCCCTCCGGCTTTCGGTTAGAAATCGTAAGTGTTGACACCCAATTTTGTCCCATCTTTACTGAACATTTCATTTAGATCGTCCTTTTATCTCCAATTAATTTTACTATGCTTCTCAGTCTTGAAAATCGTCGAAAAATAAGTAGTTTTAATATTCTTCACTAATTATCGCATAATTTTACAATATCGAGTATTACATTTTTATAATTAAAATATAAGCAAAACAATTTTAATATCTCGTCGTCAGTATTGATGATCGATTTTCTCTTAATATGTTCTTCAATTACTAATTTAATCATTTTTTATGAATATTATATTCAAAATTAAATACATGTATTAAATCTTTTATATCGTATTTTATGCGTGTGCATTTTTAAATTAATTAAGTTGAAGGAAGCATATTTTAATTAATTGGGAGATTTGGACTAATTATCTATTATTAATCTCCCAACAATAAAACACCTAATTTTCTACCCAATTTCTCCTTAATTTCCAGCAGCCCAACTCCCCATTCATTTTTCGTCCAGCCCACCCTCCTGTGCCTAAGCACCCGCCTAGTCGATTCCGTCAGGCGTACCAATCATCCTTTAAACACCCATCATCCAAACACCCCCCCTCCCCCCATTCCCAACTAAATCCCTAAAGCCATACCAGCAGCCCTTCAAACTAAACCCTACCCTCCCTATCGACGAACCTCCAAGAAACCACCAGTCCGCCGCCACATCTCCCCAAAAACCCACCGGATAAATCACACCTCTCGTCACCCATCTCATCACCCCAGTCCCGTCTCCCCTTTTCTCTGAACCTTCTGAACCATGAGAGTTCGTTTTAACCACTGAATCGAGGAATGCATGAAGGTCTGGCGGTTTGCTGGACCTTCCTCTCTTCGATTCAATGGATAAAACACGATTTAAGGTCGTTCGAAATTTAATCCAGAGGAACAAATCCTTTTCTTTGTCCCAACGTCTCTACCCTTCAAATCGGACTGAGAAAAGTCATGTTTTCACCCTTTTCATGGTCTGGTTTTGTCATTTCGACAGAGACATTTTCTCCCCCTTTTTTTTGAATTTGAATTTCAAACTAGCAGCTGCTGAAACCCCTGAGTTTTGGACTATAAATATAACCCTTTAGGTTGTGTTTAAAAAAAGGTTTTTTTTCTCCTTTAAAAAAGCCAAGGACAATTTTCAATTTTTAACTTGGAAGGAGCTCGGAAAAATCAGAAATACATACCCCTAGAAAACAGACTTCAAAACTGCATTTTTATTTTCTAGTATTGATTCAAATCCGAAAACACTAAGTCTTTCTTCGCTTCAGTCGCACACATACAAAACATATCCGAGTGGATTCGACGAGTCGAGACGACGCCTCGGTTCGCCACCCAAAGAAGGTAAACACGATTCCATCTTTAATTCCCTAATTGATTTACTTAATCTGCTTTACGTGATGTATTTGTATGTGGGATAAGCACATTTTTAGTCGACATCGATTATGCGCTATGTTTGGTTTCAGTCGACTTATAAACAAATTTTTGATCAAATGTTGACTGTTAAGATCATTTAATAAGTTATTAAGCATGTCCAGTCCAATATGAGTCGCTGCTAAAGTTTGTAATGATTTATCTTGTTAGCTTAGGTTTAAGTTAATCATATATGACTACGTCGAGTTAAGGTATTAGTGATTAATATGCCGATGAGCTGGTTTGTTGTGTTAAAATTGGATATGACCATCATTTATTGTCTATTTGGTTAGATAAATACTTGTCGTTCAGTACAAGACAGACCCCATTCATATTGTGAACTATTTGGCTAATACGATATTTAGTTGGAGGTTTCTTTGGGTTACATCTGATCTTAACTAGTTTAAGATGAGATAGTATTAATGTCTAGCAGGTTCAGTGATGTGAACACATTTTTAGAGCATATTATAATGATTAGTTAAGTGTTTGTCTGGTTAGTTTAATATTTATTTGACCATTATGGTCACTGGTTCGCATCAGACTACATTTTTCTTCAAAACTCATGCCTATATATAATTAGTTATGGAGTGGCCCTTTTGTGTGTATTTTCTGGTAAATCTAGTTTTAAACATATTGAGTTATGTCTATCATATACATGTTTGAGTGTAAAACAGAGTATAATAAGAAGCTTGTTAATTCTGAATTTGGTATAATGTATTGAACTGAAATGGTATTTGTTTAATATGTTATGAACTGTTTCAAGAGAAGTTCCATGTTCCCTAAGTCTTTTTTTTTAACTTACTTATCTTCTCCTGTGTGTGTTGACCTTGCTTTACTATTAGCTGCCCTGTTTTGTTAAAGAATAGGTATATGATATGCATAAAATCACTATTTATTGCTCAACAATCTCATCTGTAACTCTATGAGTTTAAGGATCAGTATGAGGCTTACTAAAATCTTGAAATAACCTTGAATCTGTTTACATGCATACCTGGTTTGTAACAAGTGTACTTGAACCGTTCGGGGAACTAATGTCCTAGAAGGATAGTTTTGACTTGATAGGAATCTGACATGAAATTAGAGTAGTATGTGATAAGTTATAACTAAGGACTTGTATAGTTCTTACCTTCTTATTCGCATGATTGCATTACCTTAATCTGAACTTATGAAAGCATGTTGATTTGAAATATAAGATTTGTTTGTGACTATTGTAAGAACCATGTCTTGAATATCCCTTCATATGACCTAACATGATATTTCCTGTTCATTTTTTGAGGTCTTAAGCTATGTCACTCATCCTGTGCACCAATACGATTGTCTGTATTTAGTTTAGTTCTAAATGAAGTCTAGATTCCTTCTTGAGCTTCTGATTAGCTAAATATGTGTCATGAGTACTTAGAAATAGATTGTTTTCACGTAATCATGTGTTCCATGTTACCCTTGCTTATTTATATGTCCAATCATCTAGCCTAAATGCATGCCTAGGAAAAGAACCAAAACTTTGAATCATTAGCTGTTAAGGGTCACATTTGGTTGAATTTATTTTAAATAACCTCTATGGTGTCACTGGGCATATGTTTGCGTTAAAATGACTTGACAGGTCTTCTATTTAAGTCAGGAATTATGTCCAGTATTTTGTTCCCACTCATGAATAGCATACTCCACCCCTTAATATAAATCTTCTTACCTATATGAATATTTTTATTAAGCTGCAACATAAATACTAGCTAAGCTTTAGGAATGTGTATTGTTGCCAAGGTCTCATATCGAGTTTAACATACCTTGAATCTGTTTGGTATACTTGCTGAAATGTTAGGGACTGTTTTCATATTAAATCATTGCCTATTGGGCTTATTTCGTGGGGGGTGTTATATATGTTTGGGCCAATCTTCTCTTTTCAATAAAAATCTGGAAAAGTATGAATCATTTGGGTCTGTCTGGGCTGATACGTGTTTAGGTCCATCTTTTCTCTCTCTTTAAAATTTATGTGTCTAGTTTTATATCAAGAGTTATTTATTATTTGATGAATTTGGATATATGTTAATCTTTATCTTTCTTTACTTTTACATGGAATGCATCGGAGTCAAATGAAGAGTTTCAACTACGAGACTCATTATAATTCTCGTCAAATGAAGACACGCGTCTACATTCCTTGCATCCTCCAATCTCGGGACCTTCGAAACTAATAGGGCAGGATAATATCTTCACCTGCCCTAGTCATTTTATCTCCTTTCTTTAACTCTGTCACTTTACTTTTATTTGTATTTTTGTTAACTAACCTTATATAATTATTGAAATGCTTAGAATAGTTAGGCCTAGATTAACAATTAAAAAATGGGTAGTTCTAAAATCGGAAACCCAACGCTAGATTATTTTAGGCTCGTTATACATGTCTAAGCTTTCAAAACAATTTGGTCACCTTTTTATTTGTATGATTAATCATAAAAAATAAGGTTTTACTTTTACCTAATTTGCTAAAAAATAAACTTTCACAAAAATCGTCTCTTGGTATTATAAATAAAATTGTTTTCTCTTTACTTTCAATTGCCAAAACATAAGTATTTTACAAATAAAAATAAATGCATATTTTTACCTATATATGTATTTTTTATAAATAAGTCTTACAACTCTTTTATGTTGTCAAGAATGCATCTTTTGTTATTAAAAACTTGCAACGTCTTTTATTTAACATTTATGAAAGTATGCATTTCTTAGCATAATATTAAGCCTAAGTTTGAACGGATAACCGCAAGTTAGCGGATCTTAGAGGGTGTCTAACCCCTTCCCTTTAGGATAATAAAGAACCCTTACCTAGAATCTCACATAGTTTCACAGACCTTTAAAATGGAGATCATTTGTAGTATTTTACTACATTTTTAGTGTCCTAATTCACTATAATAATTAGGTGGCGACTCCTTAAAAATGCATTTTAGGAATCCAACCATGTAGCAGTAATCCCGTTCCGACTTCGGTTGAAATGGGGTGTTACAGCATGGCGACTCTGCTGGGGATATTTAGGTTTTTAACCATAACAAACATATGTTAATTATTGTGCTTTATTTTTCTTATCTGCTTAAAATTGTTTCTTCTGTGTTTTACATTCATTTGCTTTTATGTTTTGTCTAAATTATTCTACTTTACATATAAATATTTGCATATTGTCTTAACTGCTATTTGTTACCGCTTTCCTTAAACTGACATTCCGCTCATATTTCTTCCACTCTGGAAAATTCACACTATCACACACTACATGCGAGGTGCGCTGGGTGCATCAGCAAAATTCTTTCTTCAAAAAACCAAATTTAGGAGAGTTGGTAATATACGTGGAGTGTCCAGTCTAACCGGTGGCCGCGTAGCCTTCTCACTCGAGTTGTCCGCTCGGGAACCTTGCGTCTAGAAAAGCCAAATCTTAGAAACTTAAGATAGAGCTATACCACCCTTATTTTAGGGCATGCATGTATTTACCCTAGGTGGGTCAATCCTTGGTATCGACACCACAATTAGGAAGACACCAAACTTGTCGACGGGTTTCTCAACCCAACGACCAACCAGCATATTATGTGTAGCGTGACAATGATAGACAAATCCAAGTCTAATCATGACATGCTGAAATTGGGGAAAGTGCACCGTCATTTGGTCGCCATTTCCAACAAAGGCATTACAGTTGGACGACTTGGACAAATCCATCATGACCTCGCATATGTGACGTTTAGGCCTACCTCTGGCATAAAGAGGTCCCAAACATGTTAGAACACGCACTTGATTTGCAATTTGCTTATTATTATATATTGCCTGCAACTTTTTGCATATTATACTAACTTGGTTTGCTTCATTTGTTAAAGGGTTATTTTTGTCTAGCTTATCCCCAAAAGGTTGATTCGCGTTGACTGGTAGAAGCACAATCATCCAATAAATGACTAATCCAGAGGCACCGGAACGAAACAACTTAGGACTCATCCCCGTTCCTGTAGAGGATGCAGAGGCGTTAGAAAGGAGAAACACCAATGATCAACACCTCGCCAAACTATTGCAGCAAATGGAAATCATGCAAGCCGAAATAGAAAGGCTCTGAAATATCACAAACCTGTCTATTAGCTTGAATGCACCACTCCCAGAGCAAAGAACAAGTGCAATCGTGTCACAAACCCTTTAGCCTCCACTTCCCCAAAACTCCCCGCAAAGGCCGCAACATACCAGCTCACACCAAAACGTCACTTGCCCGGTCAATTTGCAAACCGACCTCCACAATGATCCGTTCACTACATACACATCTCAACCTCCACCTACCTATATCTCCCCACTCAGTCCAAATTTTCAAGCCACCCAATACGAGCAGATGACACACATCACTGGTCCTAACAAACAATATGGGGGATTAGCACATCCGACCGAAAGCCAACCATTTATTATGCATGCATCCTCTCAAGAGACAGATCAACACAGGGAAGTGGAGCGACATACTCGAGCTAGAGCTGATGAAAATATGGCAAAAGAAATTCGTAGCTTGAAAGATGCATTCAAATGAACAAGGGGGAGGAATGTTTAGAATACGAAAACTTATGTATGCACCCCGACGTTGAATTACCTGTGGGGTACAAGGTGCCCAAATTTGACATGTTCGATGGAAAGGGGAATCCTCGAGCTCATCTAAGGTCATATTGCGATAAATTGATTGGAGTTGGGAAAAATCAAGCAATCATCATGAAATTATTCATCAGGAGTCTAACCGACGTATTTGGACTGGTACACATGCCAAGACCCTCGAAAATGGGACGGTTGGAATGCCATGGCACAAGACTTCATGGATAGATTCAGATTCAACACTGACACCATCCCGGATAGATTTTATCTTATGAAACTTGAAAAGAAATCCACAGAAACTTCCAGGGAATACGCCCTGAGGTGGCGGTCGGGCGACAAAGGTCCAACCTCCAATGGCGAGAGCGAAATGACCACCTTGTTCGTGCGATCGTTAAAGACGCGACGTATTATGAAAAGATGATCGGTGTAATTGGGCGAAGTTTTGCGAAGTCGTAGAATGGGCGACCGTGGAAGAAAGGCATTAAGGCAGGCGGGATTACAAACTTGGCGACCTACAAGCAACTAGTAGAGCAATGCGATCGATTCCATGGAGGTACCTCACAGAGGAAAGGGATCGTCACCTGTCATGGGTCATTCGGGAACACAGGCGAACAACTTCCGATGTATCAAAGCCCGCGTTCTTACTATAACCAAAACACTCAAAATCCACAGCACTGCGCTACCCCATATCCTGTTTACCATACCCAACAAGCATATCCAAAATACTCACCACAATCACGAACCCGTACACCAAAGCGGACCCAAACCCCGTAAATCTTGAAAGAAAGCCAACGAACCTATACACCTTTAGCGAACCTATAGTCCAAGTGTATGAAAAGCGAAGCGCAGAATACTCGCCAATTCCAGAAATACCCCTGTGCCTATATCCCGAGGCACGATGAAACCAAACATTGTGCATACCACTCCGGTGTCGAGGGCACGACATCGCAAATTGTTATACACTCGAGGACAAAATAGAGGAGTTAATCGAAGAAGTCATTCGGTGAAAGATGCCTCTCGAGTAAACAATAACCTTCTTCCCACTATGAAGATGCCCGTATGAGCATGATAGCTAAAGATGGAGAAAAGCGATGCGGAAGGGACTATTACGCCAGCCCGAAAAGGGAAGAAAATTGAATCATCGACCAACCGTCAGAGAAGAGGAGGTGCTCCTTGCCGAAGATTGTTTAACCATTGAATAAGTCATTCGTTTAGTTGTGTGCTGCAAGAGATGATCCTACTGAAGACTCAGCCATTGAAGACTCAGAGCAAGAAGACAAGTGGACTCGTGCCCCTGCCCTGGCCCGCCGAATCCGGAAATAGTTAGTTTAATATATTTTGCCCTTTATATGTATTGGAACTACGTTATGACCTGATTCCCTCGGTGGGATATGTAGGCGGCCATATCGGCTTCGGTCACACTCTCAGAAAATTCTGTCATTCCATTTTTGTAATCTGAACTACGTTATGACCTGATTCCCTCGGTGGGATACGTAGGCGGCCTACATCAGCTTCGGTCATATTTTAGAAAACCTCATAATCCCATCCACTTGTAATGAACTACGTTTGACCTGATTCCGCTGCGGATCGTGGCGGCGTTTGGCGGTCCCACCTTTAGAAATTTTAATTTCACCCAATTTCGCTTGTAATGAACTACGTCATGACCTGATTCCCTCATGGGGATACGTAGGCGGCCTAAATCGGCTTCGGTCACACCATTAGGAAACCTTCCCTTATTTTTGAAAATAACGAAAACACACATAATATACAAGCAACCCCATAGAGACCCACTTTAGGCCAAACGCCCTTTGCATGTTCAGAACTGGGACAAGGTAGGAAACCAGACAGGGGTTATGAGTCCAAACAAGGCAGACGTCCGCGCATCAAAAGTCAAAACTACAAAGTCAATGCGAATCAACCGCCCCCCCCCCCCCCCTCAAACTCACAAATTTTCTTTGAGCGCAGGTTCTTCATATTAGCAGAAGCAGCAGAAGCAGACAGACATCAACAATCAAATCCCGCAACAAAGTCTAGTGCATCAGCTCGGGCCTAGAGTCAAATTGCAATCCATGCAGTGCACAAACGCACAACAAAGACATCATGACAATCCATACGGTTCACAAAATGCATTACAACAACATCTCGACATTCGCAACACCCCACATATCATACAGGGACGACATCTCTACTCACAGAATTGCATTGCTCATATATTTATCATTCTGTTTTAACAGTTATACACTAACTTTTTCTCAAGCTTAGCTTGCAGGAGCATTTATTCTACAGGAGCAGGCGTCGGCAGCGCGACGCCGCGAGCAACATGTCCAGCAACGGCGTTATCGGCAAAGCGCCCAAAACGGCGCCACGTCCGCAAATGACGCCGCGTCCTAAAACGACGCCAAGTCCGAAAACGACGCCACGTCGAAAAGGACGCCACGTCAAATGCGCCAAGTCCGAAAGCGACACCACGTCAAAGCGACGCCAAGTCCAAAACGACGCCAAGTCGAAAGCGACGCCAAGTCCGAAAGCGACGCCCGCGTCAGAAAGCGACGCCACGTCGAAACGACGCCACGTCCAAAACGACGCCACGTCGAAAGCGACGCCACGTCCGGCGCCCGCGTCGGCGACGCCACGTCGAAAACGACGCCACGTCAGCGCCAAAGTCGCGGCGCCAAGTCCAAAAGCGACGCCAAGTCAAAACGACGCCAAGTCGAAAGCGACGCCAGTCAAAACGACGCCACGTCCGAAACGACGCCACGTCGAAACGACGCCACGTCAAACGACGCCAAGTCCAAAACGATGCGTCGAAAAATGACGCCACGTCGAAAATGACGCCAAGTCAACGACGCGGCGCCACGTCCGAAAACGACGCCAAGTCCAAAAGCGGCCAAGTCCGAAACGAGTCAGAAAGCGGCGTTGTAACACCCGTATTTTGAGTCGAAAGCGGTTGATTCCTAAATGTATTTTACGAGTCGCCACCTAATTATTATAGTGAATTAGGACACTTAGTTTATTGCAATAAAAATACTGCAATTGACTTCCATTTAATGGTCTGCGAAATTAGTGAGATTCTGGATCAGAGTTCTTTATTATCCTAAAGGGAAGGGGTTAGGCATCCTTTAAGATCCGCTAACTTGCGGTTGTTCGTTCAAACCTAGGTTAATTATTTATTGCTCTTTTTATTCTATCTATTCTAAGCATTTATAATTAAAATAAAGTGCACTACACAATAATAAAACTAAATTAAATGCGATATAAAATAACATTCCGGGACATCTTTTAGCCCTTTTTAGGCTTTCTGCACAAGATGATCTCCGGCTACCTGCATAAACACTTAGTAAAAGTGTTAGTATCAGAATAAATAATTTTAAAGTAATGACAGGAATTTAATAAGTAAAGCAAAAAAATAAATAAATCCGTCTTTTGCACAGAGGAGGCCTTGGAAATCAGACGGAGATTCCTTCATCGGCCAATATTATTAAAAGCAATAAAAATAAATAAAACCTTCAGATCCGCGCCAAAACAATAATAGTTTTAAACACGGAGGGCTCAGATATAAAAATGTAAAGTGGGACAGCCTAAACAAGTGCGGCTGCGAGAATTCGCCCTGCCAGCGCATGTTGGTTATCCGATGTAAGTGGAAGAAATCATCCTTGCCCAGAAAGCTTCATTTATTTTATTTTCCGTCTTTGCAACTGTGGAGGCCTCAAAAATCGACGGATAACTTTTTCATCGACCAGTGTAGCATCTTGTTCAAATCAGTTTAATACCAAAGTGTAGTAGCATGTTCACAATCAGTTTAATACCAACAGTCTAGTAATCGTTCTAAATTAGTTTAATAAGAGGAAGGGCAAAATCGTCCAAAAATAGTTCGAACCCCCTAATAAAAAGCAACAGTAGCCAAACGAGACGGGAAAGCGATTAGCGGCGGCATCACAACAAAATGTCAAAAACACTGTCGGATAGAGTATTAAGCGATGGCAAAGCGAGACAAAGACTAATCGAGAATCGATGGCGGTGGTATAGCAACCAGAGGGTCATGGCAGCAAGATAGTTTCACCGAATCCGACAACGAATCGGAATCGAAAACCAACAACGATCGCGGAGTTTCTTTTTAGAACTCCTGAGCGTCAAAATACCAAAACAATCAGTCCCTGAACCAAAACCAACAACAGATATCAAGAAAACGAAATCAACACAGTCGCCGGAGTTTTCTAACACTCCGGCGAGATATCGAAAAAATCAAAAAAGATCAAATATCCGCCAGCAACAGCCAACGAAACTCCTAACAAGAAACCAAACACAGTCGCCGAAGTTTTCATGATAATAATAAGTAGAAACAAGCAAGCGTGGCGGTGGCGTCGCTTCCACGACGAGGTCACCGGAGCAACGCCACCGCAGTGCTACAGGGATGCGGGACAGTGGGACTAGGTGATGGTTCGACGGTGACTGGTGGGTGACGGGAAAGGGGAAGGGGAAAGGGTGACGAGAGAGGGCTGAGGGTGAAGGAGAGAGAGGGTGTTCGCCGGAGCTTGGAGCTCCGGCGAAAGGGCGGCGGCGACGTGGACGAGGAAGAAGGAGAGAGGGTGTGCGGGAATGGGGTGAGGGATTTGGAGTGTTGCGGCTGATGTTAAAATGGGCTAGGGTAGGTTTTTAAAAAGGGGGTAAGGTTTTATTTATAGGGTAGATATTTTAGGTTTAGGTTTAGGTTTTGGGGGGAAATAAAAAGTGTGGTATTGTTTTGGGGGGGAAAATAAAAGAGTGTTTGGATGAAATTAAAATGGTGTTGGATTGGACTGATTCAAATCGTGCCTTGGACTGGACTGGTTGACAAAAATGCAAGGCTGGTTAATTATTTAAAGAAAAATTATTTCAAAAGATGCAACATTATTAAAATACAAATGCCGATGCAATAATACTAAAATGCAATATTTAAGACCTGTTTAATGCCTGATTAAAAGTAAAATAGGATGTCAATTAATTATTTAAAGAGATGCAAATATTATTAAAATAAAACGACGGTGTAACAATAATAAACATAATATTAACAAAGACATAATGCTTAATTTAAAAATAAAAAGATAAAAATGCAAAAAAAAAATGCTGATTAAAATGCGGTGTGCTAAAATACTTAAAATTGCACGAAATATACAAAAACGGGTCAAAATTGACTGTCAACAGACGTCGAGTCCGAAAACGACGCCACGTCTGAAAACGACGCCACGTCCGAAAACGACGCCAAGTCCGAAAACGACGCCACGTCCGAAAATGACGCCACGTCCGAAAACGACGTCATGAGCATATCACATCTACGCATGGACACTTCCTCTACTCTAAGAAATTTGCATTTCTTATTCATGCTTTATTACTCTGTCTTAGCAGTTATGCACTAACTCTTTCTTGATCTTTAGTCTACAGGGGCAGTTGCAGTAAGGACAACATATCCGCATTCACAGTCGCAACGCGTCTGTGCAAGGGAGAAATCACAACATTTGCAGCAGGCATCGCATTTTCGTAGGATAGCATTTTCTACTCGCACAGTTACATTGCTTATAAATTCATGCGTTATCATTTTGCCTTAACAGTTATGCACTAACCGTTTGTTTAAGTCTTAGCATACAGGAACAAGAGCACAACGTGGAACTACCTCTTACGGCGAACCGAAGCAATTTGTACCTCGAACGTCGATCCGCTCTCCACCAGCATCTTGCAACACCAATGACCCCAGTGTCATCATAATTCGACACTGGAATAAATTTTAAATCCGCGTTATCCTTGGTTTAGTTTTTTTCTATCATCACAGAACCCAGTGTCATCATAATTCGACAATGGGACAAATTTTAAATCTGCTTCCGCTTTGGTTTTAATTTTCTAGTGTCACAAAACCCAGTGTCATCACAATTCGACACTGGGACAAATTTTGAATCTACGTCTGTCCGCCTTAAATTTTTCAGCATCACCTTGGTAGCCCAGTGTCGTCATAACTCGACACTGGGACAAATTTTGAGTCTGCATCAGCCTGCCTTGGTGTTTTGCCATGGTAGCCCAGCGTCTTCATAACTCGACACTGGGACAAAATTTTGAATTTTGCGTCAGTCTCGTCTTAATCGCCCAACATTTTTAATTCTAAGGATCGAGACTAAATTGGCTTTAAGTCAACGTCTTTGTCCGAAGATTCTTCCATCATCTCCATACAAAGAGGGACAAGCTGTAGACACCCAATTTTGTCCCATCTTTACTGAACATTTCATTTAGATCGTCCTTTTATCTCCAATTAATTTTACTATTCTTCTCAGTCTTGAAAATCGTCGAAAAATAAGTAGTTTTAATATTCTTCACTAATTATCGCATAATTTTACAATATCGAGTATTACATTTTTATAATTAAAATATAAGCAAAACAATTTTAATATCTCGTCGTCAGTATTGATGATCGATTTTCTCTTAATATGTTCTTCAATTACTAATTTAATCATTTTTTATGAATATTATATTCAAAATTAAATACATGTATTAAATCTTTTATATCGTATTTTATGCGTGTGCATTTTTAAATTAATTAAGTTGAAGGAAGCATATTTTAATTAATTGGGAGATTTGGACTAATTATCTATTATTAATCTCCCAACAATAAAACACCTAATTTTCTACCCAATTTCTCCTTAATTTCCAGCAGCCCAACTCCCCATTCATTTTTCGTCCAGCCCACCCTCCTTTTCCTAATCAACCGCCTAGTCCAATTCCCGTCCGACCCGGCCCAATCATCCTTTAAACACCCATCATCCAAACACCCCCGTTTCCCAACTAAATCCCTAAAGCCATACCAGCAGCCCTTCAAACTAAACCCTACCCTCCCTATCGACGAACCTCCAAGAAACCACCAGTCCGCCTCCACATCTCCCCAAAAAACCACCGGATAAATCACACCTCTCGTCACCCATCTCATCACCCCAGTCCCGTCTCCCCTTTTCTCTGAACCTTCTGAACCATGAGAGTTCGTTTTAACCACTGAATCGAGGAATGCATGAAGGTCTGGCGGTTTGCTGGACCTTCCTCTCTTCGATTCAATGGATAAAACACGATTTAAGGTCGTTCGAAATTTAATCCAGAGGAACAAATCCTTTTCTTTGTCCCAACGTCTCTACCCTTCAAATCGGACTGAGAAAAGTCATGTTTTCACCCTTTTCATGGTCTGGTTTTGTCATTTCGACAGAGACATTTTCTCCCCCTTTTTTTTGAATTTGAATTTCAAACTAGCAGCTGCTGAAACCCCTGAGTTTTGGACTATAAATATAACCCTTTAGGTTGTGTTTAAAAAAAAAGGTTTTTTTTCTCCTTTAAAAAAGCCAAGGACAATTTTCAATTTTTAACTTGGAAGGAGCTCGGAAAAATCAGAAATACATACCCATAGAAAACAGACTTCAAAACTGCATTTTTATTTTCTAGTATTGATTCAAATCCGAAAACACTAAGTCTTTCTTCGCTTGATCGCTGCATACAAAACATATCAAGTGGATTCGACGAATCGAGACGACGCCTCAGTTCGCCACCCAAAGAAGGTAAACACGATTCCATCTTTAATTCCCTAATTGATTTACTTAATCTGCTTTACGTGATGTATTTGTATGTGGGATAAGCACATTTTTAGTCGACATCAGTGTCTGCTATGTTTGGTTTCAGTCGACTTATAAACAAATTTTTGATCAAATGTTGACTGTTAAGATCATTTAATAAGTTATTAAGCATGTCCAGTCCAATATGAGTCGCTGCTAAAGTTTGTAATGATTTATCTTGTTAGCTTAGGTTTAAGTTAATCATATATGACTACGTCGAGTTAAGGTATTAGTGATTAATATGCCGATGAGCTGGTTTGTTGTGTTAAAATTGGATATGACCATCATTTATTGTCTATTTGGTTAGATAAATACTTGTCGTTCAGTACAAGACAGACCCATTCATATTGTGAACTATTTGGCTAATACGATATTTAGTTGGAGGTTTCTTTGGGTTACATCTGATCTTAACTAGTTTAAGATGAGATAGTATTAATGTCTAGCAGGTTCAGTGATGTGAAAACATTTTTAGAGCATATTATAATGATTAGTTAAGTGTTTGTCTGGTTAGTTTAATATTTATTTGACCATTATGGTCACTGGTTCGCATCAGACTACATTTTCTTCAAAACTCATGCCTATATATAATTAGTTATGGAGTGGCCCTTTTGTGTGTATTTTCTGGTAAATCTAGTTTTAAACATATTGAGTTATGTCTATCATATACATGTTTGAGTGTAAAACAGAGTATAATAAGAAGCTTGTTAATTCTGAATTTGGTATAATGTATTGAACTGAAATGGTATTTGTTTAATATGTTATGAACTGTTTCAAGAGAAGTTCCATGTTCCCTAAGTCTTTTTTTTTAACTTACTTATCTTCTCCTGTGTGTGTTGACCTTGCTTTACTATTAGCTGCCCTGTTTTGTTAAAGAATAGGTATAGGATATGCATCAAATCACTATTTATTGCTCAACAATCTCATCTGTAACTCTATGAGTTTAAGGATCAGTATGAGGCTTACTAAAATCTTGAAATAACCTTGAATCTGTTTACATGCATACCTGGTTTGTAACAAGTGTACTTGAACTGGTTCAGGGGAACTAATGTCCTAGAAGGATAGTTTTGACTTGATAGGAATCCCAACATGAAATTAGAGTAGTATGTGATAAGTTATAACTAAGGACTTGTATAGTTCTTACCTTCTTATTCGCATGATTGCATTACCTTAATCTGAACTTATGAAAGCATGTTGATTTGAAATATAAGATTTGTTTGTGACTATTGTAAGAACCATGTCTTGAATATCCCTTCATATGACCTAACATGATATTTCCTGTTCATTTTTTGAGGTCTTAAGCTATGTCACTCATCATGTGCACCAATACGATTGTCAGTATTTAGTTTAGTTCTAAATGAAGTCTAGATTCCTTCTTGAGCTTCTGATTAGCTAAATATGTGTCATGAGTACTTAGAAATAGATTGTTTTCACGTAATCATGTGTTCCATGTTACCCTTGCTTATTTATATGTCCAATCATCTAGCCTAAATGCATGCCTAGGAAAAGAACCAAAACTTTGAATCATTAGCTGTTAAGGGTCACATTTGGTTCAATTTATTTTAAATAACCTATATGGTGTCACTGGGCATATGTTTGCGTTAAAATGACTTGACAGGTCTTCTATTTAAGTCAGGAATTATGTCCAGTATTTTGTTCCCACTCATGAATAGCATACTCCACCCCTTAATATAAATCTTCTTACCTATATGAATATTTTTATTAAGCTGCAACATAAATACTAGCTAAGCTTTAGGAATGTGTATTGTTGCCAAGGTCTCATATCGAGTTTAACATACCTTGAATCTGTTTGGTATACTTGCTGAAATGTTAGGGACTGTTTTCATATTAAATCATTGCCTATTGGGCTTATTTCGTGGGGGGTGTTATATATGTTTGGGCCAATCTTCTCTTTTCAATCAAAATCTGGAAAAGTATGAATTATTTGGGTCTGTCTGGGCTGATACGTGTTTAGGTCCATCTTTTCTCTCTCTTTAAAATTTATGTGTCTAGTTTTATATCAAGAGTTATTTATTATTTGATGAATTTGGATATATGCTAATCTTTATCTTTCTTTACTTTTACATGGAATGCATCGGAGTCAAATGAAGAGTTTCAACTACGAGACTCATTATAATTCTCGTCAAATGAAGACACGCGTCTACATTCCTTGCATCCTCCAATCTCGGGACCTTCGAAACTAATAGGGCAGGATAATATCTTCACCTGCCCTAGTCATTTTATCTCCTTTCTTTAACTCTGTCACTTTACTTTTATTTGTATTTTTGTTAACTAACCTTATATAATTATTGAAATGCTTAGAATAGTTAGGCCTAGATTAACAATTAAAAAAGGGGTAGTTCTAAAATCGGAAACCCAACGCTAGATTATTTTAGGCTCGTTATACATGTCTAAGCTTTCAAAACAATTTGGTCACCTTTTTATTTGTATGATTAATCATAAAAAATAAGGTTTTACTTTTACCTAATTTGCTAAAAAATAAACTTTCACAAAAATCGTCTCTTGGTATTATAAATAAAATTGTTTTCTCTTTACTTTCAATTGCCAAAACATAAGTATTTTACAAATAAAAATAAATGCATATTTTTACCTATATATGTATTTTTTATAAATAAGTCTTACAACTCTTTTATGTTGTCAAGAATGCATCTTTTGTTATTAAAAACTTGCAACGTCTTTTATTTAACATTTATGAAAGTATGCATTTCTTAGCATAATATTAAGCCTAAGTTTGAACGGATAACCGCAAGTTAGCGGATCTTAGAGGGTGCCTAACCCCTTCCCTTTAGGATAATAAAGAACCCTTACCTAGAATCTCACATAGCTTTCGCAGACCTTTAAAATGGAGATCATTTGTAGTATTTTACTACATTTTTAGTGTCCTAATTCACTATAATAATTAGGTGGCGACTCCTTAAAAATGCATTTTAGGAATCCAACCATGTAGCAGTAATCCCGTTCCGACTTCGGTTGAAATGGGGTGCTACAATAAGGATTATGATAATTAGTGATCAAGTAATTACCAAGCAATCAAAACAAATATTGAATAAATCTCTACAACAATAAGAAGAACCAAAAACATGCATTAATTCATAAAGATAAGTTTCAAGTGAATTGACATGGAAAACCCTAGATTGATTTAGTTCCTAGCCATAGACATGACAAGAACTAAATTAATATTCAACATAAACTGTAAAGAAATAAAACAAGAATAAGAAATTACTTAAGAAAAGGTCTCCAATCTTGATCTCCAAAAGTTGTGTGATTTGGCAAGAAGAGGAACCCTTAAATCTGACCTAGAGTCCTCTTTTTATAGTCCCCAAAACGTGATGCAGGTTTTCTTTCAGGCCTTGGCTCATTGGCTTTCAAATTTTCTGATTTTTCCGCCTCGGCGCCGCGGCCCTGCAACTGGCGCCGCGGCGCCGGAACTACTGAGGCTCTCTGAAGATTGGGCGCCGTGGCGCTCTGGCCCTGCTGGCTGGAGGCGCCGCGGCGCTGGCCTGTTTTGTGCCTGGTTCGCCACTTTCTCGCTTTTCGAGCTCTGGAACCTCCGTTTCTGCCCTCTTTTGCTCCTTTTCCACCAATGAGCCACTTTAAACCAATATGACTCAAAAGAAAGAAAATATATCCTAAGACGACACGTATTTGTACAAAATTGGACACAAGACTACTAAAAATGACTCAAAAGGTGTATATAAAATACACCGATCACTCACAAGCTTAAGATAATATTTGTTATTTCAACAACATGTCTGCTGAAGATCAATTAAACGCTATGAACAATGCCACTGCTCAAGGCAATACTAATGCCTTCACTTCCGCCACTCAAGGCGATGACGTTGCCTACACCCCAACTAATCCAGGCATTCCCAATGCTTTCCAAACAGCTGGTTTAGACACAACCAGTGTCAACACTGTTTTTGGCACAACCAATGCCTCCACTGCTGCTCCGGGTACTTATAGTGCACATGCTACTGCCCAAGGCATCCAGAATGCCTATGCTCCTGTTAGAGGCGTTCCCAAATCCTTTGCAACTGCTCAAGGGGGCGTCACTTCCCCTACACCCGCTGGTTTTCACCATGAGCGTCCTGAAAAGTTCATGGGTGCTCACTTTAAGCGATGACAACAAAAGATGTTGTTTTTCCTGACGGTTATGGAAATGTCACGTTTCCTAACCGAAGACCCTCCACTAGTTGGGGGAAGACATAGTCCCTCAGCCAAATGATTTGGCAGAAGGGGGCCAAGGTAACCATGTCGCTGACGACATGAGGATGGTTCGCGAAGCATGGAAACATAGTAATTTCATGTGTAGAAACTATATTTTATACAGTTTGTCTGATCCCCTCTACACGATATATTGTACCGTTGAAACTGCCAAGCAGTTATGGGACAAACTACAAAAGAAATATAACACCCAAAATGCGGGTAGTAAGAAGTTTATCATTGGGAAATTTCTGAAGTTTCAAATGGTGGACAACAAGAGTGTGTCATCCCAAGTCCAGGAATTTCAGATGATTCTTCATCACCTAGATTTGGAAGGATTGAAGCCCAATGAGCAATTCTTGGTTGGGGCATTGATCGAGAAACTACCTTCCTCGTGGACCGAGTTCATGAATTAGTTGAAACTCAAAACGAAGGAGATGACCTTAGACAAACTTATTATCAAAGTCCAAATCCAGGAGGACAATAAGAAGGTCATGCTAAAGGGGAAACAACCTGCTGAGGCTAAGTCAAACCTGGTGGAAGCCAAAGGAAACCCAAGCAAAAAGTGGAAGTTACAGAAGGATGGTAAGGCCCAAACAACTGAAAAGTTCAAGGGAAAATGTCACCATTGTGGTAAAGTTGGTCACATGGCCAAGGACTGCCGCAAGCTCAAAAGCGAGAATAAATAGAAGGCCAAAGGCAAAGTCAAGGCTAACATTGTCGAAGACACGCTCATAGACGATATGATAGAGGAGTTCTCAGTTGTTGTGCTTGAAGCTAACCTCGTTGAAAATCCGATGCAGTGGTGGTTGGACACGGGTGCTACCCGTCACATTTGTTCCAATAGAAACACCTTCTCCACTTATACACTAGTCACAGAGATGAAGTGTTCATGGGCAACAATTCTTCTTTCGAGGTGTTGAGGGTAGGAAAGGTAGTCCTCAAGATGACGTCCGGTAAGCAGTTGACTCTAAAGGAAGTAATGCATGTCCCAGAAATTCGAAGAAATTTAATTTCTGGACCTGTGTTGGTCAATGCTGGTTTTAGGCTAGTATTATAGGCTAACAATTTTGTAATCACGAAAATTGGAACTTTTGTAGGTAGAGGCTTCGTCTGTGAAGGCCTCTTTAAAGTTAATGTTACATCTATAATGGCTTCTACTTTCACTATCAATAAAATTGAGCATTCTACTTATTTGATTGAGTCATCTAATTTATGGCATCATAGATTAGGACATGTTAACTATCAATCTATTCAAAGGTTGGTAAAGTTGGAATTATTGTCGTCTATCAACATAAACCCTCAACATAAGTGTGAGGTGTGTGTAGAGGCAAAACTTTTCAAGAGTCTCTTTAGATCCGTTGAAAGGGAAACCGCTCCTCTAGAACTCATACACACTAACATATGTGATTTGAAGTTCGCTCAAACTAGAGGGGGAACAAGTACTTTGTGACTTTCATAGATGATGGCACAAGGTATTGTTACCTTTACTTACTAAAAAATAAAGATGAAGCCTTTGAAGCGTTCAAACGTTACAAAGCTGAAGTTGAGAACCAACTAAGCAGACGGATTAAATTAATCTGTAGCGATAGAGAGGGAGAATATGTAGCGTCATTTGAAGAATATTGCACCCAATCGGGTATAGTCATCAAACAACGTCTCTTTACTCACCTCAATCAAACGGTGTTGTTGAACGCAAGAACCGAACGTTAAAAGAAATGTGTTATACCCCGTGGTTGGGGCCTGGACATGATCGGGGTCTCAGCGCCCTTGGCGCGGAGGCGAACGCGGCTCAAGCAGTGATTGTAGGGCGGCGCGGAAAGTCGTGGCGCGGCTCGAAATGCGAGGGTCGCTGGTTTCAGCATGGCCGGAAGCGAGGCGCGGAAGATCCGAGTCCGCGGGAGTTGCAGCCGCATGCAGAGGAAACGCGGGCAGCGGAAATCAGCGGAAAAACTTAGGAAAAGTCAGTTTATCTTTTGAAAGAGTGAGTGGGGACAGTGTCCCCATCTGATTTTTACATGCGATATATTGACCAAGTCTTAAAGACTTGGTCATTTGTCATCTCTCTCTTTGAAAAACCTCTTCCTTCTCTCTAAATATTTCAAGCTCCTCCTTCTCTCTAAAAATCCAAGAGACAATCTAGCCTTAGGAAAAATCAAGAATTAAAAGACAAGAAGGAAGCTTGTGGTTAACTTGTGAAGGTGGTGGTGGTATTCTTGGTAGAAAGGCTAGCAAATTGTTGGATAAATTTGGCTAAAGCTCTAAGGTAATGATTCTTCCTCTATTATTAGTTTATAGAGTTGCATGTTAAGAAGAAAATACTTATGGTGGTAAATAATGCTCTTAGAGTCATTGCATGCTAGAAATGTGGGTTGGATATGAAGGATTTGGCTAAATAAATATTATGAGCATGTTGTAGCCTAAAACCACTTTAGAATTGTTAAGTGTACTATTAACTAATGGGGCAGAATTTTACACACCCAAGATTAGGTGTGTAAACCCCTTTGTGTTGGTTTGGTTGTTGGGCCTTAATGAGGCGTTTGAATGTTGAAAAATCGGCCTTTGAAAAGGTGGCAAAGTGAGTAGAAACAAAGGAAATGCTGCCCAATTTTCCTTAGGAATTGGTAACTTGAATTTGGAATTTCTACATTGAATTAGAGGTTAATCAACGCACTATGGTTATTATAGGTTGACATATTACTTGCGGTAGTTGGACTTAGCAAGTGGATTGACCGAAGAGGTATGTAGAGCTTTCCCTATCTCTTGAGCATGAATAGTTGTATCTATGTAGTACGGTATACGTACAAGAGTTGATAACCTACACTCGTTTTAAAGTATATGATACTTGTTTCATTTCAAAAGTATAAGTCCCTTGATTTAGGGAAAATGTATTTGACAAAGGAATAACGCTAATATAATGACTTTATGGGAAGTTGGTTATATTAGTTTTTGAAAGGTTCACAAAGAATGGTTTACCCTATTTAAAACAAGTACGGGTAAAGGATTGAAACTATGGAAGGTGGATTGATTTTAGGCATTGGTTGCCTAAGGTTTTAAAGGGAATGAAGTCACTTGATTTAGAAGCCTATTATATTTTCTAAAAGGAAATGTGACTTGTTTTGAAAAGAAATTGTAACTTGATACTATGGTGATTAGTATCTTGGAATCTTTGTATAAAAAGAGTTTTCTTAAAAAGTTAGAAGTACATGGTACTTGGGTTGAATTCCCGGATTTTCTATTAAAAGACATGTTAGTGCCTTAGGATACTAAAATGAGAGGATATAATAATAATGTTAATAAGAAGTTAGGGGATTTCTTAACTTGCTTATGTTATGATAGGCCGGTAGTGCTTATGTTGTGATATGATAGGCCGGTAGTGCTTATGTATGGTATGATAGGCCGGTAGCGCTTATGTTGTGTATGATAATGGATGAGCTATGTTATATATTTGTATTATTACGGGTAAACCCCGGGTTATTATCTATGTCATGGATTTGCTACCCATGACGCGAGTGCGTGGCTGCACTCACGCGGATCGGACCACGCGGGATCCACGCGGGTGAAATAGTCCCATGCGAGTACGGCGATGGTACTCATGCGGGTCCACAGGATCCATGCGGGTGAAATAGTCCCATGCGGGTGAAATAGTCCCATGACGAGGCGGATGACCTCATGCGGGTCCACAGGACTCATGCGGGTGAAATAGTCCCAGGAGTAGGATTGCTTAATGATACTACGGGCGAGGTACCCTGTTTTGATCGTGAGCCTCCTATTTTTTTTATGTTATAAGTTTTACACTTGTTACTCTCATTGTTAGTAAGGCACAGTGCAAGGGAACTGATTTTTATCTATGACTCCAGCTTACTTTTGACTTATGATATTACTCTGATATTTTCGGTTTACATACTTGAGTACGATGTGTCGCGACCCGCCGCCGGCTGCGTTCATCTGCGCAGTAAGGGAAGCGGTGGTAGATCCTCATTCCTAGGATCTTTTGCTCAGTGTCGAGCTCCATTTCTTGAGCTTCGACTTTTGGTATAGTTCTCCCTGGTGTGGTTGATATTTTGTACATTCAGGGGCATGACGGGGCCCTGTCCCGTCATAGTATTACTCATTCTTAGAGGCCTGTAGTCTTGTCATAACTTGGGTTATTAAAGGATATAGCTGTTCGGTTGTATGTACTTTTGGGGTAGCCGTTTTGGGCTAGACTATTTATACCATTATGGTTGTTTTATTTTGAGTTTATATTCCGCTGGTTTTCTTTGATGTTGTGTCACAAGGGTGCCCGGGTCAAGGCACCGGTCACGGGCCCGGGGTCGGGTCGTGACAAAAGTGGTATCAGAGCAGTTAATCCTCGGAAAGGGTCTACAAGCCGTATCTAGTAGAGTCTTGATTATCGGTGTGTTGTGCACCACATCTATAATCAGGAGGCTACAGGATATTTAGGATTGGTTTCCATTTCTTTCACTCTAAGATCGTGCGATAGAGCTGTGTGGTTAGGGTCGTCTCTCCCTAACAGGTTATGGTGTTTGCATTCTGAGAAAGCGTGATGACCAGAAAGATTATGTGGATTGCGTATCGGGTTGGTAATACTTGTAGTATAGTTGGTATTGTGACATACAGCTATCTGATTTACGTATGAGGGTCACATATGTGTTGCCTAGAATGATTTTAGATTACCGTGAATTGGTAAGGACTAAATAGATCTGGGAAGGTATGAGCAGTTAAGGAACTCTCATCGAGGTTTTACGTGCTAGTTTGAGAAAATTAGGAGACGATGAGTTGTCGGAAAAAGTAATGGAACCTTAAGAAGCTTAATTAAGGGGCCGATGGGAGACTATGTTTGTAAATTAAGCTACGTGGTATGCTTCAGAGGATAGTACGGATGAGATCCGTGTGGAGTAAGTAATGGTTGTTGTGACCAAGACGACACGACTATGGTATTATGAGAAGTTAGTATACCCAGTTATGGGGTGGGATCAGTGAATAGTAGTCCCGGGGCGAAGTCCGCGCAGTGCGGGCGAGTCTAATTAATCATTTTACGAGTTCGCAGACGTATTCCACGGAACCGGTGGTGGCGCGGAAATGACCTTATAGTGTTTAACTTAGTAACTCCAAGATCGAAGGCCAACTTTATTATGGAAGTTATGCGTAAGCTAGAATAAGTTTGGAAATGCGGAAAAATGCGGCCAGGAAGGAAGTGAGCAACCAAGTGTGAAAGAAATGAAGCCAGAATCCATGAGAACCTTTTATGAGGTAACCACACCCGTGAGTGTTGGGTGGTAGCTGAGTGGGCAGATAATAATTGTCGGTAACAATACGATCGTCGGACCACTAGCGAGCTATTATGTGACGTTGAGGTCATTATAGTACGGGCTAGTTGGCCTCATGTTATGCCAACGTGGACTCTGAAGAGATTGACTCGGTACGGTTTCCCCGTGGCGGTTATCGAGTGGAAGGAAGGAAGTGGTAGTAACGATGAATTATCCTTCCTTCTTTGGCACCATTGTTTTAATAAGTCTGTGTGACTTGTTCATTGGGAAAAATTGACGCAGAAAGTAAGTAATACTTGAATTTGAAGGAATTTATGTTAAGTTCCCTTGGAGGTACTTGGAGTTGGTTTGGTGTGGCGGTCAGGGCCACGACCTTCCGGATAATTTTAAGGAAATGTGCAAGGCAAGAATAAAATAAGTACGGGCGCTGCCGGCAGAAAGCTGAGGGCATCTTTGGTAGGTTTTGAAAATCTACACGATTTTAAGGCGGTGCGTAATGATTAGATATTTACAGGACCACGAGAGGACCCGGTGATTAGGGTTGTGACACGAGAAAGTTTATTGAAGGGAGATAAGTTCTCTCCTACATAAAAGGATAGTCTTACGTATTATGGGTCATGTGTACCCGTATGTAGTTAGGCGAAGGATGGGAGGCTGGTAGGTCTTGATGATCGTCATGCCATAAGTTACGCTTTAGATAACCGTGGAAAAAGTATTATGTTGGGGGTAATTAAGAACGACGTTACGAAACGGTCAGGGAAGTGTCGTAAGAAAATGCAGGTAGTACGCATATTTGAAACTGTACGATTATGGATCAAATTAGAAACACTTTACTATTAATAAGCATAAGGTAGGTTTTGACCGGAAGGATAAAAGAGAATACAACTATAGTTATGTAAGTTGCACGAGAGATCTGATTACCGGATGGTGTAAGACCATTAGTAGGTAATGGCGGTAGGAACACCTCGAGGAAAGGTAGTAGCATCTGTCTTCGAGAAAGATAGTAAGAGAATACGGAGAGGTAAGGGACCCCAGGACAACTTGAAATAACTTATAAAGGAAAGACGAGTAGACACTCGAATGATAAGAAATCTTGACAAGTCATTGGATTATGTAATACCGTGAATTGAGGTTGAACACCGGACTATAAGCTCTACGAGCTGAGAGAGGATAATAGGATTACTACTTGACAAGATCAAGGAAGTCTTCCCCCTAAATTGTGATTGGCAGGAAGTCTTAGCCATGCGGCAAGCAAAGGAATCAGATCCAAGTATAGTAACCAAGTTTGGTTGCAACAGAGAAAGGGGAAACAAGAACCATAACTGAGATTAAGGATGCCCGAATATTTCGCAAGTACAAGAAAGGCTTCCAGTTATTGGAAGAGAAGTTGACCACGACTACAGTTCTAACCCATCTTGAGAGACTAGAGGGTTAGGGTATTATTGTAACACGTTGGGTGTTGGGCTAGGTTGTGTGCTGACGCAACACGATAAGGTTAGAGCTTATGTTTCCCGGCGGTTAGGGAAGCAAGAAAGGAATTACGTTACTCACGATTTAGAGTCGGCGCGATTAATCGTACCTTGAAGATTTGGAGGCAATACCTATATAGATTTCATGTGGATATTTGCGTAGACCACACGAAACTCGGTATATCTTGAAAGAGAAGAGTCTATTAGGGGTAGCGTCGGATGGGTGCTAAGATTTGAGGCGATTGTGTGTTCCCGAGGTGACAAGACTTCGCCAGATTCAGAGAGCACACGGCGTGCATTATTCTATTCATCCGGGGTCGACTAAGATGTACAATGACCTCAGATATGTGTATTGGTGGGACGGCCTGAAGAGGGACGTGGCAGGTTTTATTGCACCGTGTCCTATTTGTCAGCAGGTTAAGGTTGAGCATCAGAAGCCCGGTGGGCTGTTACAGGCTATTGATATTCCGACTTGGAAGTGGGAGGTGGTAAATATGGATTTTTTTTTTTTTACAGGGCTACCTACCACTCAGAGGAAGCATGATTCCATTTGGGTGATTGTCGGCGGTGGCGAAATCAACCCATTTTCTTCGATCGAGCAGCGTTCTCGATTGAGGACTATGCGATTATATATTAGAGAGATTGTGAGACGCACGAGTCGGTGTCGATTATATCGAGATAGAGGCGGTTCTCGGCTAACCGGAGGTCTTTTCGAAGGATTAGGGACACAGGTGAGTCTCGATGCGGCGTTTCATCCTCGACAGACGGACGGGCGAGCGCACTATCCGCACAACGAGGATATGCCGCGGGCTTGTGTTATTGATTTCAGGGGTAGTTGGAGGATCATTTACCTCTTGTGGAAGTATGCTTATAACAACAGCTACCATTCTAGTATCCAGATGGCGCCTTTTGAGGCCTTATATGGGAGGAAGTGTAGGTCACCGATAGGTTGGTTTGAGGTGGGAGAAGTTCAGTTAGTCGGGCCAGACTTGGTACAGTAGGTAGTGGATAAGGTGAAGCTTATCCAGGAGCGGTTATTGTCAGCTCAGAGTCGACAGAAGTCGTATGCAGATCATCGGCGTCGACACTTGGAATTTGAGATAGATGATTGGGTTTTTATAAAGGTATCGCCCATGAAGGGCGTGATGAGATTTGGAAAGAAGGGGAAGCTTAGCCCAAGGTACATTGGGCCGTATCGGATTGTCCGTAGGGTAGGCAGGGTTGCCTATGAGTTAGATCTGCCGTCCGATTTGGAGCAAGACATCGATCTTCCATGTGTCCATGTTGCGGAAATGTATTGGAGATCCATCTAGAGTGCACCCGGTTCATGAGGTTCGGGTAACAGAGGAGTTATCGTATGAGGAGAGTCCCATAGCGATACTCGATCGTCAGGTTAGGCGATTACGGACAAAGGATGTGGCTTCCGTCAAGGTCTCATGGCGGAACGAGAACAGAGAGGAGATGACGTGGGAAGCAGAGGATGACATGATGAAGAAATATCCTCACTTATTCCCTATACCTCCAGGTAACCCACGTTCTAAATTGTTGGTCTTTAAATTTAGTATTTATGCTTGAGTTTTGTTGTGGTCGTGTGGAGCGTCTTTATTTGAGTCTATGTCGATATTGTGACTGAGCAAGCCTAGAAGGAACATTCGGGACGAATGTTTCTAAGGGGGGGAGAATGTTATACCCCGTGATTCGCTGGACATGATCGGGTCTCAGCGCCTTGCGCCGAGGCGGCGCGCCAGCAGTGATTGTAGGGCGGCGCGGAAGTCGTGGCGCGGCTCCGAAATCGAGGGTAGCTGAAGTTTCCAGCGCGCCGGAAGCGAGGCCGCGCCGGAAGATCCGAGGTCCGCAGAGGCACCGCGCGCGCGCCGAGGCGGAAATCAGCGGAAAAACTTAGGAAAAGTCGATTTATCTTTTGAAAGGGGTGAGTGGGGACAAGTGTCCCCCCCCATCTGATTTTTACATGCAATATATTGACCAAGTCTTAAAGACTTGGTCATTTGTCATCTCTCTCTTTGAAAAACCTCTTCCTTCTCTCTAAATATTTCAAGCTCCTCCTTCTCTCTAAAAATCCAAGAGACAATCTAGCCTTAGGAAAAATCTGAAGAATTAAAAGACAAGAAGGAAGCTTGTGGTTAACTTGTGAAGGTGGTGGTGGTGGTATTCTTGGTAGAAAGGCTAGCAAATTGTTGGATAAATTTGGCTAAAGCTCTAAGGTAATGATTCTTCCTCTATTATTAGTTTATAGAGTTGCATGTTAAGAAGAAAATACTTATGGTGGTAAATAATGCTCTTAGAGTCATTGCATGCTAGAAATGTGGGTTGGATATGAAGGATTTGGCTAAAGAAATATTATGAGCATGTTGTAGCCTAAAAACCACTTTAGAATTGTTAAGTGTACTATTAACTAATGGGGCAGAATTTTACACACCCAAGATTAGGTGCGTAAACCCCTTTGTGTTGGTTTGGTTGTTGGGCCTTAATGAGGCGTTTGAATGTTGAAAAATCGGCCTTTGAAAAGGTGGCAAAGTGAGTAGAAACAAAGGAAATGCTGCCCAATTTTCCTTAGGAATTGGTAACTTGAATTTGGAATTTCTACATTGAATTAGAGGTTAATCAACGCACTATGGTTATTATAGGTTGACATATTACTTGCGGTAGTTGGACTTAGCAAGTGGATTGACCGAAGAGGTATGTAGAGCTTTCCTATCTCTTGAGCATGAATAGTTGTATCTATGTAGTACGGTATACGTACAAGAGTTGATAACCTACACTCGTTTTAAAGTATATGATACTTGTTTCATTTCAAAAGTATAAGTCCCTTGATTTAGGGAAAATGTATTTGACAAAGGAATAACGCTAATATAATGACTTTATGGGAAGTTGGTTATATTAGTTTTTGAAAGGTTCACAAAGAATGGTTTACCCTATTTAAAACAAGTACGGGTAAAGGATTGAAACTATGGAAGGTGGATTGATTTTAGGCATTGGTTGCCTAAGGTTTTAAAGGGAATGAAGTCACTTGATTTAGAAGCCTATTATATTTTCTAAAAGGAAATGTGACTTGTTTTGAAAAGAAATTGTAACTTGATACTATGGTGATTAGTATCTTGGAATCTTTGTATAAAAAGAGTTTTCTTAAAAAGTTAGAAGTACATGGTACTTGGGTTGAATTCCCGGATTTTCTATTAAAAGACATGTTAGTGCCTTAGGATACTAAAATGAGAGGATATAATAATAATGTTAATAAGAAGTTAGGGGATTTCTTAACTTGCTTATGTTATGATAGGCCGGTAGTGCTTATGTTGTGATATGATAGGCCGGTAGTGCTTATGTATGGTATGATAGGCCGGTAGCGCTTATGTTGTGTATGATAGCCGGATGAGCTATGTTATATATTTGTATTATTACGGGGTAAACCCCGGGTTATTATCTATGCCATGGATTTGCTACCCATGATGCGAGTGCGGCGCTTGCACTCATGCGGATCCGGACGCGGGATCCATGCGGGTGAAATAGTCCCATGCGAGTACGGCGATGGTACTCATGCGGGTCCACAGGATCCATGCGGGTGAAATAGTCCCATGCGGGTGAAATAGTCCCATGACGAGGCGGATGACCTCATGCGGGTCCACAGGACTCATGCGGGTGAAATAGTCCCAGGAGTAGGATTGCTTAATGATACTACGGGCGAGGTACCCTGTTTTGATCGTGAGCCTCCTATTTTTTTTATGTTATAAGTTTTACACTTGTTACTCTCATTGTTAGTAAGGCACAGTGCAAGGGAACTGATTTTTATCTATGACTCCAGCTTACTTTTGACTTATGATATTACTACAGTATTTTCCAGTTTTACATACTTGGTACGATGTGTCGACCCTTCGCCGGGGCTGCGTTCATGCCGCAGTAAGAAGCGGTGGTAGATCCTCATTCCTAGGATCTTTTGCTCAGGTGTCAGGAGCTCCATTTCTTCGGAAGCTCGACTTTTGGTATGGTTCTCCCTGGTGTGGTTGATATTTTGTACATTCAGGGGCATGACGGGGCCCTGTCCCGTCATAGTATTACTCATTCTTAGAGGCTTGTAGTCTTGTCATAACTTGGGTTGTTAAAGGATATAGCTGTTCGGTTGTATGTACTTTTGGGGTAGCCGTTTTGGGCTAGACTATTTATACCATTATGGTTGTTTTATTTTGAGTTTATATTCCGCTGGTTTTCTCTGATGTTGTGTCACAAGGGTGCCCGGGTCAAGGCACCGGTCACGGGCCTGGGGTCGGGTCGTGACAAAATGATGATTGTTTTACTCATTAATTCGGGCCTTTCCCAACACATGTGGGGAGAAGATGTCCTTACCACGAATAAGATTCTTAATAGAGTCTCACACAAAGGTAAGGACAAGACTCCATACGAGCTATGGAAAGAAAAGAAACCTACTTACAAATATTTGAAGGTATGGGATTGTCTGGCCAAGGTAAAAGTACCTATGCCAAAGCAGGTCAAGATTGGACCTAAGACTTTGGATTGCATATTCCATGGATATGCCAATAACAGTAGTGCTTATCGCTTTCTAGTGCATAAGTCGGATGTATCAGACATTTATGAAGGTACGATCATGGAATCAAGAAACGCGTGGTTCTTTGAAGGCACGTTTCCAAATAAGGAAAACACATAAACTCTTGTAAATGAAGTTATAAGCAAACCTTTGAGGATCTAGGAGTCGCTGACTACCTAGATCCAAACGGTTCAGATCTAGTGAATTCTGAAGTGGTTGATTATCCGGAATCCAGTATTCCAGATTCTCAGGACTTGGAAGATTCAGAGATGGAACCAAGGCGAAGAAAAAGGGCCCGAAAGGACAAGTCCTTCGGTCCAGACTTTAAAGCTTATTTGGTTCAGGACGAAACACGGATAATCTCTGAAGCATTGTTAACTCTAGAAGCACCGCTCTGAAAGGAAGCTTTAGAAAGTGAGATAGAGTCAATCCTGCACAACCACACCTGACTGAACTTCCTCCGGTACATAAACCTTTGGGTTGTAAGTGGATCTTTAAACGGAAGTTAAAGGCAGATGAATCTATCGACAAGTACAAGGCTAGGTTGGTAGTCAAGGGCTATCGCCAAAAAGAGGGCCTTGATTACTTTGACACCTACGCTCCGGTGTCCAAAATGGCATCCATACATATGTTCATAGCCATTGCCACCTTACGGGGTCTTGAAATACATCAAATGGATGTCAAGACAATCTTCCTAAATGGTGATTTGGAAGAAGAAATATATATGGACCAACTCAAGGGATATGTGGTTCTAGGACAAGAGACAAAAGTGTGTCGTCTTGTCAAATCAGTTGTATGGGATGAAACAGGCCCTAAACAATGGCACGAGAAATTTGATAATACCCTACTATCAAAAGGGTTCGCCATTAATGGATGTGACAAATGTGTTTACATGAAAGCAAATGTCAATTCTTTCGTCATGATATGCCTCTATGTAGATGACTTGTTGATCACTGGAAGTAGTCCTGGAATAATCCTACAGACTAAGAACATGTTAAAACAATGTTTTGACATGAAATATAAGGGCATTGCAGATGTCATCTTAGGGATCAAGATCTCTAAGATATCTGACGGACTGGTCTTGTCTCAATCTCACTACATCGAGGATGTACTAAAGAAATTTGGGATGTTCGACAGTTCACCAGTAACGACACAATTAGACATAAGTCAAAAGATTGACAAACATCTTGGTGTGCCCGTACGCCAGGAGCGGTATGCGCAGGTGATTTGTAGTCTGATGTATTGTTGAGTGTATTTTATACACTCTTTTGAGAGTCCTTTTTAGTTTAATATTTTAACTCCTTTCTTTTGCGTTTAGTATAGTATTAGGTTTATTTTTATTTTGAGTCACAGCGGTCATAAAGGAGAGAATACTACTTTTGAGGATGAAATTGCACAAGCAAAGCCCAAGAAATGAAACCTAAGAAGTCCCAAGAATAATAGAAGAAAATCTGACGAAATCCAGAATTTCACGTCGACAGCGCCAAGCAGCGGCGCCATGGCGCCAAAAGTATTGTAGGCTCTGATAGTTTTTTTGCGAAGACAGCGCCAACGGGAACTGGGCGAGAAAAGTCCGATTTTTCGAAAGGCAAAAGGGTCCGAAACGTGATTTTTACATCTATAAGACCTAGGGATTATTCTAATACTGGGGAGCATACTTTGGGGGAGACGAAAGGAGGCTACAAGATACAATTGGAGACATCAATTGTTCAAGTTCTTTTCCTTTACTTTATTTTAATTTCAGTTTATGTTGAATTTTATATTAGTTCTTAGCATGACAATGTCTAGGAGCTAGTCTCTTGATTAGGGTTTTCCGTCGAATCGCTTGAAACTCTTTCATACAGCTAATGCATAGTTATTGATTTCTTCTTCAGCTATATTAAGATCTATTCAATATTGTAGTGATTGTTTGATAATTGACTGACCATTAATTGTCATAAATTATATGATTTCGAATAGAGATCCGAGAGGGGAGATTTGAATATGTTGTAGTTGTTTAGATATAGGTTAAAATCGTGGATGAAAGTACCCCATACTTGTGTGGTGTTTAAGGTTATTGTTCTTAATCCTCATGTGTGGTAAAATCTATCATAGAAATATAGAAGGTTTCTGCACAAGGTTGAATTTTTATATATCCTAACTGAAATATAGAACATATTAGTTAACCTACTATCTTAATAAGAAGAAGAATCAATAGCATTGCATTAACACGTGAAAGAGTGGATAGTTAAGGAGATTGGAAGCCCTATTTCTTTCATAACTGTTTTAAAACCCAAAGTACTATCATCTTTAGTTTAATTTCTGCACTTTACTTAGTTATAATTCTTAGTTCATAAACCAAACAAAAGAATGTTAGCCAAATAGATACCATAGATTAGATATTCGGTACTTGGCAAACCAGTCTCTGTGGACGATAACTCGGTCTTACAGATCTTTATTACTTGAACGATACGTACACTTGCGTAAGCATAGAGAAATATCGCAATAAGTTTTTGGCGCCGTTGTCGGGGACTGACGTACTATCAATATCAAATTATCTAGTTTTATTTCTAATTTGGTTTTTATTTTTTGTCTTTTTTATTTTTTATTTTAGAACAATTTGTCGTGATCTGTTTGTGTGTTTTTGATCAATTTTAGGAAATTAGTTTATGCGAAGTAGGAGAGGAGCAGACACTCATATTCCTTTGAACTCTGAAATTGAGAGATTGTGCAGACAGAACAGGAAAGAGAAGAGAATTGTTGATTATTTAGCAATGAAAGATCAGCAGAATCTGAACGAAGGAGCAGAGATCAGAGAACGAGTCCAGCTTCCTGCTGAGATGAGCTTGGGAGACTACGTTCTACCTACAATCACTGGTGTGTAGACTTGCATCAGGCTTCCAGCTGTGGAAGCCAATAATTTTGAGATAAAACCAGCCATTCTGCACATGGTACAGAGCACAGTCCAATTTGGAGGGTTGCCGTCTGAAGACCCACACATGCATATTGCTAATTGTTTGGAGTTGTGTGCTACATTCAAGTACAATGGTGTTACTGATGATGTCATTCGATTGAGTCTATTCTCATTCTCACTCAGGGATAGAGCCAAGTGTTGGTTGAATTCTTTGCCAACAAACTCCATCACTACATGGCAAGACTTAGCCCATAAGTTCCTTGCCAAATTCTTCCCTCCATCCAAAGCAGCAAAGCTCAGAGGAGAGCTTACTAATTACTATCAGATGGATAGAGAGTCACTCTATGATGCGTGGGAGCGGTTCAAAGATCTGCAGAGAAAGTGTCTACATCATGGGATTGAGAAGTGGATGTTGGTCCATATCTTCTACAATGGGTTATGTGGTACTACTCGTACAATAGTTGATGTTGTTACAGGGGAAACGTTCATGAAGAAGATTGCCAATGAGGCACATGATTTTCTAGAAGACATGGCCACAAATAACCATCAGGGGGCCGATGAGAAAGCTACAAACAGCAGGAAAATGGCTGGGATTCATGAGTTAGATGCTATCACTGCATTGACTGCGCAGGTTGCCACTTTGACAAAGCAGTTGCAGCAGAGTACAATGCCCGTTAATGTTGTTCAGACACCAGTGAGTTGTGAGATTTGTGAGAGTCCCCATACTTTTGATAGGTGCACAGCAGTGGATTCAAATAATGTGCCTATGGAGGAGGTTCAGCAGTTGGAAATTTTCAGAGGCCCTACAGCAAAGCATTCTCCAACACATATAATCAGGGGTGGAGAAATCACCCTAACTTTTCGTGGATGAATGATCAAGGACATCAGTCTCAGTTTCCTGAGCAATATCAATAGCCTCAAGGACAGATCCAACAGCAGCCCAAGCCACCAGTCCCACAAGAGAAGCCAGATGAAATAAGAGAAATAAAAGCAGCACTGGTGACTCTGGCCAACTCCCAGACACAAATGACCAATTCTCAGACCCAGTTCATGACAGAGACTAGGTTATCTATCAGAAATTTGGAGACACGGATGGGACAGCTGGCTAACATGCTGAACAATATAGAGCCAGGGAATCTTCCCAGCAATGCTGTGGTGAACCCAAGAGAACAGTGTCAGGAAATAAGCCTGAGAAGTGGTAAGCAGTTAGAGCAGGTTGCACCCCAACCAGTGGTTGAAAAAAAGAAGGAGTTGGAGAAGACATATGATGCAGAAAAAGAGGGGGTTACTGATGACCGCCCTATATTAGAGAAGTGTCCACCAGCAGTTATGAGAGAATACACAGACAGAATCCCTTACCCTCAAATACTTGTGAAGAAATCACTTGATAAACAATTTTCCAAGTTCTTGGAGGTCTTCAAAAAGCTGCATATCAACCTTCCTTTCATTGAAGCCTTGGAGCAAATTCCAGCATATGTGAAGTTCATGAAGGATATCCTCTTTAAAAAGATGAAGCTGGCAGACTATGAGACAGTGGGCTGACAGAGGAGTGCAGTGCTATCTTGCAGAAGAAACATCCCCCAAAGTTGAAATATCCAGAGAGTTTCACCTTACCTTGCACTATAGGGAATGTGACATGCAAGCAGGCTCTGTGTGATTTAGGGGCAAGTGTCAACCTGATGCCCCTTTCTGTGTTTAAGAGACTTGGTTTGGGGGAAGCAAGTCCAGCCACATTCACCTTGCAGCTAGCTAATCACTCAATTGTGCATCCCCAAGGAATAATTGAAGATGTATTGGTGAAAGTAGGTAAATTCATCTTTCCTGTTGACTTCATCATTATAGACATGGAAGCAGATGAAAATATGTCCATCATCCTTGGGAGACCATTCCTAGCCACATGGAGGGCACTAATTGATGTTGAGAAGGGAGAGCTCAAGCTCCGAATTCAAGATAAGGAGATGACCTTCACTGTTTTCAAGTCTCAAATTGAACCACAAGTAAATGATAGATATTTTGCGATTGGGATAGTTGACAAAGTGGTGTCTGATAAAAGCCTCACAAATATTGATGCTCGTGGGGTAACATTAAATCAGCGTGAAGAACTTGATAGTAAGACTTCAGAACTAGCAAAAGATGAAAAAGGAATGAATTCTTCTGAACTCGGCCCTGTGAAAAAGAAAAGGAGAAGGATAAAAAGAATGGTTCTGAAATGGATATGCGGAGGAGATAATCTACCCCCTTGATCGAGTAAGAAAACTGCGTCCGGCTAAAAGACGTTAAATACAGCGCTACTTGGGAGGCAACCCAACGTTTTTAATTATGTTATTTCAATTTTTGTTTTAGTTGTTTTATTTTGTTTTGAACAGTCTCACGATCTTGGTTTCTTGTCTATGTTTTGATTTCAGGTGGAATGGGAACTAAGTGTCAAAAATGCTGAAATTCGAAAAATTGAGCACAGTGCCATGGCGCCAAAATGCAGGGCCACGTCGCTGAAACTTCAGAGAATATTGTCGTGATCAGCGCCGTGGCGCCAAAAGTTCATAGATCCCTACTGCTGTGCAATTTCAAGAATTTCCTTTCAGACCTCCGTTATGACCGATGTTTTGCGTTTGTAAGTTGTCCCTTTAATTTTAGTCTTTACATATTGGGGACAATATGTCGATTAAGTTTGGGGGGATCTTACTTTATTTTGAATTTTGTTTTGAGTCTTTTTGTTTGTTATGTGTTTGTGAGTCATAATTTTTTTTATGAATCATGTATGTTGTAGTTGCTAAAGATATTGAGTGGATTAAGTGGGATAACGTAATGAAATTGAAAGCAAAAATCTGTGTTAGATATGCCAAAATTCATGACATCTAAGTAGTTGGGATATTTGTGCTTAGCCTATGTGTTGTCAATTATAGAAAGAAAGGTTGAAAATGTCTAGAAAATCTGTTTGCGTGTTATTTGAGGCGAAATAGTTAAGATATGCATGTTAGGGAAATGATTCAGGCATTCTTTGATAGCCCTTCTAACCATTGATTACCTACCCTGACATAATTTGTATCTTTAGTCAGCCCCTTTGAGCCTAAATAATATCTTTGTTTGACACCCTATGATTCCCTGGTTGTGCCATAAGTAATAATTGAAAATTATTGGGATAAAAAGTGTTGAAGAAAGCAATAAAAAAAGAGTGAAACTTTGATGCACCCCACTGAAAAATATGCAAAAGTATAAGTTTTGGGGTGCTTGTTATTTATAATGTGTCTCATTCTCTCAAAGGAAAAGAGGGGAGAAAATAAGTATGAGACTAAAAAGTAAGTCAAAAAGAATGAAAAAAGAGTTGAATGAAAAATGCTTATGGTACGTAATTTGAGCCTAAATGCCAACTTTTATCTACCCCTGCCTAAGCCTACATTACAACCCTTGAAAGTCCTGATAATCTCTAATGTGTATGTCTATGATTAGTGGAGAATAACAAGTAAATAGGTCTATAGAATTTTGGGGAAAATGAAATGAAATTGACATGCATAGGTTAGGTGTTTGTATTTCCAGTGATTATGATATAATTGAATTTGCGAAATATCTAACTTGAAATTCTAGACTGCTAAAAATTCATGCTATGTATGTTCTAACATATTATCCTAGTTTTCATCCATGATTTTGAGGAAACATGGCTATAGCTACTTGATCCATTTCATTGAGTCTTTTATTTGATTTTGTTTTTGTTTAGTGTCTTACTCGAGGGCGAGTAAAGTGTAAGTTTGGGGGTGTTTGTTGAGTATATTTTATACACTTTTTTGAGTCCTTTTTAGTTTAGTATTTTACTCATTTCTTGTGCGTTTAGTATAGTATTAGGTTTGTTTTTCTTTCTTTTGAGTCACAACGGTCATAAATGAGAGAATACTACTTTTGAGGATGAAATTTCACAAGTAAAGCCCAAGAAATGAAACCTAAGAAGTCCCAAGAAGAATAGAAGAAAATATGACGAAATCCAGAATTTCACGTCGACAGCGCCAAGCAACGCCATGGCGCCAAAAGTACTGCAGGCTCTGATAGTTTTTTTTGCGAAGACGGCGCCAACGCGGAACTGGGTGAGAAAAGTCCGATTTTTCGAAGGGCAAAAGGGTCTGAAACGTGATTTTTACATCTATAAGACCTAGGGATTATTCTAATACTGGGGAGCATACTTTGGGGGAGACGAAAGGAGGCTACAAGCTAAGAAATTTGGGATGTTCGACAGTTCACCAGTAACGACACCATTAGACATAAGTCAAACGATTGACAAACATCTTGGTGTGCCCGTACGCCAGGAGCGGTATGCGTAGGTGATTGGTAGTCTGATTTATATCACAAACTGCACTCGATCTGATATCTCCCATACAGTCAATAAATTGGCTAGATTTACCCGTAATCCAAGTGAGGATCACTGGAAAGCGTTGAATAGGGTACTACGGTTCTTGAAGTTCACGCTAAATTTCGGGTTACACTATTCGAGATACCCAACTGTACTAGAGGGGTACAGTGATGCAAAATGGATATCTGATAGCGATGGCATCAAGTCCACCAGCGGATATATTTTTACAATCGGTGGTGGAGCTGTGTCTTGGAAATCTTCTAGGCAAACACTTATTGCCCGATCCACGACGGAGTCAGAATTTATCGCTTTTGACAAAGTGGGAGAAGAATTTGAGCGGCTTCATGGTTTTCTAGAGGATGTCCCGTGTTGGGATAAACCCGTGTCTTCTATAATGATCCACTGCGATAGTCAGTCGGCTCTAGGAAGGGCACGAAGTTCTATATACAACGGCAAGTCTCGTCTTATTCAACGGAGACATGAGTCTGTTAGGCGGTTGATCACCTCGGGTATGATTTCCATTGATTTCGTAAAATCTAAGGAAAATATCGCAGATCCCTTGACAAAGGAATACCCAGAGATCAGATGTTCTGCATGTCTAAGGGAATGGGCTTAAAACCCAATCAATAAGAACCGATATAGTGGACACCCAACCTTACAGACTGGAGATCCCAGGAATAAGGTTCAATGGGAAAACTAAACTGTAAAAGGTTCAGTTGGGCGCTTCGGTGGAAGCAAAAGCACTGCAGATAATGATTTCTTCTTAAGAAACATAATCCAATGTCATTCCCGGGATAGACATAAAGTGCAACCTGCAGAGGGTTAAAGGATAAGTTTCCAAATCTTTTATGATCATCAATAATTGAGGTTAGGTTGGGGAAACTTTTAATGGTTCATAATGCTTGTGTAGCGGGGTATTGCAGGATACCTTATAGGAGACCACCTATTTAAGTGTGAGGACAGGCCGCCTCAAATGAACGCACTTAAGAATTCAAGTGTGTCCACGACCCACGAAGGACAAAAACATAAAGAATGGATTGAGTGGGAAAGATGTTGTGTGGGTACCATTGTCTTGGCATATACTAAACACTGACGGTTCAATAAATCACGTTCACCGCGCAGTAAATATGTCCGATGGTATTCTACTATGGAAGGTTCAAAGCTACGGCTACCTCTTCAGATGCATCATCGATCCGCCGAATGATTGCTAGAAAGGCACCATGTGCGTGCGCCAAAATCTCTTCCAAGAGGGGATTGTTGGAAATTTACTAAACGTGAAATAAAGTTAATCCTATTAATTATGACTCGAATAATTGGGGCCCCGCACATCGGAAACATGGTTTCCACACACGTGCACATAAAGTGTCAATGATCGTAATTTCCTTAATGGAAGAGATATTGGTACGTATACGAATTGTTTGAGATGTAAGATAATATATGGTTATTGTCCAAATGACAATGGTTTTACGTTGGTAAACGAAAGGAAGACGTGTACAATGTGTAAAAAGATGAAACGAGTGCGAAAAAGCGCTGGGCGACGCCGAAACTCTCTGGTTTGGCCGCGCCACCTCGCAGGGTCACAAGCGGATGTTTCGCATCATTGAGAAGAACGAAAATTAATTTTTGGGCTGACTTTGGAGCATTAATTCTCCATTATTTGGCTCATGAATTCAGTCATTATTTGGCTGAATTGTAACTCCACAATCAAGGCTATTACATGGTCTTTACTGATCATTACTAGGCTATGTGGAAGGTCATCTTCTCCACACTATAAAATGGAGCCTTGGGCTCATTTGCAAAACACACCTTACACTTAACAATTTCAAAAATTGTCTTCCTCTCTTGCAATCTCCAAACACTCAAAGATCTTTCTTCCTAAGCGAACACTTGAGTCTCATTTGCTTACTTGTTTGATTGTTGTTTTATCTTGTGAGATAAGTTGTCATTACACCGTTGAAAGGAATATACGAGACAATATTATCTTAAGGATAGATTGAAAATTCAATCGACACGGCAAGCCAATTACTTTGTTTATTTTCAGAAACATATTTGTTGTTGTTGTTATATTTTCATTTCCTTGTTACTCATTTCTCACAAATTTAACTTACAGGCACAAATAAATAATGTATTTCTAATTTCTATACTATCAGTATAGTTTAATATGATTTGAGAGATTGTTTATCATATTTTTCAGGCTACAAATTCATACTAGTATAAAATAAACAATTATGTGTTTACTAAAAAGACAACAAATACAACATATAATGTACTAAATCTTTTCTATATAATAAAATTTAATTGTGTGTTTCCTCTTAGATATCGTGCATTATTCTTTATAATTAAAAATAATTAATACTTTTAATCTTGAATTCATAAAGTGACGATAATTTTTGGACAAATCTTTTTTAGCTAAAATAAATGTTAATTTGGGATGGAGAAAGCAGGTAACTGATAGAGTAAAAAATTTCACTAAGGTGTAGGTGAGAGGTAAAAAACTAAGTGAGTCAACAATACAAAGTCAAAGCATCTGCCACTCAATTGGCCAGTGGAATCCCATGCCAGAATTATTTAATTGCATGCCACTCAAAAACTAAGTTTTATTTTGACCTTATTTAATTGCATCAAGACAGAATTATCAAATATATAAAAGTTCTCAAGACTTCTTTTACTAGTTCATATCTGGGGCAGGAAGAAGGGTATCATATAAACTAGGAGTAATTAATTTTTCAACATTAAACATGAGAACAAATTTGAGTTTAACAGAAATAGAAATTTAACAATGTATAACTATACAAAAAACATTTTTTTTTTTGCTTCTGTTCATCTTTTATATATATATACACACCAAACATAATCCAAATCGAGGGTGTATGATATGACCGAACAATAGATTCACCATTGTTATACAATCTATACACCACACTAGATAAATATCACATTCACGAAATACGATTACTTTCAAGATAGATTGAATACATACGGGCCCATTTAAATTTGTCCACTTTTTTTCTATTTAGACACTTGTACTAAGAATTGTACTTATCAAATACTTAAATTATATCAAAAGTTTAAGAGGTACAACACTTGGTATAAGTGTTCGATAGGTACAATGTTGGGTATATAACTAGTAGACACACGAGACTCAAAATCCCGAGCTAAAGACCGTGGAGATTCAAATCTTCTTCAAGGCATAATAATGAGAAATGCTTTGAGATATAATCCATTTTCCTAAGAGAAAATTATCTTGACATTCTCTCTACAACTCTCTTGTAGAGAAGCAAGAGGTTATTTTATATGCAGTCTTTATTTCAGCAAACTTTTGAGCTTTTATCATCCCTACATCTTTTTGACACATACAATAAACTGCAAAGACAAAATAAGACAGCCAGACAAATGATTGTTTAGATTTACTGAGTTGAGTAAATTGAAGTGGAATACTTGATCATTTCAATGGCAATTATACACCAGAAAACTGAAGAGAAGACAACAAAGAGATCAAAAAATCCAATGGTAGGTACAATAGAACCAGCTCAAAACTAACTGCTTGTCCCTATCAGCAAATACCCAATTTGCTCCATGTTTTTCCCTATTTGGCATTTACAAAACATGTTTGGACAGTTAAAAGTAGGACAAGTAGTTACAAGATTAACAAAATTCCCCACTTAGTTTAACCAAAAGCTTCTAGTCGCCTAATGTTCATCGTTGTCATAAGCTCCTTTCAAATGTATTATAACCCGAGCTCCTGAAGCAAGCCTGTTGAAAGAAACAAAGATAACATTTCAACCAACAAAATTCGATAACAAGGAAGTAACATATCTTTAGTCAGAGATACTCAACTTTCTTCAATTTTGATCACATTGTCTTTCTCCCCTCTGAAGGAGTCTATTCTATTTGAGTGTCTATTGACAGGTGACGGCTCTGTAATTCGCTTGCTTCCTCCACGAGATGAGTCAGATGTATTGGTTCGTGCACTGCCTATTCCATCTGATGAGATTCTAGGACCTTCGGAAAGAGGAGATTTCATTGACTCGCTTCGTGCCTGCTGCTTATTCAGGGCAGCCTTGATGGAACGTGGAATGCACTTTGTTCCTGAGCTTTTCTCCTCTTTGTCTTCAACTGAATCTCCAAGTTCTTTATTTATCCTGCATCAACAAATTCCGTTTCCAACTCAACATTTAGAATCGCAAGCAAATCAAGCAAGGAATTGTTAGTCTTGAAGACCAATTACTCCATTTTCCAACTCAACATTTTCAGAAGGCCATTGGCCTACAATTTTACCTACAAATAACTCAGCCTAACACGGAATTTATATAGCTTGCAATTATGCAGATGGCTGTTGCAGTGAACAGTATCTAAAATATAGGCGATCTTTCAAGGTTAAATTAATCAAAAAGAAGGTTTTCTTCCTTATCATTGTCAAAATACTGATTTGTTCCTATACTACGAAGAGTCAAAGATAGTATAAAGAAAACCACCATGAGGAAGGACAAAATAATTAAACATGAAAAACATCCTACGATTTGTACTATGAATGTTGACATGATTAAAACTGAAGGAAATCAGATAAGCAAAATTTAGCAGGTACAGATTGTGAAACTACTGCCATGATACTTTGGTTTTACAAATCCAAAGTAGTTTCTAATTGGCAAGAAGTCTGAAGTGTCATATTGATAAAGCATCTATTACTTACATAGAAGTGATTCTACTGTTTTAGTATAGAAGAAAAGCAAATAACAGCAACCTGTCAGCATTGTAGGAGGACGATCGCTTTAGAAGAGTAGGCTCCTTGGGCATATTCGTCTCAAGAAGGCTACCGCTAAAGTATTCTTTATCTTCCAACTTCAAACCCATAAACCTAGGATTCTCAGCCAGGCAATCAAGGTCTCCTAAAGATAACGAGGTTGAGAACAGAGGAGATGGAAATTTCGAATGCGAAAATCTCGGCCTGTAAGTAGGAATAAGGCCAAAACTATGATCCTTTACTGAAATCGATCCACAAGAAATTATTTGCATCAGCACATTTGAGGGCTTTAGTTTAGTTTTTGGAACCCGAAACTCCTCCCCTTCAATTATTCTAAAGCTGTTGAGCTTATTAATATTAGCTCGGATGAGGGATTTCAACGTATCTGTTCTATCACATGATGACGATGCACTTGACGAGGACGGAGCAGGCGATACTGTCTCCCGGCATATCTGCACAGATTCATTTGTCGGCTGAACCGGAACCTCATGAATTTCATTAGTTTCAGACTCTATAGACCCGTCATCTGTAGAAACACCTCTCGTGCAAATCTCGGGAGGTGTAGCTTTGCTTGCGTTTTCATCGGTCTGAGTTGAAGCATCGGCCAGGCCTTCAGTCTTATAGATCTTGTACTCTGTCAAGCTTAATGAACCGTTCCATGAACTTTTATCAGCACTACTGGACTGAGGAGATGCCGCTGAAGAACCTGATTGTTGAACAGGAGGTGATGATTCATCATCTTGAGAATTCTTTGTACCTTTTTCATTCATACTAGAAGAAGACGAAGCATCGTCTTGGCTTCTAGAGGATTGTGGTTCTGGCAGTAGCTTTTGGTTTGACAATCTAACATTTCCAGCAGGACTGAAGCGACCTGGAGGCAAAAAGCCAGTTTACTCATAGTTGGTTTAATAGCACTAATGATCTCAGAATTGTAACCATTCACAATAAAAGGGAACTCCGGTAGCAAGAAACTTCCAATGATGAATTAAGGCAGCCAAACTCATCCATTGTTCTAATTTCTTGCAGTAACACTCGCTACTAGTACACTGCAATTTGGTTGCTGGTTAGGAGGTGATTTATTCATGTATTAAATCCTATATAACTTGTATCATGTTTGGTAGCATTCTTTTGCTATGTATAAAATTCAACACATCAAATACGGTTTAGCAATTTAGAACCCCGCATAAATAATATATGTATAAGTTATGAGGGAATCCATGTACTATTTTATGCAGGATAGAAGATGAAATAACTAATACATGAATAACCAATTCCTACTCAACTAAACTCTGCATAATAATCCTTGCATAACTCTAACCAGCAACCAAACGACCCCTAAAAATCAAGTGGTTCAAAGTTTACAATTCTATAAAGAAGGTATAACATACCTGCATCGGATTCATCGAAAAGCTCTGAGCCTTTTAGAACATATTCATTACCATGAGCAGGAAGAATGAGGTCATCTTCACAAAGATCATGCCACACAAAACCATTCTTGTAGCTTCTGTTTCAATAATCAAACAAATATTAAGCCCACATACCACAATTATATCTTTCATTTAAAGCCAAAATTCGACAACAAAACTAAAACTGGTGAACAATTCATACCTCTTGCAAGACCATGAGTACAACGAAGCCATTCCTCGGCCTCTCAATACATTGAGCCTCTCAATTACATCTTCAAAAGTACAAGAACACAAATAAATTCCAAAGCAAACAAAAAATCAGTTATTAACTTTTAGATTCTACAATCAATCATATTGGTCAAACATAAATTTACACAATATAATAAAAAATGCATTACCCCTCAAGTAGAGACCATCAGGGGAAGACAGGGCTACTTCAATGAAATGAGGATGTTCGAGCTGTCGATTTCGACTGAGATAGTATACAACAGGGACTTTGCCATTAATCAACCTTGGCTGCTTCTGCTGATACTTAGGTGATTTCTCAGTCCAAACTTTTGCTCTCTCTGGACTCAACTGCCCATATTTCTTCATTCGCCCATCCATTGCAAAAAAAAATCACACGCCAACAAACAAACCCTAACTCCTCAACTTCAATCTCATCAAATACCTAGTGAATCAGTTCCACAATCAAATCATCAATCAATCCAACACCAAACATTTCCATTACAATGAGCTCTAGTAAGCTACAATTAATCCACAAAAACAGCAACCAATCACAAGGTTGAAACAGACAAGAACCGACCATTCACCATTTGCTTATTTAGCCAAGAGAAGAGTCAAATTAACATAATAAGATCAAAAAATGGAATCTTGATATGTACCCACATACTGAAATGTGTAAAATTAGCATAATAAGATCAAAAAATGGAATCTTGATAAGAACCCACATACTGAAATGTGTAAAATTAGCATAGTAATATCAAAACTTGGAATCTTGATAAGTACCCACACACTGAAATGTGTAAAAATTAGCATAACAAGATCAAAATCTTGGTAAGTACTCACATACAGAAATATGTAAAAATAAGCATAACAAGATCAAAAATTGGAATCTTGATAAGTTCCCACACACTGAAATGTGTAAAAATTAGCATAACAAGATCAAAAAATGGAATCTTGATAAGTATCCACATACAATAATGTGTTAAAACAACTAAATATGAAAGAAAAATACCACCATATTTTCCCAACCTGAGAGGTAACATGGGCTATAGTGTTAAATGCATGACAAAGGAGATCATATTGGGTGGCATTGTGGGGGGGGGGGGGGAATGGATGGGGTTGAAGTTGAACTGACAGGTTAAAAAAATGAAAGACTTATCGAAAACGAAAAGACAGAGTAGAAATGAAAGGGACTGGTAAGATACGAAAGAGAAACTTTTTCTTGAACTGTAGTGGTAGTGTGTGTGTGTGTGTGTGTGTAACTGAGAAAAGTTTTTGTGAGTTCTTTGAGGGTTTTCTCTTTTGCTTTTTCTTTTTGTGCAACTTTTGTTATGGCTTTTTCCTCATTCTGTTTGGTTGTGAGAGAGAACTTTCTGGCCTATTCCAATGGGGGATTTGGTTTTTGCTTTACTTTCTGATAGGATTTGTTTTGTTTTGATTTGGTTTGGTTTTTGGTCCCTTTCTTGTCCAGTTTGTTATCTTCTTCACCTCTTTGTAATGATTATTTTTCTTCTTTTGCATGCCTCTTTGGAATGTTTCAAATTTCTAATCTTTAACACCCCACCCCCACATTTCACAATTTACTTGTACTTTCTTGGTGTAATTATTTGGAATCAAAATTTGGATTAATTCAGATTTGTGTCGGACTTTATTAGAAGGAAAAGTGTTTCCTCCTTCCCATTTTATTTATACTTTTTGGTATAATTATCAACATATTCAGTATTATTTTATAAATAAAGTCTTGAAAAGGTAATGTATATGCAGATTTTACTCATATCTTATAAATATAGAGAGGATTTTGGTATAATTATCCGATATCTAAAATCTGTTAATCCAACTAATCAAATTTATGAAGGAACTTATTAAAAGGAAAAACATTTTCCCCTTCACAATTTACTTAGGGTCTGTTTGGCCAAACTTTTGAAAAGATGTTTCTGTTTCTCAGTAGTAGTTCTGCAGAAACTGTTTTTGGAGAATCAGTTAGGGTGTTTGGCCTATAATTATAGAAGTGCTTCTGAGAAACAGAAACAGTTTCCTGTTTGGCCAACATTTATGCATATTTACTAGAATATTTTTTTAATAGATTTAAAATTATTTAAAATATTCTTTTCTATCATACGTTTCTAAAAATTAGTATATTTTTACAATTTAATTTTTTTAAAAAAAAATATTTAATTACAACATTTAATAAAAAATAATATTATATTGTACATAAGGAATGTAACGAAAATATGATAGTCAATGACTTAAATATGTCCAAACCTACCCCGCCCTACCCACGCCTACCCTCATCCCATCCTCAAATTTCTATGTCATATTTTTTTTACTTTTATAAAAAATATGAATTTTTTTCGCCCCCCTTACCCCCCCCCCCCCCGCCCTAGCCCCAACCCCACCCATCCTCAAATGTCTATTTCATATTTTTTGTTACTTTTATAAAAAATGATTGAAAATATGATTTATTTTCTTACCCCCGCCCTACCCTACCCCATTGTCCTACCTCATCCTCAAATTTCTATTTCATATTTTTTTGTTACTTTTATAAAAAAACAAATATTAAAAAATATGATTTTTTTTCTTGTCCCCGCCCTACCCCTACCCCCACCCACCCCATTGCCCTACCCATCCTCACATTTCTATTTCATATTTTTGTTACTTTCATAAAAAAAATATTAAAAAATATGAATTTTTTTCTTACCCCCCTACCCCCCCCCCGCCCATTGCCCTACCCCTCCTCAAAGTTCTATTTCATATTTTTTTTTACTTTTATAAAAAAAATGAATTTTTTTCTTACCCCGCCCTACCCCTACCCCCACCGACCCGATTGCCCTACCCATCCTCACATTTCTATTTCATATTTTTTGCTACTTTTATAAAATAAAAAAATCTTACCTCCGCCCTACCCCCTACCCCTATGTCACGATCCGACCCCGAGCCCGCGACTGGTGCCCTACCTGGGCACCCTTACAGGTATACATCAGAGATAATCAGCGGAACATACATGAAACTTATAAAATAAATCAACAGAAATGAAATCAACAGGTTAGCCGATAAGGCTGCCTTCCTGTATATATAAATACATAACCGAAGTTGTTGCCTCATTTCCCTTACAAACTGACCCACAATATGTGACTACAGACCTCTAAGAGTTTTAACATAACAATTGTGGCGGGACAAGGCCCCGCCGTACCCCTAAATATACCTAGCCATAATGACAAGCTCCGGAATATTGGAGTCATCTCAAAATGCTGAACCAGGATCCTAAGCTCATGGGATCCACAATCACAGTACCTAAACTGCGGACATTTAACGCACTCCGGCGGGTCGACACAGTACCTAATATGGAATGTAAATAAGGTACAATAAATGATCATAATCAGATAAAAGAATGACAGGGGCAAGTATAAAAAGTAAATATCAGATCCTACCATGCCATTACAACTCATGAACTTAATCGTACATCATTATCCTTTCCCATTTTTCAATAAGAGTTATAGTCAAATTCTTACGTACATACTTAGAAGAAATCATTAAGTTCATAACCATATAACTTACTTATCTTGCATAACATAATTCGGCCCTTTCTGGAGGAACGCCTATACTGCCCGGCCCATTCTGGGACGCGATAAAGTCACATAAGTCTGCCCATAAAGGTATACTGCCCGGTCCAATCTGGGACGCGATAAAGTCACATAAATCTGCCCATAAATGTATATTGCCCGGCCCAATCTGGGACGCGATAAAATCACATAAATCTGCTCATAAAGGTATACTGCATAAAAATAGGAAGCTTATGACCAACTTAGGGCCACCTACCCATAGTATCATTTGGCAATCCTACTCCTGGGACTATTTCACCCGCATAGGTCTTGTGGACCCGCAATGAGGTCATCCGCCTCGCATGGGACTATTTCACCCGCATAGGTCTTGTGGACCCGCAATGGAGCGATGCGCTCCGCATGGGACTATTTCACCCGCTTAGGCCCGGTGGGCCCGCAATGAGTACAAACGCCGCACTCGCATCATGGGTAGCAAATCCATGGAATTAGTAGTAACCCGGGGCTTTACCCCGTAAGAATAACATAAACTAGCACAACCGGCTATCATACATAAACTAGCACAACCGGCTATCATACATAACATAAGCACTACCGGCTATCATACATAACATAAGCACTACCGGCTATCATACATAACATAAGCGCATCGCTTATCATACATAACATAAGCGCTACCGCTTATCATACATAACATGTCACCCTGCTTATCATACATAACATAAGCACTACCGGCTTATCATACATAACATAAGCAAGTTAAGAAATCCCCTAACTTCTTATTAACCTTATTTACATACGCTCTTTTTTTAGTTTACTTAAGGCACTAACGTGTCATTATAAAATTCGGGAATTTAACCCAAAGTACTACGTACCTTTATTCTTTTAAAATGACCCTTTTTCCATATAAAACTTCCAAGATACTAATAACCGTAGTATCAAGTCATATCTATTTTTCAAGACAAGTCACAATACTTTTTAGAAATACATTTATCGGCTTCTAAATCAAGTGACTTCCATTTAAAAATATTTAAGCAATTGATGTCTTTAAATCAAATTGCCCTTCATTATTTCAAGTCATCTCTTTGTTTACAATACTGGGGAAAAACCCATTCTTTTAACCTTCCATAAAGTTGTTATAACCAACTTCCCATAAAGTCGTTATAACTCTTTATGTCTTAGGCAAATTCATTCCTTTTATAACCAAGAGACTTATACTTTCAAATCAAGTTACATAACTTTCAAAATATTTCAAGTCTCTTATCTTTAGAAATCAAGTTTCTTACTTAGAAAACAAGTCTCTTATCTTTAGAATGTCAAGAAATCAATACTTTCCAAATCAAGTATTCTATTCTTTTAAATCAAGTCATTTCTTCCTTTAAGAATCAAGTCCCATAACTTGAAAAATAAAGTCTCTTAACCTTTTAAGAATTTAAGGTTCATAGTCTTAAAACTGCATACGTAAACTTTTAAAATTAAGTAACATATACTTTTATGTGTTGTGAATAGGTTATACTAGTTTATAACGATCTTATTAAAGCAGTCATGGTCTAGAAAATGTAATACAATTTTGTCTATCTTAGCTTCTATGCAGATGGAGAATTCTACTCATTTTAATTTAATTGATTGCCGATACATTTTCTTTTATTAACGTTGCAGTGGCTTGTTCGATACTTATTCTCATTCGTGCAGTAACTTAGCAAAGTCAACTTGACTCCAAATACTTCCTAACGACTCTTACCAACATCCCCCATAAGACTTGGTAAGAACTTAGGATAACTTAGACGTATCTTTTACATAGAGTAAATCAACATACATACCTCTTAACTTCTAAGAGTAGAAGGAATCATGAAATAGTACCACATGTATATTTCATACATAGAATCATGTCAAAAGAAGGAAGAGGTTCACATACCTCGCGACGATTATCGACAAGTAGCAAAATGCTCCAAAGTACTATAACCTTGCTAGCTTTTCCACCCTTCAAGTAGAATACTCTACTCGTAGTACTTCAACCTATAAGGGTCATAATATGTCTATTAACCTCTAGCTTCAAACGTAGAATATTCTAAGTGTAAAGTCACCAAATTCTACGGAAAATCGGACAACACTTCCTTTGTTTCTACGTACTTTTCCACCTTTTTCAAGGCCCGAATTCAATAACCAAACGCCACATTTAAGGCTCAATCAATTCAGCTAACCAAAGGGGATTACACGCCTTAACAGGGCGTGTAAAATTCTGCCCCACAATTAATACGAAATTGTCCAAAGATTAAGGCAATTTTTGGCTCAAAAATGTGTAACACATAAAGTTCATTCCAATTCCTATTCAATCCAAATTGTTATTCTAACATGTTATAGAGCCTCAAACGATTATAACAACTATAATCCCTTCTTTCTATAACATGCGACGATCGTAACCAACAATTAAATTGAATTACAATCTTAAAGGCTAACATGAACTTTTCGGATTTAGGCTTCCAAAATTCCATAACACTAATCAATCTTCATAATATATATCAAATGATCATTTCTAACTTATCATAACATGAAATCTTCAATTACAATAGTAAGACGGAAATTTATACCTCAATAAGCCCAAATCCAATCCAAGATTCAAAGTCGATCCTTAGCAACCTTAACTCCTCTTCTTATGTTCCAATCCGCTCCAAGCACTCCTTAGAAGCTCATGAAGAACTCCTCTTCAAGTTCAATCTTCAAAGTTGAAGAACACCATAGGGTTTCGCCTTGCGACTAACGTAAAAACGTTATTTTTTCGGGATCTTTCTATTGAGATATCCTTACAATACCCATAGGAACCTTGGGTTAAAGTCTTGTGAATTATGATCCACAGTTGCAATTTTTTTCTCTCAATAAGACCCTTTGGCCGAGAGCTCCTAAGGACAAGAAAATGTTCTTGAAATTTTTCTAAGTATGGAAATGGTCGTGCACTAGTGTAGATATATACTACAATCAAGGGTTTGGATTAAATCAAATGGATGGCTAGGATTGGTCAATTATCTCAAGCTACACTTTTTAGTTGACTTGGTCTATTTTTTTTTTCATCCAACAAGCCCACGTGGAGGGTGACACGTGTCGCCCTCCCATTGGTCTAAAATATTTCGTTTCCCGAAATTTCCATAATTGGTCAAAATACCGGAAACCTCGTGGGCCCCACAAAAACGTAAAATTCATCGGGTGGGCCCCACGTATCCAACTCTGAAAATAGAATTCCATAATTCCGATAAATTCCAACAGTCTCAAATAAAACTTCTGAGAACCCAATTCTCATTAACGAACAAAATTTTCCTTCCCGAGGTTCGGAATCATTTTCCGTAGGAAAAAGCAATTCTTCTTTCGTTTAAAATTTTTAAAGTCGTACATTCTCTTAAACACATGTCCTGGAACTACGGGGTGTAACACCCTATTTCCAAATTTCTATTTTATATGGGTATATTATATGAGATTAAAAGGAATTTTGTGAAAATAAAATGGTAAATGGGTCCAAAAAAATTCAATGAATGAGCAAAAAAGGCTTCTTCAGAAGCACTTCTTGCTTCTCTTCCCATCTAGAAACATTTTTTGGCTTCTGGAAAAAGTGTTTCTACTTCTGAAAAGAGGATGTTTGGCCAAAGACGTATTTCTGAGAAACAGAAACACTTCTAGAAGCTTGGTCAAACACTACCTTATATTGTTTTGGTATCGATTCGTGTTTGTACCTATTAAAGGGACCCCTACTATAGTTTAAACGCAAGACCTCCAGATAAGAATTAAAAAAAAATCATCCATTTGCTACACTCTTGATCATATAATTAACTTGTAAATACAATAGATAAGAAAGGAATGTATAGAAAATAATATTTTCGGAGGATGGCTGGAGAAAGGTGTAACAGTTCAACCCATTAGTGATATTGTCTGTTTTGGACCTAGTCTCGCATGACTTTAAAATGTGTCACTAGGGTGTAAGGCATTTTACTTATATACCCAGCATATCTCCTGTGTTTTGTTGATGTGAGATTCTCCTAAATGGGGTATCACATACACCCCCTCATCTTATGAGCTCAACATCCTCGTTGAGGGTTTGCTCCACCACATGAGATTTGCCTAGACTCAGCATTGAGGTTTGCTCCACCTAATCGAAATTTATCTAAACTCATTTGAACTCTGACCTACACCGACACGGCTGATACAGGAGTGGATGTGATATCATTCGGATTGACATTGAAGTGAGCAAGACATCGGCAGAGTCGTTAATGAGAGAGCGGAAACGTTGAGGTTTTTTTCCGATAGACAAAGAAGAAGAAAAATGTTGCAGCAACGGACCGTTACTAGAACTCCGGGCAGCTTCGTCGTCGCTGTGAACAGAGCAATAACCGATATATCACTAGTGAGTTGGACTGTTACAAAAGCAAAGATTCTACATGTAGATTAGGTGACATTTATATTCTAATTAACTTTAGAGTTTAGACTATTTACTTAATCAAAGTCAAGAATTTTTTATTTTGTTAATAAGCAAAATACAACCCTGCTTACGTAAATTTTCATAAACTATTGTCCTATTAAAGTCGAAAAGGAGAAGTTAGGTTGACAACTACGTAAAAATAATTTAATTATGATGAATTATTTAAATATTAAATTCGGTGGGACATGCTCACCTAGCAATGTATGAACTTGAATAGAATGAAATAAATATATAAGGCACTCATATAGACCAAGATTTAGGAATTTGAGTTTTGAACTTCAGTACTATTAATTTACTCTAATTGCATTTACTTTTTCTCATTGACCAAGATTTTTAGAGTAAAAAGTACTCTTCAGTGGTTACTTATTTTAATTTCATGTATTGAGTTTAAAAAAGAAAGTTACCTATCATGTGATACTTTATTTTATAGTGATAAAATCATTTTTGATTCTTCAGTTATTAATAAAATTTATTTTTTTGTGATATTTGATGTTTAATCTTTAATTAAGTGTAACATGTGTAGTTAACATAAAATATGGGTAATTAATATGTTGAATGGTTAATAATTATGATAAATTTTAAAAATATAAAGGGATCAAAATACATATTTATGCTTAGTTAAATATTACAAGAATTAAAATCAAAATTACCAATAATTTAAGGACCAAAATAACTTTAACCCTACTTTATATAAGAAGGTGCTAATATGACTCTATAGTATTAAATATTAAAGTTTCTCAGTCAAGGATTAGTAGCTCAATGTGATGTTAGATTGTTGGGACATAAACAAATGCATAATGAAGAATATAAAGAAACTGACAAAGAGATAATATTCTTGTCCACTTCACTGATTTCATGTTCCATAACAAGTAGTTGACTAAGACAGTGGATGACTAACTAATTAATACTAATAGTAGTAGTAGACACTTTCTTTAATTGCTTCATGATCAGGGAATTTGAGTACCATCTTAATCACCCATTTATTTCCTTTTCCTTGCTCCTCTCTACATGCTTCTATATATATATATATATGGGGGAAAAGGCTTTCTTTTTCTTTTCATTTTTCCAAAGTAGAATATTCTTTTCACTTTTTTGGCATTAACAAAGGTTGAAGAACATGCAGCAGAGCAGCATATAGTGAGGTGCATCATCACACATAATATTTTCACTTCTAGTTAGTTAGAAGTTAGTTAGAAGTCTCATTCTAGTTTGTTAGATTGTTAAAGGTAGTTAGAAGTCTTACTTTCAATTGTATAAATAAGCACATTATACCTTATGTTAAGATATGAGAATAGAGAGAAAAGCTTCCACAAATCTGTTTCTTCTTCTTCAAAGTTCAAATCCCACGCTGTGAGCATGATTGATTCGAATTAATCGAATCATCTTGCATACAATCAGTAATCGATCCATATTGAGGAAATTAACATGGTATCAAAACTATCGTAGGAAGAATCAAGGAGTTTCTAGCAACAATTCGACTGGGACTGAGTGATTCTTCATCAAGGCTTCAGTAAGATTTATGTAATTCTAGTTCCGTGTTGTATTTCTTTCTCGAATTGCATGCGTGAGTAGATTGTAACTGTGACAATGGAGAATACATCTCAAAATGCTTCAGTGACAGTCGATAATAATTTGAATCCAAGCTCGAACATTATTGACCACAATCATCCATTATTTTTTAGTGCATCTGATACACCTGGATCAGTTCAAGTAGAGATCCAGTTAATAGGGATGAAAAACTATACACTATGGAGTAGAGCTATGAAATTGATTGTATTAACAAATAACAAAATTGAATTCATTGATGGAACTATTAAGAGAGACACATTCGACAATAATCAAGCCAAACAATGAAATCGATGTAATGCAATGGTTATCTCATGGATTATGAGGAATGTAAATAAGAATTTGTTGAGTGAAATATTGTTTAGATCTTCAGCATTTGCAGTTTGGAAGGATTTAAAGGAAAGGTTTGATAAGGTCAATTTATCTAGAGTGTCTCAACTAAAAAAAGGAGTTGTCAATGCTACATCAAGGTGCGTCACATGTATCCATCTACTATTTGAAAATGAAAGATCTATGGGATGAGATTGACTATATCATTCCTCCTCCAACATGTGATTGTGACAGCCCTAGGTAGTACATTGAATATTTGGGAAATCAGAGGTTATTGGAGTTCCTTATGGGGCTTAGTGACAACTATAATCAAGCTAGGAGTCATATCTTGTTAATGTCACCCACTCCTAGTGTGAATCAAACATATTTCATGATTGCACGGGATGACATTCAAAAGATGATTACAGGTAGATACATATGTATAGGAGAGAAAATCGAGCATACTGCCTTGTTCAGCAGATCATCACAGTTCAAACAGAAGAAGTCATATTCTCCTGGTGCATTCTGTGACCTCTGCCAAATAAAAGGACACACCAAAGATACATGCTACAAACTGATATTTTGTGATTTCTCTAAAAACAAGGGACATATCAGTAATACTTGTTACATGATCATAGGTTACCCTCCTGATTTCAAAGGTAAGAAGAAGGCTAATGTGGTAATGACAGGTGCTCAGACAGGTGCTCATTATAGAGATCCAGATGGAGGACAACATCATCATTACTATGGTGGATATGCAAATCAGAAGGTTCCAGGTGATGGATGTGCAAATCGGAAGAATCCTGGAGGAAAATTGAGACACTTGTCTAAGGAGAAGCATGAGCAGATTAATTACCTACTAAGAACCTGCACTTCAGACAAATATGACAAAGTAATCACAATATTGCATCATCAGGCAGACAACAGTGCACTACATGGAAATGTAATAGTGCCTAGAGTTCACATAGCAGGTAAACCTATTTTTAACATAAAGCATAGTAGTTGGATAGTTGATTCAGGAGCAACTAATCACATGGTGAGTGATAAAGAGATAATTGAACAAGTTAACTTCATAGACAATGCAGGACAAATATAATTGCCTACTGGTGATACATCTATAATCACTCAAACAGGAAGTTGCAAGTTAAATGAAGGTGATCTCACATATCATGTGTTATGTGTATCAAGTTTTAAGTTCAATTTGCTCTCAGTTTCAAAATTAACAAAAGAGTTAAATTGTAGTGCAAGAATTTTCCCCCTGATTTCTTTATGATCTCTTCACTATATATGCTGGATTTACAGAAGGGACATTCTGAGTTGCCAGGAATAAAAGCACATATGTCAACTACAACATCTGAATTGCAGGCAGGACTTTGGCATATAAGAATAGAATAGGTGTCTATGAGTGTTCTTAGGAAGATTGATAGTATTGGTGGAAAATCTAGTTTTCTAATAAAGCATTGTGGTATCTGCCATCTAGCTAGACAAATAAGATTGAATTGCAGGCAGGACTTTTTCTTTTTGTTTGCTGATTATTTTTCTTTTTCAAAAGGGTGTCTTTAGTAAAGAGCACCATGGGATGAATGGAGAGAAATCAATTCATTGGTTTAGCACATCTTGACTTCCGTTGGTACCAATAATTAGTACTATGTACAAGAGTTAACACCAATTAGTTTCATATAAATTCTGAGGTCAACTTAGAAGTAATTCCTATAGTTTCAACTTTCAAGTGGTACCTCAAACATATCTAAGTATTGACAAGATATATTTTATCTTATCTTGAATTCTTTCAAACCTCATGTTTCAAGTACCCTTACCACAAATAAAGTCCTAATTCACGCTCGATAGAACCATTTAGATCTTAGGAAGCTCAAAAGTACACTCACACTCAAAATGATATTCAATGAATGCAATTGAGATATCATATGATTGACCTTCATGTAATTATCCACTAATATGAGAACACTTAGAATGAGATCAAGTAGACTTGTCATTGGCTTGTAACGTAGAAGGATATTCATTCGGAAAAAGTGATTATTCCCTCCTTGAGCATTGCACTATTTTTTCAATGGCTTTATGCTTTCGCACGTGATCTTCATTTGCTTTGTTGCTTCTTCTTAATTTTTTTGTTCTATGATGTTTCTCCTTTTTTTGTTTTTTTTTTATTTTGCAACTCTTTCTTTTGTCTCTGTATATTTTTTTTTTGAATTCTCGAATTTTTACCTTTTCGCTCTATCACCTAACTTAGATTTTTGTCAGTGTGCTCAGGGAGGTGGGGCCAAAAGAGGGGCATTACATTTAAGCACTCAAAAGGTATAGGCTATTTATTATGTGGTTTATAAAAAAAATGTTTAGGCTAAAAAAGGTAACACTAGGCATCGTATGTTATTTGGTAGGCTTGAAAGACATAATCGGGTAAAAAAAACTACAATCATTTCTCAAATTAGGTGTTGTTTAAAATTTCACCTCAACAAATATTTAGACCAAGCTCTAGATCAATAAAGCAATTTCATTGAAAAAAAGCTACAATCATTTCTCAAATCACGTGTTGCTCAAAATTTCAGTTCAGCAAATATTTAGGCCAAATTCTAGATCAACAAAGCAATTTCATTGAATTTTTAATCTAAAATTTACCACACAATGCACATGAAATGATGAGGTCGTATTCATTTTAACCCTAATATTTGGCAAAAGAATTTTTCAAGTGTCACTTAGGTATAACTAAGAGGTATCAAAATAATATATGGTTCAAAATGAAATTGGTCCTTTTTATCATTCCAATTTATTTAATACTCATTTCTTCCTTGTGCACATTGCTAAATATGTTGGTACCAGCCAAGTTAAGAGATTATTATTTTCCTTTTTATTTTAGGTGAGACCGAACTTGAAAAAAGATTGCCCACATGTTTTGTTGAAACAAGAATCAGGTCATGCGTAGTCAAAGAAAATAAAAGTAAAAATGAAATTTATTTTTAATGAATACCAGACCCCAGAAGGGCTGTCTACGTATCTCATCGATGTGAGAATCATGTGTGCATAGTTCGTGAAGATTTTGTTGGGTTTTGATATTGGTGAATGAGAAATGATGGGATGAAAATTAAAGGGAGTAAAAGGCTATTTTGTCCCACATCGAAAAAAGAGAAGGAAAGAGAGGTGTATAATATATTACATTACACCTTCTCTAGTTGCTAAAAGGGTTGAGTGGGCAAGGACCTTTCATTGTCGTTGCCGCTCGCTTCTACGCTTCGGATTTGGAAAACGATTGATTGATAATATTTTTGGACAAACGTTTCTTTAATTAATTAATTAATTAATTATTTAATTAAAAATAAATCCAAACGGATCAACCCAAGACTCGCGACCGACCCGTCCGGCTCTCCCTTTCTTTTCGAATTTCCCTCCAAAATTAGATGACTATTCTGAATGATTGCAAACATTCAGAATCAGTACCTCCAAACCTATAAATTCTTGATTGTTCCAAGAATTTATTTATTCATTTTCAATTCTGAATTTCATCTTCAACTCGAAAATATTTTGTCTTCATTCTGTGTGATATACTACCGTTGAGTGGTTCGCTGCTACCGGAATTTGGAGTACTACTATTCTGGTAAGATAATTGTTCTATCCTGGGAGGCGATATTCCGTTAGCCTCGAGTACTGTGAGGGAAATAATTTCCTTAAGGACACACTTTGAACTAAGTGGGCTCGATTACATTCTGAAATTATTTTTCAAAACAGATTCTGTTTTCGTTTATTGTTTCATGATCAATTTACTGTTAAGTAATGTTTATATCGTGTAATCTGTTTCACTAAGTGATTAACAGATTGGGTTGAAACATTATTTAGCCATATACAAATTATTATACCAACAATCTTAAGGAAATTATGTTTATTTTATTTTAATCTGTATCCTGGTTTTGAGATTAAAACCTGTGTTTTCTACTCCGTATGAAATTTCATATTCTAACTTGAAGATATAAAAACTTCGTTGGAATATTAAAGTCCAGGAAAAAGTATTTTCCAAAAGGAAAAAAAAAGTGTTTTCTAGGGGAAAAAAATGTTTTTCTTGTATGTTGTTTGGAGACTAAAATCTTCGGATTTTCTACTCCGATTGAGATTAAAGTTTTCATAACTTTCTACTCATTTGGGTACTTGATTTGAAGATATAAAAACTTCATCAAGTATACAACATACAATCTACTGCACTTCGTTTCAAGCAATTTTGATTCAGTTTGAAGAAATAAAATCTTCACCGTTATGTATTATATTTGTTGCTATCAAAATTGATTCGGTTTGAAGAAATAAAATTTTCACCGTTGTGTATGATATTTGTTGCATGAAATACGTGAAGAGTATTTTCAAGGTAGTAAGAATGAATTTGACTTACTCATGCGATACTTGTACAACGATTTGAAGAACATAAAATCTTCGTCGTTCTAAGGAGATTAAAACTTGTGTAGTTTTCTACTCCATATGAATATTAGTATTCTGACTCGAACATATAAAAACTTCGTTGGAATACTAAAGTTTCATAATTATACTACAATTTGAAGAAATAAAATCTTCATCGTTCAAATTAAGATTTGAAGAAATAAAATCTTCATCGTTTAAGTTTCACAATTATACTCCGATTTGAAGAAATAAAATCTTCATCGTTTGAGTCTGTGATTTAATTGTTATTCTGGTTTTATTAAGTAAAACAGTTTGTCGATTTGACAGTGACAAACAAATAATGGCAATTGATATGAATGATCCGTAATGCAATCTTTGTCGAGTGCAATTTGGTTGGAAACGAAGGAATGGTGGCTTGATTACGGTGCCACTCGACATGTTTCTTAGTTGAAAGAAGCATTTGCAACCTATGCTCATTTGGACCAGAAGAGTCATGTTTATGGGAAATCTTGCAATGACGAGTTGAAGGATATGGAAAGATACTTCGAAGATGACTTAGGCAGTCGCGACTCTCAACAATGTTGCGCGCTCCAACAATTCGGAAGAATTTAGTTTCAGCCGGACTACTCGTCAAAAACGGGTTTAAGTGTGTGTTGGTTAGTGAGAAAATTGTAATAAGTAAGAATGATATGTTCATAGGAAAGGGCTACCTCACCGAATGCCTTTTCAAAATCAATGTAATGGGTGTTGACAGTATTAATGAAAATTCAGCTTCGTCTTACTTATTCGAGTCAAATGATTTGTGGCATGTTCGTTTAGGACATGTCAATTACAAAACCTTGCGAAAATTAATCAATTTAGAAGTATTGCCTAAATTCGAGTGTAACAAAATCAAAATGTGAAATTTGTGTTAAATCTAAGTTTGTTAAACATCCATATAAGTCTATTGATAGGAATTCAAATCCTTTAGACTTAATTCACACAAATATATGTGATATGAAGTCAATACCATCTCGTGGTGGGAAAACATATTTTATAACTTTCATTGACGATTGCACTCGATACTGTTATGTGTATTTGCTTAATAGTAAGGATGAAGCAATTAATGCATTCAAGCAATACAAGAACGAAGTGGAAAATCAATTGAATAAAAAGATCAAAATGATTAGAAGTGATAGGCGTGGAGAGTACGAATCTCCCTTTGCAGAGACATGTTTGGAATATGGAATTATTCATCAAACTATTGCCCCTTACACACCACAATCAAATGAATTGCGGAAAGAAAAAACCGAACATTAAAGAAAATGATGAATGACTTATTAATCAGTTCCGATTTACCGCAGATCTTGTGGGGGGAAGCTGTTATACCCCGTAGTTCTGGCCATGCGTATGAGAGCGTGCGAAAGGAGTAAGACTTAAAATTTTCGAAAGATAAGTTGACGGATTGTTTCGGACGGGTATTAGTCAACTTTGGGGCGGGTTATGACCCGGTACATTGAGAATTCTTAAGTGTTTCAAAGGCCTAGTGCGTAGTTCGTTGAGGCTAGTTTTCAAAGCAACCAACCGTTCGTCGATAAGACATCAGAGTAGAAAGTTATGGGAGTTACAAGTTCGGTCTGTGACGGACAGAAATGCATTCTGACAAACGCTGGCATGGCGCGGATGCAGGGCATGGCGGATATTCGAGTGGTCGCTGAAGTTCTGCAGCCATGGCCGAAAGCAGCCGCGGCGTGAAAAGTCTGAGCGAAGTTTGGCGCAGAGCGCAGGGCAGGCCGCAGGCGGTTCTGCGAGTTGAGTGGGGATTTCGCCTTTGTTTTGTTTTAAAGAGGTCATGGGTGGTGACAAGTGTCCCCCCCATCTGAATTCTTGCATGTCTTATATTGACCAAGTCTTAAAGACTTGGTCATCTTTCAAATCCCTCTCTCTCTCTAAGCTAAAGCTCTCACTTCTCCCTAAAATTCCAAGAAAAATTCAAAGCCTAAGGAAAATCTGAAAAGTTAAGGACAAGAAGGAAGCTTGTGGCTAGCTTGTAGGAGTTATTGTGGTGGTGTTCTTGGAAAGGAGGCTAGCAAAGTTGTTGGAATAATTTTGGCTAAAGCTTTAAGGTAACAATTCTTCTCTTGTAGCTAGTTATTTGTGTTGCATGTGAAGAAGAAGGAACTTGTAGTAGTAAATAATGCTCTTAGATTCATTGCATGTAAGAAATGTGGGTTGGATATGAAAGAATTGGTTAAAAAGGTTATGTGAGCATGTTGTGGCCTAAGAACTACCTTAAACTTGATTAAGTTAATTGTTGTACCTTATGGGGCATAATTTTACACACCCAAGTTTAGGTGTGTAATCCCCTTTGAAATGTTGGATTGTTGGGCCTAAGATGTGGCATTTGGATGTTGATTTCGGCCTTGAAAAGGGTGGCAAAGTATGTAGAAACAAAGAAAATGCTGCCCAATTTTCCATAAAAATTAGTAACTTTGAACTTGGATTATTCCTACTTTGAATTAGAGGTTAATAAACGTATCATGGCTATTTTAGGTTGACATATTACTTGCGGTAGTTTGGACTTAGCAAGTGGATTGACCGAAGAGGTATGTAGAACTTTCCTATCTCTTGAGCATGAGTAGTTGTATCTATGTAGTACGGTAGACGTACAAGATTTGATATTCTTACTTGTCTTAAGTATATAATACTTGTTTCGTTTTAAAAAAGTATAAGTCCCTTGGTTATGGGAAAAGTGTAATTTTACTAAAGTATAGGGTTAATATAACAACTTTATGAAAAGTTGGTTTATTAGCTTTATAAAAGGTTAATAAGAAGAGATTTACTCTAAGTAAGATAAGTAAGGACAAATGACTTGATTTATGAAAGACAAATTGATTTTAAGGCATCAATTGCCCAAAGGTTTTATATGAAAAAGAGTCATTTTTAAAGAATATAAGTATGTGGTACTTTGGGTTAAATTCCCGGATTTTCTTTTATTAAGAATGTTAGTGCCTTAAGTAAACTAAAATGAGAGGGTATATAAACAAGACTAATAATAAGTTATAAGCTTTCTTAACTTATTTATGATTATGATATGATGACCGATTGAGCTAGGGTAAGAGTATAAATGAGGGGCAAGCCCCAAGATCGTTATACCACCTTCTCCAGGGTAAGAGTATGAATGAGGGGCAAGCCCCAAGATCGTCATACCACCTTCTTCAGGGTAAGAATATATCTGAGGGGTACATCCCCAAGATCGTTATACCACCTTGCGGGGTAAGAGTATATCCGGCGGAACATCCCCAAGATCGTTATACCACCGCTTGTGGTAAGAGTATATCTGATGGGTAAATCCCCAAGATCGTTATACCACCTGTTCCGTGGATTTGCTACCCATGATGCGAGGAATACCTCATGCGAGTCCTATGGGCTTATGCGGGTGAAATAGTCTCAATGCGGTAGTCAATTTCACGAGAATACCTCATGCGCGTCCACGGGACTATGCGGGTGAAATAGTCCCGAGTAGGATTGCTTATTGATACTACAGCGAGGTACCTGCTTTGATCACAAGCCTCTATTTTTATGCGATAAAGTATATACTTGTTACTCTCATTGTTAGTAAGACACGATTATCGTATTTTGATTATCTTCCATGACTCAAACTACTTTTAGACTTATGATATCATTATTACAGTATTTTCGATTTACATACTTGGTACATATTGTGTAATCGACCCCTTCTGGCTGCGTTCAATCTGCAGGTAAGGGTAGCGGTGGTGGATCCTCGTTCTAGGATCACCATTCGGTGTCGGAAGCCGTTCCTCCGGAAGCTTGTTTTATTGGTACGGTTTTTCCCTGATGTTATAGTCATTGTGTATATTCAGGGGTATGGCGGGGACCTGTCCCGCCACAATTGTTATCCTTAGAGGTTTGTGGTCACGTATGTGTTTTGGGCTGTAAGAACAAGTTGTACTGCTATACTTTTGATTAAGTATGTTTTTATGGAAGGCAGCCTTATCGGCTGGCCATGATGTTTACCTTTTTATAAGTTATGTGTTACGTATGTTCCGCTGCTATTCTCTGATGTATACCTGACAGGTACCGGTAGGTACGATCGTGGCCGAGTCGGTCGTGTGAAGCTATTCTTACAGCTAATCGAATACTCAACAGAGTACCCCACAACAAAACACAATCTATTCCATATGATCTATGGAAAGGAAGAAAACTCAACTTGAAATATTTCAAAGTGTGGGGGTGTTTAGCGAAGGTCCAAGTTCCTTTACCCAAAAGGGTAAAAATCGAACCAAAAATTGTGGATGTGTTTTTATTGGCTATGCTACAAACAACAAAGTTTGTCGATTTTTGGTTCACAAATCGGATAATCCTGAAATTCATGTTAATACGGTAATTGAATCAGATAATGCTGAATTCTTTGAAAACATCTATCCGTATAAATGTGAGTCGTCAAGTGAAAGATCTAAACGACCGCGGGAAGAACCAAAGGAGAGTATACCAAGCAAAGAGGATCCAAGGCGTAGCAAACGTCAAAAGACATCTACTTCCTTTGGACCAGATTTTGTAACATTCTTGCTTGAAAATGAGCCTCAAACATTTAAAGCAGCAATGTCATCTTCTGATTCAATATTTTGGAAAGAAGCAGTCAATAGTGAGATTGAATCAATTTTAAACAACCATAGATGATAATTAGTTGATCTTCCTCCTGGAAATAAACCTTTAGGATCAAAATGGATCTTTAAAAGGAAAATGAAAGTTGATGGTACTATTGACAAATATAAGGCAAGACTTGTGGTCAAAGGTTATAGACAAAAGGAAGGTCTTGATTACTTTGACACATACTCGCCGGTAACAAGAATAACATCTATTCGGATGTTAGTGGCACTGACGGCCGTATATGGTCTTGAAATCCATCAAATGGATGTCAAGACAGCTTTCTTACATGGAGAATTGGAGGAAGAAATTTACATGGAACAACCTGAGGGTTTTGTGGTTCCTGGTAAAGAAAGAAAAGTGTGCAGACTTGTTAAGTCACTTTATGGACTTAAACAAGCACCCAAACAATGGCATGCGAAATTTGACCAAACAATGTTGGCAAATGGATTTAAGATTAATGAGTGTGACAAATGTGTTTACATTAAAAATACCCCAAATCATGAAGTCATTGTTTGTTTGTATGTTGATGACATGTTGATAATGAGTAAAGATATTATCGATGTAAATGCTACGAAGCGTATGCTCGCTAGCAAATTTGACATGAAAGACTTAGGGGTTGCTGATTTGATCTTAGGAATTAGGATCCATAAAACTCCACAAAGTCTAGCATTATCACAGTCACATTATATTGAAAAATTATTTGACAAGTTCAAGTATTTAAATTTCAATGTTGCAAAGACTCCAATTGGTGTAAGTTTTGCACTTCAAAAGAATGAAGGTGAAAATGACTCACAATTGGACTTTGCACGAGTTTTGAGAAGTTTGATGTATATTATGAATTATACAGGACCAGATATAGCATGTGTTATAAGCAAGCTGAGGCGATTCACGAGTAATCCCAATCAAACTCATTGGATGGCAATGAAACGAGTCTTGAGATATTTACAACACACCCAAAACTATGCTTTGCATTATAATAAATATCATGATGCTTGAGGGATATAGTGATGCAAATTGGATCACCGGATCGTTTGAAGTTAAATCCACGAGTGGATATGTTTTCACCGTTGGCGGAGGAGCAGTGTCTTGAAAATCATCAAAACAAACATACATCGCCCGCTCTACAATAGAATCAGAATTTATAGCTTTAGATAAGGCCGGTGAAGAAGCTGAATGGCTCCGGAATTTTTTAGAAGATATTCCATTCTGGCCCAAACCTTTGGCTCCTATATGTATACATTGTGACAGTCAAGCAGCAATAGGTAGGGCAGAGAGCGTAATGTATAACGAAAAATCTCGTCACATACGACGGAGACACAATACCGTTAGACAACTCCTCTCTAGTGGCGTTATCACAATTGATTATGTAAAGTCAAGAGATAACGTGGCGGATCCGCTTACAAAAGGCTTATCTAGAGAGGGAGTTGACAGATCATCAATGTGAATGGGGTTAAGGCCAATGACAAGTCATCATGGCGGTAACTCTACCTATCAGACTGGAGATTCCAAGAGCTAGGTTCAAGGAGATCAAACAAAGTTGTGACTGATGGTTCAACATTGTCAAATAACTCAACCCATTCTCGGATGAAGACAATGTTCAGAAATAAGGATAAGACTTTATGATTTGTTAATGAGTTAATAAAGCATTAAGGTTTTTTAATGATTATCTAAATCTGGAAATGTATGACCAGATAATGTGGCTATATGACCACATGTTTAGAAATCACCTATGTGAGTGTTAAGTGTAAGCCGCTTTAAAGGGGAATGACAGTAAATGCTCATTCTCTATGCACTCATGAGACCAGACGGTGTTCATAGCTGAAACGAACACAACTGTGAGAATCATAAACGGTTGAGGGTTGATTGTGTGTCTTATGTTGTCTAGGTATACAACAAAGTTCGACGGTTCAAAGATATCAAATCTACCGATTGATCGAGTATATCCGATATAAGTTCACTACGGAAAGTTCAAAGTGAAACATACTTATCCAGATGCAGTCAATTCTCGCTTGTATATCACACTCGTCCGTACATTCTTTTATCTTATAGCCATTCCCCATTCATGTGGGGGATTGTTGGGTTTTGATATTGGTGAATGAGAAATGATGGGATGAAAATTAAAGGGAGTAAAAGGCTCTTTTGTCCCACATCGAAAAAAGAGAAGGAAAGAGAGGTGTATATATTACATTACACCTTCTCTAGTTGCTAAAAAGGTTGAGAGGGCAAGGACCCCTCGCGCTGTCGTCGTCGCTCGCTCGACTCGGCTTCAGCTTTGGATTTGGATTTGGATTTGTCAAACAATTGATTGATAATCTTTTTGGACAAACGTTTCTTTAATTAAAAATAAATCCAAACGGATCAACCCAAGACCCGCGACCGACCCGACCCGTCCGACTCTCCCTCTCTTTTCGAATTTCCCTCCAAAATTAGGTGACTATTCTGAATGATTGCAAACATTCAGAATCAGTACCTCCAAACCTATAAATTCTTGATTGTTCCAAGAATTTATTTATCCATTTTTCAATTATGAATTTCATCTTCAACTCGGAAATATTTTGTCTTCAGTTTGTGTGATATACTACCGTTGAGTGGTTCGCTGCTACCGAAATTTGGAGTACTACTATTCTGGTAAGATAATCGTTCTATCCTGGGAGGCGATATTCCGTTAACCTCGAGTAATGTGAGGGGGATAATTTCCTTAAGGACACACTTTGAACTAAGTGAGCTCGATTACATTCTGAAATTATTTTTCAAAACAGATTCTGTTTTCGTTTATTGTTTCATGATCAATTTACTGTTAAGTAATGTTTATATCGTGTAATCTGTTTCACTAAATGATTAACAGATTGGGTTGAAACATTATTTAGCCATATACAGATTATTATACCTACAGATTTGAAGTAAAGCAAACAGTAAACTTTTTTTAGTATTGTTTTGATTTTTTTTCTTTAAGGAATAATGGATCTGAGGAGGGCTGCATGAGAATCAGACGTGCGTAGTTCGTGAAAATTTTGTAAAATAATTTTATCCTTTTGGAAATTTTTTTCGGTTGAGGATATCTTATTGCAAAAGGCAAGAACTAGTAATTTTGAAATTTGACATAAAACATGTTTATTTGGTAAAAATTAGAGGAATAGTTTCTTTCTTCCGTTTCACTAATTTACTCTAAAGACGATCAATAATGAACAAGTCAATCCAAATAATATTTCAAATAGCACATATGATGCACATGTTGGTCCAAACGAAATGGGTACCCGTCTTAGACGGATTCGACCTTGTGTCGAGCCCCACAAGGTCAAATGCACATAATGCAAATAAAGTATGGCTTACTAAAGATATCATGTCTGTGTTCCGGTTCTACTGAGGTTAAACTTGATGGAGAAATGTATGTAGACTGACTGTAAAACGAGCGGACAACTCGAGTCGGGCGAGGGACAACATATCAGTAGAAGCGCTTTCTGACTTTGTTATGGGTCCTTCCCATCCTAAACGTGTGTGACTATAAATCATTCACTAAGGACCAAGGGCCCACTGACTTGATCTCAATAACAATGAGGTGCGTAGTCGCAATTCTCGTGATTGTGTGCAAAATGTATTCTTGAAGACTCAGATAGGGTACGCGAAAGAAGACAATTATATTTTTAGTTCAACAATATCAAAGCAGTAAATAAACAGCCATATAGCACGTTAGTCCATATATACAAAATATTCAAAAAATAATAATAACAAAAGCCAAACATAAGTCAATATTACAAAGCTCGAAGTCTAGTTATCCCCAGCAGAGTCGTCATTTGTCACTCCCATTTTTTCCCGCTTAAAACTTATTTGATGGTTAAAAGGGATTTTCCACTTAAAGTGATATTTCGAAAATGGATTATTTATTATTATACAGTCGCCACTTGAAATTGAGTTTTGGTGTTCCCAGCCACCATATGAATTTCTAATCAAAAGAAAATGACTCTTTATTTTTTTTGGTCTGCGAAAACAAAAGATTGGGTAAGGAATTCCGTTGACCGGGGAAGGTATGAGGCATCCCTGAATCACGTTGTTCAAGCACAGTCGCTTTATCGACTTGTCTCTGGCTAAATTAATTCTTGAATTAATGTATATATTAGTTATGCATATGGTTCGCTTAATATTGTTGAACTTTTATTAATCTTAACTAAGACACATATTTTTGACCTAAGCTTCGACATACACCGATCAAAACACATAAATGCGACTTCGACTTGCGTATCGTACATAAAGATTGAGCCTACTCGTATTGGTGATGATCACTTGGTCTATTTTACAACGCATTTTGAAGTTATTTGCAATTTATCTTGCTTAAGTTCGAAGTTTCCAACTTGCTTTCTCTCTTCTCTTCTTTTCTCTTGCAGTTGGCAGTCTCAGTCAACCTTATTTCGGGCCTTCTCTTCTACTCTATATGCTTATTAATTGATAGGTAAAGTCTTTCTTCTGGGCTTCTAATTGACCTTTAAAGTAATGAGAGAGGAGCTAAATCTCAATTCGTCGGTGTCAAAAAGTTTTAGATTAGACAAGAGAGGAAGAAGGGAGAGGAAACAGAGAGAGGTGAGAGAGAACATGTGATACACTAGAATAACATTATGTATTGGTATAACTATGATATGTATTTAAAATTCACTGTAACTACGAAAAGTAATTAACTTAAACAATAGTTATCATCCATAAATATCACTTAGAGTTAGCTATGCCATACACAATTTTCAATAATACCTTGGTTCAGTTTCAATTAATTACTAATATTACAAAATCGAAAATTAAAATACCTTGGTTCAATTTCAACCCTTTTATATCTCATAAAATCAAATATGAGATTAATTTCAATTATATTGGGATTAATAATTCCATCCATATGCCAAACGACCCTAACTGTCATGGTGACACAAATATATTGGCATATAGAGCAATTGCACCAATAGAGAAAATGCACCTCTTACCTTCCCGCCACCCGTCCCTTCTTTCTTCTATTGCACACTTCTCCATAGATTATTTCCAAATTGAATGTTGTCATTGCGCTCGTGTTGTTACTCTTTCAAACAACCCTCATTTTACAACCATCTCCATTTCTCCCTTAAACCCTCTTCAATCTTTCTCATTACATCTCCCAAAATCCTTAATAAGCCCCTTTTCTTCCTCTCTGCAAACCCTAATTCAAGATTTATGTCCACTCAACGCTCTGCATTCGATGTCCTTATGGCAAATAACAAGAAAAAAACAATAACCCAAGATTCCTCACCTAAGAAACGTAAAACCCCAGATGTTGAAACTTCAAGTAAAATCCCCCAAGATTCAATTTTGAAGCCAATTGAGGACGCCCATTTGGTCAACGAGTCGAAAAGTAAAACCCCTATAGATAATCAAGATTCAATTTTGAAGCCAATCGAGGACACCCTTTTGGTCAATGTGTCGAAAAGTGAGGATTTGGTGAAGAAACGTAAAATCCCAGATGTTGAAACTTCCAGTAAAACCCTTATAGTTAATCAAGATTCAGTCTTGAAGCCAATTGAGGACACCCATTTAGTGAACCAGTCGAAAAGTGAGGAGCTTGGGGTGGTGAAGAAACGAAAGATGATAAGTCCAGATGAGAGCATTGTGGAAATCAAGAAAAAAGCTGCAAACTTTGATCCAAGAAAGGCAGCATATTGGGGTGATGGTGAGAGAGTGCCGTTTATGTTTGTAGCTAAGGCGTTAGACGCGATTTCGAAGGAGTCGGGAAGGATTGTGATTACTGAAATTGTGACTAATATGTTGAGGACTGTGATTCAGACTACACCTGAGGATTTGTTGCCTGTTGTGTACCTTTCCTCTAACAAAATTGCAGCTGCACACGATGGTATGGAGCTCGGTCTTGGAGATGCTTCCATTATTAAGGCACTTGCTGAAGCTTGTGGCGCTAAAGAAGCGCATATCAAGAAGCAATACAAGGTAATAAGTTTGTTAATTTGGAAGAATTGGGTTCAAATGTAACTTATGTGTATGGTTGCCTCTCAAGCATTAATGCCCTATAGTGTTAGTAGTTTTGACAAGTTGAATAAAGGTACTAATTCCTTATGTGTTCTAATGGGAGACACAATGATACAAATTGGAATTTAAGTGATGGGAGGTATACCACCCACTGAGACGTTATTTGTAGGAGAGAACTTCAATGGACATATCGGGTCACTTTCGGGGTTATGACGATGTGGATGGAGGCTTTGGCCTCGGGGATAAATATGGGGGATGCGTATCATTTTTGGAGTTCGCTATAACTTTTGGATGGTGATATCCAATTTGAGGTTCCTGAAGAAGGAGGAGCACTTGGTGACTTTTCGTAGTTCGGTGGCTAAGACTCAGATCGCCTTTTTGCTCCTTAGGAAGATTGACAACGGTCTTTGTAAAGACTGCAAGGTTATTCTGAGAGAGTATCTTACAACCCGACATAAGCTTTTGGTGATAGATTTGGAGATCAATATGGAGAAGAAGATGAGGGTTGTGAATAATAGGTAAAGAATCAAATGAGAGAGTTTGACCATGGCTAGTGCAAAGGAGATGTGGGAGAGGTTGATGACCAAGGGGGCTTGAGGGAGTAGTGGGGATGCGACCGGTATATGGGACAGGACGACCAGTTGCATTCGAGAGGTAGTTAGAGAAGTGCTTGGGGTCTCGCGGGGTAGCCGTAATGGGCATCGTGGTGACATGCGGTAGAATGGTAAAGTTCAAGAGAATGTGAAAGCGAAGAAAGCGGTGTATGCTAAATTGGCAGAAAGCAAGGATGAAGTGGAAAAGTAGACGAATAGGGAATTGTATACGATGGCAAGGAAGGAGGCAAAGTTTGCTGTTACGATGGCGAAAATGACGGCTTTTGAACGTATTATGTGAAATTAGAGAAAAAAGACGGGGATAAGAAGTTGCACAGACTAGCCAAGGCGAGAGAGAGGAGGGCTCGTGACTTGGATCACGTGAGGTGCATCAAGGACGAGGACGACAAAGTATTGGTGGAGCACGCGCATATTAGGCGGAGGTGACAGTTTTACTTTCATAAACTCTTGAACGAAAAAGAAGATAGAGACATTGTGTTGGGATATCTGGAGCAATTTGGTAGGTACTAGGATTTTGGGTATTGTAGAAACATTAAGGTTGAGGAGGTTAAGGGTGTTGTTCGCAGGATGCACATGGGACGAGCGACCGGGCCTGATGAGATCCTAGTTGAATTTTGAAAGAGCGCATGCTGGAGTGGCTGACTGAGTTGTTTAACGTCATTTTTAAGACGACGAGAATGCTCGAAGAATGGAGGTGGAGTACAATGATTCCTTTGTACAAGAACAAATGTGATATTCAGAGTTGCAACAACTATAGTGGTATCAAGCTGTTAAGATACACTATGAAGGTGGAAAAAGATCGTGGAGATGAGGGTGAGAAGAGATGTGTCTATTTTCGAGAACTAGTTTGGATTCATGCCGGGACGTTCGACTACAAAAGTCATTCATATTATTAGGAGGTTGGTGGAGCAGTATAGGGAGAGGAAGAGAGACTTATATATGGTTTTCATCGACCTCGAGAAAGCATATGACAGTCTTTAAAGATGTTCTATGGAGTTGTTTGGAGGTTAGAGATGTACCTGTGGCGTACACTAAGACGATCAAGGATATGTATGATGGATCCAAGACCATGATACAGACAGTAGAAGGAGACTCGGAACACTTTCCAGTGATGATGGGGCTGCACCAGAGATCAACTCTTAGCCCATTCTTATTTGTCTTGGTGATGGATGGACCGACTCGACAAATTCAAGGGGAGGTGTCATGGTGTAGGTTATTTGCAGACGACATAGTTCTGATTGATGAGACTCGCAACGGAGTGAACGCTAAGCTGGAGGAATGAAAACAGACTCTGGAGTCTAAAGGGTTCAGACTGAGTAGGACCAAGGCAGAATACTTGAAGTGCAAGTTCAATAATGGGAGCGACCTTGAGACATGCGTGGAAGTGAGGTTTGATACTCAGGTCATTTCAAAGAAAAGAAGCTTCAAGTACCTCGGGTCTATTATCCAAGGGTATAGAGAGATTGATGGCGATGTCACACATCGTATTGGGGCAGGGTGGATGAAATGGAGACTTGCATCTGGAGTCTTATGCGATAAAAAGGTGCCACCAAAATTTAAAGACAAGTTCTATAGGGTGGTTGTTAGACCGACTATGTTGTATAGACAGAGTGCTGACCGGTTAAGACTTTGCACACTCAAAAGATTAAAGTTGCGGAGAAGGATGCTGAGATGGATGTGTGGGCATACAAGGAGGGATAAAATTAAAAATAATGATATCCGGGATAGAGTCGGAGTGGTCTCGGTGGAGGATAAGATGCGAGAAGCGATGTTGAGATGCTTTGGGCACGTGCAGAGGAGAGACACAAATGCCCCAGTGCGGAGGTGTGAGAGGTTGGCTATGGACGGGTTCAGGAGGAGTAGAGGTAGGCCGAAGAAATATTGGGGAGAGGTGATTAGACGAGATATGACACATGTGCAACTTACTGAGGACATGACCTTAGATAGGGGGTTATGGAGGACACATATTAAGGTAAAAGAGTAGTAGATAATACAACGTAGTCCTACTTACGCTTACAAACTAGTAGTTGTAGTGTTGTTATTGTAGGCCCGCTTAGCCTATCATACTAGTAGACACAATATTACTTTATAGTCCCATGTCGTCTGATTTCTGCTTCTATGTGTTCTCTAGTGTACTTTGTTTATCTTATTTACATGCGTTAGTTACTGCTTTTTTCTATCATGGCTTATTGGCTTTTGATACCAACATTTCATATTGTTTTAAATTTTTTGTCAGGATCTGTTTGTCTTGCTTTACTTGTGCTTGCGCTTTGTCTTGAGCCGAGTGTCTCTCGGAAACAACCGCTCTACCTACCGAGATAGAGTTAAGGTCTGCGTATACTCTACCCTCTCCAGACCCCACGCTGTGAGATTTCACTGGGTATGTTGTATGGAAAAATTTAGCTAAGAATTAAACTAAGCAAAAGTTATACTAAATAAAGCTAAATGGTGATTTTCATTGATGATCTCTAAATTGGTTACACCAAGAGAATGTATGCTAATGAACCCTAGCTAGCTAATGGGTCTAAAAGAAACTATGACAATCAGAAGCATAATTTAAAGAACTAAACTTAAGGGTCTGAATGTAACGAATGAAACTTGTGTCCTTGCGAAGATCAAGTCTCCAACAGCTTCATACTGCACCAATTGCACATGGTACAACCACCCAAATCATTAACTTATCTCCCATAATATAGCTCCCAAATTCATATTGCATCACACAAGCATGACTTGAATATTTAATCTGATTTGAGGAAAAGTGCAGTGTGTGAAAGAGGCTCCCAAGAGGAGTAAGAGTGAAAGTTAACCTTTTCTTTATTGAATATAATTGCCTAAGCCATGTATTTAGAAAATGAATAGTGTGTATTTACTTTATGGTTAGTCTGGTCGGGGTTGATGAAATGATTGTTTGAAGTGATATTGTTAGTGTTTAAGTCAATGACACCCCTTATATGCCTAGCTATATGCCATGGTTTGTCAATTAAGAGATCTTTTTGGGGTTCTTCTGGTTGAAACATAGGCAGTATGTATGGGAATTTGAACTATGAGATTTATGAGGTAAACTCATTCCACAATTTGTGCATCACTTTAGTGCAGTTCACAGAACTATATGAGATTCTGTTAATAATTATATGGCACTCACTGTTTCTGTTTCTATTTTTCCTCTTTTCTTTCTTTGTTGCCTCCGAATTTGTAGAAAACTAGTAGTTGGAGGATCTGCTGAACAAAAGTGAAATTGAGCTTTCATGTTGTTTGGAGATTGAAGAAACTGAGAGGTTTGTTTGTTGGGGGGGTGAGGGGGTTTGTGGGAGATCAAAATGCTGCATGGCTTGATGTATGAAGGAAATTAGTATGGTTATCCTGTAATGTCTACCAGTACCAGTTCTATTTAAATTAGGCCATGCAATCTAGGAGATTCAACCTTTTCTCCTGTTCAGTTTTGAGTAATATCTGTTTTTCATTGTTTAATACACAGGAGCTTGGAGACTTGGGCCTTGTTGCTAAAGCAAGCCGTTCATCACAGCCTCTGATGCGTAAACCAGTACCATTGACTGTTGCTAAAGTTTTCGACACATTTCGGATTATTGCCAAGGTATTCCAGTTTCATTATTCACTTTTTTAAGTGGGATTTAAGATGTTAAGTGGCATATCTCTCATACCACATATTTGAAGTTCCTTTAGAAGCCTCCAATCAACGTCAGTTCTGTGCATCGCTCTAAATAGATTTATCATAGAGGCTACAAAATATTTTTTTCCTATTTGTGGTGCAGATGATGCTCTATTTAGTTACTTATTCTTGTTTTATCTGATAAAATTTTGGATCTTGCAGTATGATATCTACTATTATGTTGCCTTTTCTTATGTGGGAGTATCTTTTAGGAATCTGGCAAGGATAGTCAGGAAAAGAAGAAGAATTACATTAAATCGCTGCTTGTTGCAGCTACTGATTGTGAACCCCAATATTTGATTCGTCTCCTCCAGGTTAGAGGAAAGCCTCTTTTTTTCTTTTGTCTCATGGAGCTAGTTAGCTGTTGCATTGCACATTGAACCTTTGTTCAGTTGATTTCTCTTTCTTGCAGACAAAGCTAAGAATTGGTTTGGCTGAGCAAACACTCTTAGTTGCAATCGCTCATGCTTTTGTGTACTCAGATAAGCATTCATCACCTCCTGCACGTGTAGATTCTCCTTTGGAAGAGGTGCGCTGTTCCCTTTGGAGGAGTTTTCTATTAGATTTTCCTTTCTGCACGCTCGCATGAACCGTATGCCAGCTTAGGATAATTGGAAATTTGGAAAATAATATATTGTATGCCAGCTTCGGAAAATTTGAAAATAATATTTTTCGACACTAACTGGTGGCTTGTGGAGCTGGTGGGCATACACCTAGCTTCCAAATCTTGGGAGTTGTGCCAGGCAACTGCTATGAGATTTCGGAATCTGCTGCAATCTTCATATTATATTGCAGTATTTCTGATCCAAGCATTCTTTTCTTTGCCTTATGTTGTTACTTATGATGTGAAATAAGTGCACAACACAGTAGCACTTTGTTTTTTTTTCTTTTCATTCCCTTTTAAGTTTGTATTTTTGCAATTTGTTACTACACTCTTTGCAGAGAAGGCGAAAAGGGAATCATTTCTAAATCGTAGTAATTAATACTCAATAATCTACTGCGTAACAGTAACAAAAATCAGTACTCTACTTGCATTTTTAGAAGTACTATCTCATGTCCTTATATTTCCGTTGATGCAAAACTAAACAATATAGATTGATATCTGTTATATTTAATATTCTTTTGTCAAATATCAGGAAGGTAAATACGTTCTGTAGTATTATGCATGTATGAATTGTCCTCCTCCCCCAATTTAAAATGTTCTGCTCGAGTATAAGTCCATGGACTGTAGCAAATGAGTGCTTGACTGCTGAGGCTTTCTGCCTTCTCAATGCATTTAGCAATATTGAGAAATCAACACTTTATTTTCCAAAGGAAACAATTGCCTATGTGAGCTTGTTACTGTACTATCCGTTTTCTGTTCTGCTTAGCTGACTATATGATACATATGCTGGTATTATAAAGTATTAAACATTGTGTTTGGTGTTATGGACTGATGATGACTAAGTGAACTCCATCAAATCTTAACATATACCACCTTCTGAGTGTCAATGTTTTTGTACATTTGCATTGCTTTTTAAGCTCTTTGTAATTTTGATCATGCCTGTTTAAGAAATGGATGTGTAGTCATTATGCACACATAAAAAACACATACTTTCCTTGAGGAGGAGTTATATATATTCTAGGCCTTATTATTCTGCTATACATATAATTCAAAGTAAAATACTTGCATTATATTTTTTTTAAAACTAGAGTAATATATTCTTCAGCAAACATGTCGGGCTTGGTTTTTAATGCTCCTTTAGAACCCAATATGAATTTGGCTGGATTCTGTTTTCCAAGAGTGAATCTGGAAAATATTCCACCAAATCTAGATTAACTATGTCAATTCAATTTGAACAATTTGGCACGAAAGGAACAGTAGATGTTTTAAGGACTAAACAACCCAGGATGGAAGTTAAAAGGATACCTTTCGTTTCATTCGGATTTGTTTGGTGTAAAGAAAACTTTTTTTTTTTTTATAACCGTGTCTGGGCCAGCTTGCGCGCACCTCGATTAATTTCACGGGATACTTGTCACCTCCCACCAGCAAGTAACAGGTAACTCTGATGGGAAGAAATCACCTAGAGTTTTTGTCTTAGGGTTTGAACCTGAGACCTTATTCTCAACTCACTTCATTGACCACTAGGCCCACACCCTTGGATGCAAAGAAAACACTCCCTTTTGTTTGTTGTTATCACCTTGTCTTTTCATTTGTTGTGTATTTTCTTCCTCTGCAACATAGGGACATTTTATTAATAGTTAAAATCAAAGAATTCAGGTGTCAGTGATTGTCACTCAATGCTTGCATTGTGATTGCCACAAGACCATTTTGTTGTCTTAGAGATCTGAATAGCCTAATTGGTTGTATTTTATAGAGGACTGTTCTGGTAGCCCCGCTATTTTCGTGCTTTTTGGTGGAATATACGTGATTTGACAAAAGTACCATCTAAGAGCAAAGTGCTTTGACAATTTGTTAAGGCTGCATAAATTAAGGAAAATTGTCGCGGCCAGGGCATTGGTTTAGTGGTAAAAGTGCAGCGTATGATGGGTGGTTAGGCTCATTTAATGAGTTCGAACCTTGCAGTGGACAAAAGTATGACATTTAAGTTGATAAAGGCAGAGGGGCGAGTCCATTTGCCACCGAATTTCTAGTTGTGCGCCAGCTACCCTCCGAGATTCCTCGGTTATAAGAAAGGAAATTACGGAAACTTGTTTTTGTAGAGTGAACTAAATATTTTTCATGTTGCAGGAACAATCTTTTATCTTTCCTATAGGTTGCATTTTATATAATTTTGTGATAGAGTTTCTTGCCTTGGTTCACCTTCAATTAGTATGTTTTTTAAATATGGTAACGTCTGGCTCAGCATGTGCGCATCTCGACTATTCCACCGGGTACCTGATACTTCCAGCCACCAAGACTTAGGCAGATGAAAAGATATCACTTTCAATAAGTATTTTATCTTTCGGAAAGGGGAAAAAGGGTTCTCTAATCCGCATAGCTTGACTATATATGACAGTCATAAACTTGTTTCCGCTACAAGAATTAGCTGAAGGAGATCAGTATTATCTTGCAGATTCATTGGTTCTTTAAGTTCATGATTACTTGATTCATTAAATTCTGATCCCTTTGCATTTTGTATATGATGTGTGTCTGTTAGACAATCTGCCTGTTGCATTTCCATTGCTATTCAATGCATATCTCGTTGGTTCCTTGTTTCATTTGACTTTTGTGTTTGGCAGGCTGCCAAGATTGTTAAGCAAGCGTACTCTGTAATCCCGGTTTATGAAAAAATTGTCCCTGCTCTTCTAGCTGATGGTGTTTGGAGGCTTCCAGAAACATGCAGTTTCTCACCAGGTGTTCCTGTTGGACCTATGCTAGCTAAGCCAACTAAAGGAGTATCTGAAATTCTTGATAAGTTTCAGGATATGGAGTTCACATGTGAATACAAGTATGATGGTGAACGTGCTCAGGTGTTCTAATAATCTCGTCCTTATTAATGAGTTTATTCAGTAAATTACTACTGATTCATACACTCTCTCGAGGAACTGAACACAAAATGAATGGGAACTAAATTATATGCAAATATAAGTCACTTCCTAAAAGAATAAATCCTAATTACAACCATTTACCCAATAGAATGAAATGTTGTCGCATGTTTTTTTAGAATATTCATGCTACCTCACATGCAGCTGATTTCCCTTCTTTTCCATCATAGCTGATGGAGCTGTTTGTTTCTTATTTTATCTCTTAGAGGAAGGGGCTTTTATTAATGCAAAAGAATACAAAGAAAAGGAAGACAATTATCCTATTGAAACATGTGAAATTGATTCTTCCTTATAACCAGATTTTTTGCCACAATTCAGTGAAAAATTTAGGCTATCATTTCTTGAAGAAAAAGTAGTATGCCTTTGAATGTATTCAGTTACTATTCAAGTTTCATTTGGGTGATAGATATTTGGATCGGAACTAGTGAACCCATTTGGAGAAGAAGGAGACGAATGGCTGGTAGTAAAAAGCCAGAAGAGTTCGAAATCTCAGCCACAATTGTCCTCCTAAAAACTATTTCCTTAACATTTTCAAACTCTTTGGAGCCTCCTGGATGTCTACTCTTTTCTAGCATTCAGAGTCTCTGAATGTTCCGGAACAGGGTGGAGTTGGTTTTAGAAGCAATCTAGAGACTAAATGAGTGTGCTTCTTTCATTGACCGATGGCTAACCTTCTGATATAGATCTTGCAACATATATAGTCTTAATTTGTTGCATTACATGCTCTTTCTTGCTATTGATAATTGAGTTATTTGCTTGATATTCATTCCAGTGTCCGATAAGTAAAAAAAATCACATTTTGCTTCTATTTCCCTATTCCTTCCTCCTCGACTCTACCCTTCTGATATGAGTTGAAGCTGCACATCCTTAATATAAAAAGTCAACTGAAGTCGGTCTTAAATATTGCTCTCTGAACATTTCCAAGGACCTCTTAATCATTTTAAAAGAAATTTGTTATTTTCATTTTAGTTTTTGTTAATTATTGTTTGTTAATCTAGATACACTACATGGAGGATGGTTCTATTGAGATATACAGCCGAAATGCAGAGAGGAATACAGGAAAGTTTCCCGACGTTGTTGCTGCTATCTCAAGGTAGTACTTCCATTTCTCTAGATTTCCTGTTTTGAAGTTGTAGTATGTGAGCACTTCCTCTTAGCTCAATGTTCTCTTCAGATACGAAAGCTCCATTTATTACCTACATTATAGTGGAGACTTTAAAACCTTGGAGCTCTAATTTTACAATATGCTGCTTAAAAAAGGTCTGCATGAAATAATTAAAAAAAGGAAGGTCTGCATAAGTTGATGTGTCCTGGGCACTGTGTTTGCTCGGAACGTTGTCTCTGAAATTGAATCTTATAATGTGCAAACCCAGGATCAAATATTTGTTAGTTGACTGCTGTTGTGCACAAAAGGTTAACTTGAATCTGAATATATGACATTTATCAAGGACTTAAATTATTGGTAGCAACGTTTTAATGTATTATGTTTTGTGTAATTTTTTGTGCCGAGGGTCTATCGGAAACAACCTCTCTACCCCACAAAGGCAGGGGTAAGGTCTACATACATCCTACCTTCCCCAGATTCCACTTGTGGGACCACACTGGGTAGGTGGTTGTTATGTTTTATGTAAATTACTGCTACAAGATTTTTGTTCTCCACAATTATGTCTACCTTGTATACCATAGTCGTAGACTACCTGAAAATTTGTTGCAAATTTATTAGCTAATTTTTGAAGTTTGTTGCAGATTGAAGAAACCTTCTGCGACATCCTTTGTTCTTGACTGTGAACTGGTTGCTTACGACCGTGAGAAACAGAAGATCCTGCCCTTTCAGGTGAATTGTCTTCACCTAATCTATATATACTTTGCAGTTGTAGTCTTGTAGATCCATCCTCAGGGCTTCAAAGGTGGTAAATTTGATTAGAGAGACAATCCATCAGCTTTTAACCTTGCTAGAATTCAGTATGTGAACTCCTATCCTCTTGTCAAAACTACGTAGCACTAAAGATAATTGAAATCTTAAAAAATTAGGTATGGTGGAGAAACAAATCGAAGTGTTCTCTTCCCTTGCTCATTTAAATCAATCCGTTAAAGATGGTGTGGCTTATTTATTTATAGATTTATTTTCCGAAGTGTGGCTTATTAATTCCGGACTGTGTTTTTTGGATCAAATCCGGTGATAATTCTTCACTCACGTCCTTCCGTCAAGTTCGTTATGGTCAGCAAATCAGCCCCGCGTTGTATCAATAGCAATTCAGATCACCTCCCCATGATCTATCACCTTCTAGCAGTGTTGCATGGCTAAAGAGGGATATATGTTAAATTGTTAATATCAACTGCGTTTACTCTCATAGAGTCTGTATGGAGGGGTACGAAGAACTTTTGCAATTGAAATTCCTAGTATCCAAAATCTCGCGACTTGAACCAACTGCTTGTCAAATAATATGCTTCTTTGCTCTGGGTTGGCTCAAATTTCTAGCCCTAATGATTAGCACGAGTCTAAAGCAGTGAGGAGGGAAAAAAATGTGTTAAAACTTTGAATTCTAAGAGTAGTTTACCTGTTATTAGTTTGGAACACGGAAGGTGGTGAGGAATGGACACGAATTATAGGAAAGTGGTTTTCCGTTCGATGGTCAAAACAAATAGTGAGGTAAAGAAGTTGGGAGCAACTCTTCTCGTATCTTCAGCAAATGATAACCTAGAAAGCTGCTGATTCTAGCTTAGAAACTCAGTGGATTATCTTTGATAAATATTGATGGTTTATTTTCAATTATTGGTTGCAAGGACTCTGATCCGCTGTCTGATATGATGGCACTCTGGGTTGAATTTTAATCTGTGTGCCTTAAAGGTCAAAAGTTTACTGGAAAGTGGTAGTGCAAGTGAACATTTCCTGTCTGTTTATTAGGTGTATATGTCTTTTACATGTGAAGGATCGAGTATCTGTGGGAGCAAAAACAAAAAGGAACTAAGAGGTCCACTTTTGAAAGAAAAAGAGAGGACCTATTAAAGTTTACGGAGTAATGTTCTCTTCAGATTCTCCCGAAATTTTAGATCCAAACAAGGAGTTGATATTTTGAAATCCTTGTATAACTAAACAGGATGATGGCATCCATGTTTCATAGATACGTTTTTCTTTTCTATTGCCTTCTATTTTCTTCACCTATTCTAAGGTCCCAAAAAAAGTCCAGAGGAAATTATTTTGTAATAAACAATACTAGAGGGTGAATAAGAACAAATGAGAAAAGATAGAAGAGGAAGAAATGTGAGGTCAAAGTAAAAAAGAATGAGGAATGAGGCTAGAAGATGGAAGAGAGATAAACGTCAGAACAAAGTTATGAAATTATATGTTTCGATCACTAGCTAACTTAGTTAGGCTCCTTATCAACTAAGAACTCTTATCCTGTCCAGGTCATATAGAGTTGATCAAGCAAGTTGTGTCTGAAGTCTGAACTCCTTCGCTTCGAGCTTATATTCGTAGTCTTTTTATCTCTCGTGTGCATTTTCCCAAGCAAGCTTCAACTCCTAATATTTCTTCTCCTACAAATGCTAATTATTTGCTTGGAGAACCGTCATGCTATATTTATGTGTAATTTTGGTGTAAAATAAGGTGATACTTATGGATATATGTTCATGGCAGATCCTTAGCACGCGTGCTCGTAAGAATGTTGTCATGAGTGAAATCAAGGTTAACGTTTGCATATATGCTTTTGATATCTTGTATCTTAATGGACAACCACTTCTTCAAGAGCAACTTAACATCCGCAGAGAGGTATTTCTTTTTGCGGTTGATTTTTTTCCTGTAATTCTCATGATTCTATCGTTCATCTTTTGCTTCAGTGAATTCTTATGCTTTTGTGCTTCTGCAGAAAACCAAGTAGCATTTGTATTGATGATGATTGGTACCAAATGAATTGTCTATCAGTGAATCTCTCATCCTTAAACGGCTTAGTTAAATCATTTTTCTGACGTCTTATGGTGCTGTGAGATAGGAGGAAATGTCAGTGACATTATCTGTTAAAAATCCCCAGCATGTATTTCTTCCCCTCCCCCTTAAAAAAAGGAGGGGTGTGTGTGTGCAGGACTCTTTATATATTAAGACCTTTGAATTTTATCTTCCATATGTAAGTATATCAAGTGTCCTACTCCAGTCTATATATTAGTAAATTTTAGATGCTCTTCTGAAGGGGAGCCTTGGAGTAACTGGTAAAGTTATTGTCATGTAAAGTTATTGTCATGTGACCTGGAGGTCACGGGTTCAAGCCGTGGAAACAGCCTCTTGCAGAAATGTAAGGTAAGGCTGCGTACAATAGACCCTTATGGTCCGGCCCTTCCCCGGACCCCGTGCATAGCGGGAGCTTAGGGCACCGGGCTGCCCTTTTTTCCAGGTCTAATTCTATCGAGAGTGCTGGAGTAATAAACACGAGTAATTCCATGTACATAAACTAAAAAGAAGATTCTTGGCTATCTATGCCTTTGATTGTTTGTAAACATTTATATAGGGTTCTTTTTATTTTTTGGAAACTGGTAACATAACATTTATATAGGGTTCTTAAGTGAAGCTTAAGGTTTTAATTCTTTAGCGGTAGGTGGGCTTATGATGTCCTAAGATCTCCTTCTCATTCTTAATATTTTAAACTGTTCTTCGTATTGATGTCTGGTCATGTTTACTTGTACATATATTAACATTGTGTGAACAATTAATTTATCGTTTGAACACGTCTTACAAAGTTGATTGCTAATGCTGTGACTTCTGGCTTCAAGCAGCATCTTTACAAGTCATTTGAAGAAGAACCTGGATATTTCCAGTATGCTACAGCTGTAACCTCAAACGATCTCGAGGAAATAACAAAATTTCTTGAAGATGCGGTCAATGCCAGGTAGTGGTTTAATACTGATATCTAATGCTTATCTGGTATTTCAAATGTATATTTTATTATATATTTGAAAAATATTTTTTTGGTGAAGTTCAAATGCATTCATAATGATCTTGACATGAACTTTTGTAAAGTCTGTCACAAGCTGCTTTATGTCAAGCATTTGAAAAGCCAGTTCTTGTAAATGCTGTTTCTGTGTTGTTGGTGTTTGCTGCTGTCACTTTGATTAATTATTTTTTATTATGATAAAAAATTATACCTTTGGTTGGTTTGAAATTGAACCCTATATTGCTTCTTAGTTTCTTAAAAGGATTAAACTCAAGTGGAGATTTCTGAAATGTTCTTTTCTTGGTTTTGTGCCTTCTCTGTCTTTTCTTTTAAAAATCTATACCGAGGAAGATGCTGGAAAGTTAAGTAATATCATCTGGAGAAATTTTACATTGTCCACACATAACCAACAATACGTATGGCGAGGCCTTTTAATTTTGGAACGAGTGGACTCTATAGGTCCCACTGACATACATAGCACACCCATAATAGATTGTGACCCATGGAGTCTCTTGTCCGAATTTTAAAAGTCTTGCATAGCTTTTTTGGTTACACGGGGCATTATGTAGAATTTTTGTATCATCTGGAGTACATAATTTCTTTTAAAAAATAAAGGGTAGCCCGGGGAAGAGCCGGACCACAAGGGTCTATTGTACGCAACCTTACCTTGCATTTCTGTCAGAGGCTGTTTCCACTGCTTGAACCCATGACCTCCTGAGTACATAATTTCTTAATTTTCCTTTTTGATCTACTCGAGATTCATATTTAACACTGTTTTGAAATAATGTTACGAAACTAGATGCATAAGAATCTGATTGTTGCCAACTTTACGGTTACTAGCACCTGAAACATGGATAGTTAATAAGTATAAATCATGTGCATGGTACGATTGCTTAATTTGTTTGTCACTTGTCAAAATTCTTGCAAAACACAAATATACGACAGAATGGAAGTTCATAAATCAAGTCTCCTCATTTCCAACTGTCTATTTCATAGCTTCTTGGCGTGTTTTTATCCTATGGGTAAAGAGGTAATAGGGAAGGAAACAAAACTTGCAATACACAGAAAAAGAAAAGGACTTCCTATCTTAACGTCTTTAGTTGTAGTAGAAGGAAACTGGAATATTTTTTCGATCACTTCAATTTTATCCATTTCTGCAGTTGTGAGGGATTGATTATCAAAACACTAACTAGAGATGCTACATATGAGCCTTCAAAGCGGTCAAATAACTGGATAAAACTGAAGAAGGACTACATGGAGAGGTATGTGTCGGGAATACTGCTTTAGATATATTGCTGCTTAAACTTGTGGAGAATTTCAATATTTACTAATTTGAGTTTCAGTATTGGTGACACACTGGATTTGGTACCAATTGCTGCTTTTCATGGTCGGGGGAAACGTACTGGTAACTTCATAAACTTCTATGGGGATAAACTGGACCTTATAATATTTTCACCCCTCACAGTGGACTTTAACCTGAGTTTGGTTTAACTCATAGGTGTATACGGAGCCTTTCTCCTAGCTTGTTATGATAGCAACAATGAGGAGTTCCAGAGCATCTGTAAAATTGGTAAGCTGTTCACTCCTGTAAATGTTAAGGGGTTGTTAGGTAGGGTGTATAATATAAGAATAGTACTGAATAGGGTCTATTAATGTTGGGAAAAGTTATGCTAGCATTATTTTTTAGCGACTGTTTGGTTTGTTGTATTAAATAACATGCTTGCATAATTTTTAAATACAGTACTAAATAGGGTGTTTCATAATAGGAATAGTATTGGTATTGTTGTCATGGTTTACTATGTATCAGAATAGTACTGAATACAGAATACAAGTAGTAGTTATACATGTTGAAAACACTACCAAACAATGGATTAAATAATACCAAAGCTAATACCAATATTATTTTCTCTAATACCTCTTACCAAACGACCCCTAAGTGGCAATAATTTAGCCTACTTATGTTCTTGGTGTTTATATGCAATGCTTTTTATGATTTTCTGGTTAGGAACTGGGTTTTCTGAAGCAATGCTTGAAGAGCGCTCTTCCAGCCTCCGTTCTAAAGTTATTCCTAAACCAAAGGTTGCATTTTTCATTTCCCCAAATTACTTGGAAGCACTTTGCTTTCGGTTAGTGGATCCTTGTGCCCTTCTAACATATACGTCATATTCAGTCATATTACAGGTATGCGGAAACCATCAATCCAGATGTATGGTTTGAACCTACCGAGGTAATAGTTTTAAATTCCTTTATCCATATAATTGTTGTGCTTATTATTGTTATTCTTGAATTACAAATGAACTCATTTATTTTATTCTTTATTTGTACCTTCATTGAAGCCTGCACTTTAATTATGTTTTGCGCTTAAAGTCTCATAATAGCTCAGCACGTTTTGCACTTATCGCCCTTGATAACACTGATTTTTTCATGTGTATTACTTCATGATGTAAAGGTTAATATCTCCGCTACACTTTGTTAATATCAGGTATGGGAAGTGAAAGCTGCTGATCTTACCATTAGCCCTGTCCATCGTGCTGCCCAAGGTATCGTGGATCCCGGGAAGGTATGTATCTTTTGAATAGAACATGTAGTGAGAAAACTGAATCCTGCAATTTTACACCCGCTTAAGCAGCTGTTCATTATTTGGCTTACCGTGCCAAAGCATGCAAAAGTTAGCTCTTTGCCTAGTTCGGATCGTACCGTGGAAAGCACTAGTGCTTTTATCTATCGGACCAAGATTTATTTGAAGAAATCTTCATTTTAAACCTAGGATTTAAAATCCCCAATTTCAAGTCTCAAATCATGAATACTAGCATGTAAATCCTTAATAATCTAAGGCATAATCGTAAAATGAAGATTAGGAGCTTACCCAAATGAAGATTCTTGCAAAATCCCTAAAAAATCGCCTTAAACCGAGCCCCCAAGTCTAAAAAATGTGAATGAAATGTCCAAGGTTTGAATTAGGGCTTTTAAGCAATCTATTCAGCGATCACCGCAGAAGCGACCAAATCCTTGCATGTTCGGTCCAAACCTCAAGATGCGAGGTCCGCTTATCTAGCCCATTCTCGCAGAAGCGGCCCAAACTCTGTGAAAGCGGCTCCGCCTGTGCGATCCAATTCACGCAGCATCGGGCCAGGCCCTCCAAGGTTAATCTCGCACTTGGGGCCCTCCTTACCCAGGTGCGGCCACAAGCTTGCAAAAGCGAGTACGAGAACCAACAACTTCAATAAATGCTTCAAACTTCGATTCAACCCTTGAAATTCATCTGAGACCTCACTGACACAAATTAAATATGCAAATCACTCCTAAAACATGCAATAGACTTGCTTGCGTACTCAAAATACTCATACGAGGTCGTCTTGAGCCGCTATTGACTATGGTCAACTCCAACTCTCTTTAAATACTCCCTTCGTTTCAATTTAAGTGTCTTAGTTTGACTTGACACGACTTTTGAATCTTGTGGTCTTAAATTAAAGATATTTTGGGTCTTTTAAATCTTGTGGTCTTATTTTTTTTTTTGGAATTGAATAACTTACTAAATATAGAAAGACTCTTTTTGGGACAAACCAAAAAGGAAAGTAAGACACTTAAATAGAGACGGAGGGAGTACTAGAATTCCAACCAAGAGTCCAAAATACTCCTAGTCCCGCGATAACCGAACCAATGACTCGAGTAAGTCATAAACGGCGTTTCGGACCTAATGGAATCGACAAACCTTCGAAAAAGACTCATTTATCCTTGATATTGACTTTAGTCAACCAAATCTCATCTTTTTACCTTTAGAACATTTTCAAATCCACAATCTCACCCAAATCACTCGGGACTTGTCCAAACCATTCATCCAAGTCAGAAATCACGTTCCGAATCTAACGGAACCATCAGAATTTGATTCCGAGCGCGTATTTCAAAAGTCAACTCTTAGTCAAACTTAAAATTTAGAATTTCTTCTGTTATTTTCACTATATTACCTCGGGAATCGCGCCACCCTTCCCCGCAAGTCAAGTTCATCAAAACAAAAGCTAGGGGAAGAGTCATTTACGGGGAAACAAGCAAAATATTTAAAACAACTAACGGGTCGTTACAGTCTTCAATATTTTGCATACACATATAATGATTCTGAAGTATATTTATATCATTAGCTATTTCTTGTCGCAGGGAATTTCTTTAAGATTTCCACGTTTGATGCGTATACGAGAAGACAAGAATCCCGAGCAGGCCTCATCAGCAGAGATGGTGAATATTTTTATATTTTGTCATCTCATTTTTGTTGGTTTATATTCTATTTATTCATGATCTTTGTTTGGTTTGAACCATTTTATCTTCTCATGCTTTGCTTCTCAGGTTGCGGATATGTATAACGCTCAGAAGCACAATCATAAAAATGATCAGGACGACAATGATGAAGACTAATCAAAGATCACCTTCACGTCTAAAAAATGATCAGGATGACAATGAAGAAAACTAATCAAAGATCGCTTCACTCTAGACATGATCAGGATGGCAATGAAACAGACTAATCAAAGATCGTTTCACGTCTTTTATCTGAAAGAATGATCATGTCCATTGTAGATGTCATTGACAGATGTAAGTTGTCTTTTAACAGTTTTCAGAAAGTCCATTGTAGATGTCATTGACAGATGTAAGTTGTCTTTTAACAGTTTTCAGAAAGTTTAATCTGGTAGTCAAAGTGTCTAACACACTATACGTATAATTTGGTCAGTGTTAAAGTGAAAATTTCAAGCCTCCCTGGATGTGAATTTTTGCTGTACTGGAATCATTGATCTGAATCTTTTAGGACATAACATTTTACCCTTATTATGGTATTATTTCAAATGATTGTTTAATGTTGGTGAACACATGGGGTGTCTTAACTGCAAGGAATATGTAATGAGTAGCACCATGTTAGTCTGCTGCATGGACCTCGTTGTTAACATGTTTATGATAAAAAAAAGTGGTTTATTGACTCAAAAAGCCCATGGGATTAATTATCCTAAAACATGTCTTTTAAACTATGGCTGGCCAGTTTGCAGGGACGACCCCATCCCGCCCCCGCTATTTTTTTAAAAAAATTGCGGGACATGGTCTTGTCCCGCTTGGACCCTGCCCGCCACAATCCCGCCATCCCGATTCGGTCCCGCCTCAATCCGTCCCCTTGGCACAAAATAACCGTTACACCAACGGTCATTTTATACTTTGGTCATTGTGCAACGGCCATTTTGGGCCTCCCCCAACCCCCCTACGCCCTTACTATTTATTTTTAATCCTAAGTTATTATATTTACACTTTAACCTAATTTTTCAATTATAAATATCTCATTTTTTCTTCATCTTTCTCACAAATCTTCATACAATCTCTCAATTTATCTCTACAAGACTACATTGTGTATTAAATATTCAATTTTATTTATTCTTTTGGGAGTGAAGTTGACAATTAGCCTGAGAATCTTTCATCGAGCAAAATTTCAATTTTCAACCTCTCGATTACACATCGACGTTACGTAGGCTTTGGTACATTCGTTCTTTCATTAAATTATTATTGTTTCTTTATTTTATTTAGCGAACTTAATTTCATTGTCTTTAATTATTTATTTGCATAATTATAATGAAATGTCTTGGACGTATGATTAAGGGTAAGGCTTTTTCTACTTGGCAAAACAAGAGTCGGGGTACTTCTTCTAGTTCTAGTCATCTTATTCCTAGACAGAATCTTATTCCTAGATTGGATGATTTTATTGATAGTGAAGATTTTTCTGAAATACCATATGGTTTAGACAAAGTAATATTTTCTGGAACTCAACAAGACTTTAATTTAGAAGATGATAATCTAGATGATACACCCACTAATGTAGATGACACACCCACTAGTGCGTCTCCAACTGGAATGCCACCTATTCTCTCCAGTATGAGATGAGGTCTAGCAAAACGATCATTAAAATCAGATGCATGACACTTTTGTATTAGGGACGTAGAGAATCAAGTAGCTATATGTAAAATTTGTAAACAATGTTTTAAATTTAAAACTGGAAAAGGTAGCGGTGAAATGAGGGGTTTAATGAGATACATAGCACAGAAATACCCAGGTAAGTATGACCAATACGAGGCTAAAAAATTGAGTGCGCAAGCGCCCTCTATATCAGGCCCCGTCTCGAAAAAATACGCGAAATCAATTTTTTTTAGGTAAAACAGACGTCCGAGCGCAAAGTTATGACCATATAAAGTTTGATCAATTTACAACTACTTTACTTTCTTATCTCACTACCTATATTTATATCAATGCTTCAGGAATGTCCAAATAGAAAATATAAATGTGGTGTAACTTTAATTAATGAGTAATTCAGTAGTTCGTATACGAACTAAGTACATTTGTTGGTTTTCTTTAAGTTAGTCATTTAATGAAATAAAATATATTGAAGGATAAGGAAAAAAACAAACATATTTAATGAGATTGATAAACGAACACATTATTAAAAAATTACGATTAAAATTGCATTTAAAAAAAAAAAAAAACAGGTCCAAAACCGGGATCGGACCGGAATTTTCCGATCCAGTCCTCGGTCCAGAAAATATCCGGATTCCGGTCCGGTCCGGTTCTGTACCGGTGTACACCCGCCCCGGACCAAGTACAGTGTCAAATTAACCCTTTGACGGGGGAATTGTAGGCTCTAAATACGATAAACATAGAGATAGAGAAGCACTAGCAAAATTAGTTGTTGTGGAGGATTTATCTTTTTCATTTTCTGAATCTCCTAGTTTTATTCATTACATTAGAGAAATGTATAATCCTGCTTTTAAAGGTTTTCCTAGATCAACTGCTAAGAGATATGTATTTAAATTTGCACATGAATATCAACAGTATTTACATTACTCATTATATCATTTTAATGACAAAGTAGCTATCACATCTGATATAGACCGTAGTACTAACGATCATGATTATTTAACGATAGCATGTCATTGGATATATTATAAATGATCTATATAGAAACGTATTTTAGCGTATAGATATATAGATGATAGACACACTGGTAATTTTATCGCAAAAAATATTTATTCTGTTTGCCATTGTTACGGAATAACTGATAAAATTATGTCTATTACATTAGATAGCGTTTCTTCTAATAATTATGCTATTACAATTTTAAAAAATAGTTTAATTCCATCTTTTCCAGATCATTTTCATATAAAATGTGTGTGCCATATATATAATTTAGTTGTAAAAGATGATCTATCACTTTTTGCAGAAATTCTTTATAAAATACAATTTGCTATAAATTATATTTTTAAAAATAATAGAATACAACGAAAAATAGAATATAAAAAAATTGTCACGATTGCGAACAACCTTATAGAAAAAATTTCGAAGAAGTACACACTAGTGGAAGTCTTTGTACGAGCAACTACTTGTTGCTTATGACTATAGAAGACTTATAACTTTATTTTTTAACGGTCATAATCAAAATCCAACTTATATGGTTGTAGATAGCGATTGAGATAAAATTGCCGAACTTATTGTATTTTTAGAGAGTTTTTCAAGCAACAAAAGAATTTTTCGATATATATTATCCTACTATTTCAACTATGTTGTTTTATATAGCTCTTATATTTTTATTACTTAATGAATATATGGATAAACCAACTTATTGCTATAAAAAAATATTTATCAAAATAAAAAATATTTTATTTTTATTCCCACTATTTATATTATTGGTGTTGTATTGAATTCAACTATTAAAATAGACGGATGTAAATCACTTATTGAAACTATTTATGATTGTATAACAGTACTTCCACCTCCAACTCCAAAAAATTCAAATGAACAACCACCTAAGGAATCAACTAAAGAGAAGTTTTGTCTAGAATACACGATGAATGTAAAAAAATATATATTCATTACCAACAAGAAAGTATTTTCATACCACCTTCTTCTTCTTCTTTTTCAACACAACCTCAAAAAAGTTGCGGCTAGTACTGAAGCCTCAGAAATAGAACGTGCGGTAGTAACACTACTAACCAAATTAACGAGTTTGATGTTTTTATTTTGCAGGGTGCTTTACCGTACCAAACAGTTGTTAATGAAGAAGGAAAAGAAGACTTGCTCAAATACTGGAGAGGGAATGGGAAGACCTTTCCGACACTTTCAATGATGGTTCGAGATGTTTTGAACATTCAAGCGTCATCAACGTCGACTGAAAGCGTTTTTTCTGCCCGCAAATTTTAAATAGGAGAACACAGACACTCATTAGTCGGAGACAGCTTGGAGATTGCAGTATTATTCAGAGATTGGATACGAGCGGAGCGGAGAAGGTGCGGTCAACCGGAGATCAACGAAGAAAAAGACAAAAACTACAACGACATCTTATCCGAAGGTGGTGGAAGCGACGTGGAGCAATTTGACCAACAAATATCAATTCAAACCGAAGAACCACATGAAATTATAAAGAAAATAGAACAATTTTTTTTGAAACTGTAATTTGAATTTCTTTAATTGTAGTTTTACTATGTCATTTGCAATTTTTGAACAACACCACAAAGTTGCAATTTTGACAATTGTATATGTATAATGTATTACAAAAAAACATATTTCTATTAAATAATATGAGAGGCACAAACAGGCTTGCGATATTTTTATTACACTCTTTTGTTCAATTATTGAGCTGTTTATATATGTTATTTTTTAATTAAGTGTAAAAAAAAACGCCTCGACCCGACCCTGTGTGCCCCAGCCCGATCCCGCCCCGACCCCCGATCCAACGGGTCCGGAACCTGGACGGGATTTTGGTATCGTCCCGCTCGGACCCGACCCGTTCCGATCCCGCCACTCTCCTCGTCCCGCCCCCGCCCCGATTAGGCCCGGCCCGACCCACTGGCCAGCCATATTTTAAACCTTACCTTATAAAAAAAACGTTATCTGGGTGATTGTGTTGGTGGAACATAGTAGGTATTCGGTGGAATAGTCGATGTACCTTGTAAAATAATTGAGGTGTATGCGGACTAGCTCGGCCAAAAAGCAATTGTGCGGAAATGCTCATTTAAAAAAATATCATACTCAATAAACATGTAGGAAAAACATTTACAAAATATCTAGTAGTTATGCATGTTATAAACCCATGGAGTATATGATTCATACGATGTGTACTTGAATGGTACATAATAGTGTGATTCAAATACTCTCATTGTATGCCATTAGATGTTATACAACGTACACAACTGCTACAATATAATCTTTCTTTTTAAGGAGTGAACTGTGTAAAATGATCGACGTGCAGAGACCACCACTATTAAAAGGAGGACATTAAGTGATGTGTGCAGGCGCCAGGCGGTAAAAGACTTGTGCGAAAATGCCCATTTTAAAATATTATTATACTTCATGCATATTTAGGGAAAATATTTACAAAGGAAGGATATAAGGGGCTATTCAGGTAAAATTATTGACACCGGATGATCAAAGAAAGCTTAATAGATATTTTAACCTTTCTAAAATAATTCCATCTCATAGTAACTTTTAGACTAATTTCAGCATGTGTAGAAATTGTACATGTATAGAAATGTATCAAAACATATAGAAAAATTGTATCATACGTATAAAAATTGTATCATTATCGTATAGTTATGTATCCTCATAGTATGTGTATAAAAAATATATCATTCTTGTATAATTTGTGTACAATCAACACATAATTAGTGTATAATATATACATATTAATGATACACATATTATATAATTATTATACACTATTTAGTATTTACACACATGAAAGGATTATCAGAGAAAAATTAGAGACCGCTGAAAAAGTTTGTTCGGCCAGATATGTACCAAACGACCATAGATCTGATGATTTCACGACATTTATATGAACTCTGGTGAAAAAGATTGGTCGGAGGAGTAAGATCCTGTTTTCCGGTGACTGTGAGCTTCAAGAGAGAGGAGAGGAGCCACCAGATTTGGTGGCTCCTCCGGCGACAACACGCTTCAAGCTCTGACATAGCAACAAAATCCACAGATTCGACTAGAGACGATCGTGAGCTTCAAGCTCCGGCGAAGCAGCAAAACCTACAAATTCTCCTGAGGATTTCGAAGATCCTAACCTTCGGCAACTACGAGTGGAATGCCCCGAACCATGATCTGAGCAAAACACGACATTCGATGCCTGACTGCATGTGACCGAGCGAACCACATGGCTGGCCGATCAACATGGGCATCAAAATATGCTATAATAATGATTTAAAATATGTAAAATATAATACTGTATTTATAGGCCGAAATAATCATAGCGGAAGAAATTTAAAAATATTATAAGTCTGAATAACTGAAAACTGACATGACATGATTACTAGTTTACTCTATGAAACTTCTAACTATGAGTATGACTGCAAAACTGTTTTACCAGGACAAGGCCCTGACATACCTCTACCATAATACATAATCATAAAAATAACTAGACTGACACCCTGAAGGAGATGGGGCTCACCAAATAGTTAATACTGAAGCAATCCTACTGAGCAGATCCGTCTCCCTGAAACTCAACACATGCACCATGAAGTGCAGACCCGTGCAAAGAGGGACCCTAGTACATTGAATTGTACCGTATGTAAAACAACTGAAGAAATAAGCAGACACATGAAATAATAGGACATGAAACTGAAACTGTAACATGAGCATGATATGACATGGGTAAAAAACATGTGTAAAATATGTAAAGTTGTGTATTTGTATATCTGTGGAGAAAGAAGTAGCATAATATGAAACATCACATGAGAGTGGAGTCTAGTACCTGACCCGACCAGCAGAGCAATCGCACACCTTGTCGGGGGTATGAGAAATAAACATGGCATGAAAGGATCCAATCTACAATCTGAAGGTATCGTCCTCTGGCGGAACGATCTGTATCCTACGGTGGCATATGTAGTTTCAGGCTATCCGAGTCTTCTCAGTAAATCACGCAACTCCCAAAATATGTATTTGAAAATAGTGACTTGTAAGCCCATGAGCTTCATAAAATCAACTTGTAAAACATGACTTGAAATCATAATTTAGCATGTGAAATAGATATATCATATAACTTGTATAAATCATGAAAAACATGTATAATCTTATGGACTGTGTAACATTGATCATAACGTGTAATTTAGTAAGTCATGGAATTCAAGCATGCGTTCATGGATTTCGGACAGGTTCATGACAGTCACAATAACATATCATGAATATAATTAATGAAGTCAAGATATAACATGAGAAATAATTATACATATCAGTTGTTTCAATGATAAGTTTCAGGGATAATCATGGAATGAGAGAAAGAAAGGACTCACACAACACCCGAGAAAGTTCTCATATTGATTCCACCACTCATACTAAAGGTCCGAAATCCAACTTGGAAATCCAAAATCTTGAGTTGGATCTTCTTGAAAGGATTTTCGTTAAAAATGGTTAAGAAAAACAGAAGAATTTCTCATTATGAATATCCATAGGAATGAAATGTGCTTGGTGTATGATCCTGATGTGTGAAGTAGAGGAGAGAGAGAGAAGGAGAGGCTAGGGCTTGAAAATATGAAAAAAAAAAAAAAAAATGTAAAATGTTTATTTATACGTTGTCATAAAGAGAGGTTTACTTACGAATTCACTCGACTCACTTTCTACTAAGATTTATATAGCCCAGCAACTTTTATAGGTCAGTCGTATAATGACCCGCCTTGAAAAGTACAAGATTCCAATGATCTGGAAAAGCTGAGGTTCTAAGACGGTTTGAATGGACGGGTCGTAAAAATTTATATGATCCGTAGAATTTACGGAGTGCCGTCAATTTTAAAATGAAATCAACGGTTCATTTTGACGGATCGTAACAAATTCTACAGTCCGTATAATTCGGTGTAAAATAGTGTCAGCAGAACTGAAACTGACTTTTCAATTTAAACTTCCCGTTTTAATTTCCAAAACCCTAAATCATAAACATGGCTTGATTTGAATGTACGAGGTGTTACAACGAGCTTCAAGAGAGGAGAGAGCCACCAGCTCCGGTGGCTCCTCCGGTGACCACGAGCTTCAAGCTCCGACGAGCATGGCAGTGTGGTGGTTGTGGTTGGCGGAGGAAGAAGGAAAAACATCGATGAAGTCAAAAGAAGAAGAGAGATAGAATGCCGGCTCCATTTCTCCAATCTTCTCTCTCTAGCAATGAGAATGTTGGCTACTGCATGTCTTTAGTTTGGGCTTGAGGAAAATTTTGGGGCATAATCTTAAAACTTCTTTTTGCGCGGATTGTCCTTCAAACGCACTAGTCTTAAATTTTTACCCTTCATACATGTGGTCTTTAATTTTTGCCCCTGCTGTTTATTTTATGAAAATATTCAAGTCGATTTCGCAAGGCATGGTCTCTATAATATTTCTCTTCAAAATTTGAAATTTTACCTGCGGCATAAATTATGTAAGAATTAAGTTATGCGACATAATTTTATAGTAATTTTTTAGATTATGTTGAGTGTTGGGAATTACGTCTTATCCGGCATAATTTGTGTGGATGTTATGATACATATGTTGAAGTTAAACGCTAATTATGCCGTCGAAATATGAAATTATGTCTTTTTCATATTATGTTGCGTGTTGAAAATTATGTCTTATCTGACATAGTTTGTGTCGATGTTATGATATATGTTAAAGTTAAACGCTAATTAGCCTTGTAAAATTTTAATGATGTGGCGCCAAAAAATAATGAAGGGAGCAATAATGGGGCCTTTTTTGGCTTTTCTTTCTTTTTTCCATATTTTAAATATTCTGTCTGGGATATCATGAAACCCCTCCCCCATAAGAACGTATGTTGTGCACCCTTGTCAAAATAACGTCCATTATTTTCAAACTTTTAACATTTTGTATTTTAAGCTTTACACATTTGTTAGATTTATGGGACTCTATCAGAAAAAAGAAAAGAAACAAGGAAGAAGAGTCAAAGGATTGTTAGCAATTTCCTCTACGTATTTGTTCTTTGAAATGTCAATTTTCTTCAACTTGCAAGTGTGGCCTGTTTCTCTTGGAAATGATGACTCTCATTTCCCTTTTTGTCCACGTTTGTTGTTTTTTCAAGAAAATTCACTTTTTATTTTTCTTAAGAAGTCTCGCGATTGTAATGATTCAATTAATGTTGTCAAATTGCAATAATATTTACATGTACATATGAAGGGTGTGTTTGATATGGAAAATGTTTTTCAATTTTATTCCATGTTTGGTTGGATAAAAAGCTTTGCTAAATAATTTTTTTAGGAAAATACGTTCCTTAAAAATGAGGAAAACGACTTCCCTACTAGTAGGAAAAACACGTTTCATTGTGACACTTCACATTGATTATAGTAGGGTTTTGTTGGGTTCGTGTACGAAGCGGAATTTGAAAATTTTAGTTTCAAACCCAACAAGACAACGAACTGCAGGATGATTATGTATGATAAAACAAGCATACAACATGTATAATGTTAACCGTAATGTTTCGATCGAAAACTTACGATTTTGTAAATCTGAAATCTTCAAGTGTAATCCGAGGGTGAACACGCAATAGTTCCTTGATTGCAAGTTCTGAAAACTCCGATGTAATTTATCTTTCAGAAAGTTAGGAAATCAGGAAAAGTTTCGGGAGAGAATAATCATAGTGAATTAAGTGTATTAAAATAATTATAGAACCCTCTATTTATAGCTGTGTAAATGCAACTAGGGTTTTCCAGTGGGTCAAGCCCAGAAACTGAGGCAAAGTGGGTCAGTCGGACCCCACTGGACTGGCGGCGCCGCGGCCCTGGGTCCCATGAGCCACAGCCCTAGTCCATTTTTGCCTCGTTTCCATTTTAATTAAATTCGAAATTCAATCTCGACTTAATTAAATAATCCATATTCATTCAAATGTCTCGATCATAAATCAAGCATTTATATTCTCTCTCATTACCTCCTTAGATCGACAGAACAATTGACTTAGTGTTACCCTACAGGCCTTCACATATAAAGACTAACAATATTAGGGTCTACACGAAACTCCTAGACGGCACCGGAAGACGAACTCAATATGTGAAGTATAGTTACACGAATCTGGTAAACTGGACCTCTATGTGGGAAGACAAAATCATTTCATTCACGACACACTCGATCAAGCTTAGAATCAACCAAGTGTCAATCCAAATGGCTTGATTATTATATCTCATCTATATTAGTTGACAATAAGACCATATCCAAGATATGTCTATTGCGTTGGTCATCGACTTAGTCAACCTAATAACATATGAGAATCTGAGTGTTCTCTTGAACTTACATTCGAGGAATGAGTCTTAATCTTGGCTCAACTACCACCTTTAATCCACTTCGTAATATACCCAATACAAGTCATATCTCAACCTATAAGGCATTTGAGCTTAGGACAAGATCAAAGTATATTACTCTGCAGACAAGGTGCGCATCGACCTCAAATTTAAGGACTTCTATCTTCCACACGCTGATCATACTTTAGACATTATATAACAAACAATATATCAACATGGCATATCAATACTTCTAAAGTATTCATGTGTTCATCACGACTAACCATTACTCGAAGCAGGTGAGACATACTACATCTTCTAAGGATGAGATGCAGACCACATGTCGACATATCACATATCATTGATATCCTATTCTCGATGATCATTAGTAGAGACTATTTTAAGAGTTACGTTATAATATTAATATCTCACATTATTAATAATCACGTAACTGCTAGGGATGCATTTATAGAATATTATAAACAATCAACTAATAATTCAATAATTGCAAATGTCATATTAATCTCCATTAATAATAATAAGAATGTGTATAAAGTACATTTTCCTAATACAGATTGTCTCTAGGACATAAATATACTTTCAATTATCTCCTCTGCATTGTCCAATACATCGCTCCAACCCAAACATTTATTAGTATTTGTCTAAATTATATATAAATACTTTTGAGATAATATTATCTGCTACTTACCCAAACTCTAAAAAAATCACTTATTTTTTTGAAAAATATTTTCCGGGAAATCATTAATCACGAGTGATCAAATTAGACGAGTACTGAAAATTGCTTGTACACAAGACTTGAGAGTTCTTGTAACAAAATTTCATCCTTGGTGGCTAATTTAAAGGGTTTATCTGTCCAATCTAATAGAATATACACCGTATATTTCTGTAATATTATTAGAGATCTTGTATATCTGTAATTATGGTAGTAATATGTTGTATTAGGAAAATATATATTTTTATGTAATTATAGGCTAGGTTTACTATTGTATATCATGTATATAAATCAATCACATTAAGGAAAATAATCAAGAGATTATTCTCTTTCATGGTATCAACAGTCTAGGATAAAATTTTCCTTCTCCACATAAAATTTTGCCGCCCTACTCTCTCTGTCGGCCGACCCCACTTCGGATGTCCCCTCCCTTCAATTTTTTTGAAACCCTAATTCTTCTTTGTTCCTCAATCATGTCTACCACAAATAATACTTTTCATCCTACCCTTATAGTCTCTAACATCAAGAACAACATCCCTATTGTTCTTGAAATTGAGAACGTCCAGTACGCAACGTGGGCAGAACTTTTTAAAATCAACGCAAGGTCTCATAGAGTCCTCCATCACATCGTCAAATTGGAAAAAGGCAAGGAGAAAGTGTCTTCCACCGATGATGAAATAGAGTTGTGGGCAACTGTCGATGCTACAGTGCTCCAATGGATTTATTCCACCATCTCTACGGACTTCTTACAAACAATTATCGAACTCAATGCCACGACAATAGAAGCTTGGAATAGGTTGCGTGATATATTCCAAGATAACAAAATCTCCCGTGTCGTGACCCTTGAGCAAGAATTCTCCCACATAAATATGGAGGATTTTCCGAATGCCTCAGCCTATTGTCAAAGACTCAAAGAGTTGTCGGATCAACTCAAGAACGTTGGCGCGCCCGTCACAAATGACCGTCTTGTTCTTTAGATGGTTGCAGGCCTCTACGAGGTGATATTTCTGTGATATTATTAGATATCTTGTACATATGTATTTACGGTATTAATATATTGTATTAGGAAAATATATATTTGATTTTCATAATTATAAGCTAAATTTACTATTGTATATCATATATATAAACTAATTACATTAAAAAAATCAAGAAATTATACTCTTTCACAATGTTTTGGACTATAACATAATGGAATATCATGTTAACTATGTTACTACTTTTGAACGGTGGAAAGTCACCTGTTCTGCACAGAATTTATGTATGATATGAAAGCAAATAATTCTATATTTCATGTTTTAAATATCAAAATTTGAACCATTAGTTTTGGATTTTACGGGTGTCACTTGACAGCTATATTAGTAAGTGGCTATTATCAATCGCTAGTGCAACGTGACAATAACGGGTTAAGTTTTTTCCTCATCCGCGTTTTGATAGGCTGAATTATTCAATGCTCGTATTGATATGAGGTAATAGATACTGCCGTAACAATGGAATAATCGATATATACATAAGCTAGCACGAATACTATTATGTAAAAAAATGGTTTATCTTTATCACTGTACATAATTTACACTGGCATAGAGTGTTTTATCGTGGGGTTTGACATGATAAACTTCAGCAAATTAAAAGCAAAAGCTATAAGATACATATGGATTGGGTCAAGAAAGTAGTATCAGCCGTAGTAATAAATTGAGTAATAACTACACGTTTAGTAGGCTGTATTAAGCTAAACTGTACTGGACAAAAAAATAATAGAGCATTTGATGGGCGTTTTCAACCGTACTGGACTGTATTATTTCTAACCCATCTAGCAGAGGTCTCCCCTAGACTATACTAAAAATAAAAATAAAATAAAAAATACAATTCATTATATATTAATATTCTAATACCGTCCATGATAGAAACCAAGGAACATTAGAAGTAGACCTGCATGCAAGCCTAGCACTGCTGAACTGCAGTGAACCAGGTAAAGGAATCGTCGAAGACGATGTGAGGAAGAAGACGAGAGAAGGGAGATATGCGTGAACTTTCCAATTTTCTGATTAGCCACTAAAACAAACAATCCAAGTATTTATACTGTGGGCCATTTGCACCAAATGCCCTTATGACACTAAACTTAGGCTAGACTAGAAATATAAAGGCTGAAAGCTAAAACAAAGACAACAAGCTAAAAACAAAGACAACTACAAAGTGTATAACAGTGTGTATCACTTGTGTATATCTATGGTATCTCCAACACGCCCCCTCAAGCTGGGATCAGAAAACAAATTTTTGAGTCCTAGCTTGGACAATAGATATTCATGTCGACCCTGAGTGAGTCCCTTAGTAAGGGCATCTGCTGGCTGCTCTGTAGTGGGCAAGTAGGCAGTACAAATCAGCCCCTGCTGGATTTTCTCTCGGATGAAATGGCAGTCGATATCAATATGTTTGGTTCGCTCATGGAAGACCAGATTAGGCTGCACTGCGAGGATTCTTTGTCATTGATAATCGTATGGAAGGCTGAAGATAGACAGATAATTCAGCAAATAAACCTGTAAGCCACACCACCTCCGCAACTGCTGCTGCTAAACTCCTATACTCACCTGAGCTCGGACACTGATGGGTTCTTCGACTTCCACGAGATGAGGGATGAACCAAAGAATACTAAATAGCCTGTAATGGACCTCCTTGTATTAAGACAGGAGGCCCAGTCAGCATCACAATAGGCTGTGAGACTGGTTGTCTCACCTGCCGGCAGAAAAATTCCCAGACCTGGTGCTTGTTTCAGGTACCTGACTACACGATAAGCTGCCATAAGATGAGATGTTTTTGGGCTCTGTAGAAACTGACTCAGGTACTGAACAGTAAAGGATATGTCTGGCCTGGTATTTGTCAAGTATAAGAGCCTCCCTATAAGCCTTTGATAGCTAGCTGGATCTGCTAGTAGTGTATCTTTGTGCTGAGGTGTGCCAACAGGTGCAGGAACCTACTGATCATAAACTGCAGAGGTCAGCTGGGCATTAAGCTCTATAGGAGTTTTTGCTGGTTTCCCTCCAGATAGACCAAGATCAGAGATCAGCTCTAATGTGTATTTTCTTTGATGCATGACTATTCCACTAGCATTTCTAGCAAACTCAAAACCTAGGAAATATCTCAAAGTCCCCAAGTCCTTGATCTTGAAGTTCTGTTGAAGTGATGCCTTAGTCTGTTGAATGAGAACATTATCATTTCCAGTGATGATAAGGTCATCTACATAGATGAGTACCAACACTATTCTATTTCCCACCTTTTTGGTGAGGAGTGAATGGTCTAACTGGCTCTGGACAAAACCTGAGTTCTTCAGGGCAGTGGTGAGTTTAATATTCCACTGCCTAGAAGCTTGTTTCAAGCCATATAGAGATTTGACCAGCTTGCATACTCTTCCTTGCTTGTCATCAAAACCCTGTGGCATGGTCATATATACTTCCTCATTAAGATCACCTTGGAGAAATGCATTGTGGACATCCATTTGATAAATGTCCCAACCTCTGGAAGCAGCAACTGAGATTACTACCCTTACTGTAACCATTTTTGCTACAGGTGAGAAGGTATCTTGGTAGTCAATTCCTTCCTTCTGATTGTAACCCTTAGCCACCAGCCTTGCCTTGAATCTTTCTATCTCACCACTAGTTTTGTATTTAATCTTATACACCCACTTGCATCCAATGGCTTTCTTGTATTTGGGAAGATCAGTAACCTCCCAAGTGTTATTGTCCTCTAGTGCCCTCATCTCAGCCTTCATTGCCTCCACCCATCTGGTATCTTGAACTGCTGCAGAGTATGATGTTGGCTCCTTCTCAAATCCCATCTTTGCAATGTAACTCTGATATCTAGCAGACAGTCCAGTGTAAGTGAGACTACTTGACATAGGATATAGGCACTGCCTGCTATTATTTGTTCCACTTTCATCCCTGTGTGTTAAGGAAAAGTCCTTCATCCATGTAGGCTTTACATTCCTATCCGATCTTACCGCGGATGTCTCGGACTCAGTTCGTGCAGACGCAACATCGCGATTTGCAGCCTTCCTGCCGATCAGTAATATCTGCATTCCTGGAAGGATCCCTTTCAGCATCAGCAGCTTCAACTTGTTGAGACTGATCTGCAACTACAGCATTTCTGGAAGAATGCTGAAAAATAGCCTCATCACCAGTAGCTTCAACTTGTGGGACTTCTGAAAGGATTGTATGGCCTGGTCCAGATACCTGCTGCTTTTGCTGCCTTTGTTGGAATGGAAATATATTTTCATGGAAGATAACATCTCTGCTTACAAAAAGGGTGTTGTTAGATAAATTCAATAGTTTGTATCCTTTATGTTTGGAGGAGTATCCAAGAAGTGCTGCTTTTATTGCCCTAGTGTCAAATTTGTCTGCATGTAGTAGATTTGTTGCATAGCAAAGGCAACCAATGACCCTCATATGGGACAGAACTGGTGCCTTCCCATACAACTTCTCATAAGGTGAAATGTTTCCCAGAATTGTTGCAGGTAATCTATTCATGATATACCCTGCAGCCTCTACACAATCCCCCCAATATCTATTTGGTAAAAAACTTTGAAATTTGATAGCCCTTGCCAACTCTAAGATATGTCTATGTCTTCTTTCAACCAATCCATTTTGTTGAGGACTATAAGGGCAAGACCTTTGATGTATAATCCCCAACCTAGTAAACAAATCTCTACATGTACTGTTAATAAATTCTGACCCATTGTCAGATCTGAAGGACTTAACAACCACACCATACTGTGTCTTGATCATTACACATAAGTCTTTAAGTATAGATGGTACATCTGATTTAATATGTAACAGATAGATCCAGGTCCATCTGGTAAAGTCATCAACAACAGTTAAGAAATATCTCATTCCAGTATAAGTGGGAACTTTATATGGTCCCCAGACATCAATGTGTAACAGCTCAAATGAAGATGTAGTTCTATTATCACTAGTTGGAAAAGGTAATCTAGTCTGTCTTGCCATAGGACATACATCACAGTGTGGAATAGTAAAGCTAGATTTGTCATTACTAAAGAGTTTGATCTTCCTAAGGACACTCATAGGAGCATGCCCTAGTCTTTTATGCCATAAAATTGCCTTGGACCCCTCTGAATTAATCTTTGTCATGTGTGCCTGCCCTGTCACCAGTGTGTTCTGTTTCCCTGCAGTCTCCAGCACATATAGACCATCTACTTCTTTACCAATCTCCTTCACCTTCCCAGTGAGGAGATCCTGTAGGACAAAGAAGTCAGGGAAGAATCTTGCACTACAGTTCAATTCTCTAGTTAATTTTGATACTGAAAGTAGGTTGAATTGAAAGCTTGGCACACAAAGTACATGGTTGATTAAATCACCTCCTGTCAATCTACAGTTTCCAGTTTGTGAGATTTGAGCAATACCCCAAGCGTTGCGTATGTCCCGGATTTTCAAGAATCAGTGTTTCATCATTTTTCTGTCTTTAACTATACGGTTAGTAGCACTGAATCTACTATCCGGTATATCTCTGTTACCTTGATGTGATCATACTTACCTGCCATATTCACCTTTGCGATTCTGATGATCTATACCGCCCTTTTCTCCGAGACATATGACCATCATTTGGTGCAACATGCGGTGTCTGCAGTCGATCATATGTTGAAGCTGATCCTGTTGGTATGTTGACAACTGAGAGCTGTTGGCTTCATATTTTTGCTGCATATATCCAGTTGCCTCCATTTGTGGTCCAACAGCCACATTAGCAGCCTTCCTTTTTTCTCTGGAATCAGAAGGATAACCAACAAGTCTGTAACACTTCTCCACAGTGTGACCCTGCTTTTTACAGTGATCACAATAGTATAGCAACTTGTGACAGCCTTCCCTGTTGTGTCCCTTCATGCGACAGTGGTCACAATAGGCATATGTATTGTATTTCCTATTACTATTGAATGAAGCTTTACTTGCCAGTGCCATGCTCTCAACAGAATTCCCTAAGGATAGAATGTGCTTCTGACTTTCATCTTGTGCTACCATGGCATAGGCTTGGTTCACACTTGGCGTGGGAGACATCAACAAGATGTGACTCCTAGCCTGATTATATCCGTCGTTTAGTCCCATAAGGAACTCTAAAAGTCTCTGGTTGCATAGGTGATTGATGTATTCTCTCGGATTTGAACATTCACAAGTAGGAGGTGGTATAATCGAGTCTATCTCGTCCCACAAATCCTTCAATCTGGAATAATATTGCGCAATTGATGATGTCCCCTGATTCAGCATCGATAATTCCTTTTTCAACTGGTATACTCGAGAGAGATTAATTTTGTCGAATCGCTCCTTTAGATCCTTCCAGACAGCTGCTGCATTGGATCGATATAGAATTCCACTAAGAAGATTTTTATCAACATTCCTCATAATCCATGACATTACCAAGGCATTGCATCTATCCCATTGCCTCGTGTGTACAGATCCATATGTGTCACGCCTCACAGATCCATCTACGAATCCAATTTTGTTCCTCGTCAACAGCGTCAATTGCATAGCTCTGCTCCATAGTGTGTAGTTTTCCATTCCTGTTAACTGGATGTCAACCTGCAGTGCACCTGCTGTGTCTGCTGCACTTAGGTATAGGGGATGATTATGGTCGATTACTTCACAACCGGAAGTTGAACTTTCGTCTATGATCATAGAAGGGATTGTTGCGGTGTTTTCCATAATTTCAAGCAAATCGCAAATTCTACTAACAGATTGAACTCCTTAATCGAAGAAAGTGAATCACAGCTTCGTGAATCAAAAAACTGGAAATCTTACGAATTTACGAGGTCTGTTGTCGTCTGCGCAGATCGATACCTCTAACTGGCTTTGATACCATGATAGAAACCAAGGAACATTAGAAGTAGACCTGTATGCAAGCCTAGCTTGAATCGATGAACCAGTAAAGGAATCGTCGAAGACGATGTGAGGAAGAAGACGAGAGAAGGGAGATATGCGTGAACTTTCCAATTTTCTGATTAGCCACTAAAACAAACAATCCAAGTATTTATACTGTGGGCCATTTGCACCAAATGCCCTTATGACACTAAACTTAGGCTAGACTAGAAATATAAAGGCTGAAAGCTAAAACAAAGACAACAAGCTAAAAACAAAGACAACTACAAAGTGTATAACAGTGTGTATCACTTGTGTATATCTATGGTATCTCCAACAGTCCATTATATATTAATACAATTCATTACAGTCCAGTCCAATAAAATTAGTACAGTTCAGTGCGACGTATCAAACGAGCTCTAAAGGTACTTAGTGGGGTTTGATAGGATAAACCGAAAGATTAATTAATTAATTTAGAGAAAGGTGGAGAGAGAGAATATGATTAAGAGATACATCAAATCAAAATTTAAATATTTTTAACATTACGTTAGAGTAGTAGATCCTAATTACGATTTGTGGTTCCCACTACATTACTCACTCGACAAAGCTAAGCTCTTTAGACCTTCTGGTTGTTGCTCTCTTCAAACTTCTAATCCTAACAACTCCATAGTCCACACTCCAAAAATCCAAACACCCCGCACCCCACTCCCCTACCCCCAAAAGAAAACAAAAACTCAATGAAAACCAAAAGGCCAATATTTTGTCTAGACGACTAACTTGTTGTAATTGTTCTAATTAAGTATTTTACCAATGGTAAATTAGAGATTTTGAGTAGCCTAAAAAGTAGGTGAGAAAAATGATGATAAAATGTTGGATGTCATTAGTGAAATCTTAATTGCAAGGTTCGATTTTCATTTAACCTTTTGTTTTAAATAAACGAAGGAGAAAAGTTGGAATTGCTTCAATAATAAGGAACATAGCATATATATGTTTGGTTCGGGTAATAGAATCATGGTAAGAAAATAAAATTTCTTGATTTCCATTGAAGTTATTTGTTTGATCTATTTTTCCATTCCCTTTGCCCTCTTTTCTTTTCCCATTCATCCCCGTAGATATTTCCATTCCCTTTCCTAATTCATTACCCGGATCCGGACGCAAACCCCGTTTCTGAAACAGAAACATATAGAGACAATCAGAGTAATTTCTTTTCTTAACTAGATTTCATTCTGTTGAACTTGCGCGACCCAAACGCGCCCTAATTTCTTGGAATGGAATATGTTCATCCAATGAACTAGATAATCTTAAGACTGAATTTCATTTCTCTATCTTTCTCTTTACCATTATCTAAGAACAAAAGGAGAGAAAATAAATAAAAAATGCAAGTAGAGGGAGAGTGTACTCACTTAACAATAACATGCAGCTAAGCAAGCATATACATCAAGAATCATGATGGAGAAAAACAATCACTCTAAATGATTATAATAATAATGAAGGAAAGAGACAATCCAACCAACATACTATAGTACTAACCAAAAAGCTAAAAAAAACTCGAAACAACAATCTTTTTCGTTTCCCCTTCTCTTCAACAAAAGTCAAATTTAGATCTTCACCTCCTCACTTTCCTAAATCAACAACAACTCGGTGGACTAAGCTCTCACAATATGCAGGCCCCATGAAGGACTAGACTACCAGTAACCTCCTGATCACATGAGTCTTTCCTGAATCAAACCTCTTCAATTCTATACAATTTTTTCTAAAAATCAGTTCTTTTTCCTTTCCTTAAATATGATACTACTACTACTAATTATAGCACAACCCTTTGGTATTTTGTTCCATTGCAAGAATAAGAATCATCAAAAAGACCATCACTACCCCTTTTCTTGTTTAGTCTTCCACAGTTGTTAAAAACATTAAAAATTGAATCTTGATTTGGAAAAACCACCGGGGGTGGTAGGATTTCATAGGTATCCATGGGGGGTGGGGGGTGGCGCCACGTAGGCAGAGGTCCAGCAAGTAGAAGGGTTTGCAAAAGTGGTCCTGCTTTCATTACTGCTTGCAAGAATTTCCCATTTTCTGGCAATGGTTTGTCTATAAGAATAGGCAAATCTTGTTGTTGTTCTTTGTCTTGTGGGGAAGAAACAATGCTTTCATCACAGTCTGAAGATGAGAAGTTTGCATTGTTGTTATTGGTGGTGGATTCTAATCCTTTGATTATTGGTTCATCTTCAATGCTTGAAACACCAGATAATGGACCTGTTCGAAAAAATTACAAAATTAGATCATGAAAGTATGATCGTTCAACTCGTACGAATTTGGATTTGGTTATTGACTCGTCCCTTAACTTTGTACATTTCAAGCCATAAAAAGTTGCAAGGATAGTAGTCTAAAACTCTAAATTATCCGACGAGAAATCTTATTAAAATATTTATAAAAAGTCATTTATTTTATTTGATAAGTTATATATAGTCATAATAAAAGTGTTATTAGATACTAAATTTTTTATAAAAGCACAAACAAAAAATTAAACTTATTCTTCACGTAGTATACTTGAAAAAGATCTCACTTAATGAGATTACACTAAATATGTTATTGTTGTTTAGCTTAGCATACTATTTTATTATAGTTATGGTTTGTTTTTTCTATTTGACCCGCTTTGTTATTGAGTTATTTTGAGCCAAATGTCTGTCAAAACTGTATCACTACCTCCAAAATAGGAGTAATATCTGTCATACATTATACGCTTCCCATTTAAGGAATTACATTGGTCATGTCGTTATTGTTCTAAACAAAGAAATTAAACTTAATAAAAATTGAACTGAGTTATGATTAGTTTTTTAGCTCATTTTAACTCAACTCATTTCAGACTAAATAGTTTTTTAATCTATTTTGACCCGTCCAACTAGCTCAACCCCACCATTTGACACCACATACCTGTTTGCTGAAACTGGTGTTGTTGCTGGAGTAAGAGTTTTTCAAGGACCAATCTTTGGCATTTTTCTTGAGCTTCATTTTTGTCATTGATGGACCTGTTTAGCAGATCTTTGAGCTGGATTATCTCATCTTCTCTAATTTTGAGCTCTTCTTGAGCTTTTAACCTTGTGTTCTCCAGCTCCATTGTTCTCAGCAACAGTGTCTGCCTCAGCTCATCCATGCTCTGAAAAAAATTCAAGAAAACAAAAAAACCATCAAGATTTTGCTCCAAAATTCCAAGAAATAAAAATCCACAAAGGTTTTGTTCCCAAAATTCAAGAAAAGAAAACCCCATCAAAATTTTGCTCTAAAATTTCAAGAAAATAGTATTAAATTGTCCCAAAAAAAGATTCTTGAAAATATATAAAAATGTAGAATTAGTGAGTTATAATGACCTTGCCTGGCAGAAGTAAGCCCAATTAAGAAGAGTGGTTCTTTTGTTATTAAACGTAGACTACTAATTGTCAGTCCGGTACGTTAAGCTCCCGTTTATATTTGATGATGGAGAAGTTTCAAGAAAAGAAAATCCCATCCAGATTTTGCTCTAAAATTTCAAGAAAATGGTCTTAAAATATCCAAAAACAAAAGAATCTTGAAAATGTATAAAATGAAGAGTAGTGAGGAACAATTCTGACCTTGCCTTGGTAGAAGTGAGCCCAATTAAGAAGAGTAGTTCGTTGGTTATCCATAAACTAAGACTAGTAAATGCAGTTAAACTTGGTAAAGAATTCTTATGTTTGTCTAAAGAAAATTAAGGCAGAATGGTGTGATGAGAGAGTAGGGAAAAGTAGTGTTGTTACTTTGTTAGATTGCTCTAGTTTGCTTCCTTATAAGGACTACTTTTTGGACAGGTTGCTATGGTTTGCTTCCTTATAATGACTACTTTTTTGACACACTGTTGCTCATTTTCTCACTTGCACTGTGTTTTTCTCAGGGAGCATTTTCTTTATGTTATTACCACTAAGGGACAACAAGTTTTAAGAAGGACACTTTGGGCCAAGACATCTTGTAAAGTTAATAAAAATGTTCACAACTTATTTCTACATAATTTGACTTGGTTAAATAGATTTATGCAATAGGTAGATCAACTTGTAACCATCTAATTTTTTCCCTAAGTTGCTTTTCAAAGTCTTTTTTAAAATTTGGTTCATACTTCTACATTTTTTGTCTAATAAGTAATAACAAAAGTTAAGAATAAGCTATTTCTCTAGTCTAAGATTAGAGATAATTTAAGTCAGGATACTGATCATTCAATTCGCTCTTGTAAGAATGGATTTTGGACTTAACTTAACCCCAAAAGTTATATTGTAGGGTGAGGATTATTCAAGTTCATACAAGGAATCTATGTCTCTATTCCATATTCGATGTGAGACTCTTAAAACTATTAGACCAAATATACATTCTTTACATGGTATCAGAGTCAGACCAGTCTCAATTCATTGTTTCCGATGTTGGGCCCCCTCTTATATTGTCCACGCTCCATATGTCTAGCCTTGAGCGTGAGACGGGGTGCTAAGTTCTCCCACATCGGTGTGATAAGTGGTCCTTGGTCTCATTATATGGTTTGGGCAATCCTCCTCCCTTTGAACTAGCTTTTGAAGTTGAGTTAGGTCCAAGATTCATTCCAACATGGTATCAGAATCATACTCATTCCAATTCTTTGTTCACCGATGTTGGGCCCCAAATTATATTATTCACGCTCCAGTTAACAAAGTCTGGGCGTTCGAAGAGTCTCACATCGGATATGGAATGAGAACATGAATTTCTTATATGGACTTGGACAATCCTCACCCTACAAGCTAGTTTTTGGGGTTGAGTTAGGCCCAAGATCCATTCTTTACAGCTCTAACATATGAATTCAGTTTTACAATTGCTTTTGTGTAATATCGGACAAGATTACCGTTCTTCAGATAATTATTCGAATTTTTTGTGGACAATTCAATTGGGGAATAAATCGCAAACCTATACCATTTTTAAATAATTTAGTATTTTATCAAAACTCATTTGGAAAAACCCATTAAATATTTTTAATGTGACAATGGAGGAAATTCATAAATGCCCAGTTTAATATTTTTTGTCACCAAAATGGGATGTCTTTGCATGTTTCATGTCCACATACATCTCCACAAAATGGGAAAGTCGAAAGAAAGATTCGAACAATTAACAATATGATTCGCACTCTCCTTGTGCATTCGTCCACACCACTAAATTTTTTGCACCATACTCTTCAAATGGATAAATATCTTTTAAATATTCTTCCTAGCAAACTAATATCCAATGTGTCACCCACACAAATATTGTACCACCGTCTCCCGTCATTTACACATATACGGGTTTTTGGATGTTTGTTTTATCCTTTGTTTCTATCTACCACAATTAACAAACTTCAGGCTCGTTCCACTCCTTGTGTGTTTTTGGGATACCCACAAAATTATAGGGGATATAAATGTTATGATATGACAAATGGAAAAATCATTACCTCTCGTCATGTCATTTTGATGAATCTACATTCCCGTTTACAACATCTCAAGTAGCATCGGCACATTCATATGATTTTCTGGACGACGGACTACATTCAATTTTGAGGTATCATCTAAACACTCAAAACAATATGGGGCTTTTCCAAAACCCATGACCCAAACCCAAAATGAGAATGGGCCGATCCGAGGAGCAGAAGTCACTCTCCCCTCGGCCATGGCCCAATCCATTGTTGGAATCGGGTAGGCTCAACAAAGGGAAAACTTCTGACAACAAGCATTACCTGACCGTCTGAGCCCGATCTGTGGCCGTCAGACCACCATTTTGGCCCCAAATCGATCAACCACCCAGCTACCTCACATACCCGACAACTCAATTGTTCAACCTCAAAACATTGAAATCCGTGCAATGCACGGAATTTTCTGACCTAAGCACCATTTTAACCTAACCACCTTCGTCCTACCGTCACTAATACCAAAAAATCCCAAAGCTGCCTTATCCGACCCGAATTAGAAAGCTGTCATGTTAGACGAATTTAATGCTCTTATTAAAAATAAGATGTGGGAATTAATACAACGTCCATCTAATGTGAACATAATTCGATCTATATGAGTTTTTTGTCATAAAAAGAATTCTGATGGTTCTTTTGCGAGATATAAAACCCGTCTTGTCGGTGATGGCGGGTCTTAGCAAGTTGGAGTGGATTGTGGTGAAACATTCAGTCTGGTAGTTAAGCCAACAACTATCAAGACTGTTCTCAGCCTGACACTTTTCAAATCTTGGTTCATTCATCAGTTGGATGTCAAAAATGCATTCTTAAATGACCACTTACAATAAAATAGTCTACATGCATCAACCTTTGGGTTTCCGAGATTATACCCGTTCATATCATGTTTGTCTGTCGAAGAAATCCTTATATGGTTTGAAATAAGCTCCATGGACATGATATAACAAGTTTGCAAGATTTTTTTCCAAATTGAGAGTCAAAATAGGTCTAAATTCTTATAAAAATAGGTGGGGAAAAGAAAGTGCCGCGTAACTTGTTTCAATCTATTCAAATCTTGATAAATCGGAAATACACATGTGATAGTAAGTGATAAACAAGATTGTAATAAGTAAGTTGAGCTATGTGCAAGACCTTAGGTAGAGTCGTCTCAAATATTTTGGGGGCACTGTTCTAATTTGTAAAAGTGGGTCCTTAATTGGGCTAAGACCTGTGAATTAAAAGTATTTACAGTAAATTCTGACTAATACTACTTAATAAAAAATGAAAAAGGGGTCCTAAATTTTTTCATTTTTCGGGGAGCCCCGTTCGGAATTACACCTCGCACGGGTCCAAAGACGACCCTGCCTTTAGACCATCTCCGACAGGAGCACCTTTATCTCCTGTCACATCATCAAATATCTCTATTTATCACATATACTCCACAGCAAAAGATATTTCATAAAATAATTCATTTTTACTTTCTTCCACATCAATACATATACCCACTATATATATTCATTCTATCTCATTTTCTATTTTGTACATGATATTATTCTTGTAATTCATATTACTACACATGTAATAATAAAATTATAAATTGCTTATATTTATTTAATTTTGATACTTATCAAATTTATTATAATATTAAAACACAATAATACATTATTTTATTAATAAAGATAAATTAATCGTACAATTTATCAAAAACACACTAAAACATTGATAATATTAAAATCACAAATTGAAAATTAATTTTCGGTTGTTTCAAACTTTTGTCAAATTCCAAACTTTTCGGTTATACATATATTGCATACCAACATTAGTTGGCATTATATATGACATTTGAAAATTGGATGACATATTTTGAGAATTTTGTGGACGTTGAATATTGGGATTTTGTAGTTGATTAGGAAATATAAAATTTGGAGGAAGATTAAAATTTTGATTATGATCCATATTTAAAAAAATAGCAAATAATTTGGTAGAAAATAAAAATTTGGAGAAAATAGCCAAAATATTTCGGTGTCCAAATGAAGTAAACTTAGTCTCTTTTTATAGATGTAGCAAAATAAAAAATTTGTTTTTTTTTTTAATTCGGTCAAATTATTGATCAAAAATAGCAATTAAAGTAGCGGTGAAAAATGAATTTATGGCAGCCAATCGCAGACTGTCACATGACGTTGCAGGAGACATTGTCTCCACATGACAAGGATATCTTTTATATATTCAATAATTTCTAATTATTTTCATGTCAACATGCTATTCAATTTGTCTCCTATTGTGTTTAAATATCGGGGATAATGTCCTATGGTGGAGATGGTCTTAGGCAGTGCCGTCTTTGGATCCGTACGAGGTGTGCTACCGCACAGGGCCCCGAAAAATGAAAAATTTTAGGGCCCCCTTTTTCATTTTTTTATTAAGTAGTATTAGCCAGAATTTATTGTAAATGCCAGTAATTCGCAGGTCTTAGCCCAATTAAGAGTCCACTTTTACGAATTAGAACAGAGCCGTCAAAATATTTGAGACGGTCCTGGTCTTAGGGAGAAAAAAAAAGACAGGTCTATGACTACAAACTTTAGAGTAGAGAACTAAAGACATAAGTGTTTTAAGACCATCTCCAGCAGGCATGAGATAATTCCCTGCTACATCAGAGAATAATCTGTCACATCATTAATTATCTTCATTTAACACATACACTCCACAGCAGGCAGGAGATATTTTAAAAAATAATTCATTTTCTCTTTCCTTCACATCAATACATATACTCCGTCATATATATCCATTCTATCTCATTTTCTATTTTGTATATAATATTATTCTTGTAATTCATATTATTATACATATAATAATAAAATTATAAATTACTTATATTCATTTAATTTTGACACTTATCAAATATTATTATAATATTAAAACACAACAATACATGATTTTATTAATGAAGATAAATTAATCGTACAATTTATCAAAAACACACTAAAACATTGATAATATTAAAAATCACAAATTGAAAATTAATTTCCGGCTGCTCTATCTCTAGGAAATATGCACGTTCTTGCAACATTAAATCTTGATGGTAACAATATTTCTGGTACTATACCACCTAGTTTGATGAATTCTCGCATCAACATTTTGAATTTGAGCAAGAACGCTATTTAAGGGTACATTATATATGACATTTGAAAATTAGATACATATTTTGAGAATTTTGTGGACGTGAATATTGAAATTTTGTAGTTGGTTAGAAAATATAAAATTTAGAGGAAGATTAAAATTTTGATTATGATCCATATTTAAAAAATAGCAAATATTTTGGAAGATGATAGGAATTCAGAGAAAATAGCCAAAATATGTTGGTGTCCAAATAGAGTAAACCTAGTCTCTTTTTATAGATCTTGAAAAATTAAAAAAAATGGTATTTTTTATTTTTAAATTCGGTTAAATTATTCGTCAAAAATAGCAATTAAAATACTGGTGGAAAATAAATTTCTGGCAGTCAATCGCAGGCTGACACATGGCACTGGAGGATTGTCTCCTGCACCTTCCACAACATAAGACATTGTCTTCACGTGATAAGATTATCTCTTATATATTCAATAATTTCCAATTATTTTCGTATTAACATGTCATTCAAATTATCTCTCACCGGAACAATGTCTCCTGCTCTAAGTTGATAAGTCTGCACAGTCCACAATGCTTGATTTTCCAAAAAGAAAAAAAGAAGCTAGTGAGGAAAGACAAATGAAGAAAAGGCCAAGAGGGCTATGGTGGATACAGTTCCTTTTGGGGGTATTAGACTGACAAGTCATTGGCTTATATGTTTGTTGACACAGTCGACTGATGGCTCTCAGACTTTACGAATCAGCGCCAAATGCGGGAGTAAAGACAACTCTCTGCTCACTGTTTACTGATGTTACCTCTACTCAATATTTTTATATCAAATTAATATTCCTTTCTGTTTAATTGAAGTCAGTTGACTAGATACATAATTTATAAAATAAAAAATGTTTTTTGAATATTGTGATTTTAAATTAAAGATGTGGGTAAATAATGAATTTTGAACTTAATTCAACCTCAAAATTGTTCAAGTTCATATAAGTAGTACATGTTCTCATTCCATTATCGATGTGGACTTTTAATAACGTGTATAATGTATTAAATATCATATGAATCTTGTGGTTATAAATTTGTCGTGTAGGATATTTGAATTGTCAACTTACTAAATATAGAAAGAGTTATTTCTTTTTAGGGACACATCAAAAATAAAAGTAACACACTTAAATTGAGACAGATGGAATAGATATGTGATATTCGCTCCGTCCTAATTTAAGTGTCTAAATTTAACTGACACAAAGTATAAAAAATAAAAAATAAAAAGACTTTTAAATTGTCACGATCCGACCCCGGGTCCGCGATTGGTGCCCTACCTGGGCACCCTTACATGTATACATCAGAGATAACCAGCGAAATATAAATAAAACTCATAGACATACGTCAAATGTGAAATAAGAAACAGACTAGCCGATAAGGTCACATTTCTGCATATATACATAACAAAGGAATACATCTTTTACAATTCCAACCCACAAAACATGACTACAGACCTCTAAGAGTTTGGACTCTATCTATGACGGGACAGGTCTCCGTGATACTCCTGAATGTACATAAATCTACAATAACAGGGATCCGTACCAAAAGATAAGCCTCCGGAGTAATGGAGCATCCCAAAAGCTGAACAGTGATACTAAGAGTGAGGATCAACAACCTGTTTACCTCTACTTGTGGCATAAACGCAGCCCCCGAGGAAAGGGGGTCAGTACAAAATATGTACCAAATATGTGAAACTGAAAGTACTATAATAAAATCATATAGTCTAAAATAAAGTCGGAGACATGTATGATAACCAAATTAATAGTACATTGTGCCTTATTAATAATGAGAGTAAATAAGAGTAAACTTTACCGTTTAAAAATAGGAAGCTTATGATCAAATTAGGGTCACCCGCCCGTAGTATCATTATGCAATCCTATTCCTGAGACTATTTCACTCGCATAGCTCTTGTGGACCTGCATAAGGTAATTTGCTCAGCATGAGACTATTTCACCCGCATAGGACTATTTCACTCGCATGGACCCTGTGGGCCCACAATGAGTATATACGTCATACTCGCATCATGAGGAGCAAATCCACAAAAATGTACAATGTCTCGGGGGTTGACCCCGCAATAAATAATATAACACTTGCACTAATGGCTATCATGAACAACATATGCAAGTTAAGTATTCTTTTACTCTCATTGGAAGTAAATGAATGAACCATCATTTTATTAGACTCAAGGCACTACCATGTCGTATAAAATTCAGGAATTTAACCCAAGGTACAATGTACATCTATTCCTATAAAAGGGATCACATCATGCAATATAGGGGAGTTGAACCCCATAGTACCATGTACGTCCGCCGTACGTTCTTTCCTTTGTAATATCCCAAGACACTAACACCCGTAGTATCAAGACACTTCTACTTTTAAAATCAAGTCAAGTGTACTTATCTCATTCAAGTAACTTAATCTTTAAACATCAAGTCACTTATACTATCTAGGGTCGACTCCGTGACACGAAAATACCATCCTGTCCCCTAACAAATCCTCAGCACCGCCCAGCGGCGGCGCGCGACCTGCACTATGGCACCGTGGCGCGGAACCTGCGACGCTTTGAGGTTTGAGTCACGACCTGCTGACTTAGCGCGCGACCAGAACCGGTCTGCGGTTCGCATTTTCTAAGTCTCCTTTCAATCAAGTAACCTCCCTTATATACTACGAGGAATCCGAATTCATCTAAAACATGTACGTCACCGTACACTCGTTTTTAATAAAGTCATGCTCAAAGGATATAAAAGAAGTTCCACATACCTCTTCGGTTAATCCACGCGCCACGTAGAACACGTCACGAGTATTACTTCAACCTATAATGACAATTAACACTTCCATCAACTTCTAGCTTTTTAAGGTAGAATAATACTAAGTATAAGATCTCTTATTCTACGAAAAATTGGGCAGCACTTTCCCTGTTTTTAGTACTTTTCCACCTTTTTCAAGGCCCGAAATCAATAATCAACATCCACATTTAAGGCACAACCAATCAGCTAACCAAAGGGGATTACACGTCTAGCTGGACGTGTAAAATTCTGCCCCACAATTCATATATATAACTAGTCCATCAATTAGTCCATTTTTAACCAACACCCTTATGTGTTCTCGGCCACAATCAATAATCAATACAACATATAGTCCTTTTTCAATTCTTTAATCCAAGTCGTTACTACAACATGTTATAATTGTCACTATATTTCCTTTCTTGTATAACATGTAACGATTATAACTAACAATCAAATTTATTAACAACTTCAATGACTAGCATGCCATATTTCGGTATTCACCCTCCAAATTCCCCAACACTTATAAATCTTTATTCCTTATATCACAAACTCATTTATCAATTACTATAACATGTAATCTTCAATTACATTATTTATATGGGCAACCATCAAATTATTTCATAAAAGACGTCTTGTTTCATAAACTGACACATCTGTTTAAATTTAAATTTAAATTCAAATAAATTACTTTTCTGTTATAGAAATAAAAATAAAATACCTATTTGTGAGATCTGATCCAACCCGTTCCCTAGCCCCTAGTCTTTCATATGAAAGTGTACCATACAAAAATGCATAGAAGATCAAAGAGTTATAAAGACTTTAGGGAAGCCTTTCACCACCGATGTGGGAAGAGCAACCCAATTCCCAACACGAAAATAACAAACTATCTTAAAAATATATGCTTATACAAGTAGAATCCAAAAGAAAAAAAAGCAAGAAACGAGCAATATGTATAGACTAGTAAGTAAGTGTTTGAATAAAAACATTTCTAACTAAAACATAAAACAACTTCAGCATACGATGATAGAGTTCGAAGCTAATTGACAAGTGAAACTTCAACACAATGTGTTGGTGTTTGAAAATTTCCTAGAGTTTCAAACTCCATGAAGAATTCATGTAGATCAAATTGTTATCAGTTTGACTTCAGAAATGATTCACGTAGTTCGAACTGACAAATATGTAAACTTCAATAAAGAAAATTACTTCTGCATTAAACAGTGGCTAGACACTGAATAATATTGTCTAGAATTAATTAGTGGTCCCATTTTTTTGTTTATCCAAATTTAAAGTAATTGGCCAATAAATTTTAAATACAAAATAATTTAAAAATGATAGTAGAAAAAAGAGAGATGATGTAATTTTGAAAATCAAGGTTATGCTTAGCAAAGCACATGGGCTCTGCTGACCCACATGGATTTGGAACGTAATTTTCTCAATACGATACAAAACGTTGTTATCCTTTAATTTGTTTTTCTGTCGTGTTACAAGATGATGTAAACTCAAGTTTGCTTAAACAAAAACCGCAAGGGTAGTCAAGTTGGTGTAGCGATGAGAAGCGGGGAATGCAGTCGCGAGTTCGATCCTGCATAAACCTTCTGGTTGAGTCTGTCGTACATAACTGCCAGTGTGATTAATCGGTGACGTAGTTTGCGGTATTGCGTCGTGGGATTTCTGCATGTGACTCGAAAGAGTGGCGGTGCGATTCGCCGTCAACAAAAAGTTTGCTTGAACAAAGTTACCTTTTTTTTAGGAAATAAATAACAGTCAAGTAATTGGCACTGATAAAACTATAAAAACTCAAAATAGTTACGAACTTCGTCACTAATTTATCTAACTATTTTTTTTGATAATTCGTTATCAATCTGTCGCTAAATAAAACTAGCAATGAAATTTATTTATGCGACAGAATTTCCGTCGCTTATTTCTGTTTTTGCAGTAGTTTACGGGGAAATATAAAATTAGGGGGAGGGGGGGGGGGCAAAGTTTTATTCTTAATTCTTAATTAAGAAGACTTGTGGAAAGCAAACTCCAATTCTGAACCAACCATATCACTTTAGATTCACCCCCTTTTAGTTTTTGTTTTATATCTCCAAAACAAAGCAAAATAGCAGAATTAATAAATTAATTAGATTTTAACTTCACTTAAATATTTTGTTTTAGAATTTCTTAATTCATTTATCTTCAATTTTGTTATGAAACCATTTCACATAATGTACATCCGCCCTTAGAATATGGATGTATGCGTGTTAATTTAGCGAGGTTGACTATATGAATCTTCATATTTAAATTTATTTCAGGTTATAATAATGTAAAATCATAAAAATAAAATATTATAATTTTTTATATTTTCTACTGGCTTATAAAGTTTTGATATATAACTAGAAGACAATTGTTAGTCTTTCTTTGCTTGCTTTTTTTCTTTTGTGTAACACGAGTTTTGAGATTTTAAGGAAAATAAAATATTTCTGAATCAAAGAACAAGAAGTATAATCAGGCCGAAAGAGTAGTAAAAAGCTTCTATTTGACTCTTAATTATTGAATTTGGAATTGTCTGACTATTGGACATGTTTTGATTATAAAGACACCGTCTGTTATAAGCACTACAAAATAAACAAAAAATGAATCCTATTGTTAAATATGAAAAAATATTAGATTTTCAACTCATTTAATCGGGTCATTGTCTTATATTTCCGAATTCATAAAGTTCAAATCCTGAATATCTCTCTACTTCAATCGTATGTTCCTTCCATTCTAATAATGAAGGATTTTTTCATGAGAAATTCTAGAAACTCGAATTATACATAAGTTTATTCTTTCCATTCTAATATCGAAGAATTTTTCAAACTTTATGAGGAATTTTAGAAACTCGAGTTATATTTAGGTACCATTATGCATTAATTAATAACATATCTCAATCATGTATTTATGAGTAGAATTTTGTTGTGGAAAGTAAGAAGTTAGCCTAAAGCAAAGGGAACACTATAATTGGCAAACGCAAGTGAACATTCCTAAGTAAAGTACGTACATATTTAGACTACTAGTAGAACAATGAAGTAGTAAAAGTATTACTAGAACTATAAACATTAATTATAACAAATCTCCAATCATGTATTAATGAGTAGAATTTTCTCTCTTTGAAAGAAAAGATATATACCCTCAAGCAAAGGGACCATTTTTATTGGCAAGTGAGCATTCCAAGAAATTGTGGGTTTGGTTCGCGCAGGGTAAATAAAATGGAATCCAGTAAGAGAATGAAATAGAAAGGAAAGGAATTACCTGATGGTCCATACATGTTTGATTCTGGGTAATCCGGGGTTGTCCGAGTGGTCCGAAATCCGGATTGGGGAAAGGGAATCCAAATACCTAGTGGGTTGGGGAATTAAAGAAAGAGAATGAAAGTAGAAAAGGGTAAAGAGAATGAAAAAATATCAAAGAAAATTTAATTCCTCCATTCTTTTTATTACTTACTATTCCATCTGTCCCAAAATATGTATAACTTTTTTCTTTTCGAGTGTAAGTTTAACTATCTCGAAAGCAAAATTAAATTAATTTAATATATCAGAATAAAAAATTATACGAAAAATATAATAAATTTCTTTTTATGTCAATGTGATAAAAAATTAAAATTCACATTATTAAAATTTTGCAAAATAAAAAGCGACAGAAAATTTGAGAGGGGGAGAGTAGTAAACAAAAACACCACACAAAATGGCATTTACATTTTTTTTTTGTGAAGGAACCGTGGCCGCTCTTTCTTCAGTGCGCATGAGTAAACCGGTGTATGATAGCACGCAAACCACGTCGATCGATTAAACCACACTTGGCCAAGTGTGACAAGCTCCCAAGAGGCGAAGGCGGTCGGGCGTTCTGCAGGATTTCAAACTTGTGGCCATTTCTTCACACCATCCGATGAGGATCTCGCTGCTTCAAGCCTAGGTTACATTTGACTCAAAAGAAGAATGCACTTATTTTCCAGAAAATGCTATAGTACTACTTTTTAAAACCCAACATGTACTCGTTTTCCCCAATTTATACTCTTTCAACTTCTACTGAATTTTGTTTTATTGTGGAAGGAGTCAACTTAAGATTGTTTCAATAGTCAGAAAAGCAAAAACTTTCGTACCCATAACGAAAGAGATGTATATTTAATTTTTATATTGGTAACTAAAACAAAATTAAGTCATATAAATTGGGAAGGTAAGAATAAGAATTATAGTATTTCTTTAATGAATGAAATGTAGAAACAAAATTAAAAAAAATCCATTTTTTATTCATCTCACGCTCCTTTTTTTTTTACGAAAGAACCCGCAGCAGCTATTTTTTTTATTCATCTCACGTTCCTTTGGAGAGTACAACACTCTTCATGCCACAGAGACCTATAAAAGGGTAATAAATACACCATGAAAATAAGATAAGGTTGTCTAGTGGGCCGGGTCGACCCGATCCCGCTACCTGCCTCGACCCCCCCTTAAAAAAATGGGATGAAAAATATCGATATCAGGGTTTGAACTCGGGACGGGACAAGGGCTCGTCTCGATCCCGACCCATCTCGCTCACCGTCTCGACCGGCTCCGCCCCCTGCAGAAACTAATCGTTGCACAAACGATCACTTTCGATTTTAGCCGTTGACAACGGCTAGTAACGACCATTTGCCCCCCCCCCCCCCCCACACACACCCCATAAACCCCCATACCCCCTTAAAATTTATTTTTAATCCCTAAGTTAGTATATTTATACTTTAACCCTATTTCTCAACTATAAATACCTCATTTTCTCTTCATTTTTCTCACAAATTTTCCTACCATCTCTGTAATATCTCTCTCTACAAGTCTAAATTGCACACTAACTATTGTATTTTATTTGATAATATCTATCAAAGTTGAAAAATTGGGAGTGAAGTTGGCAACTAGCTTGAGGATCATCGAACAATTTTTTTAATTTTCAACTTCGATTACACGTAGATGTTACGCCGGCGTTTGATACCTTCGTTTATTATTTAAATTATTATTGTTACTTAATTTTAATTATCATACTTAATTTCATTAACTGTAATTATTTATTTAAATAATTATAATGGAACAAATTAGACCTTTTTTGGTAGAGGTACTAGGTGTAACAGGGGTAAGGGTGCATCTTCTAGTAATCCTAATTACGATGATTTCACTCATGTAGATGAAATTAATTTTTTAAATGTTAATATTAATATATTATTAGATCGTGAGGTATATTCTGCATCTAAACCGAACTTTAATTTATAAAATGAATTATAAGATAATTTAGATAACACACCCACTAGTGCACCTCCACCTCAGACTCAGACTGAATCTCAGGCTGAAACTGGAATGACTCATATTCCCCCTAGTATGAGTCGAGGACAAAAACAATAAAAATTAAAATCACATGCATGAGATTTTTTTATAGGGACATTTCTAATCAACTAGCTATTTGAAAAAATTATCGCGAAATTTATAAATTTAAAATTAGAAAAGGTCAAGGTGGGACGGAAGGTTTAATGAGGCATGTAAAAAACTCTCACAAAGCAAGGTATAACCAATACTTGGATAAAAAATTAGGTGTGCAAATACATTATGAGTCGGGACAAGGTTCACATGGTGTCCCCGACCAAGTACATGATCAAATTAATCTGATGATAGGGGGAGTTATAGGTCCTAAATATAATAAGCAGAAAGATAGGAAAAATATAGCAAAATTAGTTGTTGTGGAGGGTTTGCCTTTTTCATTTCCTTCCTCTCCTGATTTTATTCATTACATTCGAGAAACATATAATCTTATTTTTAACGGTTTTTCTAGATCAACTGTTTGAAAAGATATTTTTAAAATCAATAATATTTACGTTATGCATTGTATCATTTTAATGGCAAAGTGGATATCTCTCTGACATATGTCATAGTACTAATGGTAATGATTATTTAATTGTTACATGTCATTGGATATATCAGAATTGGTCTATGTAAAAATATATATTAGCATATAGATATATTGATGATAGACACACTGAAACTTTTATTTCAAGAAATATTCATGAAATTAGTGAATATTATGAAATTACTGATAAAATTATGACTATTACATTAGATAATGCTTCTTTTAATGACTGTTGTAAACATTTTAAAAACTCGATTGACTCCATCTTTTTCCGATATTTTTCATGTTGATGTGCATGTTATATTTATAATTTAGTTGTAAAGGATGACCTAAAACTTTTAAAGACATCCTTGATAAAGTACAATTTGTCATCAACTTTATTTTTAAAGGTAATAAAATACAAAGACGCAAATAGTATAAAAAACATGTCATGATTGTGAATTACCTTATAGGAAAATTATAGAAAAAGTTGCAACTAGGTGGAATTCTTTGTAAAGTTGTTGCTCACGAGTATAGAAGACCTATAACTTAATTATTTAACGCACATAATCAAAATCCAATGGATATGCTTGTAGATGATGATTGAGAAAATATTTTGGAAATTAATGTATTCTTAGAGAATATTTTTCTAGTTACTAAAGAATTTTTTGGTATTTATTATCCTACTATTACATCTATGTTATCTTATATAGCTCTAATATTTTTGTTACTTAATGAATATATGCAAATATCAACTTACGCTCGAGCAATTAATTTTTTTTTAAAAAATATAAAAAATATTTTTTTCTATTCCCATTTTTTATTTTATTGGTGTTGTATTAAACCCTACTATTAAAGTAGATGGTTGTAAGACACTTGTTGAAAAGATTTATGAAAGTTTAGAAATACTTCCAACAGATCCAACTGCAAAACTAACTTATGAATCAACTAAAGAAGAAGTTATGTCTAGCATAAACACTGAATGCAAAAAAAAATGTATTACCAAGAGCAAAGTGCAAATAATCAACTGACTTCTATACCATCTTCTTCTACTTCACTGTAACCTTATAAAAAACATGCGATTTTTGCTTCAAGTATTCAAAGCCTTAGAAATAGAATATATAGTGGTTCAAGTTCTTCACAATTAGCTAGTTTGATGTTTATGTTTTGCAGGGTGTTGTACCGTACAAATCAATTGTTAATGAAGATGGACGTGAAGACTTGCTGAAATACTAGAGGGAGAATGAGAAGACATTTCCGACACTATCAAAGATGACCCGAGATGTGTTGAATATTCAAGCGTCATCAACAGCTTCTGAAAGCGTTTTCTCTGCTTGAATGTTTCAAATAGGAGAGCACATACACTCATTGACGGGAGATAGCTTGTAGATTGCAATTTTATTCAGAGATTGTATTAGAGCGGAGCGTAGAAGGTGCGGTCAACCAAAGATCAATGAAGAAGACAACTACAACTGCAACAAAATCTTATTCGAGTGAGCATGAAGCGATGTTGAATAATTTGACCAACAACTTTCAATTCCAATAGAAGATCCTCAAGAGATTGTGAGGAAATTAGAAAAAATATGATTGTATATATAAATTTTTTAATGGCAATTTTACTATGTGATTTGCAACTTTTGAACTACGAAACAAATTTGCAATTTTGAAAATGTATTACAAAAAATCACATTTCTATTAAATAATATAAAAGACAACATTATCTTGTTCAATTATTTAAGTGTTTAAATATTTTATTTTATTTTTAAAATGAAGTGTAAAAAAATTAAAGTCTCCCAAATTTTCCTACCCGACCCGTCTCGTCCTCCCAAATCCCGTCCCCTCTGCCGGCAGGATGTGGGATGGGATGAGACCTCTTCCCGCCCCCCTATCCCGGCCCGCCCGACCTGCCCAGTCCTGATCCCGACCACCCACCCCGTTCCCTCAAATCCTGTCCCATTTCGTTCTATCTCGTCCCACTGGCCCCTCTTAAAGTAAGATTGTGATAGAATCTTTGCAAAGTTTAAAAGTTTTTTTTAAAAAAAAAAAGAGGAGTAATTTAAAGGGTCTTGATGTATTTTCTCTAGATAAAACTAGTTTCAGCCTTTCAGGCTATAACACAAATTTAGATTTAGTTAAGCTTTTAGAACCAAATGTTGCCAACAATAACATCAACTATAATGCAGAAAAGTAAGAAAAATACTATTCACTCCAATTCAAAATATTTGTCGTATTTTTTATTTATAAGAATATCATTTTGATTATTTTACTCTTTTAATATATTTCATCATGTAATCTCTTCTAGATAAATATTTACTCCATCAATAATAGAACCTTTTAAGTGTTGCTAATTAATACAAAAAGGACAGTGGAAAAAAATTATTTTATTTTATTTTAGTTAAATAAAATAACAAATACTTTGGTATAAATATTTTTAGTAAAGATGATAAATATTTTGGTTCAACAGAAGGTCAATGAAGGCTTGATACCATTTCTTTTTCTATTCTTCCTTTATATTAACGTTGCCGAAAACAAACTAAGATAGAAGTAGTGGTAAAGAATGGATTTTGGGGTTAACTTCAAAAGCTAGCTTGTAAGGTGAGGATTGTCCAAGTCCATATAAGGAGTCAATGTTTTCATTTCATATCCGATGTGAGACTCTTAACACTCCCCGCACGCCCAGACCTTGTTAACTGGAACGTGTATAATATAATTTGGGGGCCAAACATAGGTGAACAAAGATTCGGAATGAGGCTGACTCTGATACCATGTAGAATAGTGTAATTCTCAGGCCGCTGGTCGACGGCCCACCGGATCGGGTTTGGCGAGTGGCGGTCGGGGCCGAAAAGGGCGGGTCGAGCCGGGCACTGGAGGGGTCGGGTCGGGCGACCATACCATGTCCCGCCCGATCCGGCCCCGTTGGGTGGGCCTGACGACTTGGCGGGTTTTTTTTTTTTTTAAAATTTTTCACTAAATTAAAAATAATAAATTACTAAGTACTAACAAAGTAACATTAACATATACTTGTCATATTATAGACTTATAGTATTATAATTTATAATTATAGTATTATAGTATTATACTCATATATATAATATATTTATAAAGTATAAAGTATAAACTATAAACTATAAAGTATAAACTATAAAGTATAAAGTATAAAGTTATAAACTAAATAATTAAACAAAGACAAGAATAGTGTAAAAAAAACATCCCAAGGCTGTTTTTGTGCCTTTTATATTATTAATTTCATTGAAATATCAAATATACAAGATTCAAAATTACATTGTAGTGTACTGTTGTTGAAAAAATTTGCAAAAGAGTGAAAGACATAGAAAAATTTAAAAATTGCAATGAAATAAATTACCAATTTGAAAATATTTTTTCTAATTTCTTTATAATTTCTTGTGGTTCTTCGATTGAAATTGGTATATCTTGATCAAATTGTTCCACGTCGCTACTCATGCCTTCAGATAAAATGTCGTTGTAGTTGTCGTCATCTTCTTCGTTAATCTCTGGTCGATCACCTCCTTCGCTCCGCTCGTATCCAATCTACGAATAGTACCGCCATCTCCAAGTGTCTCCGCTAATGAGTGTCGTGCTCTCTATTTGAAATCACTGCAGTAAAAGCGCTTCGAAGCGTGATCGACGACGCAGAATGTTCAAAATATCTCGGGCCATCATTGAAAGTGTCGGAAATGTCTTCTCATTCTGGCTCCAATATTTCAGAAAGTCTTCCTTTCCTTCTTCATTGATAACTGCTTGGTAAGGTAAATTACCCTGCAAAACAAAAACATCGAACTCACTAATTTGGTTAGCACTGCTACCACCGCACATTTTATTTCTGAGGCTTTCAATAGAATTAATATTAGGCCTAGCCACAGAAACTGCTTGTCGTTTTTTAGGTTGTGTTGAAGAAGAAGATGATACAAAAGTCGGTTGGTTACTAGCACTTTCTTGCTGGTAATGCCGATATACTTTTTTGCATTCATCTTCTACGCTATTCAACACTTCTTCTAGCGTTAGTTCAATAGGTGGTTCAACATTTAAATTTTTGGGAGTTGGAGGTGGTAGTACGTCCATACAAGTATATATATTTTCAATAAGACTTTTACAACCCTCTACTTTAATAGTCGGGTTTAATACAACACCAATAATATAAATAGGGGGAATAGGAATAAAATATTTTTTTAATTTCATAAACATTTTTTTAATAGGCAGATAAGGTGTTTTTCCATATATTCTTTAAGAAGTAAAAATATTATAGCTATATAAAACAACATAGTTGAAATAGTAGGATAATATAAAGTAGAAAATTCTTTTGTTGCTCGTTGAAAATTTTCTAAAAATACAATAAGTTCTCTAATTTTCTCCCAATCGATTCACAATCATATCATTTGGATTTTGATTATGGGCGTTAAAAATAAAGTAATAGGTTTTCTATAGTCATAAGCAACAACTAGTTGGTCATATAAAGAATTCCACCTAGTTGGTACTTCTTCGAATTTTTCAGAAGATAGTCCACAATCGTGGCAAGTTTTTATATTCTTTTCTTTGTTGAATTCTATTATTTTTAAAAATAAAGTGTATAGCAAATTGTATTTTTCAAGAATATCTTGAAAAAGTGAAAGATCATCCTTTACAACTAAGTTATAAATATGACACGACATTTGATATGAAAATGTTTTGGAAAAGACTGAGTTAAAACATTTCTTAAAATACTAATAGCGAATTGTTAAGATGCATTATCTAATGTAATAATCATAACTTTATCGGTTATTCCGTAATAATCGGCGACTGAATAAATATTTTCTGAAATAAACTCACCAGTGTGCCTACTATATATATATCTATATGCTAAAATACGTTTTTGCATAGACCATTTATAATCTATCCAATGACAGGTTACCGTTAAATAATCATGGCCGTTAGTACTACGACCTATATCAGAAGTTAAAGCAACTTTGCAATTTAAATGATATAATGCATAACGTAAATACTGTTGATATTCATGTGCAAATTTAAATACCTCTCTTTTAACAGTTGATCTAGGAAAACCTTTATAAGCGAGGATTATACATATCTCTAATATAATGAATAAAACCAGAGATTCAGAAATGAAAAGGCAAACCCTCCACAAAGAACTAATTTTGCTAGTGCTTCCCTATCTTTATGTTTATCATATTTAGGGCCTACAACTCCCCCCGTCATAGGGTTAATTTGACCCTGTACTTTCTCCGGGACAATAGTATGTGAACCTTGTCCCGATTGAGAGGACGTTTGCTCACCAGTTTTTTCAATCATGTATTGGGCATGCAAGGCTTTGTGTTTTTGCAACTGGTGTCTTCCTAAACCCCCCCCCGTCCCACCATGACCTTGTCCAGCTTTTAAAAGAATAAACATTTTTACAAATTTTACATACAACTACTTGATTAGCTACGTCCTGTCAAAATATTTCCATACAACCGATTTTAATGGTCGCTTTTGGGACCTCGTCTCATAGTAGGGGATAGGAGGCATTTCACTAGTGGGTGTATCATCATCTTCATTAATAGGTGTATCATCAACTAGAGTGTCATCTAAATTAAAATCTTCTTCAATTTCGGGATAATCATTTGTGTCAAGATCATATGGTATTTCAGAAACATTTCAGATCTATGGGAGGTTTAAATGGCGCGTTGTCAACGCCAAAATGTAAAATGGTCGTTGACAACGCTATTTGTGCAAAGCGGTCGAGTGGGCGGGATTTGGGGCGGGTCGGGCGGGATCGGCCTGGCGGTCGAACTGGCGACCATACCGCCCCGCCTGCTCGAGCCCTGGCCCCATTTTTTTTTTTAATATCTGTCGTGTCGTGGTCGGCCTGGGTCGGCCTGACCGACGGTCGGCCGCCCACCGCCACCCTAGTAATTCTTATTGCCCTAAAATTATACTCGACCGCCACCCCCACCATCTCTTTTCTTATTTTCCTACGCATTTCAAACCCTAAAATATTCCGTCGTCACCCACCTCTCATTCATTGCTTCCGGCGGCCACATGGCTTCTCCCGCTTCCTCCTCCTCCGCCCACACACCCTCCTATTCCCCTACTAATACCTTTCATCCGACATTTACCGTAACGAATATAAAAAACTTTATCCCTCTAATTCTTGATCAAGAGGATGAACAATACTCATCGTTGGTCGAATTATTTCAAATACATACTTGTGTTTACAACGTCCTTGATCACATCGATTCCACCACCCCCACCGTCCACCCTACGTCGACAATCCGACGTGGAAGCGACTCGATGCTATCGTCAAACAATAGATATATGACACCATATCCAAAGATCTACTTCATACTATTATGAAGACGTGTGCCTCAGCTCACAAATTACAGACACGATTAGAGAAAATCTTTCAAGACAACAAACATACACGTGTCATCTATTTGGAGGAACAATTCACCAACACTCGTCTTAAGAACTTTTGCAACACGTCAGACTATTGTAAACAACTAAAATTGATTGCTAATAAATTGTCTAATGTTGGCACTTCAATTTTTAAAATAAAAATGGTTTTACAACTTATCAATGGTTTGTCAAAATGTGGTACGATACACTTGCGATGATGATCCAACAAGCTAATTCCTGGCTTCAACAAGGCCCGATCATAATTGTTGTTGGAGGAGAATATACGAGCCAAACAGGACGAGCAAACTCCACATACATTGACGGTTGTCATAACGCCAACACACCCGCCGGTCCTCCGCAACCTATGGACCACCAACCTCAATGTGGAGGCCGAAGATGCGGAAGGGGTTGTGGTTGCGGAAAGCGAGGAGGCGGCAAGGCCCACTTCTCCACGTTCGAGCAGCACCCCTACAGACCCATGACCCTTACCGATCTGAGTCAGGATTACAACACTATGAATCACCAGCATGCCGACGACGCTTGGTACATGGATACAGGTACCACATTCTACCTCACTCGTGACTCTAGTAATCTCTCACCTATTCAATTTGAACAATTTTCAATTTACTTTGGTTGACAATGACAATCACATTCCAATTCAAGGCTATGGCACCACTCAAACACCACCACATCACCCACCATTTATCCTAAAAATGCCCTATATGCTCCTAACATCATTAAAAACTTAATCTATGTTAGAAAGTTTGCTAGTGACAACTCCGTAGTTTTCTGTAAAGGATATACGTATGAGGACAACTCTTACGAGATACAATATTATGGGGGACCTATATCCTTTCTCATCCAATTTCGTTGCAAGTGTCAATTCACCAACCTCTCTAGTTGCTATCTCTCCATCCACTTGACTCAATAGACTCGGGTACTCGGGAGCACCATTTTTTAATTTTCTTTAAAGTCAGAATTTCATTCAATGTAATAACGACAAATTTACACTGCTTGCTACTCTTGTCCTTTAGGAAAACATGTTAGACTTCCTTTTTAATCTTCATTAAGTGTAACGTTTTCTCCTTTTGATATTATTCATGTGGATTTATGAACATCTCCCATTACTAGCAAACTGGGTCACAAATAGTATTTGGTATTTTTAGATGTTTCTCTCACTTTCTTTGGGTGTATCCTCTAAAATATAAGTCTCAAATTTACATAATCTTTCTTGAATTTCAAGCATATGTTAAAACTCAATTTGAAAACCATCACAACTTTTCAATGTGATAACGAGTTTGACAACATTCTCTTTCATAAATTTTGTGCAGACCACGATATGGTGTTTCAATTTTTTGCCCCTATACCTCTCCTCAAAATGGTAAAGCTAAAAGAATCATACGCACCATCACTAATAAGATTCGCACTATGCTCTTCCATGATTTCATGCCCTTCTTTTTGGGTTTACGCCTTACACATGGCGGCATATCTCCTTAATATATTACTAACACGAACACTTCAAAATAAAACTCCAAGTGAAATTCTTTTTCGTCGAATCCCCTCTTATAGGTCACCTTCAGATTTTTGGCTGTCTATGCTACCAGAATCTCGCCTCCACGGCCCCTCACAAATTAGCACCTAGAACTACCCTTTTCATTTTCTTAGATTTCCCGTCAAAACATAGGGGGTACTTATGCTATGATTTGTCCACAAATAAAATTCTAGACTCTCGCCATGTCACATTCGAGGAGAACATTTTTCTATTTGCAAACATTCATTTTTTTTCCAAGTCCCTGATTACGGCTTCCTTAATGATTTGAACATGTTACCTCTCATTAAAAATGTCATACATCATGCCACCCATCCTATCACGTCACTGCCCCAGCCCACTGCCCCACCGTCGACTACTCCCAGCCCCCGACGACTACCCATATCCCGTTACTGCCCCAACACCCGCCGATTTCCCCCTTATCTCGTCGACCACCCACCGTAATCAGTCACGGAAAATATCGTGTCCCAAACTACCCCACTGCCCGTGACCCAAACAACCTCGCTTTCGATCCACCGTATGGAAACCCGTGCCCAATACGAAATTTTCAAATCAAAAGTCCACTTTAAACTATCCACTCAAACTATCTCACATATACCTAAAACCCCATAATTAGTCAAGCTTGAGCCGAATTGAAATGCGGCCATGCGTGAAGAATTTAATGCGCTCACTACACAGGGCACTTGTGATCTTGTCCCGAGACCAGAGGGGGTGAATGTGATTCGTTGCATATGGCTATATCATCACAAATTCAGAGATAATGGTGAGCTTGAACGTCATAAGGCGAGACTTGTGGCAAATGGTACGGGGCAACAAGAGGGAGTTGATTGTGGTGAGACTTTCACTCCAATGGTTAAACCAGCCACCATTTCATATTCGATGTAGGACTCTTAACAGTAGTGTTATTTTTGCATCAAAGCATTTTCTTCATTTCTTTCTTTTTTCGTTAAAATAAATATACTAGTCAACAACGATTAAAACCGAATATGCCTTTACTTGAGCTATAGGAGAATATCTAAACGGTCACAATGATTCTAAGTGTCCAATAGTCAAAGAAACAGGGTTCTTTTTGCAACCTATGGATATCTTTAATTTATCTATGCCGATGTGGTTTTCTACTGTAAAGTTTGTGGGCAAAACAAAAACAACCGTTGCACAACATACTATTTTAGGTGGTAGCAACATTTTTTAATTGGACATTAAATTTAATCGGTTAATTAAAGAAATATTCCTTTAGGTTTGATTTTATAATACTTACTTCCTTTATTATTTGTGATCCTCTATATATACCTTGAGAAATAAAGGTCATCACGTCATAGTCATAATTGAAAGACTACTAAAACAATGGATAATTACCCACATGATGATCTAATAATCTCATAAGCATTCATCATTGATGCACGTGAATACACATAGTATTAGTTACAAACACATCATAAACATTGATTCAAACCTATATCATAGTTCTCTCGAGGATATAATTGATTCTTCCCTTAAAACCGTGTCACCCATATTTATCATGTGAGATTCAATGCAGCCATTGATGCAAGACTAATGAAAATATAACAAGATTTTCGACCATGCATTTTTCTTAAGAAGTAAGAACAACAATAATAACATATTTAGTGTATTTTTATAAGTGGGGTCTGATGAGGGTAGAGTGTATACACAGACCTTATCTCTATCTCCTGAAGATAGAGATATTATTTCTAAAAGACACTCAGCTCAAATCACGCATAACAAATCAATTTAAAAAAGACCATACCTAAGTAAATAAGACATATATTTATTGTAAGAAGTATTGGGAAAAAAGGCTACAAGGGAAGATTATAGGAAAATTTGTCAGAATATTCTAGAATTAATACCATTAATATGGTAATATTGTATATGAAAGTCATTTGAGGAAAATAATCTCAAAGTCTTACATGGTATCAGAGCTTAAGGAAAGATACATATTTTCTCCAAATTTCGACCAAGCCTCTAATTTTTTTACTTTTGTGCTTTATCCCTCCCTTGTTGAACAACCTTCATCTCAACCAAATATGTCTGAATCTAAATCATCTTTTCATCACGCCCTAACCATCTCAAATATTAAAACACATGTTTCAGTAAACTGGAGATGGAAACCGTGCATTATGCTACATGGGCGGAATTGTTTAAAATATGTTGTAGGACTCACAATGTTCTTCATCATATCATTCCACCAAAAGATGGGAAAGGGAAGAAATTACCCACGGATGCAGACAAGGACTTGTGGGATACACTTGATGCCACAATCCTTGGTTGGATTTATGCAACAATTTCCACGGACTTGTTGCACACCATATGTAACGACCCGTTTGGTCGTTTAGCACTTTAAAACTACGAAAAGGATAGGGGATTACAGGGTAGTTAATTATATGATTTTAATATATGAAAGTGTATATGAATGTAGTTAAGTGAATAAGTGGGCCAAACCCACTACTCTTTTGATAGGGCACGTTTTATACAAAGAAAGGGGGCGGGGGAACACGCAACAAAAGGAGAGAGGGGGACGAGAGAGCAGCAACGAATAAACAAAGAAGAAAACGCTAATAACTAGAAGACGAGGAGAAATGCTCAATTAAGTTCAGGTTAGATTCTATATTACATGATTGAGTTAATCTATTCATGATTCTTATAATAATGAGTGGTAGAACTAAATCAAATTTCAAAGAGGTCATTACACGGAAATTCCACAATCCACTTGAATAGAGAACTTGAGGGATTTATCATGGCATAATGATTACAACAGCCTGTAAAACGTGGAAACTGTACAAATACGTAAGGAATTTAAAAGTATGGGCTGAATAAGTTGTAGATTACTCTGTTCCCGTCAGTTTGAGATCTTACGGGGATAAATCCGACTTATGATTTGAAAGTTATGACCGTTTAAAGTTTCTGTCTTATTTTACAGAAATCGAGACGAGCAGCATGAAAAACGTGTAAACTATACAAATCCATAAGGAATATAAAAGTGTGTGCTGAATAAAAGTTGTAGATTTCCCTGTTCCCGTCAGTTTGGGACCTTACGGAGATAAATCCGACTTATGGTTTGGAAGTTATGACTGTTTAACGTTTCTGCCTTATTTTGCAAAAAAATTGACTACACAAATTTCATAGGGTTGTTTCCTTCGTAAATTTTCACCAACTACACAAAGTACTGTCATATGGGATTCGGTATAATAATAGATCCTAGTGTTGCCTTCAATGTGGTACAATAAACACCTGATTTGGAGTTACGAATTTAATGTTATATCCTTTACAAACGGAAGATACGAGAAAGTTGAAAGAAAGGAATGTTTTTTGAATTTTCTGAAGTTATGCTAATATTTTTATATGTGTAGGGGTTTAGTCATACAATTGAAATAGTAAGAATATTGTTAATATAAATATAGCAATATGAGTGTCCTTAGATTCGTATTATAACGTAGTTTGCATATTTTCTAGATTTTAAGCGTTCAGAGGAATTGGTTTGATTGTTCGTGGCACCCGCTCGGCATTGAGGTAGGTTACAGTTTACTTTAGTTAGACTCTGATTATAGAATCGTATGTAGTTGTAGGAAGTGACGGGGATAGCATGATAGGCCTTCGGGCATGAAGTGGAGATGAATTACAATTACGTTGGTTCCGTCAGTTGTTATGTGGGCTTGTCTTCATATGTGTTATTTTATGTGATTATCTTTTGATTGTATGTTAATGATTTGTGTTAAAACTTGATATCATGACTGACATACTTTACATATTATTTTGTGATGATGGTGAGGTGAGTGATTGAGAGTGATTGATAGCCTCCGAGGTTTCTGCCAGAGAGCACGAGTGATTGAGAGTGATTGATAGCCTCCGAGGTTTCTACCGGAGAGCACGAGTGATTGATAGCCTCCGAGGTTTCTTCTGGAGAGCACGAGTGATTGATAGCCTCAGAGGTTTCTGTCGGAGAGCACGAGTGATTGATAGCCTCCGAGATTTCTATCGGAGAGCACGAGTGATTGATAGCCTCCGAGGTTTCTGCTGGAGAGCACGAGTGATTGATAGCCTCCGAGGTTTCTACCGGAGAGCACGAGTGATTGATAGCCTCCGATGTTTCTGCCGGAGAGCACGAGTGATTGATAGCCTTCGAGGTTTCTGCCGGAGAGCACGAGTGATTGATAGTCTCCGAGGTTTCTGCCGGAGAGCACGAGAGATTGATAGCCTTCGAGGTTTCTGCCGGAGAGCACGAGTGATTGATAGCCTCCGAAGTTTCTGTCGGAGAGCACGAATGGTACATGGACTTCACGGGTCCCCCATGGGTCATGGCTTTGAGGCACTGCCCTTAGCATATGTGTACATGAGTGGAGTGAGATAGGTGACTATTGCATTGCATTGCATTCATCCACTTTTATATTTGACTGATCATTGGTGAATTATATCTGTCTTGATTGACTCTTGATTTCTTACACTTTACCTGTATATGATATGTGACCATGCCTGTGTGCTCTATGTGCTACTTGTTGGTTTCAACTTCTTCATGCGTTATATAATCATTATCGGCCTATGATGCTTACCGGTACTAGTGTTGTACTGATACTACTCTTGCACACTTTTGTTGAGTGCAGAGTACGATCCAGGTTCCAGCTTTACGTCCCGTGGTTGATTCACGAGGGTGATATCTTTCAGTCATTCAGGGTGAGCTACTTGATCATTCGTGGCCCTTGAAGGGCTTCCTAGTTAATTCCATTTACTTTCGTTAGTTGATAGACAATATGTAGCCTTCGGAAATTTTTCAGACTTCTATTCCAGACTATGTTTAGTGCTCTTGTACCCTTGTGACTAGATTTTGGGAAACTAAGTGTTTAAGATTTATAACTTCTTTTTCTTTATTTATTTTCCGTTGATTTAACTTGTTAATGAGAACATGGTTCGCCTACGCGGGGGATTAGGGTAGGTGACATCATGAATCGTGAGTTGGGTCGTGACACCATAATGGAGCCGGATTCAACAGCCATGGCGGCGTGAGAACTATTGAGAGATATTTTTCAAGACAATCAAAACTCTCGCGTTGTTACACTGGAACATGAATTCTCCACCATTGACATGGCGAATTTTTCCAATGTTTCGACATATTGTCAACGCCTCAAAGTATTGGCAGGTCAGTTAAGAAACGTCGGTTCACCGGTTACTAATAACCGGTTAGTCTTGTAATTGGTCGCTGGTCTCACTGATGCATATAGCGGAGTGAGAACTCTAATCCGTCAAAGTAATCCTTTACCACAATTCTATTAAGCAAGATTCATGCTTGTACTTGAAGAGTCGGGCTTGATAAAAAAAGCCTCAACTACTTCAAATTTCGCCTTCATTGCCACTCCTTCAAATGATGGTAATTTTTTTGACCCCTCTCATCAAAATAAGGGACAAAAAAGATGTAATAATAATAAAAATAAGGGTAGAAATTGCGGAAATAACAAAAGTGGAGGGCATCGGTATTCCGGTGGCGACGGAAATGACGGCACCACCAACTCCGGTGGTAAACGATGTGATAGGGCGATGTAGAAGGCGGATGGCGTGACGATGGCGCAGAGTAATGGTCCAGAATCGGGCGAGCGAACCGGCCCATCGCCAGACCAGCGATGGTAGGTGGCAAAGAAACTCAACAACACGGGGCCTCGGTGAGCAGGCCCAGCAGCCTATTTTCGCACGATCCACGCCAAACAGTGGATTTGGGCCTCAATCGACCCAGTGGCATGAGGCCCACTCAACCATGGTCCACCCAACGGATATTGAGTCCGCCATGCACACTCTTGGACTCAATCCACCGGATTCAAACTGGTATATGGACTCCGGGGCTACGTCTCACATGACGTCCTCTCAAGGTAATCTCGCCTCCTATTTTAATTTGAGCAATGATAGTGGTATAGTTATCGGAAATGGCCATTCAATTCCAATTAAATGGTATGGTTCTACTAAATTGTTACCACCAAACCCACCACTGTTTTTAAATAATATCCTACATGCTACAAAGTTAATCAAAAACTTGGTATCTGTTAGAAAGTTTACAACTGATAATTGGGTATCTGTTCGTTTTGGCCCATTTGGTTTTTTCATGCATGATTTTCAGACGGGGAAGCTTCTAATGAGATGTGATAGCAAGGGGGAGCTCTACCCAAGAAGTTTATCTAATCATCAGTCCAAGTTTCAGTCTACTTTTGCAGCTTTGGCACCAACGTTTGGGGCATCCGAGGGAGGCTGTTTTGGCCTCCCTTAAACAAAATAAATTTATTTCTTGTACTCAAACTTGGACGTTAAATAAGTGTCATTCTTGTATACTTGGTAAACATGTTAAACTGCCATTTATTGCTTCTACTTCATGCAGCCTTATGCCATTTGATATTTTGCATTGTGACATTTGGACATCACCCGTTTTGAGTTCTTCTGGTCATAGATATTATTTGCTTATCCTTGATGACTACTCTAATTATTTGTGGACATTTCCTTTATCAAAGAAATCACAAGTGTTTTCCACTTTTCTCACTTTTAGAGCATTCATCAAAACTCAATTTGAAGGGGAGATTAAGTGTATACAATGTGATAATGGGAGAGAATTTGACAATAATCAGTTTTATTTTTTCAAAACAAATGGTTTGAATTTTCGTCTGTCTTGTCCTTACACTTCATCACAAAATGGAAAGGCGGAACGCAAAATTAGAACTATAAACAACATTGTTAGGAAATCCCTTGCTCATGCATCCCTACCTCTCATATTTTGGCATCATGCACTTCAAATGGCCACATACATGTTGAACATTCTTCCTCGTAAGAACAAGTCCTACCAAGCTCCACTAAAAATGCTTTATTTACGAGAGCCATCATACTTCATTTAAGGGTGTTTGGTTGTTTGTGCTACCCCCTCTTTCCATCCACCACAATCACCAAACTCCAACCCCAGTCCACTCATTGTGTCTTCTTGGGTTATCCTGCCAATCAACGTGGTTACAAATTCTATGATATTTCTACAAATAGAATAATTGTCAGTCGTCACGGGATTTTTGATGAAGCGGTTTTTCCCTTTGCCAAGATTCGTGAAATTGGGACTCATACTTATGAATTTTTAGATGATGATAAGCTCTGGTATTTAAAACATTTTCTTCACAGTCCGGGACCCGCAGGTGAACAAACAACGGCCCCACTGGACCGCGGACCAGCAGTCCAACCACTGGATCAAAATGTCCAGCGAATTGAGCTTTCTGATTCTCGGCCCAGTGAACACAATTCCCCCTCCAATGGGACACTGCTCCAGCCATTGGGCCACACTGCTTCTCCTGGCCCAATACCCAGTCACATGCAGTCTCGGCCCAGTCACACTCACGGAAAGAATAATTTGGACAGTGGCGTTCAGCCCACTGCTTCAGTCTCGGCCAGTGGCATCCATTCCACTGGCCATGCCTCTCGTCCGGTCACCCGTAGTCAACATGATATTGTTAAACCCAATACCAAATACAGCCTTCACACACAGGTTTCCAAATCACCTTTGCCTCGTAACCCAGTGTGTGCTCTCAAAGACCCGAATTGGAAAATGGACATGAATGATGAATATCATGCTCTAATTAAAAATAGGTTATGGAATTTAGTACCTCGTCCATCTAATGCTAATATTATTCGGTCTATGTGGATTTTTCTCCATAAAGAAAAATTTAATTGATTTTTTAAGCGGCTTAAGGTCCGTCTTGTAGGTGATGTGAAGACCCAGCAGATTGACATCGATTGTGGGGAGACGTTCAGTCCAGTGGTCAAACCAGCTACCATCAGAACAATTCTAAGTCTGTCACTCTAAAAAGGATGGTCACTTCATCAACTGGATGTCAAAAATGTCTTTCTTCATGGTAACCTGAATGAGACATTTTACATGCACCAACCTTTGGGATACAGAGATCCTACGTATCCCAATCATGTGTGTTTGCTGAACAAATCATTATATGGCCTCAAACAAGCCCTGAGTGCTTGGTATATGCGGTTTGCAGATTTTGTGTCACAAATGAGTTTTACTCACATCTGTTCTGACAATTCTCTGTTTATTTATCGTCAGGGTAATAATACTGCTTATCTTCTTTTATATGTGGATGATATCATTCTTACAACATCTTCAGACTCCCTCCGCAAGAGTATTATGTCTCAGCTTGGTTCCGAATTTGCTATGAAGGATCTTGGTCCATTGCACTATTTTTTAGGTATTGTTGTGACACGACATGCAGGTGGGTTATTTCTCTCCCAGAAGAATTATGCATCTGAAATTGTGGAACGGGCTGGTATGTCCTCATGCAAACCTTCGGCAACTCCGGTGGACACAAAGTCGAAGTTGAGTGCTATCTCTAGCAAACCCTTTGATGATCCTACATTATAGCGCAGTCTGGTTGGAGCTTTGCAGTACCTCACATTCACCAGGCTGGATATTACCTACGCAGTACAACAAGTGTGTCTATTCATGCATAATCTGATGGAAGAACATATGCATGCCCTCAAATGCATTGTGCGGTATATTCAGGGTACTCTGGAGTATGGATTACCTCTTTACTCATCTTCTAGCACCAAACTTGTCGCTTATACAGATGCAGACTGGGCAGGCTGTCCGGACAGCAGACGCTCCACCTCCGGTTATTGCGTCTTTCTCGGTGATAATTTGATCTCATGGTCTTTTAAAAGACAATCCACAGTATCACGCTCGAGTGCTGAAGCTGAGTACCGTGCGGTTGTCAATGTTGTATCTGACTCATGCTGGATTCGAAATCTTTTACTTGAGCTTCATTTCCCCATTCTGACGGCTACTATGGTTTACTGTGATAACATTAGTGCAATCTATCTATCAGGGAATCCAATTCATCATCAACGCATTAAACATATTGAGTTAGATATTCATTTTGTCCGTGAAAATGTGACTCGCGGACAAGTGTGAGTGTTACATGTTCCGACGCGACATCAGATTGCTGATATCTTCACCAAAGGACGTCCGCTGATACTATTTGAAGAATTTCGGGATAGTCTCAGCATTCGCCGCCCTCCAGCTTCGACTGAGAGAGAGTGTTAGAATATTCTAGAATTAATACCATTAATATGGTAATATTGTATATTATCTTGTATTAATGTAGTATTATATTTTATATGATAATTAGTTTAATGTATAGGAATATTCTTAGGATTATACTAAGCAAGACTTACTCTTCCTAATTAGTATAAAAGATGTATATATTCTTACCTAATGCAACAAAGTCATTTGAAGAAAATAATCTCAAATTCTTACAAGTATGATTAAGAAAAATGCACAAAAGGCCAATAAGGCTACGCTGGACAAAGCTACATTTGATTTGGATAATAGTAATACTAGAGAGGGGTAAGTGACAAGTCATTGGCTTATATTCAGACTTCACAAATCAGCGCTAAATGCGGGAGTAAACACAACTCAAATCTTTATTTTTACAATTATAATCAGATATTTGAAATTTAATGTCCCAAACTATCGATTAATTCCGATTTACCACGTGCAAAACTTATCAAAAGCTAATTAATCTAGATTGAACCCGCAAAGCACAGACCTGTCGGACCGGGGTGTGGGAACTCTTGAGGTAGGAGTTCCACCTGTTTTGAAAAAAAGAAGGAAATTTCTGCATTCATGAGATTGATTCGAATTCGACTTCTAATTAAAGTTGGAGAAATTTCATCTATCCCATCATATTCATAGGTTATATGACAAGAGAGTAAAAACAACTCTCTTCTCATTGTCGGCTGATGTTATCTCTAAAATAATTTTGCACCAATGAGAGAAAATGATTAGGCTTAAAGTAGGGTTTTTAATATACTCTTGGTCCTTTAAGTTTGCCAAGTGGGTGTTTTTTTTTATTTCCATCAGATATTTAACAAATTATATATTTTTTAGATTTAACGGAAACTATGGAGAAAAAATATCTAGTAGAAACTCACATATGGAGGTGCGGTTTTTGAAGTTTTTACTATTTTTTATTTATTTTAGCATTTGGTGCAATTTCTTGAGGTGAAACTTCAATATCATGTCTAGTAGTGCATCTTTTTTAGTATTCTAGTTTCTTAGAATTTGACGTGACTTTATTGATATTTCTTGTTAAATCTTGTTTTTTTCATAGTTCCCTTTAAATCTAATAAAGAGTTTATTATTTGACAGAAGTACTCACTCTAAACCAAAATTATTTAAGAGTATATTTAGAAGACTTCCTTGAACATACCCCAACTATGTTCTTTGGCTATAAATGGCAGCATTGTATTTGTAAGGGAAAATGACTATATATGGTAAAATTAAAATCAAGGTTTAACTTATCACAATCATTAGTCCCCGCTGGTCGTTTTAACCTAGTAATAATCTGAAAGAATTAATCTTTGATTATTCTTGTTGATGAAAGACATATATATACACGTTATAATAGGAAAATCATTTTCTTATTCTACATCTAAATCTCTATTCTAATGGTAAGACTACAAGACTAAATAATATACGAAATGTACCATAATTAATATATATCATAATTATACAAAAGGCACGGAAATTGGTATGTTTAACATAATCATTATTAAAGATTTATTTCAACACATATATTCCACTCAAAGAAAAAGCAAAGACATAAGCACATGTATAGAGACTCGTAAGGCTTTGGAGTATAAGAAATAATATAACAGGAAAATTCTAATGTAAAAGCAGGAAAATCTGAACAATTAAAATTTGTCGTGTTTTAGGTAATTAACAATTAAAAAGTTTGTCTCTTTATTTTTGCAGATGAAAGACAACTCACAAGTTTGAATCCCTTATGACAGACAAAGAATATAAGAAGAAAATTGCTCTTTTGGTGACTTAGGTAGCAATGGAAGTTTCTTTTTAGAATAAGGTTTATATGAATATTTTAGACATCGCATGTTTAAAGTTTCTCCAAAATGAGTAGACGTTCAAAATAATTAAAAAGTGGATACATATAAATAGCAATGTCCAAATAGGATACCTCGTTAAATTCTAATTACATTTTTATACTACACAACAACTCAATAAAGCTCAGAACAAATTTTTATTTCTATTTTAGTAAATTTTAGCTAGTATACAATGTACGATCAATATATAATTGTTATACGCACTTACTATAGTTTTGTTATACACTTATAATCATTGAAGATACATCGGTAATGAAGCAATGGTAAAGTTGTGTTCATGTATATGATTTATGGGTCATAGATTCGAACCTTGAAAGTTGCTACGTTCTAGTGTTTGTATTAGGGTAAGTTGTTTACATCGCATCCCTTAAGGCGGGCCCTTCCTGAATCATGCTAACGCAGAATATTTTGTGAATCGAAATACTCCGCAATGGCTATAAACTATTACTCTAGAATGTAAAAAAAAAAATTAGCCGTTAAGGGCACGTTTGGTACGTTGTATTACGTTGGAATGTACTGGATAAAAAAATAATACAACGTTTGGTGAGCGTTTTCAGCCGGACTGGACTGTACTATTTCTAAAAATAGTACACTCCAACTGCCATTTTTGAGACCCATCTAGTATATGAGTCTCCCCTGGACTGTACAAAACCTAAAAAATAAAAGTAAAATACAGTCCATTATATATTAGTACTCTAATATTGTCCATTATATATTAATACAGTCCAGTCCATTACAATATAGTACAGTCTAATATAAAAATATACGGTTCAGTGCGACATACCAAACGAGCCCTAAGATCCCTATAGCAAATATTCTTGGAACATGTTGCTTACCCATAAGAATTTCGGATGTTCCTTTCCAAATTCTTACTAGAAAAAAGGCTTATAATTAATTTTATAGTCCTTCGTTTTTCGCTAGGAAGAGATATATATCAAGTTTTTTTGAGGAAATAAAAGTAATCAACATTATATTAGTCTCTTTCCCTTACAATATATAAAAGGAATTATCAATAAAAATATTTAAATTGTACACCGGCCGGCCCGTAGATCTAAAAGGATCCAGCCATAGGCCTGACCGGATATCGTTTGTCCACAAACAAAACACATGTTTTAGAGAAATGTGGGATTATTTTGGGACACACTGTTAAAGTATGCCAGCTTTATTTTGCGAGATAATTTTGACTTTAAAATTCTTATTTTCTTGACTTTTTTTTTAAAAAAACTTTCAGATTTGATCGTTGAATTTCTTTGACTCTGCCATACTTTTCATTTTATCACCTTTAACAATGGCATGATTAAAAACGAATCCATGCATTATTTAATCCCAGAGTTTAAATAATATATAGATCTAAGACTGTTGTAGATATAAATATAAATGAAAAGTCATAATTAAAATAGACCAACAAAGAAATTAGGTGAAGAGTCTTTTTTGTTATTTTTGAAATTGATGGTTGTATTATAATTTAGTAGATATGTATCCGTCCTTTTTTTTTGTTGTGAAGGCGAATCGCGTGCATTCTTTCAAGACAGTAACCCCTGATCGACGCAATAGCGCATAAACCACGCCAAGATTAATCACACTTGGCAAGCCGTGTGTGACATTCAACCAAGAAGGTTTATGCAGGATCGAACTCGTGGCCTTGCGGTCGTATTTCTCTTCTGCATACTAACTTCTGCGCCTCATGGTGATATGTATCCGTCCTGTTCTTTAATTAGTGTGTACAAGAAAAATAATATTGTAAAAAAAAAAAAAATTGTACGATAAACATGAATGAGGATTGAGGGCAATAATTTATTCTTAATAAGTAGACTCGTGGAAGCAAACTTAAATTCTCAAACTACCAAATCATTCTAGATTTACTAACCTGTGAAAAATATATATAGACAAAGCCAATAATAGAGCTATTCAACGAGGGAATGCTAGCAAGTGAACATTCTAAAATGGTACTTTTTTCGCTCATGGAGCAAAAAGGTAAAATTCTTCGCTCACAGGGCCCCCATCCCCCGGCCCGATAAATATTGGTAGAAGAGGTAAATCATGGTGAATCGTGACTATTTAGGTGGGAGCGCGATGTGCAGTGCCACATGATAGTCATCTCATGAAAGAATGAATGAAACTTCATCTCATGATCGTGGTTCGAGCATACTATTTGGTAATCTACCAATAAAACCAATCGAAATTTCTACGCTCATGCGGGCCTTTTTTCACTCACATTCTACATGACATTTTTGACTAAGAGCATAAGAAAAAATAAAAGAAACTTTGATATATAAAGGGGTAAGACAAAAATGCTAAAATTGAAGAGTTATATCAGTCAAATTTAAAATAGTTTTACTAGCTAGTAGTCAGAAAAAGAAGCTGAAATGATGTTTATTAGGTTGCTAAAGTCTTGTTAGATGGAAAAAGAGTTAATTAGGCTTCCATTCCATTTCCACGAACAAGAAAAATGAGACTGTTATTATTAGTAATTTTTAATTTATGATAATAAGTTAGTCATTATTTGTATCAGATTATTAATTGATGACTATCATAAGATAATGACTTGATTGTATAAGCATTTTTTACACTATTTAATGTATAAAACTTAAACTTAATATAGTGAGAACAACTATAGGTTCACCTACAATATGCTGATATGTTCTAAAAAAGAGATATAGTTATGACTTTACTATAACCCTATAATTTAACTTTCTTATTTTACTTAAGACAATTGTAGTACGTTCAAACAACCATATTGTACTGCATATATATATATATATCTAACCATTGGAAAAGTAAAATCCATATAGCTATTGTTACAATTACCCCTATGCCTGAAATAATAGTGTAGATTTTCTGGCAAATGAATTACAAACATGGCAAAAATTTACCACTCAGAAAATGTGTGTTCAAAGATGAAGGGGCCGTGATGGAATGAATGGAGTCTCTCCACCTTAACAAGAGGTTTCAAATTTCGAGTCTTGAGTATGGAAAAAATATTCTTTTAGGGAGCGCTCCATTTAAATGGGCCTTACAGGACGCGAATCCGAATTTGTCAAGGTCCCGATGCGAGTATCAGCATGAAAAATAAAAAAGATTGTGCTCAAAGATATGAAGTTTCTTTTCCCGAAAAATTTGAGCCACATATTTATAAACGATTTAAAGCATTTTATTTAATTAGCTTTTCCACATTACAAAAAAAAAAAGTTTTAATTCAAGCTCCTTTTTGTTTCATTGCGTTAAAAGCTGATCAAACCACCGTAAAAATACTTTTTAAACTTGTTTTGTATTTGGGAAATTCAAATAGTGCTTTTAAGCTAAATATATTGATTGTAACGCTATAAAAACCTAATTATTTTCATCTAATTAAGAGAGAACAGATGGTAGGCTGTCAATTTTAGAAGATTTGATAAGGAGGATCAGAAATTAACTGGAGCATGTGGTTCCAAAAGGTTCTTGATCTCTAGGTATGGATCAAATGATTGGAACACGTGGCTCTAAAGTATCCAGTATTTCATATTAATTGAAACCTATGCCAAATAGAAAAAATAAGATAAAAGATTTTACCATTACCATAGGATATATAAGAAAGTCTTTTTGGATAAAGGTGTAAGTTTATTTTTGAAGTTTGCCAAAATAATTTAGATTTATCTTTCATTAATAGTTATAATCAAATTTACTTCATTAAAAAATGAGTTATATTTGTTCTTACTGAGGAACAACAAAGATTTCTCAGTACATCAGCTTTTCTTACTTTCATAAACTCTTAAACGAAGCAACTCACATAGTCGCACCTACCATCGGCCTCTTCACCCACCGGGATGGAACGACTCAACACGAGGTTGATGGACTTTTTCTTAGCGAACATAGAGATGGAAAGAGATGGATTTTGCCCAGCTGTTTTTCGTTAGTGCGTTAAGGTTGCAAGAACCTACTCCTAACTAAACTCTTTCCTAAAGCCTGGCTTTGAGCCTTTTGCCAGCTTCTGCTTCAGCAGGCAGCTTCAAAGACGGGACCAGTAGCCTCAATGCTACGACAACTCTTGAATTTGATTTTGCAGTTGCCCCATTTCGGCAGCAATGCTGGAAAAGCTAAAGCAAACCAGAAAGGTAGGCACCGGAGTAGATCTACACTAAAAAAAGACAAAGTACACCAGACATGCGGGTAGAGGATAGCCCCAAAACCCTACAATGGTCGATCGAATCAGTCTCACTAACCTTGTCTTTGTCTTGTACACATACAGTAACCACACAGAAGAACTCGGAACTTCCTTATTCCTTCTTTGACAGACATTCTGCTGGGAGATCTAGAGCAATCTGGTAGGTACCGTAATTATAAATATTGTAGAAGTATTAAGATTAAAGAGGTTAAAAGTGTTGTTCGCAGGATGAGCAGGGGATGAGCGACCGAGCCCGATGAGATTCCAATTGAATTTTGGAAGAGCGCAGGCAGGGCAGGTTTGGAGTGACTGACTGAGTTGTTTAACATCATTTTTAAGACTGCGAGAATTTCCGAAGAATGGAGGTGAAGTACAATGATTCTTTTGTACAAGAACAAAGGTGATATCCGGAGTTGCAACAATTATAGGGGTATTAAGCTGCTAAGCCACACTATGAAAGTTTGGAAAAGGGTCGTGGAAATGAGGGTGAGAAAATGTGTGTCTATTCCGAGAACTAGTTTGAATTTATGTCGGGGCGTTCGACTACATAAGTCATTCATCTTATTAGGAGATTGGTGGAGTAGTATATGAAGAGGAAGAGAGACTTACATATGGTTTTTATCGACCTCGAGAAGACATACTACAAAGTCCCTAGGGAAATTCTATGGAGATGTTTGGAGGTTAGAGGGGTATATGTGACATACACTAAGGCGATCAAGGATATGTATGATAGAGCCAAGGCCGGGTACAAATAATAGGAGGGGATTCAGAGCACTTACCAGTGACGGATGGTCTGATGCGACAAATTTAATGGGAGGTGTCATGGTGTATGTTATTCACAGACAACATAGTCCTGATTGATGAGACCCTCAGCGGAGTGAACGCTAAGTTGGAGGTTTTGAGACAGACTCTGGAGTCTAAAGGGTTCAGGTTTAGTAGGACCAAGACAGAATACTTGAAGTGCAAGTTCAGTAAATGGAGCGACTTTGAGACATGCGTGGATGTGAGGCTTGGTACTCTGAATAAAGGAAGCTTCAAGTACCTCAAGTCTATTATCCAATGGAGTGGAGAGATTGATGACGATGTCACACATCGTATTTGGGTAGGGTGGATGAAATATAGGCTTGCATCTGGAGTCTTGTGAGATAAAAATATGCCACCAGAACTTAAAGGCAAGTTTTATAGGGTGGTGGTTAGACCGTCTATGTTGTATGGGGCGAGTGTTGACCAGTCAAGACTTCGCACACCCAAAAGATGTAAGTTGCGGAGATGAGAATGTTGAGATGGATGTGTGGGCATACAAGAAGGGATATGATTAGAAATGATGATATCCGGGATAGAGTGAGAGTGGCCTCAGTGGATGATAAGATGCGGGTAGCGAGGTTGAGATGGTTCGGGCATGTGCAGAGGAGAGATACAAATGCTCGAGTGTGAAGGTGTGAGAAGGTGGTTATGAACGGGTTCACGAGGGGTAGAAGTAGGCCGAAGAATTATTGAGGAGAAGTGATTAGACGAGATATGACACATGTGCAACTTACTGAGGACATGACCATATATATGGGGACGTGGAGGACACAAATTAGGATAGAAGGGTAGTAGGTAGTCGAGCGTAACCCTACTTACGCTTACAAATTAGTAGTTGTAGTGTTATTATTGTAGGCGCGCTTAGCCTATCATACTAGTAGGTGTATGTCCGTAAAATACCCTTCATACCCCAAAACTAATAAAAAATTTGGTGTATGTCCGTAAATTCACCACTGATAATTGGGTTTTTATTGATTTTGATCCGTTTGGATTTTCTGTGAAGGATTTCAAGACGGAGAGTCCTCTCATGAGGTGTGACAGTAGGGGAGACCTTTATCCAAGCACACCAAGTCTCAGTTTCTCGCGTCAAGTCATGCCATTCATTGTAGCTCTTGCTCCTTCCTTGTGACATGCTCGTCTTGGTCATGCGGGGTAGTCTATTTTATCTACTTTAGATAGAAATAAGCGTATTTTCTGTAAGGGTACGCGTAGTACTCGAAATTGTCAATCTTGTTCTCTAGGAAAGATTATTAAGTTGTCATTTGTAGCTTCAAATTCTCATACTTCAAAGCCATTTGATATTATTCATAGCGATTTATGGACATCTCCCGTTCTCAGTTTTATGGCTCATCGATATTATGTTTTATTCTTGGATGATTATTCTAAAGTTGTATGGACGTTTCCAATAGCGAAAAACTCCCAAGTTTTTCTCATCTTCGTCAAATTTAGAGCTTTCATTAGAACTCAATTCGAACGGGAAATAAAGAACATTCAATGTGATAATGACAAAGTGTATGACAATGGGGAGTTTCAGGAGTTTTGTGCTCAAAGTGGGATAAATTTTCGTTTTTCTTGTCCTATACGTCTTCACAAAATGAGAAAGTTGAACGTAAAATTCGTACCATTAATAACATTATCCGCACCTTATTGGTTCATTCTTCCGTCCCTCTGTTGTTCTGGCATCATGCTCTACAAATGACTACATATTTGCTTAACATTCTTCTTTCTAAAGGTTTGACATATTCGTCTCCTCTTCATATTTTATATAATAAGACTCATTCGTATTCCCATCTTAGGGTCTTTGGGTGTTTGTGTTATCCCCTTTTTCATTCACCACAATTAACAAACTTCAGGCCCGTTCTACTCTTTGTGTGTTTTTGGGTTATCCGTAAAATCACCGTGGGTATAAATATTTTTATTTGTCAGCTAATCGAATCATTATTAGTCATCATGTTATTTTTTATGAGTCCGATTTCCATTTTCTAAAGTAGAAAAATCCGTGCCTAGAAGAGGTGTCGCAACTCCTGCCATCCAGTAGCCAAATTTCTTTACCCTCGTCGTTAGCGTCGCGACGTCTAACTTCCAGTAGCCACTGGAACGTAGGCGTCGCGGCCCTGGATCGTGGCGCCTCCGACGGTCCAGACACCACACTGCCTGCTGAAAATTCTCAAAATTCACCCAATACAGCCCCGAGTCATTGTCCAGTAGTCAACGGGGTATTTTTAAATCAAAAAAACATTTTAATTTAAATTCTAATGTTCTTAAATCAGCCTTACCCCGTAATCATGTGTCTGCCTTAAATGACCCTAATTGGAAAATTGCCATGATCGATGAATATAATGCTCTTATTGATAATAAGACGTGGGAGTTGGTATCCCGTCCATCTGGTGTTAATATTATTCGGTCTATGTGGATTTTTTTCTCATAAGGATAATTCTGATGGTTCTTTTGCAAGACATAAGACTCGACTTGTAGGTGATGGTAAGACTCATCAGGTTGGTGTAGATTGTGGTGAGACGTTCAGCCCGGTGGTCAAGCCGGCTACCATTCGCACTGTGCTTAGCTTGTCTCTGTCAAAATCATGGCCCATTCATCAGCTAGACGTGAAGAATGCATTCCTACATGTTGATCTCAAGGAGACAATCTATATGCATCAGCCCTTGGGGTTTAGAGATACTAGATATCCTCATCATGTATGCTTACTGAAGAAGTCCTTGTATGGGCTTAAGCAGTCTCCATAGGCTTGGTATAAGAGGTTTGCTGACTATGTTTCGACCATTGGGTTCTCTCACAGCAGGTTTGATAATTCATTATTCATCTATTGTCGGGGTTCTTCCATGACTTATATACAACATGTGGATGATATTATCTTGACTGTCTCTTCTGATGCTTTGCGAAAGTCTATTTTGACAATGCTCAGTTCTGAGTTTACCATGAAAGACTTGGGACCATTGAGTTATTTTTTTGGGATTGTTGTCACTCGTCATACAGGGGATCTATTATTATCATAGAGGAAGCATGCAACAGAGATCATTGAGAGGGTTGAGATGTCATCCTGTAAGTCCACTTCTACTCCAGTTGATACTAAACCCAAGTTGGGTGCTGCAGCTGGCTATCCGTATGAGGATCGGACCCGCTATCGTAGTCTTGCAGACGTCATTTATCTTACGTTCATGCGGCCTGATATTACATATGTCGTACAACAGGTGTGTTTGTTTATGCATGATCCCAGGATTGAACATATGAATGCGCTCAAACGCATTCTTAGGTACATTCAGGGAACATTTGATTATGACTTGCATTTGTATCATTCGTCGACGTTTACACTTGTCTCCTATACAGATGCTGATTGGGGTGGTTGTCTTGACACCAGACGGTCTATGTCTGGATATTGTATGTTTTTGGGTAATAACTTGGTCTCGTAGTGCGCGGCGTCAATCCACACTATCACTCTCGAAGTCTGAAGTATCGAGGGTAGCGATGTGGTTTCTGAGTCATGTTGGTTATGTAATTTACTTTTATAGCTCCATTGTCCTATTGAAAAGGCTACATTGGTGTATTGTGATAATATAAGTGTCATCTACCTTTCTGGTAATCCAGTTCAGCACCAACACACTAAACATATAGATATGGATATTCACTTTGTTCGAAAAAATGTAGCTAAAGGACAAGTGTTTATGGATCAATCCAAAGCCCAAAAGGTTTTTAAAAGGTTAAAAGGTACGCGTCTGTCATGTTTCTTCCAGATATCAAATTGCAGACATCTTTACAAATGGTCTTCCCTCGGTCCTTTTTGAAGATTTTTGAGACAGTCTCAGCGTATGAAGACCGCCCGCTATGACTGCGGGTGTGTGTTAAATATACACGAAAGTCAGTCCAGCGTTGCGACCCAAGTCCGTGTTCCAGCATGTATATTCAATTATGGTAGTTTTGTATATTGGTCTTGTACCGTAATTAGTATTGTAATATTACCATAATTGTATAGTTAGTCTCCATATAGAATAGAAATTTAGAGGTAGAATAGAAAAATGATTTTCCTATTGTAACTTGTATATATATGTCTTTCATCAATAAGAATAATCAATGAATTAATTTTTTCAAAAACAATGATCAATTTATCACCAAAATAAGTTCTCACATTTGTCGGAACTCACTCGATACAACTCAATTATCAATCCTTCTTAAATAATCAATTGTAATGCCAGAGCTTTATATCAACATTCTAATACTAAAACAAACTTAAGTACATAGTTTATTCAGCTTCTAAATCATTTGAAGCAGTATCGTAGAGCATCTTTTAATTAGAGGAGGTAAATTGGTAAAGATGAAGGTGTGAGAAAGATCGCTTCAATGGGGTGGTTTAATTTCTATGTGAAATATACATATATTTTTTTAGTATCTTGTGGTGAAATGATGTTAAGAGTAACGACTACTTCAAAGGGATAGAATTAATTATTATGATAGTGATTGATTTAGAGAGATGACCCATGGTAGCTAATAAAAATAAAATATGGATTTTGGACCATTTCATATAGTTTAAGAGCAATCATGAACTTTTTAATCTCGAGAAAACATTCATTACAATCGCGTAGAAGCATGACTACTTTCACATGCAAAAAGAAGATATATGGGGACTTCAAATATAATTAATTTATTACTTTGACCAACATTATTATCATCATATACGTCATGACTCCCTCCCATCCAAAAGAGAATTCATTTAGTTATTTACGAATTTTAAATATGTATTGAGATTTAGTCACCTAATACTTAGAACAAATCTGAAAAAATAAAATTAATTATTTCTTAATTAAATAAATAGAGACTTTTTTTTATTAAAAGATAAATAAAGATAAAGCGGGCATTCTTATTAATCAGGAAGGTGTAATGCTTAAGAAGTAAGTTGGTGTGATGAAGCGCGGGCCAAGAATCGCGAGTTCGATCCTGCATAAACCTTACCGGTTGAGCATCGCGTGGCTTGCCAAGTGTGGTTAATCTACTAACGTGATTTGCGGTATTGCGTCGGGAGTTTACTGCTGTCTTGTATTCGAAAGAATGAGTGCGGGTTCGCCGTCAAAAAAAGAAAAGAAAAGGAAGGAGTAGTAAATTAAGGAATATTAAAAAACTTAATGGTACTTAGCATATAAAAGTGTTGGAGGTAAATAGGAGTAAAGGGGCCCACCATTGTAAGTGCACATACATTATTTGCTTATCCTGGAAGTCCAAACATGCATATTTTTGATCTTAAGTTTACATTGTCTCTTTTAATTAATTTCTACCATAAGTACTGTATTTTTGTACCTAAGAAGAAAAAAAGTAGTTTAAAAATTGCTTGATGTCCAAAGCTCTTTACATGAATGGATATTTGCCCGATTTCAGAGCTTTTATTGCTCCCGCCTATCATAATGTAGTTCCTCGAGTAAATATCTTTTACAAATGAATAAATCGGATCGACTCGAAAAATAAAAGATTTGAACATATTATACGCTGTGTTACTATTCTGTGTAAAAATGTTAGATATAAATATGTTCGATACACGTAAGTTAAACAATATCTTTCTCAAAGACAATTGTTTTTGTTAATGTAACTCAACACTTTTTTTTTTATTACGAATGAACAAGACATCAAGGAATTATGAATGCTTAAAATCATAATTACTGGGGTGCGTTTGGTTCGGGTATAAGAAAAGGGAAAGGGAATGAAATCCCATAATTACCTTTGAAGTTGTTTGTTTGACCTACTTTTCCATTTTTCCCTTTCCCTTAGATTGATTCCCCCCCCCTAGGTATTTCCATTCCCTTTCCCCAACCCGGACACCGGACCACCCCGGACCCCCGACCCCGAACCCCGGACCACCCAAAACCAAACATGTAGGGACAATCAGGGTAATTCATTTTCATTCCCTTACTGAATTCCATTCCGTTGCGAACGAAAAGCACCCTCAATCCTTTCATCTTGTTAATGTCAGGATTGGTGTTATGACATTTTTCCTAACATATCATTTTTTCAGAAAATGTCAGAGCAAATGTCTTGACATTTGGACTGACATTCTGGCAACAGTTTTGCTTATCTTCATGGACAATTTTCAGGTAACTGTGATTTATTTATCACATGACAAATTGACTTAGCAAGGAGTAATTGGAGCTGATTAGGATTGATGAAGACTAAGTCCAAAGTCGAGCATAACTTGAGGAGCAAGACGTGGAAGAAACAGTCCACGCTGTTGGAGAGTTTTCAGTCGTAAGCCACTGTCATGTGCTCCACATTCTGATCAACCTACACAACTGATCGAGGAGTTTTTTAAGGAAACTCTCTACTATAAATAGAGAGGTCACTTCAAGGATTCAATATCCAGAAAACTAGAAGAGAAAAGATCGAGAGAGCTCTCCAGATTTTAAGATCGAAAACTGGATCAACAAGTGTTGCCTGAGTTTGTGACGACATTCTGCATGACATTTCAGTCGCAGTTTCAGATTCTAGATTAGCTTTGTCACTTCTATTTAGATAGATTTTTCAGGCATAAGTCATCTGCGACTTAAACTTTTTATTCCTTTTGTATTATCTTGTAAATCTTGTAAAGAAAGGAATATATCAATTATATATATATACACAATACTTTGGTCATTGACCATCATGAGTTATATTAATATATAACCTATGAAAATTAAACCTTTGTGTCTTTATTATTTCGGCTGTATTTTACTCTTCAAAGGTTTTATTCTTTTTTTAACTGAACACTATTTTTACCGAAATCTCGTCAGTTATGTCAGACGACATATTCACCGACATTTGCAAACTATTCCAGCATTCGAATTGAGTTAATTTCTAATTTGTTTTTATTATTTTATAGCTGTATCCCGGGACCAAACACATCTGGTCATGGTTGGCTACAAAGTATAAACCAAAATAAGGGGAATCATGTGCTCGTTCTCTTTTATTGATGGTAAACTAACGTTTTGATGATACTCATCATAGTATGAAGATTTGAGAATTTTCTTTACTGCTCCAATAAATGGTATTCATAATTAATATAGATGATAGTTGAATATTCACTAGTAATAATTTGATATTGGTATTAATAAGTCTAACACTATTTTGCAATTACTGTCAAAATTAATAAATTTGTGTCTCCTGCAATTAATCTTTTTTTCTTTTGACTGTATGATTGATGAAATGATTTTTAGAAACAAGAAAGGTTTAAATATTTTTAGTGATAATTGATTTGTGGAGGGAGATCGGATCTTTTTCATTTTCATTTGGTCTAATTCTTTGATTATTTTTATTAATGTTCAAGGTTTATATACATAATATATAATATTTAATTATAGAAATAAAATCTACTTTTTCATAATACAAGACTATTACCATAATTACACATGTACAAAAATTCTAATAATATTATAAGAGAATATATGTGTATACGGTACCAATATACACGACATATATATATATATACACATATATTCTATCACACCCCCGCAGTAATAGCATGCGGTTGTCGTACGTTGAGACTGTCCCTAAAATCTTCAAACTGAACCAAGGGAAGACTCTTAGTAAAGATGTCGACAATTTGGTACCGTGAAAGAAAATGTAATACACGTACTTGTCCATGAACTACCTTTTCGCGAACAGAGTGAATATCCATCTCGATATGTTTAGTGCACTGATGTTGGACAGGATTTTCAGAGAGATATACCACACTAACATTATCACATTAGACCAAGGTAGCTTTCTGAATAGAAAAGTGAAACTTTAATAGGAGATTACGCAGCCAACATGACTCGGACACCACATTGGCTACCCCTCGATACTCAGCCTCCGCAATGAATCATGATAAAGTAGCATGGAGTTTAGCCTATCAAGAGACCAAGTGTTGACATCCAATTTTGACCCTCCCGTCCAGCCATTAACTATAAAATTACACTAATTTTGTAAAACAATTTTTAGGATTTTTTATAATAAAATGCAGCGAATAAAACATATAATACAGGCATAAATAATCAATTTAATAATGACATCGCGTCTTACGTAGAGTTTTAAGCACTTAGAGTCTCGCGCCCGCATTAATTAACTTTAAGCTTTGTCGTAATTCTTAAATGATTAATAAATGCATAAAATAAATAATTTAGTGATAACGTCGCGTCAGGTAGCATAGCCGCATTTATTAGTAATCATTTGTAATTTAAAAATCAATTTTAATCTAATACATGCATTTAATAGCGTCGCATTTATAAAAGCTTTAAACAATTCTTAAAAATCATACTTGCATTTAGCAGTTAAATAATTTAATCTAAGCTCATTTTAATTTTAATTTAACTTCGCAATAATGCACAATAATAAGATTTTAAATAATAGCGTCGCATTCTAAAGTATTGAGCATTAATTAAATAGCACACCCGCATTTATTTATTATAACAATTAGATTAATGAAGCACCTAATTAGTTTAATCACATGTGTTAATTTAAGTTATCACTAATTAATTATTAATACACTTGCCTAGAATTAATTAGCTAAAACTAACACTAATTAAATACCTAATTAACTCCTAATTAAAAGCCTAATTAAAACTAACTAATCTAATACCCTAGTTAAATAATACCCATTAATTAAACCGACCTCTTATTTTACCTCCACCACTCGCCCAACCCATTTTGCCCACCAAGAAGCCCAACCCGCTTGACCACGCCTTAAATCCATTACACACGCCACGGCCGTAAATCGAGGCTGACCTTCACTCCCTTCGCCGTCGACAACGCCAAAGGAAATAACAAGAACCCTAAACCTAAAGCAACCGCGATCATACGCCTTTAGCGCGATTCTCGCGGATTTTGTGAAAATCCGCCACCTTCCTTACCCACGCACCCCAAATTTCATTTCTTACCATAACTGCTCAAATCGCACCAAATCTCCTTGAAATCAACCTAAAATCGAGCTTACCTTAATCGATTTTACACCCAAAGAATCGTCCAAAATCAATATCGAATCGATACCTAAATAGCACAAATCGGTCGAATCGGCGCAATTTTAGCCCATTCTCACTTACCAATTTTAGAACCGAATGAGGGCTATAAATCTGAGGCTATATCGTCTGATAGGGGTGGTTTTAGGGGATAGCGTCGACTTAGCGGCGGTTGAAAACCACCGAGGCAAGACATGATGATAGGGCTCGAAATTAAGCGATCAAACAACTCAGAGGAGTCCAATAGCAATAGTTAGGAGGAACTACATAGCAATTTAGGGAACCGATAGCATCGAAACCTTTAGCGATGGAACGAGCAGAGAACCTCGCCCTTTCATTCGCATCGCAAAAAACCCAAAACCCGTCGATTGGACCGACGACTTGATACGCTGCCCCGGTTCGCTGCCCGGAGAAGGTAAATCTATCACCCTTTCTGTCTTAGATTTCATTTGCCATTTGTGTGTATGATACGTGTTTTGGGCGACTACTCTAAGTGTATTAAGCGATTGCGAACACATTCGATAATATTAATTGTTATTAATATTCACAAATGCAATTGTTAATTTTGTTTCACCGGCATTTGTCGAATAGGTTGGTCATGGTTCAAGTTTATGAGATTTACTGATATCCATTAAATGATATTTTGCAAATCTTATAGGCAGAGGACTAGCTTAAGTTGCTCATTGACTTCTTAGTGTTTTAAAAGTGGCTGCTGACTTTCTGTGTGCAATGTGGTTAATAGATGCTAAGTATAAGGTTAGTTTAAATCATGAAATCAGCCTAGGGACTAGATCAAGCATGAAGGACATAGTCATCTGAATTTAAAACTTGCTTACTGCTATGGACAATATGGCTGTGCTATGAGTCATAAACAAATATTCAACATGTCTCAATGGGTCGAGTCATTAGAATCCGACTTGGTAATCTGTTTTTTAAGCTTGACCTTGCCATACCGTTGAAGTTGCTTTTTCCCTTCCTAAATGGCATTGTCATCCGATCTGAAATCATTGGGAGCCATAAGAGTTGTTATACTATTTTGTGTGACCATGATTCCATACACGTGCATGCCAGTTGAACCTTGAATGTAAATCGCATATTTGATTCGTTTGTACTCGGTTTAGAGTCATAAAAGGAGTTAAGGATCTATATCATCATGTTTTGTGTGTGTCTTAATGCCCCAAAGTCATTTGGCTCGCTTGAGCATTTGAGGAATGCTAACACCGTACTATTCCATCCTACTGTTTGAGTGACCAAAACTATTCGTGTTAACCTCCTTTAAAATTGTCCTATGTTATATCTATTTGCCAGTTGTCGAGTAAAATCTATACTAATTGGTGTGCTCACTGTTATATGTGTATTGGTTGTTCTTCTTTGGCATTGTCATATCGTGTTTAGTGTGTTTTGGCTTATTTAAGCAAATTTGGGTTGTTTAAATTATCGACCGTATGTTTATGCTTAACATCATAAGTCGGTCGTATGTTGTTTAATATCTGTTTAAAGAAATGGCGATGTTGGTCGATTGAATGTTTCTGATCTTGTTTTAATTGATTGGCCATACATTTAGGATCATATAATCGAATATTGTCTCAACGTTCGCTAACAGAGACCGTGACCGGTTGAAAAACTTTCAACTCATCTTAGAATTTAAAATGCCTTTGCTTCTTATGGAAATTAGGTTCTCGTGTTTGTTTCACTGCTTAAAGTGTACCTATTGACTATATACATTCTAAGACATATGCGAAAGAACAATCTCCTCGCTAATTCTTGTCCATACCCAAGGCACATTGCTTAGGGTCGTGATATTCTTTCATTTCTCGCCTAAAATGATAAATGATTTGGAGTTCGTTGCTTTCTGAATCTGTGTTTACTGCTGAATGCGTGATTGCTGTGAGTGTATCCTTAACCCATGTTTGCGTCAATGGCGTTCTGCTGAAATTGCCAACCTCGCGAATAACATAACTAAACAACAATTAAATTAGGGACATACGTGTGCGACTGCGTTTAGCATTTCAATTACTGAGTATTGTTTGGGATTACTAATCCTTATCTTTCTTGTTTTGTTTTTTTACATAGCACGTAGGAGCAAAATAAAGAGTCTCACGGCAAGACTCATTGCAAGTCATTTCAAATGGCAACCCGCGCGCGTTTGCATTCCCGCTTGAAATTCCTAAGACAAAATAGGATAAGACGATGTCGCCACGCGTCTTAGGCGCGATCATATCCACCTTTATCTTATTTGTTTAAATTGTTGCCTAATTATTTAATTTGTAATTAATAAATTGTCTAGAACAATTAATCCTTGAATACATGAATTGGGGGGTAGTTTAAAATTGGAAATGCACTTTTAATTGTTTATCGTAGGCTTGTCATTTATATCTAACCTTTGCCTGAATTATTAAAATTGCGTATCTAAAACTAACGCTTCACTTCTTTAATTTCACAAATAAATCTATGGCCCATAAACCAAACTTCATACCATCTTTTTACAAATAATATAAATACCTTTAGTACCCTAGCATCTTTTCTATTTTAGCACCCTGGCATCTTAAAATCTTGAGTCTTTTAAGCGTTTAACATTTTATTTTTATTTTTATTATTTTCTAACCCTTTTATTAAGCGGGAGTTTAGAAAAGAAACGTCGCAATAAATAGTGAAATAGCATCTTGCACCTTTAGCATCTTTTAAGCTTTCAAGCATTTTTAACACTTTTAGCATCTTCTTTAAAACTTAGCATTCCTGTTAGTACTTTAGCATTTTAATATTCTAGCACTTTTGCACTTTTAGCCTTTTAACCTTTTAAACATTTTAACATTTTTAGCATTTTGTTAAGCAGGAAGAGCTTTTACTTTGCATTTTTTAAACATAATAATTACCCTAGGTTTGGCAGGACAACCATGAGTTAAGCGGATCTTAGGTGCCTAACCCTTCCTCTAGATTAATAAAGAACCGCACGAATCTCACTAAGTTTAGCAGACCATTAAAATGGAGTTAATGTTTTACTTTAAACTAGTTAAACATTTAGGTGTCCTAATTCACCCAAACTAATTAGGTGGCGACTCCGCGAACCCTTAGCATTCTAGCAACCCTTTAGCATTTTAGCACCCTTCAGCTTTAAAATTACTTTAGCATTTTCCCTTTTAAACTTTAGCATCTTTTGCATCCTTTTAGCATTTTTAAAACCCTTTTAAAACCTTTTAGCATTTTATTTTTCATTCTCTAACATTTGCATTTTGAGCAGGGTTCGCTACTATTTAAAAATGCCGCGGCCGAAAAAGGGCGTGACAGAAATGGCAACTCCACTGGGGATTTTAGGTTCTTAACCACAACAGACCTAGGGTTATTACTTGGCAATTATTTTGCATTTAATTTTTTGTGTATTGTATTTTGTTTATTTTTTGCTACCTGCTTTACTGCTTTCCTTAAACTGGCATTCCGCTCATATTTCTTCCACTCTGGAAAATTCACACAATCACACACTACATGCGAGGTCTGGCTGGTGCATCAAGAAAATTCTTTCTTCAAAATCCAAATTTAGGAGAGTCGGTAATATCGTGGAGTGCGGTCTAACCGGTGGCGCGTAACCTTCGCTCGAGTTGTCGCTCGAGAACGCGTCGGAAAAAGCCAAATCTTAGAAACTTAAGATAGAGCTATACCACCTTTATTTTAGGGCATGCGTGATTTACCTTAGGTGGGTGGTCCTCGCATCGACGCGCGATTAGGAAGACACGAAACTTGTCGACGGTTTCTCGACCCAACGAACAACCGTATTATGTGCGGCGTGGCAATGAGACAAATCCAAACCCGATCATGACATGCGAAATTGGGAAAAGTGCGCGTCGTTTGGTCGCCATTTCCAACAAAGCATTATAGTTGGGCGACTTGGACAAATCCGTCATAATCTCGCATGAGTGGCGTTTAGGCTTACCTGCGGCATAAAGAGGTCCCTGCATGTTAGGAAGCGTTTGAATGTGCTATGCGCGATATATACGCTACATCTTGCAAATTATGTGCTTTATGCTAACACCGTTTGTTGCATTTTAGAAAGATTTATCATCCTCCCCAAAAGGTCGGTTCGTATTTGACTAAGCGATGGCGAGCATCAATATTTCACAAGATCAAAGTGCGGTCCAAAGAACATGGCGGATTCGAGGACATCCGAGCGGAGCAGTGAACTGTCTTGTTTCTATAAGCAGCAGAGGTCTCGGAGAGAAAGACGGCGTAGATCGATCGAGCGGCTCGCGCGATTACCACAAAGAAATGGCAACCTGCGGACGAAATCAAAGGCTCAAGAACCTCGCGAGCACTCACGTCGCAAATAACCAAAAGTCAAAAACCTCCAAATTATTACGATGCGCTACTACATATCGTTCAGCCAATATACAATGCACCGTATATTCCACACAAACCGAATGCCTAACGCATCTCGCTAAACACAAACTAAAGGCCTCCACAAACCTATTTACGAAACATCTTCGCACTTTGAATACCACGGAAAGGCGGCCAAAATATACGCCCGTTTAGCCGAGCCTTTATCGCGGTTATGCGAGAGGTTGAGGTTTGCGAGGATACTCGGCCAATTCAAAGAATGTGCCCAATCCCAAGTCAAGCTCGTGATGGAAACAAAAGTCATGCGTACCATGCGGAGCCATCGGACACGGCGTGGGAATGTGTTATACACTCGAGACAAAGTAAGGGAGGCGATCGGAGGAGTCGTTCGGTGGAGGATGCTTACCCCAATGAGTACAATGAACCCCAAAGGAAGAGGCATTCCACGGCGAGCCGCTCCGCTTGAATCGGTCGTTTATCAGCGGGCACCACGCGAAGCCAAAAGAAAGAGAATCGACGCGAGCACGAAGACCCGGCCCACGATGCAGAGCAAGAAGGCGTATTGGTTGGATTTGCACCTTGTCTTGGTCCGCTAGAGCACGGATAGGAAAAAGCGATTTATTTTAGCGGAATAATTTATAAACTCATATTTAAGCTTTAATAATGTTTTCTTTCGTTTTGCTTGTAATGAACTACGTTTGACTGATTCCCTTAGTGGATCGTGGCGCCGTCTCGCGGTCCCCACGTCTAGAAATTTTAATAATCCCAATATTCGCATGTAATGAACAACGTTCGACTGATTCCTCGTGGGGATACGTGGCGGCCTAAATCGGCCACACGCGTTAGGAAACTTTCCCTTTACTTTGAAAATGACAAGAATACACATAGCCTACAAGCAACTACATTGAGACCCATTTTAGGCGGACACTTTTCAAAGCGGGGCGGTGTAGGAAACGAGCGGGTTGCAAGTCGAACAAGCGAACGCAGATATCGAGCAGAGCGTGAAGTCAAATACAAATCGACCCCCCCCCCAAAAACTCATAAATTTTTCTTTGAGCGCAGGTCTTTTCATATTAACAGAAGCAGAAAGTGCAACAGCCGAAGCAGAAAATACGGCAAGAAGTTTCTTCGCAAGAAGAAACAGCAGAGGCAGAAGTTTCTTCGCACACACAATACGTTTAAGAGCATGCATGTGCTCGTCCCTCGGATCATGTATAAATAAACACACATGATGCACTGCATAAGTAATATCGGGACTTGTAAAAGTAAGATATTGAAGAGCCCATGCAATACTGCGATAGTGGGAGGGATCCTCGTAAGGTGTGCTAGAATTAGCACTCAGCTTCGGTTTGGTATCAACCGGAGTGGGAGAGGACTTACAGGATGACATGTCATCCCATTCAATAATCTCAGCCGCATACTTTCTCTAGGATAAAAATATACCACATGTATGACGAGTACATCTATACTAAAAAATAACTCAAAGGCCTCAAGTCTTTCATAGCAAATTCGGAGCTGAGAAGAGACATGAAGACTTGCGCAGTTTATCAGAAGAGGCAATCCATATAATATCATCCACATATAACAGAATGTATGTCAGAGAAGTACCATACGATAGATGAACAAATAATGATCAGACTTACTGTGACAAAACTCAATAGTAGACACATAATCTGCAGACCTTTTATACCATGCTCGAGGGCATGTTTCAGCTCATACGAGGACTTCTTCAGCAAACATACATGGTTAGAATGATCAGGGTCCCTGAAATCCAAGGGTTGATGCATGTATACCGTTTCCTTGAGATCACCGTGTAAGAATGCAATTTTTACATCCAATTGATGAATAGACTAAGGTTTGGAGAGAGCCAGACTGAGAACAATGCAAATAGTTGTCGGTTTGACCACCGGACTAAATGTCTCTCACAATCCACGCCAACCTGCTGAATTTTTCTATCACCTACACGTCTGACCTTATGCCTCTCAAAACAACCATAAGATTTTTCCTTATAAGTAAAAATATACACACAGAACGAATCACATTAACACCAGATGAGGGATCAACTCCCACATCTTATTTCCAATAATAGCATTATATTCATCATTCATAACCATTTTTCAATTCGGGTCATGAAGGGTAGACACTGGGTTACGTGGTAGGTGTGATTTAGTGATATTATAATTGAGATTAAAATGTCATTTTGATTTAAAAATACCCCGTTGAGTACAAGTAACGGGCTCTTGACTCGGAATAGAAGTGGGTTGGCCCTGGATCGGTGTATGGACGTCGGAATTGACTGTACCCAGAGGTGGGTCCATGTTGAGAAAGTAGAGACTTGCAATTACTGAAGTCGATACAATCAAGAAGGCCTGCACCCCTTTGTTCTTGATGTGTTCGAGACAATTACTTCTTGTGCTCTTCTCAAGAATGAATGCTGAAGCAACCGAGAGCCTTGAATGTTGAAGACTCCTCGAATGTTGAAGCACAGTAGCTGCGCATGCAGCACAGATTGAAGAAGTCGAGGAGAAGAAACAATATAAAGAAGAAAGAAGAAGATGAGAGAAGCAAGAAGAAATAGTGACTCAGTGGTCTTTTTATTTCCTTATTATTTCAACCGTCTACAATACAATGGAATAGCATGGTATTTATAGTGGATTCTTACACAGGCTCTAAGGAGCCTTTTATATCTGCCACTTCTAATTCTACAATTACACTTAATCACTTGACTTCATTCACTAGTCTTAACAGGCCCCCTCAAGCTGGGTGATGAAAAATGTTCAGCAAACCAAGCTTGGAACACAAGTGAAGATGTTTTATTCTGGTTAGCCCCTTGGTAAGTATGTCTGCTGGTTGCTCTATAGTATTTATATACTCTGTCTGTACTATCCCTTTCTGAATCTTCTCCCTTATGAAATGAAGATCAATCTCAATATGTTTGTGTCACGACCCGACCCCGGGGCCGCGACTAGTACCCTACCGGGGTACCCTGTCAGGTATAAGTCAGAGAATAGCAGCGGAACATACATAACACATAACTTATAAAAAGGTAAACATCGCTGGCCAGCCGATAAGGCCGCCTTTTATAAAACATACTTAATCAGAAGTACAACTTATTCTTACAGCCCAAACCACAAACGTGACTGGGCACTCAGGAATAACAATGTGTGGCGGGGCCCCGCCGTACCACGAATGTACAAAAGTCTATAACCTCGGGAATCATGCCAAAAGACAAAGCCTCGGAGAGATGGAGCTTTCGAGAAATGAGCAGTGATCTAAGTGCGGATCGCCAGCTACGTATCTCGACTGCGGCGTGAGCGCACCGAAGGAGGTCGATCAACAGTACCAAGTATGTGGCGAAAATCGTAATGAAATCATATAGCATATATAAAGCGGGAGACATGTATGATAGCCAAACTACGATACACAACATATACGCACCATTATCAAGTCGGGGACTCGCGCCTCTAAGTCGTCACTCAAATATAACCATAGGTCTCATGCCCGTAATATCAATCGTGCGTGGAATTCCTTCCTCACCGCGATGCATGATATAACAACACTAAAGTGCGTATGAATACTAGATCCACTTGCGTCATAAGAAATGCGAGGCGTCACGAAAGCATAGCTACGGATCCGCTGCATCCTCAGCCGATCGGCAGGCGAAAAGCGGCTACGAGATCCGCGTGCAGCAACAATACTATACGAATCACGGTGGCCGGCAAGTGCGATAGCCTCTACCAGATCCACTGCGCCACGTCGGCCAGGCAATACGCGAGCTAACCACCGATCCACCGCATCACACGGCCGCTAACCACGGCGGGCAAGCACGAAAGCCAACTACGAGATCCGCCTGCGTCGCGTCTCGGCCGGCAAGTGCGAGGGCTAACTACTAGATCCACCTGCGTGATGAGCACTCGTGGAAGCTAATCCGTGGAACAAAATCATCAGCGAAGCGAACCCTCATCGTGGCGCGTACGTGGAATCCTCCATCGGCCAGTGCGCCCGAATAGACTCATGGCGAACAATGGAAGCATGCGGTGGAATCGCCCATCGCGGCGATGCGTCGAGTAACTCATAAGCGAACAATGGAAGCATACGTGGAATCGCCGTCAGGCGATGCGTCGATAACTTCATGGCGAACAATGGGCGTACGGTGGAATCGCCCATCTTTGGCGATGCGTCGGTAACTTCATGGCGAACAATGGAAGCATACAGTGGTATTAGAATGACCCAACCCACATTCTTTTTCAAAATCAAGTAACAACATTCTTTTCCTAAGTTCGGTTTGCTAGTTTCAATTACTCAAGCTTCCGTTTTCAAATGGTTTCATAGTTTCCAAACTTAATCACTTGATTCCTTTTTAGAACAATTGAGTAATATATGTCTCGCGTGAGAGTAGGTTATTCTTGTTTACAACATTCTTATTCTGACCATGATCTAGAAAATGTATATCATTTTGTCTAAATCTTAGTTTACATGCGGATGGAGGTTTCTCTGGTTTTAATATAATTAATTATTTGTCGATACATTTTCCTTTATTAGCTGCGGTGGTTTGTTCGATACTTATTCTCGTTCCGAAATCAATATAACTTATTCCTTTTAAAACCCGATTACCCGTTTCTGTGAATGCGGTTTCTGACTTTTAACCTGAATCAAGTCCTTAATATTTCACCTCGAGTCATTTATAAGTCAAGTCTCTTATCTTGTAAAAACCACAAACCATTTAGTTACTACATAAAGTTGTTATAACAAACTTCCCATAAAGCGTTATACTAACTTTATGCTTTAGAAATTTAAGACATCCTTATCCGTTCATAAAGTAGTTATAACTAACTTCCGTAAAGCGTTATAACTCCTTATAAACCATTCGTTCTTTTACTATCCAAGAGGCTTATACTTGAACAAATTCATACAATTTTGAAATACTTGAGCCTCTTATCTTTAGAATAATTCAATACTCGATACTTTCACACCAAGTACTCTATACTTTTGTAAAATCATACTTTTCCCTTAACGAGGACTTATACTTCTTAAAACAAACAAGTCTTTGTTTATACTTAAACAAGTAAAAATACTAAATCTTGTCGTCTGCGGTACTACATAGATACAATTACTCATGCTCGAAGATAGGAAAGTTCCACGTACCGCGACGATTATCGACAATAAGCAAAAAGCTCAGTACTACAACGCGCTGGCCGCTTTCCGCTCCGAGTAGAATACGCTACTCTTAGTACTTTCACTATAAAGGTCTGGCGTCTATTAACCGAAACACAAGTTTATCTTTCTCTGAGAAAATTCGGCGTTTCCTTTGTTTCTACTCACTTTGCCACCTTTCTCAGGCGAATTTACCATCAAACACCACGTTTTAAGGCTCGATCAATCCAATGATTCACTTAACAATCCTAAGGAAGTTTTTAGGCTACCACGTGCTTAATATCTCCTCTTAACCCATTTTTCATAACGACCTACATTTCTAGCATGCGATGATTCTATGAGCATTATCTCTTACCACAAGTTCTTTCTTACAAACATGCGACACTTAGAACTAATTCTAAAGGAAGAAATGTTACCTTAAAGCTCTTAGCCAATTTATTCCAACAATTGCTAGCCTCTACTCCGAGAATACCACCATGATAGTCTTGAGCTTGTAATAACCTTTCCTTTCTTGCGCCTTTTGATTTTTCTTGGGTTTTTCTTTCTTCTTAAAACTCTAGAGAGAAGGGAGAGCTAAATTTTCTAGAGAGAGGGAGGAGCAGATTTTAGAGAGAGGGAGAGAGAGAGTGTGAAGATGAAAGATGGGAAGAATGACCAAGTCTTGGTCAATATATTGCATGTGAGAAAATCGGATGGGGGGACAACGTCACCTCATGGCCTTTTAAAGAGAAATCGGACTTTTCTAAGTTTTTCGCCTAAAATTCCGCCTCGGCGCATGCCTGCTTCCCGGCGCCGGCCGCAACTCTGCGGACGCCGGATCTTAGCGCGCGGCCTGCTTCCGGCGCGCCGCGCCTTTGCACGAAACACATTTACGTCATTGCGCCGAACTTGTAATTCTGTAACCACTACTCGGCGTCTATCGGCCGAACGGTTGGTTGCGTTGGAATCTAGACTCAACGAACTACGCCCTAGGCTTTTAAAATACTTAGGAACTCTCAATGAATCGGGTCATAACCCGCCTCAAAGTTGACTAAAACTCGCCCGGAACAATCCGTCAACCTATCCTTAAAAAATTTTAAGTCTTACATACTTTCGTACGCTCTCCTACGTAGGGTCGGAACTACGGGGTATAACATTCTCCCCCCCTTAGAAACATTCGTCCCCGAATGTTCTTTTGGAGCCAATCTAATATTCCTCGGTACTTCCTCGTACTTTACACTAATGGAACTTTACTATGCCAGCATGACCACTAAGATATCGCCTGCACGCTTAATCATTCCTTATAAGTCAAGCGGAAACGAACCCAGATATGAACCGTTACCACTTACTCCGTTCATGGCTATGAAGTGCGGTTCGTAATTACCAACGATTCATCACTGTACATAGTCTCGATATCCCCGTTCGCGACACTAAATCTTACAACAATCCCGTCACACTCGCGAATCTAAATCGTACTATTCTCTTGGCATACCACGTGGCTTAATTTACAACCGTAGTCTCCCGTTAGGTCCGTAATTAAACTTCTTAAGGGTCTATTACATCTCGGACAACTCATCGTCTCTAACTATCTCAAATCGATCGTAAAACCTTGATGAGAGTTTATTAAACCGTTCATACCTTCGGTATCTAATTAGTCTTACGATTCCGGTAATCTAAAATCATTCTAGGCGACCCGTATATGACCCTATACATAAATGTATGAGTAAATGCGTCACAAATACCAACTATACTACAAATATTACCAACACGGATACGATCCACATAATCTTTCTGGGTCATTCTTTGCTTTCGTGGCAAACACCATAACCTGTTAGGGAGGCGACCACAACCGCGACTCTATCGCGCGATCTTAGAGTGAGAAGAAATGGAAACGATCCTAAATATCCTGCGACCTCACGATTATAGATGTGGTGCACAACACCGATAATCAAGACTCTACTAGACACGATGCGTAGACACTTTCAGAGACTAAGCGCTCACGATACCACTTTTGTCACGACCCAGGCCGGGGCGACTAGTACCCTCTAGGGTACTCGCGGTATAAGTCGAGAGAATAGCGGTGAACATACATAACGTAACTTATAAAAGGTAAACATCGGCGGCCGATAAGGCCGCTTTTATAAAACATCTTAATCAGTACAACTTATTCTTACGGCCCAAACCACAAGCGTGACTCTGCACTACAGGAATAACAAGCGTGGCGGGACGGGGCCCGCCATGTACCCACGAATGTACAAAGTCTATAACCTCGAGGAATCATACCAAAAGACAAAGCCTCGGAGAGATGGAGCTTTCGAGAAATGAGCGGTGATCACAGAGTGCGGATCGGTAGCTACGTATCTCGACTGCGGCGTGAGCGCGGCCAGAAGGAGGTCGATCTGGGTACCAAGTATGTGGCGAAAATCGTAATGAAATCATATAGCATATATAAAGCGGGAGGCATGTATGATAGCCAAACTACGGTTACCTGACATATCTGCGGCCATGTCAGTCGGGGACTCGCGCCTCTAAGTCGTCACTCGAATATAACCATAGGTCTACATGCCCGTAATATCAATCGTGCGTGGAATTCCTTCCTCAGCTGCGATCATGATATAACAACACTAAGGAGTACATATGAATACTAGATCCCTTTGCGTCGCAAGAACCGAATGCGAGGCAAATGCGAAGGCATAGCTACGGATCCGCTGCGTCGCCGGCCAGGCAAGTCAAAGCCGGCTACGGATCCGCGTACCAGCAACAATACGAATCACGAAGGTGGCCAAGGCGAAGTGCGATAGCCTGCGGATCCACCTGCGCGTCGGCGGGGCAAATCTGCGAGCTAACCACGAGATCCACCTGCGTCACGGCCGCCCAACCGGCCGGGCAAGCGAAAGCCAACTACGGATCCGCTGCGTCACGTCTACGGCCAAGGGCAAGTCACGAGGGCTAACTACTAGATCCACCTGCGTGATGAACCGTGGAGAGCTAATCCATGGAACAAAATCATCAGCGGAAAGCGAACCTCATCGTGGCGCATACGTGGAATCCTCCATGGCCAGATGCGCCCAAATAGACTCATGGCCCGAACAATGGAAGCATGCGGTGGAATCGCCGTCGGCGGCGATGCGTCGAGTAACTCATAAGCGAACAATGGAAGCATACGTGGAATCGCCGTCGGCTGGCGATGCGTCGATAACTTCATGGCGAACGATGGAAGCATACGGTGGAATCGCCGTCGCTGGCGATGCGTCGGTAACTCATAAGCGAACAATGGAAGCATACAGTGGTATTAGAATGACCAACCCACGTTCCCTTTTCAAAATCAAGTAACAACGTTCTTTTCGCAAGTTCGGTTTGCTAGTTTGATTACTCAAGCACCGTTTTCAAATGGTTTCATAGTTTCCAAACTTAATCACTTGATTCCTTTTTAGAACAATTGAGTAATATATGTCTCGCGTGAGAGTAGGTTATTCTTGTTTACAACATTCTTATTACATGACCATGATCTAGAAAATGTATATCATTTTGTCTCATCTTAGTTTCTATGCGGATGGAGGTTTCTACTGGTTTTAATATAATTAATTATTTGTCGATACATTTTCCTTTATTAACGCTGCGATGGTTTGTTCGATCTTATTCTCATTCGAAATCAATATAACTTATTCCTTTTAAAACCCGATTACCCGTTTCTCATGAATGCGGTTTCACAACTTTTAACCTGAATCAAGTCCTTAATATTTCACCTCAGTCATTTATAAGTCAAGTCTCTTATCTTGTAAAACCACAAACCATTTAGTTACCTACGTAAAGTTGTTATAACAAACTTCCCATAAAGCCGTTATACTAACTTTATGCTTTAGAAATTTAAGACATCTTATCCGTTCATAAAGTAGTTATAACTAACTTCCCGTAAAGCCGTTATAACTCCTTATAAACCATTTCGTTCTTTTACTATCCAAGAGGCTTATACTTGAACAAATTCATACAATTTTGAAATACTTGAGCCTCTTATCTTTAGAATAATTCAATACTCGATACTTTCACACCAAGTACTCTATCTTTTGTAAATCATACTTTTCCACTTAACGAGGACTTATACTTCTTAAAACAAACAAGTCTTTGTTTATACTTAAACAAGTAAAAATACTAAATCTTGTCGTCTACCGTACTACATAGATACAATTACTCATGCTCGAAGATAGGAAAGTTCCACATACCTGCATGGCGATTATCGATGATAAGCAAAAAGCTCCAAGTACTACAACTGGCCGCTTTCCACTCGCCGGTAGAATACGCTACTCTTAGTACTTTCACTATAAAGGTCATGGCGTCTATTAACCGAAACACAAGTTTATCTTTCTCTGAGAAAATTCGTGACGTTTCTTTGTTTCTACTCACTTTGCCACCTTTCTCAGTGAATTTACCGTGAAACACCACGTTTTAAGGCTCGATCAATCCAACAATTCACTTAACAATCCTAAGGAAGTTTTAGGCTACCACATGCTTAATATATCCTCTTAACCCATTTTTCATAACCAACCTACATTTCTAGCATCTGATGATTCTATGAGCATTATCTACTACCACAAGTTCTTTCTTACAAACATGCAACACTTAGAACTAATTCTAAGGAAGAAATGTTACCTTAAAGCTCTTAGCCAATTTATTCCAACAATTGCTAGCCTCTACTCCAAGAATACCACCTGATAGTCTTGTGAGCTTGTAATAACCTTTCCTTTCTTGCACCTTTTGATTTTTCCTAGGCTTTTCTTTCTTCTTAAAACTCTAGAGAGAAGGAGAGCTAAATTTTCTAGAGAGAGGAGGAGCGATTTTAGAGAGAGAGAGAGTGTGAAGATGAAAGATGGGAAGAATGACCAAGTCTTGGTCAATATATTGCATGTGAGAAAATCGGATGGGGACACTTGTCACCCTCCCATGGCCTTTTTAAAGAGAAATCGGACTTTTCTAAGTTTTTCGCCTAAAATTCCCGCCTCGGCGCGCACTGCTTCCCGGCGCGCGCAACTCTGCGGACCTCGGATCTTCGGCGCGGCCACGCTTCGGCGCGGCCTGTTTGCCTTTGCACGAAACACATTTACGTCATTGCGCGAACTTGTAATTCTCATAACTTCCTACTCGGCGTCCTATCGGCGAGCGGTTGGTTGCGTTGGAATCTAGACTCAGCGAACTCGCCTAGGCTTTTAAAATGCCAGGAACTCTCAATGAATCGGGTCATAACCGCCTCAAAGTTGACTAAAACTCGCCCGGAACAATCCGTCAACCTATCCTTAAAAAAAAATTTTAAGTCTTACATACTTTCGTACGCTCTCCTACGTAGGGTCGGAACTACGGGGTATAACAGTTTGGTTCTTTCGTGAAATACTGAATTTGCTGCCATTTGTATGGTTGATCTCATCGTGCGTGAATCTTGCACGGTTATGCGATGTCGATGCCAATATCCTTGATGAGCTGAACAAAGTGATTTCTGCAATAGTGTTGTCTATACTTCTGTACTCTGCTTCAGCAGAGCTCCTTGAGATTGTGCTTTGCTTCTTAGATTTCCAGGATATGAGTGAGTCTCCAAACTTGACTAAGTAACATGTAATGGATTTTCTTGTATGTGGACATGAGGCCCAGTCTGCATCACAATAACTTGTTAAAGTTTCTTGTTTATTGCTAGATAATAATACCCCTTGTCCTGGTTGGCCTTTGACATATCTAACTATTCTGATAGAAGCTTTAAAATGTGAGTTCTTTGGGTTTTGTAAAAACTGACTAAGTGTTTGCACACTATAGGCAATATCTGGTCTGGTAAGAGTAATGTACATCAACTTACCAATTAACCTTTGATATGAGCTAATGCCACTAACTAGTTCATTATCTGTGGTGTGTTTATCTTTATCTGGTACCTGTTTTTCCTTATACTCATTATATTCTTTTGTGGTAAGCTTCATTTTATAGTCAGTGGGTGTATTGATAGGTTTGGCAGCAGCTAATCCTAGTTCAGAGATGAGTTCTAAGGCATACTTTTTTGGTGCATAATAATCCCCTTACTTGACCTAGCAAATTTTATTCCTAGAAAGTATCTTAACTCACCTAGGTCTTTCATTTTAAAAACATTCTGCAAAGAATGCTTGGTTTCTTTTATAAGTCTTATATTTTCTCCTGTAATTAATATGTCATCCACATATACTAGTATAACTATCATACCCTGGTTGGTTTGCTTTAGAAACAATGAATGATCAAACTGAGACTGCCTGAATTGCATCTGAACTAATGTCTCTGTGAGCTTAAAATTCCACTGCCTTGGTGCTTGCTTGAGCCCATACAAGGACTTAATTAGTCTACATACTTGTCTGCCCCCTTGACTAATGAATCCTTGTGGAAGAGTCATATATATCTCATCATATAAATCACCTTGCAGGAAGACATTATATACATCCATTTGATGGATAAACCATCATCTAGATGCTGCAATAGAGAGTATAGTCCTCACAGTTACCATTTTTACTACAGGGGAGAAGGTTTCTTGATAATATATTCCTTCTTGTTGATTATATCCTTTTGCCACTAATCTGACTTTTAGTCTTTCTATCTCATCAGTGTCTTTATATTTGATCTTGAAATCCACTTACAACCTATAGGTTGTTTCCCTTCTGGTAGATTAACAATATCCCAAGTGTGGTTTTCCTGTAAGACATCTATTTCTGCCTTCATAGCTTCTACCCACCTAGGATCTTTTGATGCTTCATGGTAACCTCTAGGTTCTGTTATTTCTGAGAATAAGCTTAGAAAGGATTGATATAAAGGTTTTATGTTATCATAGGATATATAGTTAGTTATAGGATATAGTACATTATTGATTGATGTTGTAACAAAGTCTTTAAGCCATATTGGAGGTTGTTTGAGTCTGTTAGATCTCCTAATTATTAGACTGACATCTAGTTCCTTAGTTATGGGACTTAAGGGTTCTACTTCTTCTGAGTCTCCTTTACATGCATCATTATCAGTAAGATTAGTATCCTCATGGATTTCTATGTCTGTGGTATCTGTACCCTCTCTTTCAGATCCTTTAAGGTTATTCTCTGTGATGTCCTGAGAAATAAGCTGATTATTATCATTACTTTGTAGATTCTGAAACACGGGCATTTTAGACATATTTCTTTAAAAGGATATTCTGTTTCTCTAAACTTAACATCTCTACTGACAGTGAAGGTTTTAGACAGAAGATCATATAAAATATACCCCTTTTGAGTTTATGAGTAGCCCATTAGAGCACACCTTCTAACTTTGGATTGAAGCTTATCAGTAACTGTTAGGTCATTGGCATAGCAGAGACATCCTATAGTTCTAATATAACTTAAGGAAGGTTTTTTGTGATATAAACTCTTATAGGGTGTTGTATCAGTTATGGATGATGGAAGCCTATTGATCAGATACACTGCAGCCTGTACGCACAGACCCCAAAATTTAAGAGGAATATTAACCTGCATCCTTATAGCTCTGATAATTTCTAGTATGTGTCTATGTTTTATTTCAGCTACATCATTCTGTTGTGGTGTATAGACACAACTTCTTTGATGAATAATCCCTAAGTTCTGAAATAAAGTACTACAAATATCATTAACAAACTCTGTTCCATTATCAGTTCTAACTACTTTAACTATTTGATTAAATTGTGTAGATACATAAGTAAGAAACTGTTTAATGACTACACATACTTCAGATTTCAATTTTAGCAAGTATATCCAAGTCATCCTAGTATGATCATCCACAATAGTGAGGAAAAATCTCTTACCATTATGAGTTTCAATCTTATAGGGACCCCATACATCCATATGCACAATGTCAAACGCTTTAACACTGTAAGTACTACTATTAGGAAAAGGTAATCTACATTATTTTGCACAAGGACACACATTACAAGTCTTTATTGCCTTAGCTATCTCATCAGTACTAGTACTAATTAGTTTGCTTATTAACTTACTGTTACACCCCGGAAATTTCAGGATATGTTTATAAGAACGTACGTAAGAACTCAAAAATGTTAAGATTTGAGACGAGTAAAAATTTATCGGAATTTTGGAATTTGTCGGAAAACGAAATATTGCGACGAACGGGAGGACGACACGTGTCACCCCCCCTTAGTGGTCTTGGACGAAAATGGCATGGATAGAATGGTCATTTGACCATAATTTAAATGTCCAAGTCTTGCTAAAGCTAGAGCTTGATAAAATTGACTAAGTCAAATGCCACTTGGCTTGATCCTTGTGAAAAGCATCCAAACCACCCATTTGTTCTAATCTTGACCCTCCATATATTTATATAAGCTTCCTAGTGCAAGACAAGGTTCTACACTTAGCTAAAATTTCAAGAAATTGGATGAACCTTGAAGAGTGCTCGGCGAGCTAGGGTTCCAAGAGAATTTTTTCAATTTTTGTCCAATAATCATACTTTAAACCAAGGTTCCTAAGAGTATTGTAAGGGTATCTCAATAGAAAGATCCCGGAAAAATGGCGTTTTCGTATTAGTCGCAAGGCGGAAACTAAAGGAGTTCTTCAACTTTGAAGTTGGAACTTGAAGATGAGTTCATCATAAACTTCTAAGGGTTGCTTGGAGTGGATTGGAATGTCAAAAAGAGGCGCTAAAGTTGCTATGGATCGACTTGTAATCTTGGATCATTTTTGGGCTAAATGAGGTATAATCTTCGTCTTACTTTTGTAATTGAAGATTCCATGTTATTATAAGTTAGAAATGATCATGTGATATGTGTTATGAAGATTGATAAGTATTATGGAAATTTGGAAGCTCAAATCCGAAAATGACATGTTAAGCCATTTGAAATTGAAATACAATTTGGTCGATAGTTAGAATCGTCGCATGTTTACCTACTTGAGGATTGTAGTAGTTATAATCAATTGTGGCTAGATAACATGTTATATTAAACCACTTGGATTGAAAAGGGATTGGAAACGAATTTGTATTGTTGTCCTATTTTGCGAATGGACATTATATGTTGGACTAGTTTGATATTATTGTGGGGTGAATTTTACGTCTTGATTAAGCGTGTAATCCCTATTGTTAACTACTTTGTTGAGCCTTAAATGTGGCGTGTTTGGTTATTGAATTCGGCGCTTGAAAAGGTGGCAAAGTATGTAGAAACAAAGGAAGTCTTTGTCAGATTTTCCGTAGAATTTAGTGACTTTGCACTTGGAATATTCTCGTTTGAAGTAAGAAGTTAATAGGCGTACTATGGTCCTGATAGGTTGACATACTACGTACGGCGTATTGGACTTAGCAAGTGGATTAAACCGAAGAGGTATGTGGAACTTTCTTATCTCTTGAGCATGAATAAGTTGTAAATGTATAGTACGGTAGACGTACGAGATTTTGACGAATTTAGTTACTTTGATATCCTTGGTTTATTATAAGAATGTCCAAGTTAGTTGAGTTAGGGAATTAACTCACTTGTTTAAAATATTAAGGATATCTTACTTTCTAAATGTTAAGAGACTTAGTATTTTTGAAAGTATTTTGACACTTGTTGTTTGGAAAGTTTAAGTCTCTCGGTTATAAAGAAGAATGTAAGTTTCTAAAGTATAAAGCTAGTATAACGGCTTTATCGGAAGTTGGTTATAATAACTTTATGGAAGGTTAAAAAGAGTGATTTACTCTAAGTAATTTAAGTATGATAAATGACTTGAAATAATGAAAGGCAAATTGATTTAAAGGCATCAATTGCTTAAAGTTTTAAAAGAAAGAAGTCACTTGATTTAGAAGCCTATAATTGTATTTCTAAAAGGTATTGTGACTTGTCTTGAAAAGTAGTTATGACTTGATACTATGGTTATTAGTATCTTGGAAGTTTTATATGAAAAAGAGTCATTTTAAAAGAATAGGAGTACGTAGTACTTTGGGTTAAATTCCCGGATATTTATAATGACATGTTAGTGCCTTAAGTAAACTAAAATGAGAGTGTATATTAATAAGACTAATAAGAAGTTAGGGGGATTTCTTAACTTGCTTATTTATTGTATGATAAAGCGGTAGTGCTTATGTTATGTATGATAAGCGGTAGGGCTTATGTTATGTATGATGGGCGGTTGAGGTAGGGTAAGAGTATAAATGAGGGTAAACCCCAAGGCGTTATACCACCTTCCGAGGTAAGAGTATAAATGAGGGTAAACCCCAAGGCGTTATACCACATTTCGGGGTAAGAATATAAATGAGGGTAAACCCCAAGGCGTTATACCATCTGTTAGTGGATTCGCTACGTGATGCGAGGAATACCTCACGCGAGTCCTTATGGGCTTATGCGGGTGAAATAGTCCCACGCGGCGGTGCACTATGCGAGGAATACCTCATGCGTCCATGACTATCTTTGGTGAAATAGTCCCGGGAGTAGGATTGCTTAATGATATCTGCGGGTGGTCTGCTTTGATCGTGAGCTTCCTATTTTTATGTTGTAAGTATACTCTTGATTACTCATTGTTAGTAAGGCGTGATTATCGCTAATTGAGTTATCATACTGTCTCGATATTATAGACTTATGATTTCTTTCTGATCTTTGGTTTCACATATTTGGTACATGTTATCTTGACCTCCTTGGGGCTGCGTTACGCCGCAGTAGAGTCTGATTCTTGATCCTCGCTCTTGGATCAACTGTTAATTTGTTGGGAATCTCATTACTCGGAGGCCTATCCGCCGGTATGGTTGGTTGTTGTATATTCGGGGTATGACGGGGCCTGTCCGTCACGATTATTATTCTTAAGTGCGTAGTCACATTGTGGATTGTGTTGTAAAGAGAAAAAAAAAAGATGTACTGTTCGATTTCTAGATTATGTATATTTTTACGGGAGATGGCCTTATCGGCTAGCTTATTGCACATCGTCTAAGTTTTTATGTGTTGTGTATGTTCATTGCTATTCTCGATATATACTGGCGAGTGCGGGTAGGGCACGATCACGCCCGAGAATGGTCGTGACAAAAGTGGTATCGAGCGATTAGTCCTCGGAAAGTGTCTACGCATCGCGTGTCAGTAGTCTTGATTATCGGTGTGTTGTGCGCCACATCTATAATCGAGGCTGCAGGATATTTAGGATTAGTTTCCATTCTTCTCACTCTAAGATCGTGCGATAGAGTTGTGGTTAGTGGTCGTCTCTCACTAACAGTTATGTTGTTCGCACTACGAGAAAGGCGTGATGACCGGGAAAGATGATGTGGATTGCGTATCCGTAGGTAATGTTAGTAGTATAGTTGGTATTGTGACATACGTTATACGTATTTGCATTATGAGGGTCGGACGTGTTTCCTAGAATGATTTTTAGATTACGAGGATTTGGTAAGGACTAAATAGATCTGGGAAGGTATGAGCAGTTAAGGAACTCTCATTGAGGTTTTACATGCTAATTTGAGATAATTAGGAGATGATGAGTTGTCGGAAAAGGTAGTGGACCATATGAAGTTATTATTAAGGGACTAAATGGAAGACTATGTTAGTAACTTAAGCTACGTGGTATCTTAAGGAATTATAGGCGAGATCCGGACGGAGAAAGTATGGTTGTGGTCAAGACAACACGATTATGGTATTACGAGAAGTTTTTGTACCCGGTTACGGGGGACTGATAAGATAGGCTTGGCGCATGGAAATTGCGAGCCTAAGAATGTTGATAACCGATGAGACCTTAGGTATATCAGACCTTCTCGGGTAGTAAAAAGTTAAGTCAGACCAAGGATAAGAGTTAAGTATGGCCGAGTCGGGTTGAGAACACATTAAGGTCGCCCATGGCGGTAATAGAATGGGATCAGTTGGTAGTAATCGCCACGTGGCAAGTCACGAGGTGTAAGGCCCAAGTCTAGTTAATCATTTTACTGGTTCGTGGGCGCGTTCCATGGAACCAGTTGTGAGAGCCGAAATGGCCTTATGTTGTTTAGAATAGTAACTCCAAAGATTGGAGGCCCGAATCGATATGAAGGCTATGCACGTCGCTAGAATAAGTTTGGGAGTACGGCAAGAGTGCGACCGATGAAAGAGAGCAACCAAATGTAAAGAAATGGAGCACGATTCCACGAGGACGCTTTCGGTGACTACACCGTGAGTGTTGGGTGGTAGTTGGCGATTAGATAATAATTACCGATAACGATCGTTGGACCCTAGCAGACCTAATGAGTTATGGCGGACATCGAGGTCATTATGAGTGCGGGCTAGTTGGTCTCTTGTTATACCAGCGTGGTCTATAGAGAGAGATTGATTCGATGCAGTTTCGGTAAGTCGGTTATCGAGCGGATAGGGAGAGAAGTGGTGGTAACGATGAATTATCCTTCCTTCTTTGACATTGATGATTTTAATAAGTACGTGTGACTTGTTCATGTGAGTAGATTGGCGCAGAAAGTAAGTAATAATTGAATTTGAAGGAATTTATGTTAAGTGCCCGAGGTACTTGGAGTTGGTTTGGTGTGGCGGTCAGGGCCACGACCTTCCGGATAATTTCAGGAAAATGTACAAGGCAAGAATAAGATAAGTACGAGTGCTGCCTACGGAAAACAGAAGACATCTTTGGTAGGTTTTGAAAATCTACACGACTTTAAGGCGGTGCGTGATGATTAGATATTTACTGGACCGCAAGAGGACCCTGTGATTAGGGTTGTGACTCCAAGGAAAGTTTATTTAATGGAGATAAGTTCTCTCCCCCACATGAGCGGTTTACGTATTATGAGGTTATGTGTACCCATGTTGTTAGACGAAGGATAGGAGACTGGTAAGGTCTTCAGTATCGTCATGCCATAGGTTACAGATTTAGATAACCGTGGGAAAAGTATTGTGTTGAGGTATTTAAGAATGACGTACGAAATAGTCGAGGAAGTGTCGTAAGGATAAAAATGCAGGTAGTACGCATATATGAAACTGCACGATTATGAATCAAGATAGAAATACTTTTGCTAATAATAAGCATAAGGTAAGGTTATGACCAGAATGATAAAAGAGAATACGACTATGGTTATGTAAGTTGCACGAGATATGATTACCCCACACTAGTGTAAGACCATTAGTAAATAATGGGCAGTAAGAACACCTCGAGGAAAGGTGGTAGCATCGGTACTGACGAGAAAGATTGTAAGAAAATACGGAGGGGTAAGGGACCACAGGGCCATTTGAAATAACTTATAAAGGAAAGACGAGTGGACACTCGAACGAAAAGATATCTTGACAAGTTATTGGAATAGGTGTCTGATGAATTGAGGTTGATACGACTATAAGCTCTACAGTGGGAGAAAATAATCGGGTTACTACTTGACGAAATCAAGGAAACCTCCCCCCCTAAATTGTATTTGACCGGAAGTCTTAGCCATGAGGCAAGCAAAAAAATCAAATCTAAGTTAGTGACCAAGTTTGGTTGCAGCAGAGAAAGGGAAACAGAAACCACAATTGAGATTAAGGAGACCCGAATATTTCGCAAGAATGAGAAAGGTTTCCAGTTATTGGAAGATAAGTTGACTCGACTACAGTTCTAACTCCCGAAAGACTAGAGGTTAGGTTATTATGATAGCACGTTGGGTGTTAGGCTAGGTTGTGTCTTTGACGCAACCCGATAAGGATAGAGCTTATGTTTTCCGGTAGTTAGGAAGCGAAAAGGAAATTACGCCCTCGCGATTTAGAGGCGGCGTTAAATTATGCCTTGAAGATTTGGGGGCATGGCGTATATATAGACTTCGTGGATATTAGTGCAGACCACAAAAGCCTCGATATATCTGCGGAGGCGGTAGAATTTGCGGCTGACGATGGTTAGAGTTATTCAAGGATTGTGATATCGATATCTACCACGAGGAAAAGCGAGGCGATTCTACGATACTCTTAGTCGTGGATCTATGGGTAGTCTGTCAGATTGGCAGCCAGATAAACAGGACGTGGTCCATGAGATTCATTAGCTAACGAGCCGAGGGGTTCGATTATTTGTTCCAAGGTTAATGAAGTTTAGATCAGAGAGGTTCGAGTCTTCCATTGTTGAGGAGGTAAAAAGGTGACAATATGAGGATCCGATTATGATCACGGTATCGATATCGACTCTCGAAGAGAAGGTCTGTTTGAGTAGCACCGGATGGGAGTCTTTGTGATATGAGATAGATTGTGTGACCGGTCTTTGCAGGACTAGTCGGCGAGGTTTGGGAGGCTCGCGATGCTTATTGCTCAAATTGTTCGGGGTCGAATAAGTTGTGTCGTGACCTCAGATGTATGTATTGGTAGGATGACCTGAAAAGGGACGTAGCAGAGTTGTTACTTAAGGTCCGAATTCGTAGCAGGTCAAGGTTGAACACCAGAGGCCCAGTGGGCTATTACAGGCGATTGAAATCCCAACCTAGATATGAGGGGTAATTAATATGGATCTTGTTACAGGGTGGCATCGTACTCAGAGGAAGTGCGACTCCCTGGGGGTCATGGTAAATAGGCTGACGAAACCAGCCGTGTTCTTCCGGTTAGGACCACTTGCTCGGCTGAGGTTCATGCTAGCTTTTATAGCAGGGGGATTGTGAGACTGCACGGGGTTCCTACGTTTATGATGTCAGACAGATGAGCTCGATTACAGATAACCGGAGGTTTTTGAAGGGTTTTAGGGACACGAGTGAGTCTCGGTGTTGCATTACACCCTCGGGCCAGACGGCAGTGAGGCGTACTATCCAGGCACTTGAGGATAGGTTGCGGGCCTGTGTTCTTGATTTCAGAAATAGCCGGGAGGGTTAATTGCCTCTTGTTGAGTTACGTACGATAACAGATACCCTTCCAGTATTCAGATGGCCCTGTATGAGGCCTTGTATGTAAGAAAGTGTAGATCGTCGGTTGGATGGTTCGACATAGGCGAGGTTCAGTTATTTGGTCCAGACTTGATTCGAGGCGTGGATAAGCGAAGCTTATCAGGGAAAGATTATTAGTAAGCTTAGAGTCAGCGAAGCTTTATGCGGATAGCAAGCGTTGACACATGGGGTTCAACTTGACATTTTAGTATGAGTATTGTTATGTGGCCTCGTGTGGTATTATTGGTATGTAGGGGTTGTAAAAGAAGATTATGTCGCTATTTTTAAGTTTGACTCCCAAAAGAACATTCGGGGACGAATGTTTCTAAGGGGGGAAGAATGTTACACCCCGGAAATTACAGGATATCTTTATAAGAACGTACGTAAGAACTCAAAAATGTTAAGATTTGAGACGAGTAAAAATTTATCGGAATTTTGGAATTTGTCGGAAAATGAAATATTGCGACGAACGGGAGGACGACATGTGTCACCCCCCCTTAGTGGTCTTGGACGAAAATGGCATGGATAGAATGGTCATTTGACCATAATTTAAATGTCCAAGTCTTGCTAAAGCTAAAGCTTGATAAAATTGACTAAGTCAAATGCCACTTGGCTTGATCCTTGTGAAAAGCATCCAAACCACCCATTTGTTCTAATCTTGACCCTCCATATATTTATATAAGCTTCCTAGTGCAAGACAAGGTTCTACACTTAGCTAAATTTTCAAGAAATTGGATGAACCTTGAAGAGTGCTCTCGGCCAAGGCTAGGGTTCCAAGAGAAATTTTTTCAATTTTTGTCCAATAATCCCCATACTTTAAACCAAGGTTCCTAAGAGTATTGTAAGGGTATCTCAATAGAAAGATCCCGGAAAAATGGCGTTTCGTATTAGTCGCAAGGCGGAAACTAAAGGAGTTCTTCAACTTTGAAGTTGGAACTTGAAGATGAGTTCATCATGCTACAAGGGTTGCTTGGAGTGGATTGGAATGTCAAAAAGAGGCGCTAAAGTTGCTATGGATCGACTTGTAATCTTGGATCATTTTTGGGCTAAATGAGGTATAATCTTCGTCTTACTTTTGTAATTGAAGATTCCATGTTATTATAAGTTAGAAATGATTATGCGATATGTGTTATGAAGATTGATAAGTATTATGGAAATTTGGAAGCTCAAATCCGAAAATGACATGTTAAGCCATTTGAAATTGAAATACAATTTGGTCGATAGTTAGAATCGTCGCATGTTTACCTACTTGAGGATTGTAGTAGTTATAATCAATTGTGGCTAGATAACATGTTATATTAAACCACTTGGATTGAAAAGGGATTGGAAACGAATTTGTATTGTTGTCCCTATTTTGCCGAATGGACATTATATGTTGGACTAGTTTGATATTATTGTGGGGCGGAATTTTACACGTCTTGATTAAGCGTGTAATCCCCTATTGTTAACTACTTTGTTGAGCCTTAAATGTGGCGTGTTTGGTTATTGAATTCGCCTTGAAAAGGTGGCAAAGTATGTAGAAACAAAGGAAGTGCTGTCCGATTTTCCGTAGAATTTAGTGACTTTGCACTTGGAATATTCTACGTTTGAAGTAAGAAGTTAATAGACGTACTATGGTCATTATAGGTTGACATACTACGTACGGCGTATTGGACTTAGCAAGTGGATTAAACCGAAGAGGTATGTGGAACTTTCTTATCTCTTGAGCATGAATAAGTTGTAAATGTATAGTACGGTAGACGTACGAGATTTTGACGAATTTAGTTACTTTGATATCCTTGGTTTATTATAAGAATGTCCAAGTTAGTTGAGCTAGGGAATTAACTCACTTGTTTAAAATATTAAGGATATCTTACTTTCTAAATGTTAAGAGACTTAAAGTATTTTTGAAAGTATTTTGACACTTGTTGTTTGGAAAGTTTAAGTCTCTCGGTTATAAAGAAGAATGTAAGTTTCTAAAGTATAAAGCTAGTATAACGGCTTTATGGAAAGTTGGTTATAATAGCTTTATGGAAGGTTAAAAAGAGTGATTTACTCTAAGTAATTTAAGTATGATAAATGACTTGAAATAATGAAAGGCAAATTGATTTAAAGGCATCAATTGCTTAAAGTTTTAAAAGAAAGAAGTCACTTGATTTAGAAGCCTATAATTGTATTTCTAAAAGGTATTGTGACTTGTCTTGAAAAGTAGTTATGACTTGATACTATGGTTATTAGTATCTTGGAAGTTTTATATGAAAAAGAGTCATTTTAAAAGAATAGGAGTACGTAGTACTTTGGGTTAAATTCCCGGATATTTATAATGACATGTTAGTGCCTTAAGTAAGCTAAAATGAGAGTGTATATGAATAAGACTAATAAGAAGTTAGGGGAATTTCTTAACTTGCTTATTTATTGTATGATAAGCCGGTAGTGCTTATGTTATGTATGATAAGCCGGTAGGGCTTATGTTATGTATGATGGCCGGTTGAGTTAGGGTAAGAGTATAAATGAGGGGTAAACCCCCAAGACGTTACACCACCTTCTCCAGAGTAAGAGTATAAATGATGGGTAAACCCCCAAGACGTTTGTCACGACCCGAATCCGGGCCCGTGACTGGTGCCTTACCCCGGGCACCCTAGTGACACAACATCAGAGAAGATCAGCGGAAATAAAACATGAACATGAAATGAGAGATATTATAAATAAACAAAGCAACCAAAGAGTTGCCTTTCAACATATATATATATAAGCGTTTGAAAGCGATAATCCTTACAACCCCGCTTACAACAAAGGCTACAGACCTAAGATTTTTACTACAACTATGGCGGGACAGGGGCCCCGCCATACCACGAATGTACAAGAACTTACAGACATCGATGTAGCATACCAAAGATAAGCCTCAGGAACGGAGCTTCCAATACGCTGAAAGGTGATCCTAAAAGCGGGATCGGCAATGATGATTTACCACTGCGTGAACGCGGCCGAAGAGATCGATAACAGTACCAAGTATGTGAAATCAGAAATCTGTAAATGAAATCATAATAGTCTATATAAAGCGGAGACATGTATGATAACCAAACTACGATACACATATAACGATTATATCAAGTCGTGGTCTCACGCCTCCGGTCATTTACTCAAATATAATTATGGGTCTCACGCCCACAACATCGATCGTGCGTGGAATACCTTCCTCATCACGCATTTATGATATGATAACACGCGAGTACACCGAACACCAAGTCCTACACGATGCCAAAGCGTAATAACAATACAATACAACCAAACCACGAAGGCGACACGGCAAGTGCGAGCCGACTACCGAGGCGGCCGGCCACGTATGGAGTACGAGGGCTGACCACGGTACCGCGTATCACGAGACCGTCACTACACCGAACGGGCAAGTGCGAGGGCTAACTACAGTACGAAGGCGAATCACCACGAGGCGGGCAAGACGAAGCCACCACCGTGTACCAAGGCGAACGAAGAAACCTCGTGGAGAGCTAGTCCGTGGAATAACACTATCATCGTGAGCATACCCGTGGAATTTTCCGTCCGCTGCAGACGTCCAAGTAAGTCCTCAACGAGTCAACCGACCTCCATCGAGAGACGCCAGTAATATAGAACACAATTCTTGCATAACAAAGGCTATCCCAACACGCAGACGCAAGTTACACAACAACAAGCATAGGCAAGTTACACAACAACACGCAGAGGCAAGCTATACACAACTCAAGTTACTTTCATTTTATGTCAAAGTCTGGGTTTTAATCCTAAAGTACTACGTACGTTAAGTTCCTTTTAAAGATCCATTCCTTTTATAAAAGTCGGTAGATACGTAGCATAAAATAGAGTGACTTATATCTTTTAAGTAAACCAAAACACTTCTTTTTAAAGTCAAGTTACCACATTAAAACCAATGATAAAACCCTTCTTTGTTTTCATAAAGTCGTTATAACTAACTTCCCATAAAGTGTTATAACACTTTATGGTTTAAACCAATTTAAGATAACACAATGCCTTTCTTTTCCCTAAAGTTCGGTTTGCCTAATTTCAAGTATTCACGTTTCTTATTTTAGAAAGGTTTTGTAGTTCATAGTCTTATTCATTTAAGAATATAATTCTCTTTTAAACAAACTGATAAACATATGCCTTATATGAGAGTAGGTTATTCTTGTTCATAATCAATCTTATTAAGCGACCATGACCTAGGAAATGTAATATCATTTTGTCTCATCTTAGCTTCATGCGGATGGAGGTTTCTACTGGTTTTAATAATACTTCATTATTCAATACATTTCCCTTTATTAGCTTGCGATGGATTGTCGATACGTTCGATTTCAAATCGGTAAAAACATTATTCTTTGAAACCAAGTACTCATTACTCACGAATGAGGTTTCATACATCTTACCACTTTCAAATCGATTAATTAAGTTAAGTCTCTTAACTTCAAAATCGATAAACCATTTTCTTTACCTCTCTTAAGACGTTATACCTAACTCCCATAAAGCTAGTATAACTCTTTTTAAAACCTTTAAAACCAAGTGTTACTCTTCTTTCAAAAATGGTTTCTTAACTCTTGTGACATACTTCAAGTTCCTTATTATCACACATCAAGTCAATTATAAGTCAAATCAGTTACCTTTTAAAACCACTGGCATTTTCTTACATAAAGTCATTATAACCAACTTCCCATAAAGCGGTTATAACACTTTATGTTTTAAACCAATCAAATACATTTAACACACGTACGCGTCACCGTACTACATAGTTCACACATATCATGCTAGAAAAGATGAAAGAGGTCCACATACCTCGCAACGATTATCGACTAATAGCAAAACGCTCAAGTACCTCAAACCGCGGCCACACCTTAAGCCAAGTAGACTCACGCCACACGTAGTATTTCAACCTATAGAGGCCACAAGGCGCCTATTAACATCTTAGATCTCAATGTAGAATATCTTACAGAAAATTCGGCGACCTCCCCGCATGACAACGTAAATCTCCTCTCATCGGGGCACGCTAAGCCAACAACTCCTAGAGGGGTTGCACGTCTAACCGGACGTGTACAATTCTACTACACAGCAATGCTACACAAGTCTACTGTAATACAGTCCTATGTAATTACAGTTCAGTTTTTTTTTTTTTTTTAAATTCAGGCTTAAGTCGCAAGACATTGCCGTAAGTATTATTCAGGCTTAAGTCAAAAGACATTGCCGCACAATTATGTTCAGATCTATATATAGTATACTTCAACTATATATTCCTACAACATGTAATTTCCAATTACAATAGAAGGTCCAGAGTGATTACCTCGATAAGCCCAAAATTATCCAAGTTATATGTCGATCCTGAGCAAGGTTTAGCTCCTACTCAAGGCGCTCCAACCCGCTCTCCAAACAACCCTTAGAAGTTCTACAATTTCTACTTATAACTTCAACTACGGTGAAAATTTACTTAGGTTTCGTTTAAGTCGAGGAAGTATAATAGTATTTTCTGGGCTTTTGTATAAGTGTAATCTTGGGAATACTACAAGGTATTTGGGCCAAGGTATTTGGGCATTATAACAATACTTGGAGAGTATTTCTATACCACAAAAGGGGTATTTATCACGAGACAACTAGGCTAGAGGAGGGGTACCCCACGCTAACCACTACAGGGAGGGGAAGCTCGGCCAAAGGGCCTTCTCAAAGGGAGGGGTGTGGTGGACGAAAGAACAAGAGGAGGGAGTAGTTTGAGACTTAGAGAAATGCTCAAGTTTTGGATGAAGAATGTCTTCAACTAGAGGGTATTTATAGGTCAAGCAAAGGCCAACCAAGGCGGCCAAGATGAAGACAAGTGCATAGCAAGTGTAAGGCCAAGATTTAGCCATGTGCTACCTTATCCATCTACACAAAATATCCTACCTAACCGCGACCAAAATTTCAACACAAAAAGCGTGCCAACGGTCTAGCTTTGCGTCCACTTGCTTCCAATGTGAGGGTGACACTTGTCACCCTCCCGTTGATCCAAAATGTTTCGTCTCGGAAAATCCAAAAATTATTAATGACATAGCGGAATTTTCCTACGAAAGTCTGGAAGCGTTTCGCCTGAAATCGACTCTTTCTAAGACTTGTGCCCAATGTCGAACCTTGCCTAATCTTAAGGCTCAAATTCTTATACGTACGCCCTCACGTACATACTCTGGAAATACGGGGTATAACAACGTTATACCACCTGCTTCAGGGTAAGAGTATAAATGAGGGATAAACCCCCAAGACGTTATACCACCTGCTTCAGGGTAAGAGTATAAATGAGGGGTAAACCCCCAAGACGTTATACCACCTGTTCCGTGGATTTGCTACCCATGATGCGAGAAATACCTCATGCGAGTCCTTATGGGCTTATGCGGTGAAATAGTCCTACGCGGGTAGTCTGACTATGCGAGGAATACCTCACGCGTCCACACGACTCCACGCGGTGAAATAGTCCCGAGTAGGATTTCTTAATGATACTACGCGGTGGTCCCGCTTGATCGTGAGCTTCCTATTTTTATGTTGTAAGTATACTCTTGATTACTCTCATTGTTAGTAAGGCACAATGTACCGCTAATTGAGTTATCATAATTGCCTCAAAGATATTATAGACTTATGATTTCATTCTGATTTCGATTCACATATTTGGTACATTGTACCGACCTCTTCGGGTGCGTTCATGCCGCAGTAGAGTGCTGTCGATCCTCACTCTTAGGATCATCGCTCACCGTTGGGAATCTCCATTACTCCGAGGCCTATCCTCGTATGGTTGGGTTGTCAGATATTCAGGGGTATGACGGGGCCCTGTCCCGTCACAGTTGTTATTCTTAGAGGTCTGTAGTCACATTGTGGATTGGGTTGTAAAGAGAGAAAAAAAGATGTATTGTTCGATATCTAGATTGTGTATATTTTTACGGGAGGTGGCCTTATCGGCTAGCCTCATTGCATCGTCTAAGTTTTTATGTGTGTTGCAGATGTTCCGCTATTCTACGATATATACTGATGGGGTGCCTGTGTAGGCACCATCCACGGGCCCGGGGTCGGGTCGTGACACTTACTAGAGGTGTGACCCAGCCTTCTATGCCACAACTTAATATCTTCTTCTGCCACAGGTTTCTTCTGTTTAGCTTGTACACTTAAAACTATCTTCCTGGAATCTTGCATTTTATTAGCATGACTAACTAACACATAGAGTCCATCTTGGAGCCTACCAATCTCCTTCACCCCCACTGTAGAGATCCTGAAATAAGCAGAAATCAGGATAAAAGATCAGCACATTTTAGTTCTCTTGTAATCTGAGACACAGACAGTAAGTTGTATTTGAACTAGGGTAAAAAGAAAACATTTTCAAGTGTACTTTTGTTTGAAAGATTACAAGTACCAGTGTGGGTGACTTTGGCTGATTCTCCATTAGGAAGATACACCTTCTTTGATATATCAGACTCCTTTAACTTAATAATTTTATCTAACATGGTTAAATCAGATACCATATGATTTGTAGCACCTGTATCTATTATCCATTTCTTAATTATATTAAAGACATGTAAGGCTTTGAGTTCTGATGTACCTGCTAAATTTGCAGATGATTGAATACCTTGAGGGTCTGAGTTCTGAGATACTCCAGTTTGCACCTGATTATTGTTCAGCAACATCACTATCTAGTCATACTGATCTTGAGAGAATCTTGGAGCTTCTTCTACTTGCCAGTTGGTATTAGTGCTTCCAGAAGTGAATTCAGAATGTCTATTGTGGACATTATTAGCAGTATGTTCCTTCCTTTTTGACTTAAAACCAGGAGGGTAGCCAACTATCCTTTAGCAAAACTCCTTTGTATGGCCCCTCATCTTACATTCCTCACAGAATAAGTTGGAGTTCTTTTTTAGAATTCTGATTTCCTGCTGTTCCAGACTTAGAATACATGACAGTTGAACTCAAATTTCCATTGTGTCCACCAATATTTTGCCCAGCTCCAAGCAGCCCTGCAGACTTAACTGTTACACCCCGTAAGTCCATGACATGTATAAGAGAATGTACGTAAGGAATCAAGACTTGGAAATTGGTACGAAAGGAAGAATTGTTTTTTCCGACGGAAAATCTTTCGAACGTCGGAAGGGAAAATGTTCGTTGTTGAGAATTGGATTCTCAAAATGCATTATTTGAAGAGTATGGAACTTATTAACATTATGGAAATTTATTTTTACGGATTTGGTCACGTGGGGCCCACCCGAGGAATTTTACGTTTTGCGGGGCCCACGAGGGTTACGAAATTTTATGGACGAATGAGAGGGCGACACGTGGTACCTCCCCCCCACTTGGCCTTGGACGAAAATTGCAAGGTTAGAATGGTCATTGACCATTGTGGATGAATAAGTCTTCAAGCTTGAGATTGTTGACTTGTCAACTTGTCCACTTGGCTAATTATCCATGTGTTCTTCATCCTAGCCACTCAAGTGTTGCAATCTAAATCCTCCATTGTGTTTTATATACCACACTAGTAGCAAGACAAGGTCTTCCACGCTTAGAAAAATTAGAGAAACTCTTGTGCACACTAAGTAGCTCTCGGGTTCATCATCCCTCTCACAAGAAAAATTTGTAGTTTTGATCCATTATTCACAAGACTTTAACCCAAGGTCCCTAAGGGTATTGTAAGGATATCTCAATAGAAAGATTTCGGAAAAATGACGTTTTCACGTTAGTCGCAAGGCGAAAACCTAAGTAGTTCTCCTAGTTTTGGATTGGAAATGGAAGAGAAGTTGGTTATGAACTTCTAAAGGCTTCAAATAACGGATTGGAGCGTAAAGGAAATGAGCTAAGAATTGCTAAGGAGCGACTTTGAATCTTGGAATTTTTAAGGGCTTGTAAAGGTATAATTCTTGTCGTTTTAGTAATTAAGATTTACTTATTGTTGTAGCTATGGATATTAACAAGCATGAGATGTTTAGTATGAAGTTTGATAAGTGTATTGGCTATTGGAACCCTAATCCGAAAACTAGCATGTTTAGCCTTAAGATTATAATTCAAGTTGATTATTAGTTTAAGTCGTCGCATGTTGTATAAAGAAGGAAATTGTAGTTGTTGAAGTTGTTTATGACTATATAACATGTTAGACCTTAGAACTTGGAATTGGAAAAGGATTGGAAAAGACTTTGAGTTATTGTTTATATAGAGAATGGCTTTAAATATGGAACTACTTATGAATTGTGGGGCGGAATTTTACACGTATTGTAAGGCGTGTAATCCCTTTGATTAGTTGGTATGTTGAGCTTTAAATGTGGCATGTTTGGTTATTGAATTCGCCTTGAAAAAGGTGGCAAAGTATGTAGAAACAAAGGAAGTGTTGCGATTTTCCGTAGAATAAGAGACCGTATACTTAGTATTATTCTCGTTAGAGACTAGAAGTTGATAGTCGTGTTGTGACCATTATAGGTTGACACTTCTACGTGCGCGATTCGACTTAGCTTGTGGATTGCCTAAAAGGTATGTGAACTATCTCCTCTTCAGCGTGATTCCTTAAGATAAAGAAAGTATGTCCTACTCCTTAAATGATCCATTCCTTGTTGTATTTGGATTGCCTAAAATAGAATTTGTTCTATGTACTTCCTTGATTGTACTTTGATGTTTAAATTGTAAGTTGTATAATTCATTGCCTTAGTGAAGTTTGGATTCTTAAGAGTGAAAGTATTTTACTTAAAGTACATAGAGTCTTGAAAAGGAAGTGGTTTCCAAACCTTTTGGCTAGTGCCTTAGTTCCAAAACCTAAAGGTTGTTATAATGACTTTAGGGGAGTTAAAGGAGTGATTTACTTAATTGTTTTAAAAGAGGAGAAATGACATGATTTAAGAGAAGTAACTTGTTTTAAAGGTGTGAGTTACTTGAGGTTTAAAAGTAGAAGAAACTTGTTTTCTAAATATTAAGAGACTTGAAGTATTTTGAAAGTTAAGAAACTTGATTTGTAAGTATGTGATACTTGGTTTTAAAAGTATAAGTCTCTTGGTTATAAAAAGAATGAATTTGTCTAAAAACCATAAAGGGTTATAACGGCTTTGTGGGAAGTTGGTTATAACGGCTTTATGGAAGGATAAGAAAGTTGTCTATTTTGATTGATAGGTACGAGTTGCCTAGGTTGTGAAATTAGAAGTTACTTCATTTCAAGTCTTGAAATGAATTTCTAAAGATGTAGTAACTTTGTTTGAAAAATAGACATGCCTTGATACTACGGGTGTTAGTATCTTGGGGTTTTATATAAAATGAGTCTTTGAAAAGAATGGAAGACGTAGTACTTAGTGTTAAAATCGATTTTATTTATATAAAACGTAAGTGCCTTGAGTTTATAAAATGAAAGTCTAAAGATTTTATGAACTTGCCTATGTGTGATGGTGATAGCCTTTGAGTGCAAGTATTATATTTTTACGCCGCGACTCTGGCGAGGGTCATTGTCTTGTTATAAGTTTACTTGACGCGTCGACGGTGATACGGATTCCACGTATGCTCCATTATTTGTATTACTCGACACGCTTATACGATGTGGATTCCGGCACGTGACTGCGAGCGGTTAGATTCGGATTGTTTGTATTACCCACGGTCATGCTTATACGATGTAGGATTCCGGCATGCGACTACGTGGATATTGTTATTCCATGGATTAGCCTCCATGAGATTTAGTGGCGTAGGATGGATGGTGGATAGCTTTCGTATTTCCCCACAATTCTATTGCACGCTTTGGTACAGAGGCTCGGTAGATAGTTTTCGCACTTGCCGGCCATATCTCGTGACGACAGCCGGATCCGTAGTTAGCTTTACTTGCCGTCGATTGACGACGCAGCCGGATCCGTAGTTGGCTTTCGTACTTGCCGGCCGTTTTATGATGCAGTGGATCCAGTGGTTCATTTTCCTACTGCCCGTGCTTTTTAGGACACAGTGGGACTTGGTGTTCATGTATGCTTATTGGTGTTATATTATATCATGGATCAAGCGGTGAGGGCGATTCCACGCATGATTGATATTATGGGCGTGTGGACCGATAGTTATATTTGAGTAGTGACTTTGAGGGCACGCGTCCCCGACTTGATATGATCGCTTTTGTATTGTGCATCGTAGTCGCCATCATACATGTCTCTGCTTTGTATAGATCGTTATGATTTCATTACTGATTTTCGCCACATACTTGGTACATTCTTGACCGACCTCCTTCGGGCGCGTTCACGCCGCAGTTTAGGTACTAGATTTGGTGATCTGCAGTGTAGGACCGCTCGTAGTTTTGGATAGCTCCATTTGTTCGTGAGTTTATCATTTTGGTATAGTTCCTTCAATGAGCTTTGCGATTGTACATGCGGCGGGGCCTTGTCCGTCATAGTTCAAGATAACTCTTAAGTGCTGTATTCGTATGTGGATTTGACTCGTGTATGCAGATAGTGTCTTTTGATTATGTATATTATATGGAGCCTTGTCGGCTTTGCCTCAGACGACGTTGGTTTAAAAAAATGAGGCGTTATTTAAGTTCCGCTATTTACTTGGTCGATCGGGTAAGGTGCCTGTGTAGGCACCACCACGGCCCGGTTCGGGCGTGACATTAGCACTTATTCCTTTATGATTTTCATCACTTACTATCATGGAATAGGCTTTATTAACTGTGGGAAGAGGTGACATGAGCATCATTTGGCTCTTGGCCTGCATGTAGCTTTCATTCAAACCCATGAGAAACTGGTATAGCTTCTGCCTTTGCAGATAGTCTGCAAACTCTTTGGATGTAGGACATGCACAGTTTGGGGGTGGTACTATGGCCTGAAATTCCACCCACAGATTTTTTAGCTTAGTATAGTATTCAGAAACACTAGCATTCCCTTGAGACAGTGTAGCAATTTCCCTATGAAGATCATAGGTTCTTGATTCATCCACTTTGTCAAATCTCTCCTTAAGATCTTCCCATACTTCAAATGTTGATTCTGCATATAGGACTCCACACAGTAGGCTACTTGACACAACATTCATTAGCCATGCTTGAACTACTGTATTGACCCTATCCCACTGATCCCACCATTCCACCTCATACTGATTCTTTGTACAATTCCATTCACAAATCCTAATTTGTTCCTTCCTAGCAGAGCAATTCTCATGGACTTGCTCCAAACAATATAGTTTTCAGACCCCAATAGTTGGAAGGAGGTTAATGAAACTCCACTTACATCCGAGGCTTGTAAGTACAGGGGATGGTTATGATCAAACACAGTGGTGGTTGAGGTGATAGCAACTGTTTCTCTTGGTATAGAGGGCATAGGAATTTTAGAAGATTCGGGGGAGTCTGTAATAATCCCAGGGGTATTCTGTGAGTAGATTTGTGCCCATTTTTCCAACCAAATATGACTGAATCGCGAATTTAATCTTTCCAGAGAACCAAAGAACAATAACTTGATCTAGATTACCCAAGAATTGATGGTAAGAACAGTCTTAATTCTTGGACTTCACAGATTCTTGTTATTGATTTAAGAACAATCAATTGCAGGTTGAAATAAAAGAACAAGATTATCGATTATCAGGATTTCAAGATGACTAATTAGATCTTGTGTTTTTCCTTACAAATTCATGTAGCAACAGACATCATCGACGTGATCAGTGACCCGCTCTGATATCATGTTGAGAAAGTCGAGACTTGCAATTACTGCAGATACAATCAAGAAGGTCTGCACCCCTGTGTCCTTGATGTGTTCGAGACAATTACTTCTTGTGCTCTTCTCAAGAATGAATGTTGAAGCAACCGAGAGCCTTAAATGTTGAAGACTCCTCGAATGTTGCAGCACAATAGCTGCGCATGCAGCACAGATTGAAGAAGTCGAGGAGAAGAAACATTATAAAGAAGAAAGAAAAAGATGAGAGAAGCAAGAAGAAAGATGACTCAGTGGTCCTTTTATTTCCTTATTATTTCAACCGTCTACAATACAATGGAATAGCATGGTATTTATAGTGGATTCTTACACAGACTCTAAGGCTCACTTCTAATTTTACAATTACACTTAATCACTTGACTTCATTCACTAGTCTTAACGGTCCAGATCTTTGATAAAGGTCAAGATCCAACGTTTAGATGTTAATAACCAATAAGTAAGATCTCAAAACTGTCATAAAGTTTTCTATCATTATAAATTAGTTGATCTTTTTTTTCTTCCAAAAAATAAAAAGTACTTTCAATTTATTACTCGTATGAGTATTTGATAAGAAATTGGTCGAAGTGCAGATATACAATATTTTAGGATCCATTTAAGTCATATTGATAGTGCACAAAATTTATAACATTATTCATTTCAGAATATATATGGTATTTAAAGTTATATATGACTAAAATTTAAACACATATGGAGGACGTCTAGCACATATAGCTAACATTCAAATATTATTATTATATGAAGTCAATTTTGCATGAAGTTCATATATATATGACTTAAGTTTAAATATATATTCAACCATTTTTACATGAAATTCATGCACATATGGCTTAAGTTCAACCAGTTTTCTTCGACCATTATATTCAACGATTATTTGAAATGTAATTAATAAATAATCATTTTCAAGGTAGTAATAACATTTACCCTAAGTTAAAACAAGGAACAACTCTAGCACAATATGTTTGAAGTTCGGAATTTTGATAAATTGAAGTCAACATAATCATGTGCTTGAGTTTAAAAAATTGTCTGGTTACAAATACTGTTCAAACTCCATTTTCAAGCTCGAGAGATAAAAATGAAGTTTGAAATAAGTATCATTTTACCTTGTGAGAAAGTTTTAAAAAAGATATCATGAGTGAAGTAATGCTAAAATATACTTCATCTGCTTCATAATAAGTGGTGTTTTTTACCTTAGACATATTTTTTAAGAAATTGTTCACTCCTAGAAAATTCTGAGCGTTTTACTAAATTACCCTTAATTAATACATAACAAAGAAAAGTTATTCTCTTTGTCCCAATTTATATGATATATTTTCCTTTTTAATCAGTCCAAAAAAGAATGACACATTTCCTTATTTGACAATTTAACTTTAAATTTTACTTTTTACGCTTAACGAAATAATCTATAACGACACAAATATCTCTAATTTATTTTAGACAATAAGATTTAAAAATCTTCATTTGTTTTTTAAACTTTGTGCGCAGTCAAACTGCATCGTATAAATTGGCACAAAGGGAGTACTTAGTGATTATTGATTATGTAAATAAGGATAGTTTTGAAAGAATAAGATCAATTTCTTCTTGAAATTCTAAAACATCACTTATTTTAAAACAAAATGAAAAGCGTAAAACACAATTTATTATGGAATGGAGTGAGTATATGTTTTACCATTGATATCATGAGTAAAATAGGTACACGAAATAACGTGAAAGAAGATTATACCACTAATAGTGCCTCTTTTGAGCACTAAGTTGAACATTTATAGAGTGCCTATATTTCAAGTTACCTGAGGTATACCCGAAATTTTTATTTTTGTATTTTAATCTAGAATTATGATCATCCAAATAATTTTTCTGCATTAAAAAGGTGATTAAAAGTTAATTAATTTTAAAACGCTGAGTAAAATTTAATTAATGATTTAAAAAGTGGTTATTTGCCCATTTATCCCCCTAATGGCCTAATCTAAGTGCCCAAATCGTCAAAAGGATTCTTAACGCGTAACTCGATGCAGTGTGGGCCCATTATGTTTTTGGTAGGGTAGCTTTTGTGGGCTAAAAAAGTAGTGTTGCGTTCCACAAAAAGTAACAACAAACAACATATAAAGTAGAGCTCTAAGTAAGTTAGAGAGAAGTTCCTCTCACTAGACCCAACGCTCTCAATGTTTCGGCTAGGGCTTACACGAAATCGTCTCTTTTACTTGATTTTCCTTCTCAATTTGTCACGTAATCTTCATGTTTTCCTTTCCTTCATCACGGGATTGAATGCGTGTAGATTGATAGAATTTTCCTTGTTTAATTTGGTCACGTCACGGACGCGTTATTGTGTAGATTTTTGGCGGAAATTTTGGGTTTTAGGGTTCAAGATTCAAGATTCAAGAAGTATTTCAATATTGTCCTTGTTTGTTTGAGATTTCCGTGGTTGTTGGGTATTCAAGATTCAAGAAATATTTCAAGAAATCAAGTACACGGTCTTTACTTATTTGTTGCGGCTATTTGAGGGTTCATATTGAGGTTATTTACGTTGTTTATTGTTCATCTATAGCAATATTCACCGTAATATTCAAAAACTTCAAGATTTGTGTATTTACGTTTTATTTCGGATTCGTGGTTGAGTTATTGATACGTTATTGTCTTGTCTCATGTCATGGGCAAGACAAAGAGTGTTTCCGGTGTTAATGATGGGGGTACGTCGATGAAAGTTAAGTCCATTAAGAAGAAGAAAAAGGTGAATACATATCCGGTGATTGTGGGTGAGAACTTGGTGCCCGGAGTCGCGGATCCGACGGTCATGGTGCATGTTGCGCCGGAAAGACGAGTTGTTCTTGAGAAAGTTGTTGATGATAACACTATTAAGATGATACATGAATGGGGTCAGGGGGTAGAAACCATGCACGTCAATAACATGGTTGAAGGAGTAGTCGGAAATAACGATCTTTCGACGATGACGGTGACTGCACCGGTGGTGTTTGCCCCTAGTTTTGCCTCGTCTAGTAGCATGACTGCTCCGGCAGTTCATGATGAGAATATTCAAGGCACGAATGGTGTTGTGGTGGTTAGAAGCGTGAAAAGTCTCGACGTTCACGGTGAAGGTGCTATCACGGGTAATAATGCAAGTTTGGATGTCATTAATGTTTCTATCAATGGCGATGGTGAGGTGATTGATTCTAGCATCAAGAATGCAATTCTTGAGCTCACGGCAGGTGTAAATCGCGGAGTGGTGCGCGGCGGCGTGGAAACCCTAGGGTTTGGCGCGGCGCGGAAACTCCTGGGTTTGGTGCGGGCTACGTCAGGCCGGGGTGAATACAGGCGGGAGGAAGTCACGGCCGGGTATGGTGTGTTTGGGCCAAGGTAATGGTGTTGGGCCGAAGCAGAATGATAAGGCTACTGGGCTCAGGCTTGCGGATGAAATTCTAGCCCACATCGCGCGCACGGGCTGCGGGCGTCAGCGGAGCGAGGCGGGTCGAGCAGACCGAGGATGGGTATGAAGGATCCGCCGGGAAGGGCGCCGGGTCGGGCGGATGTCATCGCTCCAGGCCCAATGCGGTGAAGGCAACTATGGGCCGATTCGGTGCAATTGGGCCCACTTCGGGTCAGGCGGGTCGTGGCGGGTCGGTTCTGGAGCAGAGTGTGGGTCGTCATTCACAAAATATGGATGATCAACTCACTGATATGGCTATAGATTCGACGGGTGTTCCTAAGGCTACTGTGGACATAGATGCTAGCAAGATGAAGAAAACTTATGCTGGTATGTTTGCGGGTTCGAGGCTAGAAGAGAAGGGTATGAAGCTGAACTTCATTGGGCAGGAGGAGGAAGATGTTAAGCTAGACACCACTGATGAGGTTCCCTTTGTCGAAACATGGGGACATTGTCTCATTGGATGCTTCACTGGACCGTTTCCTGGCAGAGATGCACTCAATTCCATCGTCAAAAAGTGGGGTGTTAAGTGTAGAATCATACCTTACGGTCGAGGTTGGACTATCTTTCGGTTCATGTCTGAGGAGGATCTGCTCAAGGTATTTCATGGTGGGCCATACATGGTCTATGGCAAGACTTTGATGTTGAAATTGGTCGAGAAGGGTACATTGCTTACAGATGATATATTCACAAAGATTTCGGTCTGGGTTGAGCTACGGGATGTCCCATTTTCAGTTTGGAGTGCTTCTGGACTTAGCAAAATTGCGTCACGTATAGGTATGCCACTGTATACGGACCAATTTACTAAGGATAGAACAAAGATGAATTATGCACGTGTTCTGATTGAAATTGACGTAAGTAAGGAGCCCGTGATGGAATTTGGTGTTCGTATGCCGGACAATCGGAGGTACGTTCAGAAAGTCAAGTATGAGAATTATCCGTACTATTGCTATCACTGTTCTACGTTCGGACATAACCACTTGAAGTGCAAGAAGTTGTTAAAGGAGGTTGAGCCTGCGGAAATTGTTCATCCACAGAGTTTGAAGAATCACACAAGTGTTGGAGTAGACACGGGCAGAACCGAACTTGTGGCCAATGCAGGGTCACTACACGTGAATCCTCTCTTCATACCTCAGGGTTCAGGGAATGTAGTTGCTATAATCGCTTCCACGGTCGAACCACCGCACTTAGGAAGTTTTGGCAAAGCTCGATCTCGCAAGTCATCGCTGGCGGTCAGAAGGATAATGCTAGCTTGCGGGGTGTACGTGGACAGAATGATACTAATGCCACTAGTAGTGGTGTTAGGAGACAGGAGAGGGTTGCTACAGATCAGGCTAGAGGGGTGTCCATCGTGTCCCCTAGACCGGTTGCTACTGACAAGTCAGGAGCTAGTGATGGTGTGACGGGCATGGATGTTTGTGACCAGTCTAACACGGATAAGGATGGGTGGCAAGAAGTCACTTCAAGGAAGAATAGAGGTAAAAGAGTCAGTACAGGGCGCGGAGGAGCCGAATCCTCCTCTGTTGTTAGATGAAAGTTCTATGTTGGAATGTCCGGGGTCTTTGCGGACGCCTGGATAGGGCAGCCACACAATCTCTAGTGTATAGTCTTGCGCAGCAACACTCGGTGGCTATAGGGTGTTTGATTGAGACTAAGTTCACTAGAACAAGACTTAAGACATTTCCTGCTCAAAGATTTCCCGCTTGGAAATCTTGTTCGAACATTGAATTCATTGATGGTGGAAGAATGCTACTACTTTGGGATCCGTCTAGAGTAAGTTGTGAGGTGCTTGGAATGGACTCACAATATATTCATGTCCATGCACGTTGTACCGTGACTCAGGTGTCGTTCTTTGCCACATTTGTATATCCGGTGTATAGTGTTACGGGAAGGAGAAAACTATGGGACCATCTTACTCAGCTGGGTACGGGTATTGTGGAGCCATGGATGATTCTAGGTGACTTCAATTGCATCGCTCTACTCAGACAATGTAGGGTCCGCCTTTCGCCACGCTCGAAGGATCTTGGTGATTTTATGATGGCGCATGGTCTCGCCGATGCTCCTGCCTCAGGGTCTTATTTCACTTGGACGAATGGTACCATTTGGTCCAAACTGGATAGAGTCTTGATGAATCAGTATTGGAGTGATTTAAGCTTGGATTGCTCAGCCACTTATTTGCCCATGGAACCGGTTTCGGATCACTGCCCCGTGATAACCTCCGTGATCACGTCTTCTGCTAGAGGTAACCGTCTCTTTAAGTTCTTAAATATGTGGCTTACACCTCCTTCTTTTGATAGTATACTGGGCTCTTGTTGGAATCAATATGTGGATGGGACTGCTCAGTATGGTTTAGTTACGAAGTTAAAGTCTCTGAAGAAGCCGCTCCGTGAATTGAATGCTAATGCTTTTGGGGGTATTGCTCAAAAGACTAGTGCGGCTAATTTAGAGTTCAAGCAGGCTATAGATGAGCACATGAATGATCCGTTGAATGAGGAATTGAAAGCTAAGGTTGGTGTTTTGAGAGCTAAAGCTGCGTCCTTGCTTGAATCAGAAAGGCATTTCCTACAACAAAAGGCTAGATGTAGACACTTAGTGGAAGGTGATAGAAGCTCCAAGTACTTCCATAGCATGATCAAGGCGAATAATGTAAGGAGTGCTATTTCCTATCTAGTTAAGGAGGACGGTACGTGTACCTCATCTCATGAGGAAATGACGGATTTGCTTGTGGGTTTCTATAAGAGCATGCTTGGCACCCCACGGAATTCAGAGCCTATTGATCCTGCTGTCCTTGATTCGGGGCCGAAGTTAGGTGATGATGACCGTGATGCCCTATTGCAGGCCGTGACTGAGAAGGAGGTTCATGATGCACTGTTTGATATTGGCAACGACAAGGCTCCAGGCCCGGATGGCTTCTCCTCGGCTTTCTTCAAGTCACGGTGGAAGGAGGTTGGTCATGATGTAGTTCGGGGTGTGCGTGAGTTCTTCTCGTCGGGTGTATTGTTGAAGCAGCTGAATCACACCATCATTGCCCTCCTGCCGAAGAAAGACACCAACTGGGCGTTAGTGACTTCCGTCCGATTGGTCTTACAAATGTGGTTTACAAGATTATCACAAAAATTCTTGCCAACCGCATGTCCGTCTTTATGCCTACTATTGTTAATGAGTGCCAAGGAGCGTTTGTACAAGGACGGAACTTGGTAGATAATGTATTCATTTCCCAAGAGCTCGTGAAGGGGTACAACAGGACGCGAACTTCACCAAGGTGCATGCTAATGGTTGATCTCCGTAAGGCATTTGACACGGTTTCTTGGGGCTTTCTTGATTCGGTTCTGCGAGGTCTCGGGTTCCCGGACAGATTCGTGAGATGGGTTATGGAGTGTGTCACTACGCCTTCATTTTCTATTTCCATCAATGGTGAGTTGCACGGGTTCTTAAGGGTGAATGTGGCTTGAGGCAGGGGGATCCCATGTCCCCTACTTTGTTCATTCTTTGTATTGAGTACTTCTCAAGGCTGCTGAAGTTGAAAGCTACAAACTCAGGGTTCAATTATCATCCTAAGTGTGGTAGTCTGGGTCTTACACATCTTGCCTTTGCGGATGATCTCATGTTATTTGCTAGGGGGGATGACACTTCGGTAGCGGTTCTTATGGAATGTCTTGAGAACTTGGAGGAGGTTTCTGGGCTGTCCCTGAACCCAGCCAAATCATCTATTTACTTGGCAGGGGTACACGGTATGAGCCGAGACAATATCATTGACAGAGTTGGGTTTTCGGAGGGGTCGTTTCCCGTACGTTACCTGGGTGTTCCTTTGGCTCCGCTTCGGTTCTGGTGCATTTGCTTCCATCGATGCCATTTCCGGGTACATACGGAAATGGGGGCATCGCTCACTATCTTATGCCGGGAAGCGTGAGCTCATTAGATCCGTCATTCAGGGTGTGGAAGGATTTTGGTTCCGGGCTTTTCCGCTTCATACCACGGTTCTTAATAAGGTACGCTCAGCTTGTCTTCAGTTCTTGTGGAGGAGGCTGGCAGTGTCGCTTGGGATGATGTTTGTGTTCCACAAGCGGAGGGGGGACTAGGTCTCATGGATATCAAAGTATGGAACTGTGCGCTCCTATCACGGTCCATTTGGCTATTCCACAAGAATGCGAATTATTTATGGGTGAAGTGGGTGAATTTTTACTACTTGAGGGGTCAGTCAATATGGAGCTATACAATGACACGCAGGACTCAGCTCGCTCAAGCTATGCGAATCAGACAGTTCACACGCATTTTCGCGATCGTGGCGGTGATTGGCCTTAGAGAGGTTGTCTTGATGGTAGATTAGATACGGGGCTTGTCTATGATGTTCTACGTTCCAAGAGGGAACGCAAGCCCTGGATGTCTCAGATTTGGAAAGGATACATTCCGCCTAAGTATTCTTTCACGGTTTGGCTCACTTGTCGGAGGCGTCTGGCTACTAGAGATACACTCTCGTATCTCAATCTTGAGATGTCGATTCGCGGGTTCTCGCAAGTTCTCGAGACACTACCACTTGTTCATTGACCGCACGCTCAGCAGGATTTGGAGTCACGTTCGCATGGGCCGGAATTCGGCGTGAGATGTCCACGTTGAGAGCACTCGTGGATAAAGTGGATAGGAAGAGCATCGCGACGAGATGAGATCTAAGGTTGTACTTTGCTTTCTGCGTTGTTGTGTTTGAGATCTGGAAGGCCCGGAATGCGTTGATATTTGACGGGACTACCGTGACTGAGGATGATGTTATTGCTAGAATTAAGTTAGCTACTTATCGTGTAATTTACAGATTATTTCCCTCATGTACATACACCATTGAGTGTACCCGCCCCCCTTGAGTTTATTATTTGTTTCTGTGTTTTACGTTGAGGCTTGAGACCCCTCAACGAACGATGTTATGTTCTGATTTTTACAATATATTATTTATTTACCCAAAAAAAAAACAACAACATATAAAGTGAAATTCAACGACTCGGGATCTGAAAAAAGTAGAGTGTACGAAGATTTTACATCTGTTTTAATAGGTAGATCGGCTGTTTCTGAAAGACCCTCAACACAAAAGTAGGACCCAAATTATAGGGCTCTAAAGACTATTATTTAGTCTTCATTTTTTTTGTGCGGATTTACCCTCAAACGCATTGGTCTTTAATTTTTGCCCTTCATATTTGTGGTCTTTAATTTTTACCCCTTCTATTTTTATATGAAGATATCTAGGTTTATTTCGCAAGACATAGTCTTTATAATATTGTTTTTTGAAAATTGAATTTTTGTCTCGCGCGACATAAATTATGTAGGAATTAAGTTATGCGACATAGTTTTATAGTAATTTTTTAAATTATGTTGAGGGTAGGAAATGATGCCTTATCCAACATAGTTTTTGTGGATGTTATGATACATATGTTGAAATTAAACGCTAATTATATCTGCCGAAATCTGAAACTATGTCTTTTTTCATATTATATTGAGTGTTGACAGTTATGTCTTTTCCGACATAATTTATGGATTATGCATGATACATATGCTGAAGATATAACACTAATTATGTCGCGCCAAAAATAATAAAGGGCAAATTAAAAAACTCAAATTTAAAGGGAAAAATGAAAGAACATCCCAAAATAGGGACATTTATGAAAATGTCCTCTCTTCTTTCTATAGGTAGCTCGTCACTTCACTACACTTTAACTTGGAATCCCAAGCGGTAGTTGCCGCTGAAGCATTTAAAAATAGCCTAATTTTAGGTAGTAGCATTGATTTGACACACAATAAGGATACTAATTCAATTGTGCGTTTGGCTCGCGCAGGGTAAACGGAACGGAATCCAGTAAGGGAATGAAATGGAAAGGAAATGAATCACCTGATTGTCCCTACATGTTTGGTTCTGGATGATCCGGGGTCGGGGGTCCGGGGTCCGGGTTGGGAAAATGGAATTCAAATACCTAGGGAGGTGGGAGAATCAAGGAAAGGGAATGAAAGTGGAAAAAGGGTAAAGGAAATGAAAAAATAAGGTCAAACAAACAACAACAAATGAAATTTCATTCTTCCATTCCTTTTCCCTTTTCTGTTTACCCCAAATCAAACGCACCCTTAATGTGACATATATCAAGAGGATCGAAAATAAGATTCGAGCACAAAGAAACCTATTTTTTTTATATTCAGTTTCATAGCTTACGTCAGATTATTCCTGAAAATAGTATTATCGGTCTCTCAACACTATTAACCATATAAGTCTATCAGAAGTCTTAATTATAGAGTAGTTAAAATACCGAATCTTCTTTTGGGCAGATAGTATAATAATGAAAGCAGGTGATTATAAATGTTGATGGTGACTGCAACTGCCTACATGATTTGCATAAGGGCTATAGAGAGGTATTGAAGGGGTTAAATAAAGTATTTTTTGTTGAAAAATAAATTGTTTAATTTCCTTAACGTGACAATTTATATAGCAAAAAATGATTCAAAAATTTCTTTAAGTCACAAGTTTGAATTTTAAGTTTTAGAAAGTTCTCGTTTGAAAACTTACTTGAAAGACTTCATATAAACATCTCAAACCCCATAATGCATGATTTGTTCTTAAAAGAAAAAAGAAAAAAACTACTGTGAACAAAAATATTACATTGAGAGTTGAAACTGAGGACTTGTTAACTATTAGCGTCTAGCGAAGTTACATATTTGGCCACTCGATCAAATATATGTATATTCTCTAGCAATACATTATCATACACTATTATACATTTGCTGACTATTTTTTTTAGGCAGACGACTATTTAAGTTAATTTCCGGTCCATACTTATAGGGCCTTCAAGAAATCAAATTTTATACATGACTCTGGACTAGCAAAGCCCAGGTGGATTGGATACTAATTATAAAAGCAGAAAAGTCCATCATGGGCCTAAATTATATAAGCAATCCCCTTTTACCTTTCATGATAAATTGGCTAAACTCATAAAAAACAACAAAAAAATAGCATTGAAATCGATTTTTATTGACCAATCAGAATTGCCTTCCAGGATCTATAATTGCCTCAAAATGTCCAATATATATACATTATTGGACCTTTTGAATAACAGCCAAGAAGATCTTATGAAAATTGAACATTTTCGTAGCGAAGATATAAAACAGATATTGGGCATTTTAGAATGACAAGTTAACTTGATAGATAGAAAGAAGGAAGGAAAACTTTGCTCCTTTTCTTAAAACAACTAACCAAATGTCCAAATGATCCCAAGTTACAAGATTGAACTAAATTTGCAGCCATGGAGACAGTTTACTGTTTAAATATGGATAATGTACAGAACAATCAATAGTGTCGCAAAACAGGTTAACATAGAAATAAACACAACTTACATATATGGAGTTATGATATTCTTGAAACTCAATAAAAAAGCTCATGCAACTCTTCTCATTTTGATGTTAACTGGAATCTCTTTGTAGGACTGAACCTTATCGGCTGCTTTACGCGATGGTCTTCCAATAGAAGACCTTCGTGAAAGTGGAGCTACATTTTCCTTGTCATGTTTCACTTCTTCAACGCTAGAGGAAGGCGATAAAATAAGATCGTCTATGTGAACCGGGCTGTTAAAAGGTACAGCAACAAGGCCTTCTAATTCAAACAAGTCCTCTGCTGCTGGTTCTGGCTGTTGGACTTTAGAATTAGTAGACTTTCTTCTCAAATGTCGCCTGAAAAAGATATGATTGATTCGAAAAATGTCTTGAGATTCAAAGCAATAGCGGATAATATAACTAGTACAGTCAGAACTCTCTATACAACCATCCTTTATAGCAACATTTCAGTATAACAACCATGTTTTCTGTACGTTCTCTTCCCACGTAAAAATATTTTATTAAACCAGTTCTTTATTTGCTGAATTTCGAATGAGGAAACACGCGTTTGTGAAGTATAGCAATGAAAATGTTGACGTAAAAATATTTTATTAACCAGTTCTTTATTTGCTGAATTTCGAATGAGGAAACACTCGTTTGTGAAGTATAGCAATGAAAATGTTGAGTTCCTCTAACAAGTTCGCCTATTTAACGTTCATATGTATAGACAATGTGGAACAAACCAACAACTATAATACCAAGTAAAATTCATGTACAGGGCTAGTTTTGTGCTAACTAACCTTTTGTTTTCGGCTGCTTCTTTTTCTGCAGCTTGTTGAGAGGTTGTTGAATGGCCCATAGCTGAAATAATACTTAATGGTTAGGTATACACAAAAAATAAGTTGGAAATCAAGAGCTCACTAATGGAGAGTAGCATTTACATTGACTTCTTGTAGCACGCTGGCGTCTGTTACCATTTCTAGGCTTGCTATGTTTATTCAATTGACAGTCGATATCCATAAACTCTTCATCCTAGAGCCAAAAATGTGAAGAGTACTTAACAAGAGACATAGAGGAATGAAAATCATCGCGATGGAGAAAAAAATGGAAGTTTCAGTAGCACACCTGCAAGTCATCATTCTTTGGCTGGTCCTTTTGTTCTTGTTCCTGCAATTACACAATAAGTTGACATCGGTTTATGCCTCTATTGATCAATATCGAAAAGCAGCACTAAACTCATCTAACTATTTACAACTAGGACTATGTCATAAGCAAAAAAAGGCTCGAATTTGCAGATTGAAATTTTTCATGCTACATTGGCCTATAGTGAACAAAACAAAGTTTAAATAGTTCTCAAATTATCTAATTTCTTTCTGTTCAACACATTTACCATATATAATAGATTATCAACTCATACAGGAGTTAAATGAAGATGTCACATCATGTAGCAGATAAAAATCACATAATAATTATATTATATTAGACGATGGACCACATTGCTAAAAATCCTGCCTCCACTATAGTCGATTTAAGTACGTTAGTTATTGTGGGGGTCTACATTGAGCTATCAATGTTCAATCATTCCTTTACATTTGGAAAAGTAGAACACCAAACATTATTTAACATCTCAATCCCTACAATAATTTTTTAGAGGAAAAGGTTACCAGAATCTTTTGAAGTGGTTTTCATTTGTTCAAAAGCTGTCTCAACATGGGAAATTCATGTTATTACCAAGATGAACTTAGGCATGACCAAATTGAACATAAAAGGAAACTTATTCTACTCAACACAAATAGATGAAACTTCATACTATTGCTAAGATGAACTTAGGCATGATCAAATTGAACATAAAAAGCAACTTATTCTACACAAACAAAATTGATTAACCTTCATGGTATTGCTAAGATGAACTTAGACATGACCAAATTGAACATTAAAAGGCAACTTTTACCACTCAAACAAAATTGATGAAACTTCATGGTATTGCCAAGATGAACTTAGGCATGACCAAATGGAACATTAAAAGGCAACTTATACCACTCAAACAAAACTGATGAAACTTCATGCTATTGCCAAGATGAACTTAGGCATGACCAAGATTGTATGCACCTAAAATTTTATATATCAATATTTCTTTCAGCAAGAACACCTAAATTGTATACATCAATATTTCTTTCAGAAAGATGTAACAAAATAGATATGGTACAAAATCCTTACCTCTTCTAAATGTCGCGATTTAAGTAATACTTCTTTGCAAACCAGCTCGTGTTGTAATGACTTTATCTGTTACAAAACAAATTACTAACTCCTTTTTAACAAAGAAGCTCTAATTCCTCTACAGGTAACAATCTTCTTAAATACAAAAATTACCTTTTCTCTGTTCAAATTGAGTTCCTGCAAAATCAATCGATCGTAAATTAATTATTTTCATTAGTTTTTCATGAATACAAGAACACCACTAACATCTCAAGTTACTCATCAGTGAAGAGAAAAAATTGAAAAACTAACCGCCAACATATGACTATTCGATTGAGCAAGATTCCAGTTTTGTAGCTGCATTTTTTGAAGATAAATCCTCATTTTCTGAAGTTCATTTCCACTTAATTCTATAATCTTGCTGTTGACACAACCAAAACATATAAATAAAACATCAAACAACTTGATAGTAACAATGTTTAAAAAAGACTAAATTGTGTACAATAAGTTACTTCTTTTCTTGAACAATTTTCACCAATGCGACATTTTCCTGTTTCAAACACCCAAAAAAACAACACAAAAATCAGAAAATCACAAAACACAAACAACATACCTAGTGAAATCACATAACGTGGGGTCTGGAGAGGGTAGAGTGTACGCAGACCTTACCTCTACCTTGTGAGTAGAGAGATTGTTTTCGAAAGACACTCGGCAATGAAAATAGCTAAAGTGAATAAGACGTGTCACAAAACACAAGTCCATAAAAAATACCCATTAAGGAAAATAAAAAAGAAGCATACCAAATAGTCTTTCATTGAAGAAACATCTTTTTGTTGTGTTTGTGGAAGAGAATTTGTTATATCTGATAGCCTCTTTCTCACAAATGAACATCTTTTTTCCATTCTATCACCTTTCATTTCTTAATGGGTAATCAAGAAAGCTTTCATCTTTAAACCAAATTGGGTAATCACTCAAAACTCAAACCCAACTAACTCTAATAAACCCAAATTGTTATAAAGCTGTAAACTTTAGTTTTTTTTCTTTTTTCAAAGTAAAGAAGATTTTAAAGAACTGTAATTAAAGAAGAAAGGGGAATTAAAGAGAAAAAGAGAAAGAATTCTTAGGTTCGGACATTCAACGGCTTTCCGAAGCTTAGCTTGGTTTGGGTGAGTCCAAGCCTAAATTTCAAATTTCGAAGGCTTTTTATTCTTGATTTTAATTCTTCTTTTTTACATTTCTTTAACAAAAATGGAGAAAAGTATATTTTTGAATTTTGAAAATCATGTAAAAAATTCATACACTTCGTTTTGTTTTGTTTGTGAGAAAACACAATTTTTGTATTTTTTTATTACATAGGAGTAGGGGAAGGAAAAATGGAAAAGAGATTATTCGAACTCTCACCAGTAGTTAACGAAAACAATGTTGTCTGTTTGTATTCATTGATGAAGTGATCAAAGTTGTTTGATTTATGGTATAGAGTTATGCATGTATTAGTAATGTAAAAATTAGTTATGAAAAAATTTATTTATTATTTTATACATGAATTAGTTATACAGAGTTTAGCTATTCATGCATTAGTAATTCTATGTTCAATCCTGCATAAAATAATGCATAGATACTCTCATAATAAATGTATTAGTTATGCAGTTTTTTAAATTGCAAATCAAAAACCATATTATGTGTGTTGAATTTTATAATTAGTATAAGAATGCTAACAAACATGGTATTATATATACAAAACTTATAATACATGAATAACTTAGCTACCGAACGGACCCAAGTTCTATAACTCCTAATTAAGCTTTCCCAAGTGATATCTCCAAGTAGTTATTAATCTTCAAATAATACTCCTTTTAATGATTAATTAATTATTATAATTGAAGTTGTTCTTGATACTTGTATAGAAACGCTTAGTACATGTTTGGATTGACTTTTGGGTACCCAAAATCACTTCTGCGTATTTACTTTCACTAAAATCGGAAAATTAACATGTTTGGATTGCCAGAATCAATTCTGGTAGGCAGAATCAATTTTGTCATTTATTTCAATTTGAATTTTATCATTTCCTTTATTACCCTCTTTAATTTTCATCAACAACTCTATCAACTTTCATTACTCTCTTTAAATATCTAGAAATAATTACTAAAAAAAATTCAAATATACAACTTTCATTACCCTCTTTAAAAATCTAGAAATAATTACTAAAAAAAAATCAAATATACAACTTTCATTTCCCTATTTAAATATCTAAAAATAATTACTAAAAAAATCAAATATAATACTCATGTTCTGTTTTAATTAAAAAAATCAAATATAATACTAAAGTTGACATTTGTTCATGTGTAATTGCAGATTGGAACTTTAAACTCCTCAAACATCCAAACATTGTCCGATTATACGAGGATTATCCTTCTCTTTTTTCCTATTGTCTTCTTTCAAATACTCAGAATATTATTACTATAATATATTATATTTTGAACAACAAGAAATAATATACCCAAATTGAAGTATCAATTTTTTTTTTTTTGAAGAATTGCCTAAAGCGCTGCGGCGCCTAGGCTCCAGTGATTTCCACGATTTAGTATGCAATCAAATTATAGAGTACATGCAAAATTAGTATTGTAATAATATTTAAATACTATTTGCACTTTAAATTAGTATTGTAATAATATTCTACTAATATTTAAGTACTATATTACACTTTAAATTCTATTATCTATTTGTAATTTTTATTTACATACTTCTATTTTTTAGTAATTTTTATTTATATATATTGACTAAATGTCTATTTTGATAATTCTATATTCAAAAGCAATTTTGATCAAAATTATTCAAACATAAATCAATTATAACAATCACTTTTACATTATTACATCTAAACATAAATCAATTATGATTACCGCTAATCCAAACACAAAATTAATGGTGGAATTGTCAACATGTGCAAGTTGTCTCTTGCGCCTTTTATATTTGCATTAGGAATTTATGGAAGGATATTTTTCCTTTTCCTATGCATACACCAATACCTCCCGGGATTCAGATGAAAAGTACATATTAAGAATAATATTGCACATTATTAGTACATTAGATGTAAATATATTTTTCAAGTTTAGGAGTTATACTTAATTTAGGAGATTGTAATTATAAGAATTGTCTTGTACCGTCCTTTATTTTTTTTAAACCTGGAATAGGAAATTTGGTATATGTCTTCACCTAATTAATTTAAAACATTCTTATACTTGTACATATATGAGATTTCCCCCAGATTTCTTCATCTCTTGTTGAAGCTATGCACATTGAAACAATTGAAGGAATGGATTCAAAGTTAAGTCAAGAGATTGGGCAGAATTTTCTGATTTGATACTTGACTTTGATAGAGAATATATTAATATTCTATATGGTATCAACAGTCAAACCCTATCCGTAAAAACCGACGCCCCACTTCCTCCTTTTGCTTCCGCCGTCGGCAACCTCTCCAAAACCGGCGCCTCCTTCTCTTTTGTTTTTCTTTCTTCCCCCACCGACACCCAACCCTAAAATCCGGCACCCTTCTTTTCTCCTTCACGCCACCAACAGCCCTTGTCCATGGCTCCCGCATATTCCTCCTCCACCCACGACACACATCCTACAACTTCCACTCCCTCCTACCACCTTTCATCCGGCCTTTGTCGTGACGAACATAAAAAACTTCATCCCTATAATTCTCGATCAAGAGGATGATTAATACTCGTCGTGGGTTGAACTATTCTGAATTCATGCACGTGCTTACAATGTCCTTGTTCGCATCGATGCCTCCACCCCCATCCAGCCGACATTGACAACACAATGTGGAAACGCCTCGATGCGATTGCAAGCAATGGATATATATATATATATATATATATATATCATCATATCCAAGGATTTACTTCATACCATTATGAAGACATGTGCATCGGCTCACGACTTATGGACAAGGCTAGAAGAAATCTTTCTAGACAACAAACGTACACGTGTCGTGTATTTGGAGGAAAAGTTTAACAACATTTGTCTTGAGAACCTTGCTAACATGTAATACTGTTGTAAACAACTTAAATTAGTTGTTGATCAATTGTCTAATGTTGGCACTCCGATTTCCGACACAAAAATGGTGATGCAACTTATTAATGGGTTGCCGAAAGGTGAGTATGATACACTTTCGATGATGATCCAGCAAGTTGACCCACTCCCTAGCTTCAACAAGGCCCGATCACAGTTGCTATTGGAATAGACTAGATGTGCCAACAAGACGAACATAATCAGAATGCGTTAGTAGTAGACGCACCGCAGACCACCGTAACCCACGGACAACCACAATCAACGCGACAGCCAGGGCGGCGACGAAGGCTGAAGCAACAATTGTGACAGCATGGGAAGGGGTCAGCCCAATTCTGATGACTAGACACGGCATGCCCAGTCTCCATATTCATGGGCCAGCCCAATGTTGTGGCCCACCCCTATAATTTGGGCCTCACCCTCTTGCCCTTACCCAACCAACCTGGCACATCACCCAAGTTCGAGTCCGAGCATTTTGGGCCTAGCTCCTGGCCGAAGTCACACGGGTCACCAGGCCCACCTCTCCACAACCCAACAACAACAGCAGCCATATGGTCTTATGACCCTATTGAACTAAGTCAGGCCTACCACTATGAATCTTCAACAGCCCGACCACGCATGGTACATGGATACGGGGCCACATCTCATCTCACTCATAACTCTGGTAATCTCCCCCATCTTGCGCAATCCTCAATGTATTTTGGTTAGAAATGACAACCGCATTCCAATTCAAAGTTATGGAACCACACAAATACCACTACCTCACCCTCCCTTTACTCTAAAAAATATCATATACGCGCCTAACATCATTAAAAACTTAATCTATGTTAGGAAGTTTACTAGTGACAATTTTGTATCTATTAAGTTTGACCTTTTGGTTTTCTGTGAAGGACCTACGTATGGGGACAACTCTTACAAGATGCAAAAGTGTGGGGGGGCTTCTATCCATTATCAAATTCCGCTGCAAGTGTCAATCCACATACATCTCTAGTTGCAATCTCTCTATCAACTTGACACAATAGACTTAGGCACCCGGGAGCACCAATTTTAATTATCTTAGGAGTCACAATTTAATTCAATGTAATAAAGGAAAAATTTCTCACAATTGCTACTCTTGTCCATTAGGGAAGCATATTAGACTTCATTTTCAGTCATCACTAAGTGTAACGTTCTCTCATTTTGATATTATTCATGCAGATTTATGGATCTCTTCAATTACTAGCAAACTAGGTCACACAAATTATTTGATGTTTTTAGATAATTTCTCACTTTCTTTGGGTTTATCCTCTAAAATATAAGTCCCAAGTTTACCAAATCTTTCTTGAATTTCAAGCATATGTTAAAACCTAGTTTGAGAAAAATATCAAAACATTTTAATGTGACAATGATCGTGAGTTTGAAAATTCTCTTTTTCATAAATTTTGTGCGGATAATGGCATGGTGTTTTGCTTCTCTTGCCTCTATACCTCAACTCAAAATGGTAAAGTCGAATGAATCCTGCGCACCATCCATAATAAGATCTGCATTATGCTCTTTCATGTTTCCCCCCCCCCCCCCCCCTTCTTTTTGGGTATACGCCTTGCATATGACGACATACCTTATTAATATATTATCAACACAAACTCTTTAAAATAAAACTCCAACCGAAATTCTCTTCCGTTGGATACCTTCTATAATCACCTTCAGATTTATGGTTATCTATGCCACTCGAATCTCGCATCCACGGCCCCTCACAAATTAGCTCATAGAACTACCCCTTCAATTTTCTTAGGTTTCCCATCAAACCATAGGGGTACTTATGCTATGACTTATCCACAAATAAAATCTAAGTCTCTCGCCATGTCACATTCGATGAGAACGTTTTTCCATTTGCAAACGTCTAAAAAATTTAAGTTACTGATTACGGCTTTCTTGATGATTCAGACACTTTTCCCCTCATTAAAACCACATTACATCATAACACATGTCCCCTCACGTCACTGCCTCAATCCCCGTCGACTACCCCCTATCCCGTCGACCACCAGCCGACCTACTACTCCCGTCTCGGCCACATCAGTTCCGTCGCAGAGATCACTGCCCTACCCCCTGCCATTGTTCCCGTGACGGACAATGCCGTGCACCGATCCCACTGTGCCACCCCTCTGCCACTGTTCCCGTGTTAGAAAATACCACGTCCCACACTAACCCACTTCCCTAACCACCCCACTACCAGTCACCCAAATTATCCCGCTTCCGACCCACCGTATGGAAACTCGTACTCAATACGGAATTTTCAAACCGAAAGTATATTTTAACATATCTACTCACACTATCTCATCTATACCTAAAAACCCAAAATTAGTCAAGCTTGACCCGAATTGAAATGCGGCCATGCGTGAGGAATTTAATACACTCACTTCACAACGCACTTGAGATCTTGTCCCGAGACCAGAGGGGATGAATGTGATTTGTTGAGATAGTGAAGAGCTTGAATGCCATAAGGCAAGACTTGTGGCAAATGGCAGGGGGCAATAAGAGGGAGTTGATTGTGGTGAGACCTTCGGTCCAGTGGTTAAACCAGCCACTATTCGCATTGTTTTGAGCATAGTTATGGGAAAGAACTGACCGATTCATCAACTTGATGTGAAAAGGCGTTCTTACATAGAGATTTGAAAGAAACCGTATATATGCATCAACCGTCTGACTTTGTGCATCCAGATGCTCCCCAATATGTTTGTCGTCTTCGAAAGCCACTTTCTTGCTTGAAATAAGCCCCCGAGGCTTGTTATGAGCGATTTTCCACTTACATCATACATATCAGGTTCGTGTGCAGTAAAAGTGATAATTCACTTTTTATTTTTCACTGAGGTAATGACATTGCATATCTTTTTGCACTATGTGAATGATATTGTTCTAATTGCCTCATCTGATGTGCTGAAACACAAAATGATGACCCATCTCAAATTCGAATTTGTTATGACAGATTAGGGTAAGTTGAGTTATTTTTTAGGGATTTCAGTGACCAGATCCGAATGCAATGTTCATGTGCTAGCGTAAGTATGCCAAAGAAATTGTTTACATGGCTAAAATGACAAACTACAAGATCACGCTCACTCAGTCGACTCAAAGTCGAAACTCAGTTCCGATGACGGGGATCCTATGCTAGATCCTTCTCTTTATAGGAGTCTTGCTGATGCACTTCAATATCTCACCTTCACTAGCCCGATATTGCCTATGCCGCTTAGCAGATGTGTTTGTTCATGCATGCTCCTAGGGAGCCTCATTTTACCGCTCTTAAATGTATCATTCAGTACGTTAAGGGTACTCTTCACTATGGATTACATCTTTATCCATCTGCACCGACCATGCTGATATCGTATACGGACGCCGATTGGGGAGGCTGTCCGGACACACATCGATCTACTTCTAGTTGCTGTGTATTTTTGGATGATAATCTCATCTCATGGTCTGCCAAACGGCAAGCCACTCTATCCCGTTCGAGTGCGGAAATATAATATAGAGGTGTTATGAACGTTGTTACCGATATCTGCTGGCTCAGAAACCTTCTTCTAGAGCTTCATTGTCCCTTATGTAAGGCATCTCTTGTCTACTATGATAACATATTTGTTGTTTACTTGTCTCATAACCCGGTCCAGCATCAGCGAACCAAACATATTGAGATGAATATTCATTTTGTTCGTGAGAAGGTTGACATGTGTCATGTTAGGGTGTTACATGTTCCTTCTTCATATCAGTACACATATATACTTACTAAGGGACTTCCTCGGCAACTGTTCCTTGACTTCAGATTCAGTCTCAGCGTCCGGCCTCCTCCCGCTCCGACTGAAGGGGTGTGATAGAGAATATATTAATATTCTTCATATATTCTTTAATTAGGATTTTGATGTAATTATGAAAACTAGATATCTTCATACAATTAAGATTTGTACTTGTAAACAACTATATATATTGTATCAATGAGAAGCCTCCAATCAATGAGAATTTCATAATTCTACAGACTTGATTTTTCAAAAGTTGTCTTATTGCTTGCGGTTTAGCGCGTTATGCAAATCCTGATTTTTCTTTGTATTAAAAAATCACGACGTCTTACAACAATGTATCAAGTCAAATTTTATTGAAGAACTTTCTCGGCTAATGATCCTGGAAGATGAAGGCGGCTTTAACACTAGTACAAGCTTATACAATGAGACCAACGGTCTCACCTCGTACCCTAACCTATCTATAATACCTTCCACCCGGAGATGTTACAGTTCCTCTCATAGTTGGTTGGCTTTTCAAACACCTGACTATACATTGTCTACCTTCTCTCACACGTCAGGCTACAGAGTGACGCTTCTTAATCCTTTCTCCGCTAAAACTATACGCCTCCCTTCTCTCCTATTCTATATCAAAAAAAATATTCTATCCCAAAATCCATCAACTAGTGATACATTTAATAAATTTGAGGTAGTGGCACTGAAGAACGGGGTAGGGTTTCAACTGGCTATCCTAAAACCTGGTAATGGAACCTGGATTTATACATCAACGGATTGCGAAGCCTCTAGCATGATATATTACAACAATAGCCTCTATGTTGTATCCAATAGAGACGTGGTTATATCTAGGGACACAACTACTTTTAAGTCTAAGAAAATCGCACCAACAATGCATTCGCCATACTTTTCAGAAGGTATTATCTCGCAAAATCTACGAGTAACGATCCGTTAAGAATTCAAATATTTTTTCCAAGTTATAAATCATCGTGTGTTAAAATGTCCAAGTTGGTTTCAGATCCATCAACAAACGAATGTACGTTCGTTGATGTGGACGATTACTTGGGAGACAAAGCCTTATTCTTGGGTGGTAATCAATCAATGTCTTTTTTGGCTTAGAAATTTTCGGGGGTAAAGCTAACTCTGTATACTATACAACAACATACCCAGTGTAATCACACACCGTGGGGTCTGGAAAAAGTAGAGTGGACACATATCTTACTTTTACCTTGGTAGATAGAACGGCTGTTTCCGGGAGACTATCAGCTCAAGATAAAGCATAATCACAAGCAGGACAATCAAACCAAAACAAGAGTAAAGAGTAAAGCAAATAAGAAAGTGCATTCGAACAAAAGGGAGCAGTAACTAACACAACTAAATAAGTTAAACCAAATACACTAAAGAACACATAACAACAGAAATTAAACTACAGTTGATTATATGAGCATTATTGACCTTGAAAATGGTATGTTCCACACATTCAAGAAAAGGTCCCACACCCAATTGAGGGTGTCAATGTTCGACCCAAAGCATTATGGATCATTCCTACACCGAAATTTAATGCTTAAATATTTGATAGGGTGGAGTTAAGAAGCCCACCTACGTATCCTACAGTATACTATGTTGCTATTGATGCATACAAAAACAGATAGAAAAATACCATTTTCCTTCCAAATGGTTGATACATAAATGATCAAGAAAAAAACTAGTATTAAATAGGCCAAAATCCTATTATGTTTTCACTCTATTTTGGCCTTAATTTCTGTAATGTTCTTAGTGTATCCTATTGTTGTTTGTTGAAGCCATTTCTGCCTCAGCTTGCTCTCTGAACTTCTTGTATATATCACCTTTGTAAAAATTCCTAGTTCTTGCAACCAAAATCAACGAGGCTAGCGCTCCAAAAAACGCGACACTAGCCAAGATTATAAAAGCCTGTTGATAGCATTGGTTTCCGATACATGTCAATTCTTTGACAGATGATCTAGTTAACCCCTTTTTCGCAAGATCCTTCAATGCCTCTCTATCGTAGAGCGGTCCAGTGACCTTCACATTCAATATGTATGAGCCAAGAGGGCTAGCCAATTGACCACAATTGAACAATGTTGAGTAGTACTTCAATCCGAAAAGCTCAGAAATGATTGAAAACAACAAAGGCAATTGCGCGCCAAATGAGAAACCGATGATCACTGATGCCACGTAGACTGATCCCGGGAATGGGAAAGCGACTAGGAGAAGGCCAATGCAAGATAACAAAAGGACTAATGTCATCATAAGTGTCCTAGGGAATTTGTACTTAACAAGCAATGTCTCAGACACAAATCCGGAGAAAATTCTCCCAAAAAAGTTCCATATGCTAAGAAGTGACACAAAGGACTTGATTGTTGTTGTTGGATATCCTAAAGACTCTCCGATCTGTCCCAAGTTATCAACAGCAGTCAGGCTTGTTCCAAGTCCACAGAACGTAGCAACGAATAAAATCAACATATCAGTACTTAAAAGTGCTTGTAATATGCTATAATCTTCACCTCTTGCTGGTTTATTGAAGAAAATGTCATTGAACCAAACACATTTAGAATTATTACCATCTTCTTTCTTGATTTCTGATGTTATAGACTTATCTTCTTTCTCTAGTACTACTACTACTTGTGGAGGATCAATAGGAAAATTCTTTCGACGAAAGACACCTAATTCTTCTCGAACGAAAACCAAAAGAGGGAGAAATAACAAAGCACAAGCCATAGTGGCAGTTCCAACATAAGCAGCATGAGAAAATTCAATTGCTTTTTCAACCAGTGTCATGACCATAAGAAATAATGCTAGCACAATTGCTATAGCCAAGCAATAGTAGAAAATTCTCAGCTGATTCGGCTGCTTAACGACTCTCATTTCACGAATCGTGTACACAAAAATCACAGATATTGCAGCTGGTAGCCAAGCTATAAGCAAAATGAGTGATTTAGCATCATTTCCATACACAGCTAAGTATAATTGTGTCATTATAGCACCACTTAGACCAGTGAACCCTTTCAATAAACCTATCATATTTCCCCGGCTTTCGGGGAAATTTCTAACAGATGTAACAAGAGCCCCCGTATTCGCGAAATTCTGTGAATTGGCACCAAGACATATGTACATACACATAAGCCAAACTTTTGGTTTTGGGACTTTGCCAACAACAGAGAGCCATATCATGAAATAACCAGTGAAATTCATGGCTGCACCAACTAGTAAAACAAACCATGTTGGAGTTATTTCAGCTAGTAAACCAGAGAACACTCCAACATTAGCACCAAGATCTTTAAAGAATCCTAAGAGATTAAGCGTTGTTTGGTCATATCCAAGTGAGGCTTTTATTTCTTTAGAGTAAGTTCCAAATAGATATGTAGCACCTGCTCCAGCCATGATGAGAAAAGAGGCAAAAAGAGAGAACCACCTACCTTGAATAACATGATTGGTGAATTGCAAAATCTCATGTCCTTTGCCCATTGGCACTTCTCCCATATCTCTCCTCTTCTGAAATATATGTGAAGTAAACAACAAAATGAGAGAAGATATACTCTAAGTACTATACACTTGTCTTGGTTTTTGTTTATTTTATAAATAGGGGCGGATCTAGAATATAGTTTGTTATGTTATTCTGTCGAATTCAGTAGCTTTGACACATATTTTGTATTTGTGTTAAGAAATCAACTACAGTATTCCAATTTCAGTAAATTATTCTGTTCTGAAATTTAGACTTATAAACTTAAAATCTTGAATCCGACTAAATGTATAAAATGAATCTAGCTCATGTTGTTAGGTGAGTGGAGTGGATCTACGGTATAATTTGTGATCCTGTCGAACTAATAGCTTTGAGACAAATTTTGTATTTGTGTTAAAAATCAACTATCCCGATTTCAATAAATTATCATGTCCTGAAATTCAGAATCCATAAACTTAAAATTCTGGATCAGTGGATAAAATATAATTAGTTCATGTTGGTAAGTGAGTGGGGCAGAGAGTTGATGGAAAAATCAAACTAATCAAGGACCACTTGAGAGATCATATAACAAAGATGATTGAGAAGTGTGAAAGAAAATACTAATATAAACAAAGACTAAGACAAAACAATGATTAAAATACACAATAAGCCAAAAATCTAGGAGCCTTTTCTGGCTATACTAAAGAAATGAGAATTGAACTTATCATTTGAGGGAAAAAAGGTATTTACTTTCTATATTTTAGATGATGAAAATGGCATGATAGGATTTTCTGGTTGTTACTAACTAACCAAATTGGAGATTTAAGTGGTTACTTTGGCAAAACTTCATAGGAAAGGAAGTTACCTTTTTGTTCTATAAATTCTGTATGGAAAAACATTAAAGTTCCAAGATGTGTGACTTAAATATTGGATTTGTTATACAACTGATTCTGGTTCAGATCTATTAATGTATTGACTCAGAAAATAGTATTTGTTGATACTCTCATGGCAAATCATCATGATTCAAACAACCTAATAGGCTATTTTTTCTCAAAATCTTCAAAAATATTATCGGATGTGTGTCGAATTCTTCAATAAAAATGCATTTTTACATAATTTAACATGGATGCGACAATAATTTTGAAAAATTCAAACAGCATAATCTATTGTTCCTATTAACAGATTTTCTTCAAGTTGTAACTAATAGACTCAAGTAACAATAAATATCCACAGATCCAAAATATGTCTTTTGCTAATATGAAAAGGGGGGGTGATTGTTTGTCTTTGTGATTAGTGCACTTTGGACCACTCTGAAAGGTAAGGTTGGATGCTTAACCTACCACACAAAGAATTTGTAACAACAACAATTACTACTAAATCTCTCTCTTAAATAAGTTGAGGTTGATTATATACTACCAATGATCATATTTGTTTCCCACTCGAAATTGTTAACTACACAAGAAATCCAAGTAAAAACCTCCATAGTGAATCCTAGATCTCAAAGGGTCACAATTATTGATATTTTACAAAGAATGGCACGAAATGCACTGTAAAATTATGTTGTTTAGATTCTTCAAAATCATTATCAGGTACGTACATATCGGATCCTTCAAATGCATTTGTTGAGGATATTAAGTAGTAGTAGTGGTTAAATATAAATATTATTCAGGGGTAAAATGGTCTTTTCATACTTCAGGGGTAAAATAGTCTTTTACCTTCATAGCTAGGTTATTCATTTTCTCTATAAGCAGCAGTTCGACTGCTCTCTCTCTTCCTTAAGCTTGTATATAGAACTCTTGCCCTTTGTGGCTGTTCATAATGAAAAGTTGGTAAAACTTCCACAAATTCATCTTCATTAACTGATTTTTGCTTTTAACATGGTATCAAAGCCAGCTAATGGTTGTTGTTGAGAAATCGAAGCTGGAGAAAAGCCCTAATTGAAGAACGATTTTGCAACCGCAAATCGAAGATCGCTTCGAAATTTTTCGCTCGTGGTTCAATTCGAGACCAATCGCATATACGCAAATACGATTCTGATACATATTACAATCGATGTGTGAAAATCAAATTTACGTTCGATTGTATACGATCACCATTCGATCTATGATATTTGAGATTTGGAAGATCAATCGATCCATCAGAGTTGTTGTTTGTTTCAATTTTCTGCTTTTGAATTTTAGTGGAGTAGATTATAATGGAGAATACCTCGCGTAATACACCTGACATTTTAAGAAACTTCAACGTGTTCAAACATAGTGGATCACAATAATCCATTATTTTGAGCTCATCCGATACTCCCGGCCGTGTTTGTTGAGATTCACTAACGGAATGGAAAATTATACATTATGGAGTCGCGATGAAGCTCACTTGTTGACGTTAATAAGATCGGTTTATTGACGGTACAATGGTGAGAAGAGATATGTATGAAGGAAATCAAGCGGTGGGATCGTTGTAATGCAATGGTGATGTCGTGGATCATGAAGAATGTTAGTCGAGATTTGCCGAGTGGTATCTTGTATCGCCCACCGCTTTAAATTTGGAGGACTTGAACGAGCGATTCGATAAAATCAACTTGTCTCGAGTATATCAATTGAAAAAGAACCGAGTATGCCGCGAGGAATGTCTCCGTGGCCGCCATTATTCACGAATGAAGGATCTATGGGATGAGATCGATTCCATAATTTCTCCACCTACGTGAACGCGACAATTTCCCGCTTATGTTGATCACGCTAGCCGAGGTTATTAGAGTTTTGATGGGATTAAATGATGGCTATAATCAAGCACGAAGCCACATTTTGTTGTTAACACTCACGCTAGTGTCAATCAAGCATACGCTATGATTGCAAGATGAAAGTCAAGTCCACATCGGAAGATTCGGAGGCATTGATTCGACCGATGCGTGGCTTTATATGGGAAGTCAACACAAGATCAACAAAATAAACCAAATCACCGTGGTTTCGTGATTATTGCAGATGAAAGGTCATATTAGAGAGAATTGTCGCAAGTTGTTGCTTTTCTGTGATTACTGCAAGAAACAAGGTCATGTTGCAGAAAAATGTTATAGACTGATGGCAGATTCCAAGGAGAACACGGGTGAATGCAAAGAAATTGTTCTCGACCACTGCAGAGACATGAGGGAGTTATCTAAACAAAGAACATGATATTCTCGAGCAATGCCGCTCTCATGTAGTCCGCAGATATGAAAAGGTGCTACAGGTGTTGGACGACCAAAGAGATGCAGCCAAGGCTCACACGGCAGTAACCTTATGTCTTATAACATGTGGTACCATTAATTCAAATTGGATAGTGGACATAAGGGCAACTAACCATATGGTTAGTAATAACAACATGATTGAGAAAAGGGATAGGGATAGTGCAGGGCAGGTACAACTCCCTACAGGTGTTGTGGCTAGAATCACACATACTGGGAGTTGCAGATTGAAGAGTGGTGATCTCATTGAGCACGTCTTTGTGTGTTCCTACTTTTAAGTTCAATCTGCTCTCAGTGTCGAAGTTAACCAGGGAGTTAAACTGATGTGCAAGATTTTTCCCTGACTTATTTGTCCCGCAGATCTGCATTTCGGGAAGGTCGAGATCGCAGTAGAGAAGTTGATGGATTGTACATACTGGAATCAGTAAGCTCTGAAAGCAATAAAGGCACACGCCCACGCCTCTTTGTGATGATCTCGACGATGGAAGTCGAGCTCGCACGTAAGAATGGGGCATGTCCCATTGAGTATGCTTAGGAAAATTACTGCTTTCAAACTCAAATCGAATTTCTCAATATGTCATTGTGATGTTTGTCCATTAGCTATACAAACAAGAAAGTCTTTCCCTGACAATATGAGTAGAACTGAAATACCTTTCCAACTTTTACACCTGGATGCATGGGGTCCTTATAGAGTGTCATCTTATGATAATATGAGATATTTCCTTAATGTGGTGAATGATTACACTAGATGGACATGGATTTTCTTATTACACATTAAATCTGATGTGATATCTGTTCTCAAAAATTTGTTTCTACAGATAAAAACTTAGTTTAATGTTGCTATTAAGGGTGTCAGGATAGATAATGGAACTGAATTTGTTAATACTGCTTGTTTAGATCTCTTTACTAAATTAGGGATCATACATCAAAGGCCCTGCCCTTATACTCCACAGCAGAATGAAGTAGTTGAAAGGAAACATAGGCACATTTTGGAGATTGCCAGGGCCATCAAGTTACAAGGTCACCTGCCAGTTAAATTCTGGAGTGAGTGCGCAGATCATTGCTTATATCATTAACAGGGTTCCTACTGTTATATTAGGGAATGTTTCACCCTATGAGAAGTTGTTTAAAAGAATACCTTCACTTTCACACTTGAGGGTGATAGGATGTCTTTTCTATGCCTCAAACTGGGTAAGCAAAGACAAGTTTGGACCAAGGGCCATTAAGGCAGTATTACTTAGATATGTTATCAACAGGAAATGATACAAGCTGCTGAACTTGTCTGATGAGACAGTCTTTGTTAGCAGAGATGTCAATTTCAATGAAAACATATTCCCCTACCAACAATTCAAGGAGAATTAAGACTCAACTATATCTCCATGCTCTGATCATAGTTTATTTCCTGATATTGCACAGGTTCCCTCACAGTCTATTCCAGTGGAGAATGTGAGTATACATCATGAGCAGGTTTCTGGAGGAGGATCAGTAGATGCAGATGTTATAACCCGTAGTTCTGGCCATGCGTATGAAAGCTTACGAAAGGGATTAAGACTTAAAATTTTAGAAGGATAGGTTGACGGATTTCTTCGGACGGGTTTTTAGTCAACTTTGAGGTGGGTTATGACCCGTTACCTTGAGAGTTCCTAGGTGTTTTAAAATCCTAGTACGTAGCTCGTTGAGTCTAGTTTCCAATGCAACCAACCGTTCGTCGATAGGACATCGGAGTAGAAAGTTATGGAAGTTGCAAGTTCAGTGCGCAGTCGGGCAGAAAAATAATTCGGTCAGGAGCCACAGGGCCGCGGCGCCGGATGCAGGGCCGCGGCGCCAAATGTTCTGAAAGTTCGCTGGAGTTACAGCGCCGCGGCGCCGGAATCAGGGCGCGGCCTAAGTTCGAGCGAGTCTCGTGTTTCAGTACGCGCCGAGGCTGGTTCTGCGAGTGAGTGGAAAAATCTGAACTGCTTTTGTTTTAAAAAGGCCATGGGAGGTGACAGTGCCCCATCTGATTTTTGCATGTACTATTTATTGACCAAGTCTTGAAGACTTGGTCATTCTTCAAGCTCTTCTCTCTCTCTAAAATTAAAAGCTCTTCCTTCTCTCTAGAAAATCAAGAGGAAATCAAGGATTGAGAAAAATCTGAAAGTGTGGCAAGAAGGAAACTTATTTGCAAGCTTGTAAGAGTTATTGTGGTGGTGTTTTTGGAAAGGAGTCTAGCAAATTTGTTGGATTAGTTTGGCTAAAGCTCTAAGGTAATAATTCTTTCTTTTATTGCTAGTTTTTGGTGTTGCATGTGAAGAAGAAAGAACTTGTAGTTGAAAATATTGCTCTTAGATAAATTGCATGTAAGAAATATGGTTTGGATATGAAAGGATTGGATAAGAAGGTTGTGTAAACATGTTATAGCCTAGATATTACCTTTAGCTTATTGACTTTGTTAAATATGCATTGTGGGGCAGAATTTTACATATCCAAGATTTGATGTGTAATCCCCTTTGAAATGTTTGGATTGTTGGGCCTTAAAAGTGGCGTTTGGATGTTGAATTCGGCTTGAAAAAGGTGGCAAAGTATGTAGAAACAAAGGAAATGCTGCCCGATTTTCCATAGAATTTAGTGACTTTGCACTTGGAATATTCTACGTTGATACTAGAGGTTAATAAACGTATTATGGTCATTATAGGTTGACATACTACGTGCGGTATTTTGGACTTAGCAAGTGAATTGACCGAAGAGGTATGTGGAACTTTCCTATCTCTTGAGCATGAATACCTTTACCTATATAGTACGATAGACGTACAAGGTTTTGATATCCCTTACTTGTTTTAAGGATAGCTACCACACACCTCTTAATAACGCAGCCTCCGGCCGCGGCCGCAGATATAACAGTACTAAGTACGTGGAAATCATGACAATCGCAGCTCCATCGACCCTTCTCGCCTAAACCGCCACACAACGCAGCCCAATTAGAGGGGCTGTCGCCTCCTCGTTGGTCCAAAATGTTGGTCAACCTCGCCGCATGGCCTAATTTACTAATTTACAGGTATGCATCGCCCATGATAAAGGCCCTGACAACCGTAGTATAAAAATAGTGACTCACATTTTTAGGTAAACCAAAACACTTTCCTTTTTCTTTATTTTAGAAAAGTTCCATAGTTCATAGTCTTAATCATTTAAGAATATAATTCTCTTCATAATCAATCTTATTAAGCAAACATGATCTAGGAAATGTAATATCATTTTGTCTAATTAGTCAAAACATTTGATTTCCAAAATCGGAAACATTATTCCTTTTTAAAAACCAAGTACTCATTACATCCATATTAAGTCAAGTCTCTTATATTTTAAGATCAAGTCTCTCGTTATACCTAACTTCCCATAAAGCTTAGTATAACTCTTATGTTTTCAAAACCAAGTATTACTCTTTTATTAATCTTTGAAATTATATATTCCTTTTAAAATATATATATACATATTATGAATCTTATATCCCAAAATTATCCACATTATAACAACTACAGGGGGTGTGAGGTAGGAGACTTAGAAAGATTGCTCAAGTTTGGATGAAACAACTCTACCAACTCCTCGACTCTCTCAAAACGCCCGCCACAACGTAGCCCCCTAGAGGTGACAAATTAAATATGACATAGCCGTATTTTGTTTAGTAAAACGTCATTTAAAAACCACAAACTTGCCAAATCTTTGAAAATATAACACCAAGTTTGGTGAGTAAGGGGGATTAACTCGTTTCTTTAAAAGTATTAAGAATGTCTTGAGTTCTCAAAGTTAAGGGACTTGATGTGTTTTAAGTATATGATTCTTGTTTCTTTTTAAAAGTGTAAGTCCTTTGGGTTTAGAAAAATGTATTTGACTAAGGTATAACGTTAATATAATGACTTTATGGGAAGTTGGTTATATTAGCTTTATGGAAGGTTAACAAAGGAAGATTTACTCTAAGTAAAATGAGTACGGATAAATGATTTGAAGTTGTGAAAGGCAAATTGATTTTTAAGGCATTAATTGCCTAAGGTTTTAAAAGAGTAGAAGTACATAGTACTTTGGGTTAAATTCCCGAATTTCATAAAAACATGTTAGTGCCTTAAGTAAACTAAAAATGAGAATGTGTATGAACAAGATTAATAAGAAGTTAAAGGGTTTCTTAACTTGCTTGTATAATGTGTGATAGCCGGTTTGTGCTAGTGATATATTATTATTTATTACGGGGTCATTCCCCTGGTTGTGACATTTGCATATTCCGTGGATTTGCTACCCACGATGCGAGGAATACCTCATGCGAGTCTGTAGGGCTCATGCGGGTGAAATAGTCCCATGCGGGTGAGTACAACCTATGCGAGGAATACCTCATGTGGGTCCACATGAGCCATGCGGGTGAAATAGTTCCAGGAGTAGGAGTGCTTAATGATACTGCGGGGCGGATGACCTTGCTTTGATTATGAGCTTCCTATTTTAATGCAGTATAGTATATGCTTGATATTCTCATTATTAGTAAGGCACGATGTTATGTAAACTGATTTTCATACATCCAGTTATTTTAGACTTATGAGGTATTTTCAGTATTTTCCAGTTTCACATACTTAGTATATATTGGTAATCGACCCCTTCCTGGCTGCGTTACGCCGCAGTAGGGTAAGCAGGTGGTGGATCCTCACTCTTAGAATCACTGTTCTGGTGTCAGAAGCTCCATTCCTCCGGAGGCTTGTTTTGTTGGTACGGGTTTTCCCTGATGCTATAGGTATTATATACATTCAGGGGTATTGATCGGTGTATTTTATATACACTTTTCGAGTCGTTTTTAGTTAATCTTTTGTCCCTTTTTGTACAAATAAGTGTCGTATTAGGATAGTTTTTCTTTCTTTTGAGTCAAAGTGGTTAAAATAGCCAAATGGCGGAAAAGGAGCTAAAAGAGGGCAAAAGAGGAGGTTCCAGAGCGTAAAAGCAGAGAAAGTGGCGAACGAGGCGTAAAGCAGCCGCGCGCGCTCATGCCAACGATGGCGCGCGCCGATATCGAGAGGCTGCAGAAGTCCCAGGCGCGCTCATGTCAACAGTGCAGGCGCGCGCCTAATCATCGAGAGGCTATAGTTGCAGGCCGCGCGCCTCGCAGCCAGAGATCAGGGCCGCGGCGCCAAATCACCCAAAGTACCACAGAAGTTCCGGCGCCGCGGCGCCGATATCAGGGCCGCGACGCCGACGCGGAAAAATCAGGTTTAATGACGAATTTCTGGGCCAGGCCTGCAGGGAAAAGTTAGAGACGGTTTTCAGCCTATAAAAGGAGAACCCTAGGCAGATTTTAAGGGTTCCCCTTCTTGCACAACACAAGGATTCTTGCTTGGAGATTGGAGACCATAGTTTAGTAAATTTCTTTCTTTTTTCTTTTCTTTTATTTCAGTTTTGTATGATGAACCTTGAATTAGTTCTTGTCATGTCAATGGCTAGGAACTAATTCTCTTATAGGGCTTTCCATGTTGATTCACTAGAAACTTATGTTATGAATTAATGCATGTCTATGGTTATTCTTCTTTGAGAGATTTATCCAATAATTGCTTTGAATGCTTGGTAATTAATTGACAACTAATTATCATTATATGATTTCTAATCAAACTTCGAAAGGAGGAGGTTGTGAATATGTTGTAAGTTGGGTAGACATATTTTGGATTGGGGATGAAAATACCTCAATTATTTATGTAGCGTTAATGAGAGGCTTAACAACCCTAATTTTACGCATGGTGCGTGACGGTTAACTATGTTTTTGTTCTTAATCCTCCTATAGAGTTATCCTTATCACCGAAAGGTAGAAAGGTGCACATCGGGTTGAGTGTTTATATATCCTTAACGGGAATATAAAACGATTTCGTAAACCTGCTAGCTCCGAGAGAAGAAAGCCATAATTCATTGCATTGATAAATAACATAAGCGGATAGTTGATGAGACATGGAAGCCCTATTCCCATCACAACTGAAGTAAACTTATAGTTAATTAGTTTTTATAATTGTTAGTTATAAACCACAAAATCAAATATCAATTACCAAATAGATACCAAAAGATAGATAGTTGGTACTTGAACCCTAATCCTTGTGGACGATATTCGGTCTTACCAAGACTATATTACTTGTTACGATAACGTGCACTTGCGTTAAAGTGTGTGCATCTTTTCGCGCATCAAGTTTTTGGCGCCGTTGCTGGGGATTAGGCATAGTTCAATATCAAATTTATCTATTTTTAATTTCTAATTTGGTTTTTTATTTTTATTTTATTTTTACGTTTTTTCTTTATTTTGGGTAAAAATCAGGGTGCCGTGATTTGTTGTCTATTTTTGATCTATTTCAGGAAGTCAGTTTATGCGAAGGGGAAGAGGGGCAGACACTCTTGTTCCCTTCAATCCAGAGATTGAGAAAACCTGTAAACAGAACAGAAAGAATCAGCGGATTGCAACCTTGATAGAGATGGACGGTGTTCAAAATAACAACATGATGAGAGAAGGATTAGGTGAAAATCAGCCCAATCCAGGAATACCTCGGCAAGTGCCTATAGATGTCGAGGAAAGAGTTCAAGTCCAGGCAGAAAGAAGCTTGGGAGACTATGTGCTGCCGAGAGTGAATGGAGCACAGACATGTATTAGGCTCTCTGCTATAGGAGCGAACAACTTTGAGATAAAATCGATTCGATTACGGCATGAAGACACAAATGCAATTTGAGGATCGCCATGGAGGATCACGTATGCACATAGCTAATTTCTTGGAGCTATGTGCAACTTTCGATATAACGGCGCATCGATGATGCCGTCGATTGAGGCTCTTTCCCTTCTCACTCGTGGATAAGCGAAAATATGGTTGAATTCCACCACCGATTCGATTTTTACATGGCAAGAGCTGGCACAAAAATTCCTAGCCAAATTCTTTCCCCCATGCAAAGCAGCAAAACTGAGAGGAGAGTTGAATAACTTTTACCAAGCAGATGGAGAGTCCTTATATGAAGCTTGGGAAAGGTTCAAGGATTTACAGAGAAAATGCCCACACCATTGCATTGAGTTATGAAACGTGGTCCACATCTTCTATAACGGTGGCCGAGCAAAGACAACCGAACCATTATAGATGCAAAGAAGTGGGGCATTCATGAGAAAACAGACCACGACGCCACGAGTTATTAGAAGATATGGCCACCAACAACCATGTCACGTAAGAGGTCGACAAGTTGGAGGAGAACAGTGGGAGTCCACGAAATAGATGTCATTGCTGCCTTGAATGCCCAAGTGGCCCTTTTTGGCGAAACAGTTGCAGTAACATACAGTATCAGTGAATGCAGTGCAGATGCCAAAAAGCTATGAGATATGTGGTGGCCCACATACATTCGATAGGTGCCCTTCAGCTGATCCTAATAATATACCAATGGAGCAGGCAGAGTGTCGGTAGTGGTAATTATCGAGGCCATAACAACAACCCCTACTCCAACACATATAATCCAGGGTGGAGGAATCACCCAAATTTCTCATGGAGAGGAGACCAGGGGCAGCAGAATCAATATAGGCGATGCAGAACCATCGTAACCAGAGTCAGCCTTTTAATCGGGCCCCACACCTCAATACCAATGCACCGGGCCAAGAAGAGCTAGACGAGCTGAGAGCAGCTTTGTTGGCACTAACCAACGCTCAGACCCAATTCGTGACAGAAGCTAGATCCTCGTTCAGGAATTTGGAAACACAAGTGGGTCAGCTAGCAAAGCAAGCAAACAGCAGGCCACAGGGTACATTGCCAAGCAACACAGAAGTGAATCCAAGGGAGCAATGCCAGGAAGTACAATTGAGAAGCGGCAAACAGTTGGAGCAGAAATCACCTCAGCCAGTGGTGGAGCAAAGGGCAGAGATAGAAAAAGAGAATGTGGTTGAATCTCGCCCGGTAGTAGAGAAAACTCCAGAGAAGGAGTATACAGAGAAGATCTCATTCCCCCAGAGATTACAGCGGAAGGCGGTTGACAAACAATTCTCCAAATTTTTGGAGACATTCAGAAAGCTGCATATCAACATACCCTTTATAGAAGCTTTGGAGCAGATGTCATCCTATTTTAAGTTCATGAGGGAGATCTTGGGGAAGAAGAAGAAACTGGCAGAGTACGAAATAGTAGCACTGACGGAGGAGTGTAGTGCTATCTTGCAGAAGAAGTTGCCACCAAAACTAAAAGACCCAGAGAGCTTTACACTACATTGCACAGTGAGCAGGGTGACATGCAACAGGGCTCTTTGTGACTTAAGGGCAAGTATAAATTTGATGCCGTTGTCAGTATTTAAGAGGCTAGAGTTGGGTGAGGCAAAACCAACCACAGTGAGCTTGCAGCTGGCCGATAGGACAGTGGTTCATCCAAGGGGGAAGATTGAGGACGTGATTGTCAAAGTAGGAAAATTCTTTTTTCCTGCGGACTTCCTCATTCTTGACATGGAAGAAGATGCAGAAATCCCTATCATATTGGGGAGACCATTCCTAGCGACGGGGAGAGCCTTGATCGATGTAGAGAGAGGAAAGTTGACATTGAGGGTGGAGAAGGAAGAAATGGTGTTTAAAGTTTTTAAACACATCATTGAGCCACCAACCATGAGTAGGTGCTTTGCAATCAACATCATCAACCCCCCATGTGAGCCCGTACAAGTCAACAAAAGGGAGATGAGCCCACTAAAGCAGGCATGGTTTGCCAAACCTCCACAAACGCAGGTATGTGTTCCTGAACTTCCTCTTAATGATAATGCTAAGAGGAGAAGAAGAAAAAGAAAATGAAAAATGTGGAGAAAATGGATTAGCTGTGGGTTTGACCCACCCCACGCTTATTAAACTAAGGAACTTGCGTCCGGCTAAAAGACGTTAAAGACAGCGCTACTTGGGAGGCAACCCAAGGTATTTTTGATTTATTTTGCTTTAATATAGTAATTTTTATTAAGAACGGTCTCACGGAGGTAGTGTTCGTGTTGTGATTGACAGGTGTAGGCAAATAAAATGGGCGGCGAAAATCAAGAAAAGCCGGATTTCGGAAAAGCGGGTAGCGTCGCGGCTCAGAGCGAGGCCGCACGCTAAACGAATCGAGCAGAGATGATTTTAAGCCATGGCGCCAGAGCAGTCGCGCAAAAATGCAGAAAAATTGCCAAGTCTAGCAGCCAGCGGCAGTAAAATCCCGGGCGAGTGTAGAATATCAGCCATGCGCTAAAAGCAGTGGCAAGCGAAAATCCAGAATTTAAAAAATGCCCAAAAATCAGATTTTCCCCAAATTCAAACCAAAACCTAACATTCCTTCTCCACAAATCCCACAAAAATTCAACCCTCACCCACAATTCCTCCACAAATCAAACCCAACCACAACCAAAACTCTTAAATTCCTAAAAACCTCATCCATCCCAACCAACAAAAACCCCATTCCATTGCCTCAAATCACCATTAGAAGCAAGAACACCTTGAAGAACACCATAAAAAAAGGTAATCTTTGTCTGTTCTTGAGATCTTTACTGTAGTCACAGGAGGTAGTAGTTTGAAGGAGTATTGTAGTGTTGAAGTAGTTGGGGTACTGAAAAATTGGTTGTGAAGTTTAGAGAAGGAGTAGACAAGGAGAGTGTGAGTATTGGGTAGTAGAGTTGAAGTTTGGGGGTGTTTATGTTTTAGCTGCTTAATTGTTGATTGTGTTGGGGAACATTTGTGCTACTAAGTTGTAAGCTGCAGAAAGTAATTTAACCATGTCCGCCAGAAAAAGAAGAGCCTCCGCATCTACATCAGCCCCGCAATATGATGAGACTAGGTTTGTCAGCCGAAGTGCTCAAGATAGATACCATAAACTCAAAACAAGACCCTTAATCCCTGAAAGGTGGAATGGACTATCAAAGAGACTCGCTAGAAGAGGGAGATATATATGAGCCCAATCGAGCGATGATTGAGATGAGGGGGTGGAAGAGATTTGTAAAACCCGGAAAGATAGCACCTATGAACACAGTGATGGTGCGTGAGTTTTATGCTAATCTTCCGGAGAAGGGGGAAAATGGATGTTTTGTAAGGGGGAAATATGTGCATGTGACGGCAGAAGCGGTAAATGCGGAATTTGAAACAGATGATGTTGAAGGAGGAGGTGGTGATTGGAACAATTTTAGAACATGGTCTAGAAGCACCTCCAACATCGACTGGTATGACGTCGCAGACACAGTGAGCTACCCTAGGGCTGCATTTGATATTGCCAGAAATGGATCAAGAGGATCGGCAGTGCGGTTCAACAAAGCGACAAGGGTTGGTCAGATTGTCGATGTTCGCATGATTCCATCCACGCACTTTACCAAAGTGCCAGAAGACAGAATCAAACTGATATATGGAATTATGACGGGGAAGACAATTGATGTGGGAAGGGAGATAGTGCAGAGTATTGAAGAGACCAGTCGGTTGGTAAGTAACGCAGGTGGTTGGGACATGGCTCAATCATTACAACTCTATGCGCCATGAATGGGGTCCCAGTCCTACCCACTGATACTAATGAGAGAAACCAACTGCCTGTGTCCTATGAGATAGTGCACTCTTTTCCGCACTCCAAGCCCAAAGAAGAAGAAGAAGAGCACAACCACCACTGGCAGCAGCAGAGGCCGCAATGAACGAAGATTAGCCTGAAATAGAGGCTCAATATGCAGCAGGGCCTAGCCACCGGCCTACCACAGATTCGTAACCTCGGCCTACCGTGATGGAGCAGCTACTCCAAAATCAGATGAGGATGATGCAGAGCTTGGACACAGTGATACAAGGACATCAAGAAACGCGGCAACAAATCAATGAGATGAGTTCCTTGTTCAACCAGTGGTCCATGCACTATCCCATGCCACCGCCACCACCACCATTTTAGCCAAGTCTGTAAGTGTCTTATTTCTTTTATTGTCTTTGAGTCTACACACATTGGGGATAATGTGTGATTTAAGTTTGGGGGGGGTGTTTTATTTGTGTTTTGATTGTTTTGTGTATAATTTGAGTCACAATTTTTTTTTCTTTTGAGTCATAATTGCCTGTCAAAGATCATGTATGTTGTAGTTACTAGAAACACCTAGTGAAGTAAGGTGGAATAATGTAATGGAATTGAAGCAACTATCTAAACACACAGGTTAGATATGCCAAAAACTCACAAAAATTTGTCTATTTGGAGTTTCTTGCTTAAATTATGTATGTAAATGATGAATACTTATGTGTTATGATTGCTTGCTATTTGAGGCGAAATAGTTAGGATATGCATGTTAGGGAGATGACTCAGGCATTTCTTTGATAGTCAATTCTTACCACTCTTTTCTATCCCTGACTTTTAAAAGTATCCCTAGTCAGCCCCATTGAGCCTAAAAATTGAAACTTCTTCTTTGACACCCTATATTCCCACAAATTGTGCCATAAGTAAAAACGTAAAATAGTGGAATAAATTGTGTTAAAAAAGAGACAAAAAGAGTGAACAACTGTGATGCACCCCAATAAAAAAAAAGTAATAAGAAATAGACAAAAGCCTAAGTTTGGGGGTGCTTGTCATTATTATACACTTCACTCTCCCAAAATAAAAGAGGGGAAAGATAGAATCGAAGTGAAGGAAATAATCAAAAGAAAAGGAAAAAATTGAAAAGCTAAAGAGCTTATGGTACACGAAATGAGCCTAAATGCCTATTTTTACCTACCTATACCTAAGCCTACATTACAACCCTTAAAAGTCCTGAATATCTCTTTTATGCATATCCAGGATTAGTGGAGAATAACAAGTAAACATGCCATAGGATTTTTGAATTTTACAAGCATGATTCAGTATGTTGACTTCCATTAAGCATGATAAAAATGAGTTTCCGAAATATCTAGCTTAATGTGTTTAGTGTGCTAAAAATTGCATGCTATATGTTCCTGCATATTATTCTGCTAACCTTCATGTTTTTCTAGATAACATCAATGCAGCAAAAGTGATCAATGAAAGTGATCAATCCCTTTTTGTACAAATAAGTGTCGTATTAGGATAGTTTTTCTTTCTTTTGAGTCAAAGTAGTTAAAATGGTCAAATGGCGGAAAAGGAGCTAAAAGAGGGCAAAAGAGGAGGTTCCAGAGCGTAAAAGCAGAGAAAGTGGCGAAGCGAGTAGCAGTCGCGCCGCGCCATGCCAACAGCGATGGCAGCGCGCGCGCCCAATATCGAGAGGTCAGAGAAGTCCCAGCGCGCGGCGCTCATGTCAACAGTGCGAACGCGCCTAATCATCGAGAGGCTACAGAATTGCAGCGCGCGCTCGACATCATAGATCAGGGCCGCGGCGCCAAATCACCCGGCACCATTGAGTTCCGGCGCTGGCGCCGAGCATCGTGCCGCGCGCCGATATCGGCCGCGCGCCGACGCTGAAAAAATCAGTTTAATGACGAATTTCGGCCAGCTGCAGGAAAAGTTAGAGGCGCTAGGCTATAAAAGGAGAACCCTAGGCAGATTTTAAGGGTTCCCCTTCTTGCACAACACAAGGATTCTTGCTTGGAGATTGGGAAGCGGAAGAGGACATGATGAAGAAGTATCCTCACTTGTTCCCTACATCTCCAGGTAACCACTTTCCTGATTGTTAGTTTTTAAATTTAGCAATTATGCTTAAGTAATGTTGTGGCTATGTGGAGCGTCTTTATTTGCAAGAGAAATAGTTAAGAGGGTCTATGTTAAAAATTGTGATTGGAGTAAGCCTAGAAGGAACATTCGGGATGAATGTTTCTAAGGGGAGGAGAATTTTATACCCCGTAGTTCTGGCAATGCGTATGAGAGCGTACGAAAGGGATTAAGACTTACAATTTTAGAAGGATAGGTTGACGGATTGTTTCAGACGGGTTTTTAGTCAACTTTGAGGCGGGTTATGACCCGTTACCTTGAGAGTTCCTAGGTGTTTCAAAAGCTTAGTACGTAGCTCGTTGAGTCTAGTTTCCAACTCAACCAACCGTTCGTCGATAGGACATCGGAGTAGAAAGTTATGGAAGTTGCAAGTTCAAGCGCGCAATGCGCGTAAAAATAAATCGGCCGTGAGCCATGGCGCTGGATGCGGCGCCAAATGTTCTGAAAGTTCGCTGGTTCTGAGCGCGCGCCAGAATCGTGGCAGCCGGAAGTTCTCGAGTCTCAGCCAGTGCGCCGCGCAGTGCCGCGGCGAGGCGGATTCTGAGGTGAGTGTAAAAATCTGAATTGTTTTGTTTTAAAAGGCCATGGAGGGTAACAAGTGTCCCCATCTGATTTTTGTATGTACTATTTATTGACCAAGTCTTGAAGACTTGGTCATTCTTCAATCTCTTCTCTCTCTCTAAAATTAAAAGTTCTTCCTTCTCTCTAGAAAATCAAGAGGAAATCAAGGATTGAGAAAAATATGAAAGTGTGGCAAGAAGAAAACTTATTTGCAAGCTTGTAAGAGTTATTGTGGTTGTGTTTTTGGAAAGGAGGCTAGCAAATTTGTTGGATTAGTTTGGCTAAAGCTCTAAAGTAACAATTCTTTCTCTTGTTGCTAGTTTTTGGTGTTGCATGTGAAGAAGAAAGAACTTGTAGTTGAAAATATTGCTCTTAGATAAATTGCATGTAAGAAATATGGTTTGGATATGAAAGGATTGGATAAGAAGGTTGTGTAAACATGTTATAGCCTAGATATTACCTTTAGCTTATTGACTTTGTTAAATATGCATTGTGGGGCAGAATTTTACATATCCAAGATTTGGTGTGTAATCCCCTTTGAAATGTTTGGATTGTTAGGTCTTAAAAGTGGCGTTTGGATGTTGAATTCGGCCTTGAAAATGGTGGCAAAGTATGTAGAAACAAAGGAAATACTGCCCGATTCCATAGAATTTAGTGACTTTGCACTTGGAATATTCTACGTTGAAACTAGAGGTTAATAAACGTATTATGGTCATTATAGGTTGACATACTACGTGCGGTATTTTGGACTTAGCAAGTGGATTGACCGAAGAGGTATGTGGAACTTTCCTATCTCTTGAGCATGAATAGTTTTACCTATATAGTACGATAGACGTACAAGGTTTTGATATCCCTTACTTGTTTTAAGGATGGCCAAGTTTGGTGAGTAAGGGGGATTAACTCGTTTCTTTAACAGTATTAAGAATGTCTTGAGTTCTCAAAGTTAAGGGACTTGATGTGTTTAAGTATATGATTCTTGTTTCTTTTTAAAAGTGTAAGTCCCTTGGGTTTAGGAAAATGTATTTGACTAAGGTATAACATTAATATAATGACTTTATAGGAAGTTGGTTATATTAGCTTTATGGAAGGTTAACAAAGGAAGATTTACTCTAAGTAAAATGAGTACGGATAAATGATTTGAAGTTGTGAAAGGCAAATTGATTTTTAAGGCATTAATTGCCTAAGGTTTTAAAAGAGTAGAAGTACATAGTACTTTGGGTTAAATTCCCGGATTTCATAAAAACATGTTAGTGCCTTAAGTAAACTAAAAATGAGAATGTGTATGAACAAGATTAATAAGAAGTTAAGGGGTTTCTTAACTTGCTTGTATAATGTGTGATAGCCGGTTTGTGCTAGTGATATATTATTATTTATTACGGGGTCATTCCCCGGGTTGTGGCATTTGCATATTCCGTGGATTTGCTACCCACGATGCGAGGAATACCTCATGCGAGTCCGTAGGGCTCACGCGGTGAAATAGTCCCACGCGTGAGTACAAATTACGCGAGAATACCTCACGCGGTCCATGCCCCATGCGGGTGAAATAGTCTCAGGAGTAGGAGTGCTTAATGATACTGCGGGGCGGATGACCTTGCTTTGATTATGAGCTTCCTATTTTCATACAGTATAGTATATGCTTGATATTCTCATTATTAGTAAGGCATAGTGTTCTGTAAACTGATTTTCATACATGTCTCCAGTTATTTTAGACTTATGAGGTATTTTCAGTATTTTCCAGTTTCGCATACTTAGTACATATCAGGTAATCACTTCTCTGGGGCCGCTCATGCCGCAGTAGGGTAAAGGTAGCGTGGATCCTCACTCTTAGGATCACTGTTCTGGTGTCAGAAGCTCCATTCCTCCGGAGGCTTGTTTTGTTGGTACGATTTTTCCCTGATGTTGTAGGTATTATGTACATTCAGGGGTATGGCGGGGCCCTGTCCCGCCACAGTTGTTATTCCTAGAGGTCTGTAGTCACGTTTGTAGTTTGGGCTGTAAGAACCAAGTTGTACTGTTATACTTTTAATTAAGTATATATTTTTATGGAAGGCAGTCATGTCGGCTTGTCAGTGATGTTTACTTTATACAGGTTTATATGTTATGTATGTTCCGCTGCTATTCTCTGATGTATATCTAACGGGGTGCCTTGCAGGCACTGCGATCGCCCGGGTCGGGTCATGACAACAGAGGTGGAGACAACAGAAGTGCCACTAGAGAGGCCATCATCTGCTGATAACCATGTAGCCAGCTTGGAAGATGGAGAAGCTGTTGAGGGGTATGGTATTGCTGAGGATATTAGAAGGTCCAACAGAGCAAGGAGAACTCCAATCTGGTTGAATGATTTCCTGCATCCAGGGTCAACACTTTCCCCTCCTACACACAGTCAGGCAGGATGTGTATATCCAATGTCAAAGGTGGTGGATTATACTGGGGTCTCTGCTCAGTATCACAGTTTCCTAGCCAGAATCTCAGCAGACCATGAGCCACAGACATACCATGAAGCAGCCAAGGATTCAAGGTGGGTAGAAGCCATGAATTCAGAAATTCAAGCTCTAGAAGACAATAAAACCTGGGAGGTTGTTGACTTGCCTCACAACAAGAAGGCCATTGGTTGCAAATGGGTATATAAAATTAAGTATAAGGCTACAGGTGAGGTGGAGAGATTTAAGGCAAGGCTTGTAGCTAAGGGATACAATCAAAGAGAAGGGGTAGACTACCAGGAGACCTTCTCTCCAGTTGTGAAGATGGTCACTGTCAGGAGTGTGATTTCAGTTGCAGTTTCTAAAGGTTGGGCTATTCAACAAATGGATGTATTCAATGCATTCCTTCAAGGGGATCTAAATGAGGAGGTGTATATGAGCTTGCCACAAGGAATTGCACATGAACAAGGACAGGTTTGCAGGCTGCTTAAATCATTATATGGTCTTAAGCAAGCCTCCCGGCAGTGGAATATAAAACTAACCACTGCACTGAAGTCATCTGGTTTTGTCCAAAGTCCTTTTGACTATTCTCTGCTTATCAAAAGGGATGGAGATAAAATAGCTATAGTGCTGATATATGTGGATGATCTTCTCTTGACTGGTAATGATCAAGGGCTTATTGATAAGACAAAGACTATCTTGCAACATCATTTCAAAATCAAGGATCTTGGTGAACTTAGGTATTTCCTAGGTTTTGAATTTGCAAGGAATAAAGAGGGGATAGTGATGCATCAACGAAAGTACTCACTGGAGCTAATTGAGGACATGGGCTTAACTGGTTCCAAATCAGTAACTTCCCCAATGGAAGCAAATGTGAAACTCACTTCAACTGAATATGATGCTCTTGTGAAGGAAGCAGGGAAAGATAGGGCAGCAACAGACAAAGTTGATGCAGCAATTTCACTACATACCGATAGCCATCAAGAATCCAAAGACTTTATCAAAGGTGGTTGGGCGACTCATCGATTTGATCAATACTAGGCGACATATCTTTCGCAGATTCAATGTTTGAGTCAATTTACGCAAGCACCCAAACAAATTCCATATGGTCACAATGAAAGAGTTGTAAGGTATGTTAAGCAAGCACACGGCTTGTGAAATCGCGATATCGCCAGCAGATAGTAACATTCTCACGCTTATCATGCGACGCAGATTAGGCTTCTGTCCCATTACTAAGATCGATGTCGGGTATCCGTGTACTTTGATCTTCTCTTATCTCGTGGAAATCCAAGCAACAGATCGTTTCTGAGCTCGCAGACCGAGTATAGATCTTCGCCTCAGATGCAGCGTAAATTGTATGGATTAAACGATCGCTTTGAGTCAGCGTGTTCTTGCGACTTCCGCTTCGACTCATCAGGACAAAGAAATATGCAATCCAAATTGCTACGAATCTAGTGTTTCACGAGCGACCAAGCACATCGAGATCGATTGTCACTTCATCGTGAGAAGCGTGCACCGTCTGATTTCTCCGACATATATCTTGACTGATGACCAGCCAGCGGATATGCTGACTAAGGCCTTGTTACCAGGACACCATATGCATCTTCTTTCCAAGCTCGGAATGAAGAATTTGTTCTTACATCCTCGCTTGAGGGGGGTGTTGAGGATATTAAGTAGTAGTAGTGGTTAAATATAAATATTATTCAGGGGTAAAATGGTATTTTCATACTTTAGGGGTAAAATAGTATTTTACCTTCATAGCTAGGTTATTCATTTTCTCTATAAGCAGCAGTTCGACTGCTCTCTCTCTTCCTTAAGCTTGTACATAGAACTCTTGCCCTTTGTGGCTGTTCATAATGAAAAGTTGGTAAAGCTTCCACAAATTCATCAACTGATTTTTGCTTTTAACAGCATTTAAAAAAAATGATACACAGAATATACTGTTTTCGAGAATTCAAGCAACATAACATCCAAAATGATAGTTGTGTCAGGTCAAGAAATATTGGTATATATCATGTCTTCTTAATATACCACTATATGTCTTAAGACTATATGTCTTGGTTCTATGATTGGCATTTAGAAATAGTACTTTATTTCAAGTACTGTATTATCCTGTATTTGGTATTTGGTATGGGAATGGTCAAAAGTTGCATGTGAAAGAGGTCACAGGATACACCCAAATCTCAATGTGAAAAATGAAATACAATGATGAGAGTTGTTGACAAAATATCAAAGCCCACTTACCAAAAACATTCATGTGATAATGTAGGACAGAGCCAGAGAAAGTAATATCCACTATAGAATATTTAATACCCTTTCTCGTGACCATTATAATTATTTCCACCAAACAAATACAGCTAGGAAGAATCTTACCCGGTTGTCCTTTTTTAGAAAAAAAATGTTTTAAAAAAAATATAATTTAGGTGAAATATATCAATGGCCTTTTTAAGTTATCTACAACGATCAGATAATATTTTAGCTTTGTTAATGACCAGATATACATCTCTATTTGACACAGGTGTCTCGCGGGATGGAATTTACGTCGGGTTCATACACACAGCGGAATTTAAAAATTTATGTTTCAAACTCGACGACGGTCGAACTGTAGTGTGATAAGTAATGAAAAATACAAACACAAAGAATAATGTAAAACTTCGACAGAAGACTTAAGCAATCAGCCAAGCAGTTGAATCTTCTGGAACTCTGTGTAGTCTGAGGGTGCACACGCAAATGTCTCTCGATTTGCAAGTTATAGAACTTTGATGTAATTGCTAAGTCAGGAATGCTAGGGATTCTGACAGGGCTTTAGAAGAGATTGACCTCTCTTAGGTTTTTGTATATCACTGGAATGGGAGGTAAGTCCTATATTTATAATGATAAATAAGAGCTTTAGGGTTTCCGTGGATCGGCCCACTTAAAATCGATCGCGCACTGGATCGCCAGATCACGCCCGCACCGCAGCCTCGCAGTACCGCTGCCGCACGTGTTCCGCACCGCGGTCCCGTCCTATTTTCTGTCCTTTTTCCCATTTCTAATGTTCCGGTCATCAACCGAACATTTAGGTATAATCTCCTTCTAATCACATCCTTCAATCGACGAAATATTTGACTTAGCGTTACTCTTCATGCCTTTACATATCGTCACTAATTACATTAGGATCTTCACGGAACTCCTAGACTGCGCCGAAAGACGAACCCAATATGTAAAGTTTAGCTACACAAAATATGTGAACTGAACCTATATGTGAGAAGATAAAATTCCTTCATTATCGACACACTCAATCAAGCTTAGGATATGTCAAGTGTCTATCCAAATGACTTGATCATTATAACTCATCTATATTAGTTGACAACAGGACCATATCATAGATATGTCCATTGCATTGGCCAATGAGTTTGTCAACCTAATACCATATGAGTACCTGACTGTTCACTCGAATATAATCAAGGAATGAATCCTTTCTTGGCTCACATACCACCTTTAATCTGCTTCGTAATGCACCCAAAACAAGTCGCGTCTCAACCTATAAGACATTTGAGCTTAGGACAAGATCAAAGTACATTACTCCGTAAACAAGATGATATTAACCTCAAGTCTAAGGACTTTTATCTCCCACACGCCGATGATATTATAGACATATAACAAAACAGTACATCAGCAAGGCATACCAATACATCAACAAGTATCCATGTGTCCATCACGAGTTGTCATAACTCGTAGCACGTGAGACATACTACATCCCCTAAGAATATGATGCAGACCACATGTCGACGTATCGCATATCATCGATATCTCAATTTCGATAATCATTAGTCGAGGTAATTTAAGATTTACGTTATAACATTAATTCTCACACAATTAATAAACATGTAACCTCTAGGGATGCATTTATAGAATATTATAAACAATCAATTAATAATTCAATAAATGCAAATGCCATAATATTAGTCATCATTAATATACATACGAATGTGTATAAAGTACATTGTGTCCTAATACAGATTGTCTCTAGGACATACATACACTTTCAATCTCCCACTTGGCCTAGAGCCAATCACCAACATATCTAATACTCATGTTCTCAAAATGACCATTATGTTTCACCAAGCTTAATGGTTTAGTAAACGGGTCTGCTAGATTATTGTCTGTGGGAATATAATCTATCTTGGTATCTTCAGCTTCCACCATCTCTCTCAGGATGTGGTACTTCCTCGGTACATGCTTGTTTCTGTTTGTTGATCTTGGTTCCATGCCTGTGCAATGGCACCGTGTTGTCACAATAAATGGTTATTGGACAACTGGCACTCGGAACAACCCCTAGTTCCTTCAGGAACTCAGAAATCGAGGCAGCTTCGTTAGCAGCTTCTGATCCAACAATGTACTCCGCTTCAGCAGTCGAGTCTGCAGTAGTAGCATGTTTGGAACTCTTCCAGCTCACTGCTCCTCCGTTAAAAATGAACGTGTAACCAGACTGAGATTTGAAATCATCAACAACTGTCTGGAAACTAGCATCGGTATACCCAGCGGCAACCAGCTCATCAACTCCACTATAGACTAAGAAGTAATCTTTAGTACGCCTGAGGTACTTGAGAATACTCTTGATCGCTTTCGTTGTTCCTCGCCAGATTCGCTGAACTTGCAAGTCATACTAAGTGCAAATGCCACATCCGCCTAATGCGGTCATGGCATACATGATTGATCCTATAGCCGAAGCATATGGGATCTTCTTCATGCGCTCAAGTTCAATAGCATTAGAAGGGCAGCCCTTCTTTGATAACTTGATGCCTTGACCCATCGGAAGACCGCCTTTCTTGGAATTCTCCATTAAAAACGTCTAAGCACTTTGTCTATGTAGACTGACTGTGACAGCCCCAACAATCTATTAGGTCTATCTCTATAGATCCTAATTCCCAGAATGTAGCAGACTTCACATAAATCCTTCATCATGAAGGTCTTGGACAACTAATAATTGACTGACAGCATGAGGGTCTTATTATCTCCCATTATCAATATGTCATCAACATATATAATAATGAAGACAATACTACCATCCTTGCGTTTGGAATAAACACAAGGATCCTCTTTGCTTCTGACAAAATCAAAAGATTTGATAGCATTGTCAAAGAAAATGTTCCAACTCCTAGAGACTTGCTTAAGCCCATAAATAGACTTTTATAGCCTGCACACAACATTTGGTCTGTACTCACATGAAAAACCTTCGGGTTGTTTCATATACACTTCCTCAATTAGATTACCATTGAGGAATGCAGTTTTGACGTCCATCTGACAAATGTCATAATCATAATGTGCAGCTATCGCAAGCAAAATCCGAATAGACTTTATCTTAGCCACCGGTGAAAAGGTTTCATCATAATCCACACCATGACGCTAAGTAAAACCTTTAGCCACTAGTCTAGCTTTATAAGTCTGAACCTTGCCAGATGCATCAATCTTCTTCTTGAAGACCCATTTGCATCCTATGGGTTTAACCTCATTTGGCAAATCAACCAAGTTACACACTTGATTGATATACATAGATTCCATTTCGGATTTCATGGCTTCTAGCCATCTCTTCGAATCAATATCTAGCATTGCTTCGTTATAGGTTCTAGGCTCGTCATCATCTGAAATATCTAGCTCATTTTGTGTTTCCACAAGTAGATTTAGTCTTTCCGGAGGACGATGAGATCTAGTAGACCTACGGAGTTGATTGTCTTGCAGCTCGATTCTGGTATGTTCGATCGTGAGTAGGTTCTTGTGCGCTGGTCGAACCACCAACATTAGAGCTTTCAGGAATATCATTTTCATGTCTTTTCTGAATGGGAGGAAATGCAACTGGTGCGCTTGCTCCCAAGGTCTGTGCCGGAAGATCTTGCATTTCTGCATTACTCCTCGTAGCACTCCCACTGGCCGAAGGGGGTACCCTAAATACCCAATCTTCGCCAATAGCTCCCACTGAATTTTTGCCTTCATTATCGGGTAAGGATTCAACCTTTTTGTTACCTTGTTCTTGAATTTCTTCAAGTTCTATCTTCGTGCAAATCTCATCCTTGTAGAGATATTCATCTTCAAGGAAAGTTGCGTTCCTAGAAATAAATATCTTATGTTCTCCAGGAAGATAGAAATAGTATCCCTTAGTTTCCTTCGGATACCCAACAAAGTAACATTTCTCACTTTTAGATTCTAACTTATCAGTGATCAACTTCTTGACATATGCAGGACACCCCCAGGGCCTCATGTGTCTAAGTGATGGCTTCTTGCCACATCGAACCTCATATGGTGTCTTTTCGACTGATTTAGATGGAACTCTGTTTAGAACATATATTGAGATCAAAATAGTGTATCCCCAAAGGTATGTAGGAAGAGCTGAAAGCTCATCATGGAACGAACCATGTCAAGCAAGGTTCGGTTTCTCCTCTCTGCAACACCATTCATCCATGGTGTTCCAGGAGGTGTCCATTTGGAATGAACTCCATGCAACTTTAAGTAGTCAAGAAATTATTTGCTTAAGTATTCACCCCCATGATCAGATCGGAGAGTTTTGATACTCTTTGAGAGCTGTTTCTCAACTTCACACTTAAACTCCTTAAACTTCTCAAAAGCCTTGGATTTGTGTCTCATAAGATACACGTATCCAAACCTTGATAAGTCGTCTGTGAAAGTGATGAAGTAAGAGAACACCTCTCTAGCTTGAGTCGAAAATAGTCCACATACGTCCGTATGTACCAACTCAAGCACCTCCTTGGCACGGATCCCCTTTCCAGAAAGAGGTTTAATGGTCATTGTACCCTTCAAACAGGATTCACAGTTACCATAAGATTGTAAGTCAAATGGTTCGAGGTAATTTAATTTCCTCAACCGTTCTATCCTTGTTTGATTGATATGACCAAGTCTGCAATGCCATAAGTAGGTAGAATTTCTTTCATTTAACTTAGCTCTTTTATTTTGTACATTGAAAATTTCCTTGCGGCAGTTTAATGTATATAATCCATTCACAAGAGGTGCAATTCCATACACAACATTATCTAAAGTCAAAACAATATTGTCATTAGATGTGTTTAAGGAAAAACCCTCTGAATCAAGTACAGGAATGAAAATAATGTTCCTTGTCAAAGAAGGAACATAAAAACAATTGTTCAACATTAAAATTTTGCCAAAAGGTAAATCTATCCTATAAGTTCTCACACGCTCAGCAGCAACTCGTGCTTCATTTCCGACGCGCAGGTCCACCTCACGAGAGCCGACCTTCCTGCTATCAGTTAGCCCATGCACATTTGTACAAATGTGTGAGCCACAAGCGGTATCAAGTATCCAGGAATGAGAATCATTTATAGATAGATTAATTTTAATTACAAGCATGCATTGCACATTAGCACATGGTGTCATTCCTCCACCTGGAGCAGTGCAATCTTTTCTCCAATGCCCCTTCCTGTTGCAATTCATGCAAACATCCGATGCCGACAGTTTCTTCTTCTTCTTCTTCGCCCCTCCATTGGGCTTCATTGCTGCTGCCGGAGCAACAGATTTGTTCTTCCCCTTCTGTTGTCCCTTACCTTTCAGTTTGGGGCGACTAGAGGAGCCAACCATCAGAATAGGCTTGGTCTTAGAGGTCGAAGATTCAAAAGTTTTCAACATATTATGTAACTCTGGCAATGTCGCTTTAGTCTCATTCATGTTGTAATTAATAATGAAACTCTCAAACGACTTAGGAAGTGAGGCAAAGATGAGGGTGGTGGAGACTCTGTCATGAATCCTTATGTCAATAGAAGCTAACCTCTCAATCAGCTCAATCATCCTCAACACATGAGGTGAAACTTAGCCCCCTTCATTTAGCCTACACTTGAAAAGTTCTACGAGCAGGTCATACTCAATTGTCTGACTCTGCGAATCATAAAGACTCCTCAAATGGGCTAACATTTTGTTGGGCCCCATAGATTCATGTTGTCTTTGCAATGTATGTGACATAGAAGACAATATTAAGCATTGAGCTGCGGTAACATCTTTTTAATGTTTCTTGTAGGCAACCTGGTCAAAGGTTGCATACTCTGCAGAGTCCTCCGCCGGAGCAGTTGGGAATACCTTGTCTAATGTATACTCAATTTCTTCCTGTCTAAGAACAATTCTAACATTTCTCAGCCAGTCAATGAAGTTGGGTCCGATGAGTCTGTTTGACTCCATGAGCATTTTCAACGAAAAGTTTGACATTTCTGAAGATCTGAAGATAATAGATAGAATAGAAAAATGCAATCAAAATTCATTCTCCTAAATTATACACATTCATAATAAACTAATTTAACATGGTCTTTTATTTAATTAGCTCCCACTATTTTGCATACTTCTACGACCCCAAGGTAGAATACGGACCTAAGTCAATATAAAGGTCATAGTGGGCCAAGATCCAAACATATGTTATATCCGCATTTACTTTGGCTGATAACTTCAATAGCACACTTTGGTAGGTCCTCAACCAATTGTAAAGCAACTCTACAACTCTTGGTTTGATTAAATATCTTTCATTTTAATCTTACGTCTTTAGACTAGTCCGACACTTTGGGGCCAAGATTCATCTAAACAAGCCAACCCCATTACACGACTGCGTTTAAATGCCAAAGTAAACTTAGATTTTACAAGCAAACACTTTGGTGTAAATACCTATAAAAGTTTATTATCTACTTTTATTTTAACACATCTATGAAAGGGCATCGGTCCTCTTAGACTTAGAGTAAATGTTTTGGCATAAATACCTTTATCGCTGCTCGGTGTATTTTATATACACTTTTTGAGTCATTTTTAGTTAGTCGTTTGCCCATTTCTGTACAAATATGTGTCGTCTTAGGATAAATTTTCTTTCTTTTGAGTCATAATGGTTTAAAGTGGCACATTGGCAAAAAGGAGCAAAAAGAGGGCAGAAACAGAGGTTCCGGAGCTCAAAAAGCTAGAAAGTTGGCAACTCGGGCGAGAATGCGGCGCCATGGCGGCTACTAGCCAAGATCAGGCGCCACGCGCGCCAAAGAACAGAGAGCAGAGTTTGCAGCGCGCGCTGATTCGCGCGCCGAGGCGAATTTCGCCAACCGAATGGGAATGGGCCAAGGCCAAGAAGGAAAAGTTGGTGAACGTTTTTTAGGCTATAAAAAGGACCTTTCTAGGTCAGATTCAAGGATCCCACTTTGGAGAATTCAACACAACTTGGAGATCAAGATTAGAGACTTTCTTTTAAGTAATTTCTTATCCTTTATTTTATTTCTTTTTAGTTTATGTTGGATATTAGTTTAGTTCTTGGCATGTCTATGGCTAGGAACTAACTTTAGGGATTTCCATATCGAATCACTTGAAACTCATTCTTAGGATTAATGCATGTTTTGGTTTCTTCTTATTATTGTTGAGATTTATTCAATATTTGTCTTGATTGCTTGGTAATTAATTGATCACTAACTATCATAACTTATATGATTTATAATCGAAAGCTGAAATGGGAGATTGTGAATATGCTATAGTATGCTATAGTTGAATAAACATAGGTTAAATCGTGGACGAAAGTACCCCGATACTTGTGTAGCTTAATAGGTTATTGCTCTTAATCCTCCTTTGTAGTCAATCTTGTCATCGAAAGATAGAAGGGTTCTACATTGGGGTTGAGTGTTTATATTACCTTAACAGGAGTATAAAACGGATTAGTTAACCTGCTATCTCAAAATAGAAGAAGAACCTTAATTATTTGCATTAACGAATAAAGCGAGCGGATAGTCGAGGAGATTTGGAAGCCCTATTTCCACCATATCTGAAGTAAAATAAAGTAATTTAGTTAGCATCTATAATCATAGTTATAAACAATTCATCAAATTATCGATTACCAAATAGATACCATAGAATAGAGGTGGATAATTGGACACTAATCCCTGAGGACGATAACTCGGTCTTTTAGACTATATTATTTGTCACGACACGTGCACTTGCGTTTAGTGTGTGCATAAATCGCGCATCAAGTTTTTGGCGCCGTTGCCGGGGATTGACGTAGTTCAATACATTCTATCTATTCCTAATTTCTAATTTGGTTTTATTTTTGTTTTTATTTATTACTATATTTTTCTCTTTTATTCGTGAAACCGTGCGCCGTGATCCGTTTGTTGATTTTGATCTGTTGCAGGCATCTAGTTTATGCGAAGGAGAAGAGGAGCAGATACACTTGTTCCCTTCAACCCGGAGATTGAAAAGACTTGCAAGCAGAACCGGAGAAACAGACGGATTTTGGATTTAATAGCAATGGGAGGCTTGCAGAACAACAATGAGATGAACGAAGGGTTAGGTGATGATCACCAACTAACGAAGGATGCCGGAGGTTACGATGGATGTGGAAGAAAGGGTCCAGTCCAAGCCGAGAAGCTTGGGAGATTATGTGCTACCAGGTGAATGGAGCACGATTGCATCAGCTCCCGAATGTGAGCAAATAATTTTGAAATCAAGCCTGTGATCCTGAGTATGATGCAGAATACTGTTCAATTCTGAGGGTTGCCATCGGAAGCTCCTCACATGCACATAGCGAACTTCTTGGAGTTGTGTGCAACTTTCAAGTATTATGGCGTTACTGACGACGTCATTCGATTGAGGCTTTTTCCCTTCTCACTCAGGGATAGAGCAAAAGTTTGATTGATCCCTGCCTACAGATTTTATATTCACATGGCAGGAGTTGGCACAGAAGTTCTTAGCAAAGTTCTTTCCACCGTCCAAAGCCGCTAAGCTGAGGGGGGAGTTGAACAATTTTTACCAGGCTGATGGAGAGTCACTCTATAAGGCTTGGTAGAGATTTAAATATTTGAAAAGGAAGTGTCCACATCATAGCATTGAGATGTGGAATTTGATCCATATTTTCTACAATGGGCTAAGCGGGACCACAAGAACTATCATTGACGCAGCTGCAGGTGGAATCTTCATGAGGAAGACAGCACACGAGGCTCATGATTTGCTAGAAGACATGGCCACTAATAATCATGTAATAGAGGACAGAGGAGTGAGTGAAATGAGAGCAATATGAGTTCATGAGATTGATGTCATCACAGCGTTAAATGCACAGGTTGCTCTCTTGACCAAGCAACTGCAACAGAACAAAATGTCAGTGAACGCAGTTCAAATGCCACTGAGTTGTGAGATATGTGGGGGTCCTCATACATTTGATAGGTGTCCATCAGCAGACCCCAACAACATCTCTATCGAGCAAGTAGAATGTCAGGCGGTGGGAAATTACCAAAGGCCCCAGAACAACCCCTATTCAAATACCTACAATCCAGGGTGGAGGAATCACCCTAACTTTTCATGGAGGGGTGATCAAGGGCAGCAGAACCAGTTTCGAGGCCAATACCAAAATCAGCAACCATTCACTCAGGCATCATCTTCATAACAATTCAGTGCATCTGCTCAACAAGAAAAGCCAGATGAGTTGAGAGCAACCCTGTTGAAACTCACCAACTCACAGACCCAGTTCATGGCAGAGACCAGATCCTCTATCAGGAATTTGGAGACGCATGTGGGACAACTAGCAAAGATGGCAAACAACAAGACACAGGACTCTGCCTAATAATACAGAGATGAACCCCAGAGAACAGTGTCAAGCGGTGCAGATGAGAAATGGAAAGCAGGTAGAACAGCCTACACCCCAGCCTGTAGTAGAACAGAGAGTAGATGCAGAGAAGAAGGGGGTTACTGAAGACCGCCCTATGATAGAGAAAGTTCCAACAGTCCCAGTGAGGGAATACACTGAGAAGATTCCTTACCCGCAGAGGTTGCAAATGAAGGCAGTTGATAAGCAATTCTCCAAGTTCTTGGAGGTATTCAGAAAGATACACATTAACATTTCGTTCATTGAGGCATTGGAGCAAATGCCTACTTATTTTAAATTCATGAAGAAAATTCTTGGGAAGAAGAAGAAGTTGGCTGAGTATGAGACAATGACATTGACAGAGGAATGCAGTGCCATCTTGCAGAAGAAATTTTCCCCCAAACTCAAGGATCCAGGGAGCTTCACATTGTCTTGCACAGTTGGCAGGGTGACATGTAACAGGGCCCTGTGTGATTTGGGGGCCAGCATAAATCTCATGCCCTTGTCCGTTTTCAAGAGGTTGGGGTTGGGAGAAGCCAAACCAACCACTGTGAGCTTGCAGTTGGCGGATAAGACAGTGGTGCATCCCAGGGGAATGATTGAAGATGTATTAGTTAAGGTGGGAAAAATTTTCTTTCCTGCGGATTTCCTCATCCTTGATATGGAGGAAGATGATGAGATCTCCATCATATTGGGAAGACCATTCTAGGCAACTGGGAGAGCCCTGATTGATGTGGAGAAGGGCGAGCTGACACTCAGAGTGGAGAATGAATAGATGGTGTTCAAGGTGTTTAAGCACATCGTTGAACCCCCAGTCATAAGCAAGTGTTTTGCAGTCAGCACATCGGTTGAGCCAGCACAAGCCAAAGCAAGGGAAATAAGTCCGCCAGAACAGGTGAGCAACGCTAAACCTTCTCTTGAGAAAAAGGAGAAAAAAAACAGAAGGCGGAAGCGAAAAATATTTATGAAATAGATAGGCTGTGCGGTTAATTTACCCCATGCCTCTTGATAAGGAACTTGAGTCCGGCTAAAAGACGTTAAAGACATCGCTACTTGGGAGGCAACCCAAGGTTATTTTATTTTATTTTATTTTATGCAATTTAGTTTTAGTTAGAACAGTCTCACGGAAGGTATTGTTTGCATGTTGTGATGACAGGTACAGGGCCAAAATTTGGAGGACGAAAACGGGAAGAGAAGAAAAAAAAATCGGCTCAGTGCCACGGCGCCAAGCAGAGGGTCGTGGCGCCGAGAATGCAAAAGGGCGCATGAAGTTGGGCGCCACGGCGCCAGTTGCAGGGCCGCGACGCCGAAAGTCTAGAAGGTCTCTGAAGTTTGGGCGCCGCGGCGCCAAATCAGAGCGCCACGGCGCTGGAAGTTCAGAGGGTCGCAGAAGTTTGGGCACCGCGGCGCCGATTGTAAGGTCGTGGCGCCGCGACGAAAAATCTGAATTTTAAAGGAGCCCTAATCTGATTTTCCCTTCTCCAAATCAAAAATCCAAAACTCTTCCTCTCTCCAAAACCCACGAAATCAGCCCTTTTACTTAAAAATCTTCAACAAACTAAACTCAATCACAACCAAAGTACTTAAATTCCTTACACCCTTAGCCATCTCAAACAACAACCCTCAATCCATCATTAGGAACAAGAAAATCTTGAAGAACACCGTCCAAGGTAACCTTTATCACTTTTCTTGAAATCTTCAAAACAATCAGAGGAGGTAATAGGTTTGGGGATGTGCTTTATGGGTGTAAAAATTTCGCGAAAGATTATACGTAGTGAGCGTGGGGTGTTGTACCGGTGCTTTGAGTAATGTTTGGGGGTTGCATAGTGTTGTAGTTGCTGATTACGTTGTGTGTTGATTAGTTTGATTGATAGTTGCTGGGTAATATCACTGAAACAAAGGAAACGCTGCCGAATTTATCTAAAAATGTCTGCCAAAAAGAGGAGAGTTTCCACATCCACATCTGTCCCTCAATATGATACTACTTGGTTTGTCAGTCAAAAAGCAGAAGATAGATATTACAAACTTAATACTAGACCCTTGATCTCTGAGAGAGGAATGGAGTACCAAAGGGAGTCATTTGATGATGGAGATGCCTATGAGCCTATTCGGGCGATGATAGAGATCATGGGGTGGAAGAGATTTGTTAACCCGGAAAGAATAGCACCACATAACACCGTAATGGTGAAAGAATTCTATGCTAACTTTCCGGAGAGGGTAAATGGTAGATGTTTTGTGAGAGGACAGTATGTGCCTGTGACGGCCGAAGTGGTGAATGAGCTATTAAGAACAGCCGACGTTGAAGAAAGAGGCGATGATCGGAGCTATTTCAGAACTTGGTCTAGAGACGCCAACAACATCGACTGGGATATCGTCGCAAACACATTATGCTACCCTGGGGCTGAGTATGATATTGCAAGAAATGGATCAAGAGAACTGAACAGATGTCAGTTCAACAAAACAGTCAAGTGTTGGTTATATTTCTTCAGTGCCCGCCTAATTCCATCGACGCACTTCACCAGAGTGCCAGCGGATAGAATAAAAATGATATATGGAATCATGGAAGGGAAGACGATTGACGTTGGGAAGGAGATATTGAAAAATATTGGAGAAACCAGTAGGTTGGTAACTACAGGTGGGTTGGGACATGAATCACTTATTTGCAGCTTATGTTCTAGACATGGAGTCCCAACCCTAGCTACTGATACATATGAGAAGGGCCAACCTCTTGTGTCATATGGGATAGTGCATGCCTTCCCAGAACCGGTCCCTCCAAAGAAGAAGCAGCATGAGACCAGCAGCAGCAGAACAGAGGTCGCATGGATGAAGATGAGCACGAGACAGAGGCTCAAAGATAGCGTGCAGCGCAGCCCCTGGATTTGGAACCTCCGATGCCTATAATGGAACAGTTGCTCATGAACCAGAGGAGGATGATGTAGAATTTTGACATAATGATACAAGGTCAACAGGACCTGAGGCAAGGACAGCAAGAACTAAGGCAGGAGCAACAACAGTTGTACCAGAGATTTGATGAGATGAGTTCCTTATTCAACCAGTGGTCCATTCATTATCCGCCGCCACCGCCACCACTTTAAAGTTTAAACCAAGTTTGTAAGTTGTCCCGTTTTTCTTTTTCCTTTTATTTTTTGAGTCTTGCACACATTGGGGACAATGTGTGATTTAAGTTTGGGGGGGGTGTTTTATTGTTTTTTAGTCTTTTTTATTTGTTTTGTGTATTTTTGAGTTTTTTTTTAGTCATAATTTTTTTTTAAAAGATCATGCATGTTGTAGTTACTGGAAACGCCTAGTGAAGTAAAAGTTGAATAATGTAATGAAATTAGAAGCAACCATCTGAACACTTAGGTTAGATATGCCAATAATTCATGACATCGAACTATTTGGGGTATCTTGCTTGATTTATGCATTTTTAGTGATTAAACATATGTGTCTGCTTGCTTGCTATTTGAGGCGAAATAGTTAGGATATGCATGTTAGGGAGATGACTCAGTCGTTTCTTTGTTAGCCCTTTCTTACAATTTTTACCTATCCCTGACATTCAAATTGTATCCCTAGTCAGCCCCTTTGATTCTAAATATATGACCTTTCTTTGACACCCTATAATTCCATATTTGTGTCATAAGTGAAAAATTGAGATGATTGGAATATAAAGTGTTGAAAAGGAGAAAAAAAAGAGTGAATAATTTTGATGCACCCCAATAAAAAAATGATAAATAGGTAAAAGCCTAAGTTTGGGGGTGCCTGCTATTCATAATACACCCCATTCTCTCAAAACAAAAGAAGGGAAATATAGGTATGAAGTGAAAAAGAAAATCAAAAGAAAAGGGAAGAGTTGAAGCAAAAAAGTTTATGGTACGTAAATTGATCCTAAATGCAAAAGAGCTTATGAAAAACCCTAAAGATCTCTTATATGTGTATCCATGATTAGTGGAGAATAGCAAGTAAACATGTCATAGGATTTTGAAATTAACATGCATAGTTAGGTATTCTTACTTCCATTGAGCATGATTAAAGTGAATTTGCGAAATATCTAACTTGATGTGTTTAGAATGCTAAAAATCCATGATATATGTTCCTGCATATTATTCTGCTAACCTTCATGCTTTTCTAAGTAACAATGATGCAGCAAAGTGATCAATGTCTTTGAGTCATTCTATTTTCTTTTTCCTCGTGTATTTATTTCTTTCTTTTGATCTTTGCTCGAGGGCGAGCAAAAGTTAAGTTTGGGGGTATTTGATCGGTGTATTTTATATACACTTTTTGAGTCATTTTTAGTTAGTCTTTTGCCCATTTTTGTACAAATATGTGTCGTCTTAAGATATATTTTCTTTCTTTTGAGTCATAATGGTTTAAAGTGGCACATTGACGAAAAGATGGCAGAAACAGAGGTTCCAGAGCTCAAAAAGCTAAAAAGTTGGCAACCCGGGCGAGAAATAGGGCGGCGCGCCGTATCGAACAGCATCACGCCGCCAAAGAACAGTAGAGTCGCAGAGTTGGCCGCGCCCGTTGTAGGCATGGCAGGCGGGAATTCTGCCAAATCCGAATGAGAATGGGCCAAGGCCAATAAGGAAAAGTTGGTGAACATTTTTTAGGCTATAAAAAGGACCTTTCTAGGTCAGATTAAAGGATCCCACTTTGGAGAATTCAACACAACTTGGAGATCAAGATTAGAGACTTTCTTTTAAGTAATTTCTTGTCCTTTATTTTATTTCTTTTTAGTTTATGTTGGATATTAGTTTAGTTCTTGGCATGTCTATGGCTAGGAACTAATTTAATTTAGGGCTTTCCATATCGAATCACTTGAAACTCATTCTTATGAATTAATGCATGTTTTGGTTTCTTCTTATTATTGTTGAGATTTATTCAATATTTGTCTTGATTGCTTGGTAATTAATTGATCACTAACTATCATAACTTATATGATTTCTAATCGAAAGCCGAAAGGGGAAATTGTGAATATGCTATAGTTGAATAAACATAGGTTAAATCGTGGACGAAAGTAACCTGATACTTGTGTAGCTTAATAGGTTATTCCTCTTAATCCTCCTTTGTAGTCAATCTTGTCATCGAAAGATAGAAGGGTTCTACATTGGGGTTGAGTGTTTATATTACCTTAACAGGAGTATAAAACGACTTAGTTAACCTGCTATCTCAAAATAGAAGAAGAACCTTAATTATTTGTATTAACGAATAAAGCGAGCGGATAGTTGAGGAGATTTGGAAGCCCTATTTCCACCATATCTGAAGTAAAGTAAAGTAATTTAGTTAGCATCTATAGTCATATCTATAAACAATTCATCAAATTATCGGTTACCAAATAGATACTACAGAATAGAGGTTGGTAATTGGACACTAATCCCTGAGGACGATAACTCGGTCTTCTAGACTATATTACTTGTCACGATACGTGAACTTGCGTTTAGCGTGTGTATAAGTCGCGCATCAAATTTTCATAACCTAAAACCAACTTTCAGAAAACTTTACTTTAATTTACATATTTGCCCGAAAGGATCATATTTGTTCGATTTTAAAACTTTATTTCCAGAAACTGAAATTTCTAAACTTCATATTCGAAATCTGAAACTTTTAAGTCTCTGTTTCTGATTCTCAATTTTTTTTTTTTACAAAAACGTCGTCGGCACCGCGGTGCCTCATAATTTTCGTCACAGGCACCGCGGTCCTAACAGGTGGAACCGCGGTGCCTTGAAGGTCAAGGCAGATTGTCCGAAAATTAATTTTAAGCTTCTGGATGAACAGCACCACGACTCCCATGAACAGGACCGCGGTGCCTCTAGATTCATCTGGGCAGCACCGCGTTGTTCCAATAATGAAATTTCGGCGTCGCCACAAAACCCTAACAGGCACCGCGGTGCTCCATCATAGAACCGCGATGCCTTTTCTCCAGAATCACAAAATCCAAAATTTTCGAACCCCTAAAACGGGTTTAGGGCCAGATATTTCAGATATATCACTTGTATTACCATCACCATTAAAACAATATGTTCATCGACCATCAAATCCAATTTTCTTCTCGTTCTTCGCTTCAATGCACCATGCTTTAAGCCAGATAACGCATATCAACTTAGAAGAGTTATATATTGGATTGACTTGTTCGAATACATAATTGCATTAACAGATCTGGTTACAAGGGCTATGAGTTCTAAAGGTTTAGGGTTTAAAAGCTTTTAAATACATAAAATATAGATCTAAACAAATCCTAACCAATATTATCATTAACATCATTACAAATCACACGAAACAGCCATGGCTCTGATACCACTGAAGGAGTTTACATCGGGTTCGTACACGCAACAGAATTTTAAAATTTATGTTTTAAACCCGACGACGGTCGAACTGTAGTGTGATAAGTAATGAAAAATACAAACACAAAGAATAATGTAAAACTTCGATAGAAGACTTAAGCGATCAGCCAAACAGTTGAATCTTCTAGAACTCTGTGTAGTCCGAGGGTGCACACGCAAACGTCCCTCGATTTACAAGTTATAGAACTTTGATGTAATTGCTAAGTCAGGAATGCTAGGGATTCTGACAGAGCTTTAGAAGAGATTGACCTCTCTTAGGTTTTTGTATATCACTGGAATGGGAGGTAAGCCCTCTATTTATAATGATAAATAAGAGCTTTAGGGTTTTCGTGGGCTGGGCCCAGCTTAAAATCGGACTGGGGCAGAATTCGGACTGCCAGATCACGGCCCGGCACCGCGGTCCTCAGTAAGTGGCACCGCGGTGCTGGCACGTGTTTCTGGCACCGCGGTCCTGAATCAAGGCACCGCGGTCCCGTCCCATTTTCTGCCCCTTTTCCCATTTCTAATGTCCCGGTCATCAACCGAACATTTAGGTATAATCTTCTTCTAATCACATCATTCAATCGACGAAACATTTGACTTAGTGTTACCCTTCATGCCTTTACATATCGTCACTAATTATATTAGGATCTTCACGGAACTCCTAGACTGCGCCGGAAGACGAACCCAATATGTAAAGTTTAGCTACACAAAATATGTGAACTGAACCTATATGTGAGAAGATAAAATCCCTTCATTCTCGACACACTCAATCAAGCTTAGGATATGTCAAGTGTCTATCCAAATGACTTGATCATTATAACTCATCTATATTAGTTGACAACAGGACCATATCATAGATATGTCCATTGCATTGACCAATGACTTAGTAAACCTAATACCATATGAGTACTTGACCGTTCACTCGAATATAATTCAAGGAATGAATCTTTTCTTGGCTCACATACCACCTTTAATTTGCTTCGTAATGCACCCAAAACAAGCCGCATCTCAACCCATAAGGTATTTGAGCTTAGGACGGGATCAAAGTACATTACTCCGTAAACAAGATGATATTGATCTCAAGTCTAAGGACTTTTATCTCCCACACGTCGATGACATTATAGACATATAACAAAACAGTACATCAGCAGGGCATAACAATACTTCAACAAGTATCCATGTGTCTATCACGAGTTGTCATAACTCGTAGCAGGTGAGACATACTACATCCCCTAAGGATATGATACAGACCACATGTCGACGTATCGCATATCATCGATACCCCAATTTCGATGATCATTAGTCGAGGTAATTTAAGAGTTACGTTATAACATTAATTCTCACACAATTAATAAACACGTAACTTCTAGGGATGCATTTATAGAATATTATAAATAATTAATTAATAATTCAATAAATGCAAATGCCATAATATTAATCATCATTAATATAAATACGAATGTGTATAAAGTACATTGTGTCCTAATACAAATTGTCTCTAGGACATACATATACTTTCAATCTCCCACTTGGCCTAGAGCCAATCACCAACATATCTAATACCCATGTTCTCAAAATGACCATTATGCTTCACCAAGCTTAATGGTTTAGTAAACGGGTCTGCTAGATTATTGTCTGTGGGAATATAATGTCACGACCCGACCCCGGGCCCGCGACTGGTGCCCTACCTGGGCACCCTTACAGGTATACATCAGAGATAATCAGCGGAATATACATAAACTTAACAAGAATAAATAATAGGTTAGCCGATAAGACTACCTCCCTGGATATATACAAATCCAAAAGCAGTTACCTCATTTTTTTTTTACAAAGTGACCCACAAGATATGACTACAGACCTCTAAGAGTTTTAACATAACAATTGTGACGGGACAGGGCCCCGCCATACCCGTGAATGTACATAAAACTACAACCTCAGGGAACTGTACCAACAGACAAAGCCTCCGGAGAAATGGAGCTTTCCAAGAACTGAGCAGTGATCCTAAGAGCGAGGATCAGCAAGCTATGTACCTCAACTTGCGGCATGAACGCAGAAGGCGAGGTCAAGACGAAATATGTACCAAGTATGTGAAATCAAAATATCAGAATGAAATCATATGATCTATATAAAGTCGAGACATGTATTATAACCAAAATAACGAAGACACGGTGCCTTGCCGTGAAAGTAATGAAAGTCGCTTTAACTGCAGACTATTTCAACACTGAACAATAGTCACACGGGGCTATGGACACACGCCTCAAATATCATCACATAGTCCTAAGGCGGTCTCAAGCCCACAAATATCAAAGCGTGCGTGGAATCCTCATCACCGCCACAAACCGTAAGTGTAAATTATAACTACGTGACGCGCCGTGGCATCCTACATCACCGTCGCATACATATACAATAAACATATATATCTCCCGCCTGGAATCACATCATCGCTGACAGTAGGTGTAAAATATAGCCATGTGACGCGTGTGGCATCCTACCTCACTTCAAGATACACACACATATATATATATATATATATATATATATATATATATATATATATATATATATATCATGCCCGTGGAATCCTCATCTCTGTACATGACTTCGTGGGAAGATAGTCCATGGAGTAATAATCGTATATAACATGCGTGGAATCCTCATCTCGTACATATCTTCGTGGAGAGTTAATCCGTGAGTAATAATCGTATATAACATGCCCGTAGAATCCCTCATCTCTGGTACATATCTTCATGGAGAGTTAATCCATGGAGTAATAATCGTATATAACATGCCCGTGGAATCCCTCATCTCGGGTACATGTCTTCATGGAGAGCTAATCCATGGAGTAATAATCGTATATAACATGCCCGTGGAATCCCTCATCTCGGGTACATGTCTTCATGGAGAGCTAATCCATGGAGTAATAATCGTATATAACAAGCCCGTGGAATCCCTCATCTCGGGTACATATCTTCATGGAGAGCTAATCCATGGAGTAATAATAGTATCCGAGAATTTAACACGCATCATGGTAGCATGCCCAGGAATCCTCCATCGCAAGCATGTCCATGGATCAATCACAATGGAAGCATACCCGTGGAATCCTCCATCACTGTCGGTACGTCCCAATAATCTCACAACAAGACAAATGAATTCTCCAACCGAGAGTCACTAACAGAATAACATACTACTTGCACTCCATGGCTATCACAAGCGAGTATAGGCAAGTTCAATAAATCTTTAGACTTTCATTAACGTACCAAATGGATCTCATTTTATAACCTCAAGGCACTTTCATATCACGTAACAATTTCCGGGAATTTAACCCAACGTACTATATACTTCTATTCTTTCAAAAGACTCATTTTCATATAAAACCCCAAGATACTAACACTCGTAGTATCAAGGCTAATCTACATTTCACATACGTCACTACACTTTGAATTATACTTTTAGGCTTCTAAATCAAGTGACCCTTACTTTAAACTTTAAGTAATTGATGCCTTTAAATCAAATTGCCCTTCTTTATTTCAAGTCATTCATCTTTGTTTACCTTACTCGAGAAAACCATTCCTTCAACCTTCCATAAAGTTGTTATAACCAATTTCCCATAAAGCCGTTATACTAACTTTATGCTTTAGAAACTAAGATATCCTTATCCTTTCATAAAGCCGTCATAACTAACCTCTCATAAAGCCGTTATAACTCTTTATGTCTTAGACAAATTCATTCTTTTTATGACCAAGAGACTTATACTTTCAAATCAAGTTACATAACTTTCAAAATAATTCAAGTCTCTTAACTTTAGAAAACAAGTTTCTTAACTTAAAAATCAAGTCCCTTATCTTTAGAATAGTTCAAGAATCAATACTTTCCAAATCAAGTGTTCTATACTTTTTCAAGTCAGGAAATCCTGGTTTACCTTATTAGAATAAACCATTCTTTTAACCTTTCTTTAAAAACAAGTGAGTTAATTCTCTAACTCAACCAACTTAGACATTCTTAAAACAAGTCAAGTATATCGAATGAACTGACTTCATTTAAATCTCGTACGTCTACCGTACTATACATTTATAACTACTCATGCTCAAGAGATCATAAAGTTTCCACATACCTCTTCGGTTCAATCCACTTGTTAAGTCCAATATGCCGCACGTAGTATGTCGACCTATAATGACCATAATACGTCTATTAGCTTCTAGCTTCAACGTAGAATATTCTAATTGTAAAGTCCCTTATTCTACGGAAAATTGGACAGCGCTTCCTTTGTTTCTACGTACTTTTCCACCTTTTCCAAGGCCCGAATTTAACAACCAAACACGCCACATTTAAGGCCCAACAATTCAGCTATCCAAAGAGGATTTGGACGTGTAAAATTCTGCCCCACAATTCATATATAATAGTCCATTATTATTAAGGCCAATCTCGGCTACAATAATGACAATATATAGTCCTTTTTCCATTCCTTATAACCCAAGTCGTTATTCCAACATGTTATACAAGTCATAACAATTATAACAACTAACTTCCCTTTCTCGTATAACATGTGATGATTATAACTAACAACAAAATTGATTAACATCTTCAATGGCTAACATGCCATTTCTCGGCTTTTAACCTTTCAATGTATCTTAACACTTATTAAACTTCATTCCTTATATCACAAGTTCATTTATCAAATTACTACAACATGAAATCTTCAATTTCATAGGAAGACAAGGATCATTACCTCAATAAGCCCAAAATATTCCAAGGATCTCGCCCGCTTAAGCTCTTTTTCGAAACTTTTTTTCTTGTTAAAATCATCCACACGAACCCTCTACAAGCTTGTCAACATATATTCTTCTTGCCGCCTCACCAATAATTTCACTAGGCTTAGGGTTCTTAAAATTTTAGGGAGAAGAGAAGAGGAATTCTTTTAGGATGGATCTTTGCAAATGACCAAGTCTTGCAAGACTTGGTCAATAAATAAGACATTTCTTGGTCTACAAGATGGTAGGGACACTTGTCGCCCTCCCATGGGCCTTTTACAAAATATCTTCTGATTTTCCCCATTTTTCGCAGAAAATCCCGCCTTGGCGCCGCGGAGCTGCAACTTCAGAGAGGTTCAGGACTTACGGCGCCGCGGCCCTGCAGCCGGCGCCGTGGCGCCTGACTGAAACATTTTTCCATCTCTTCTGCCAGCTGATCTTGTAACGTCCATAACTTTCTACTCCGATGTCCAATCGACGAGCGGCTTGTTGCGTTGGAAACTAGACTCAATGAACTTCATACTAGGCCTTTTAAAAACCTAAAAACTCTTTATATACTAGGATATATACCGCTCCAAAGTTGACTGAAAATCTGTCCAAAAACATTCTGTCAACTTATCTTTCCAAATTCAAATCTTATTTCCTTTCGTACGTTCTCAAATACATGACCTGAAATTACGGGGTGTAACATATAATCTATCTTGATATCTTCAGCTTCCACCATCTCTCTCAGGATGTGGTACTTCCTCGGTACATGTTTGTTTGTTTGTTGATCTTGGTTCCTTTGCGTGTGAAATGGCACCAGTGTTGTCAAAATAAATTGTTATTGGACAACTGGCACTCGGAACAACCCCTAGTTCCTTTCGGAACTCAGAAATCGCGACAGCTTCTTTAGCAGCTTCCGATCTAGCAATGTACTCGCTTGAAGAGTCAGTCCGCAGAGTAGCTGCTTGGAACTCTTCCACCACCGCTTCCTCCGTTGAAAATGAATGTGTAACCAGACTGAGATTTGAAATCATCAACATCTGAATGAAAACTAGCATCGGTATACCCAGCGGCAACCAGCTCATCAACTCCACCATAGACTAAGAAGTAATCTTTAGTACGCCTGAGGTACTAGAGAATACTCTTGACTGTCTTCCAGTGTTCCTCGCCAGGATTCTGCTGGAACTTGCAAGGCATACTAAGTGCAAAGGCCACATCTTGCCTAGTACAGGTCATGACATACATGATTGATCCTATAGCCGAAGCATATGAGATCCTCTTCATGCGCTCAAGTTCAATAGCATTAGAAGGGCATCCCTTCTTTGATAACTTGATGCCTTGACCCATCGGAAGGCCGCCTTTCTTGGAATTCTCCATTGAAAAGCGTCTAAGCACTTTGTCTATGTAGACTGACTGTGACAGCCCCAACAATCTATTAGGTCTATCTCTATAGATCCTAATTCTCATAATGTAGCAGGTTTCACCTAAATCCTTCATCATAAAGGTCTTGGACAACCAATCCTTGACTGACTGCATTAGGGTCTTATTATCTCCCATTATCAATATCTCATCAACATATATAATAATGAAGACAATACCATCATCCTTGTGTTTGAAATAAACACATGGATCCTCTTTGCTTCTAACAAAATCAAAAGATTTGATAGCATTGTCAAAGCAAATGTTCCAACTCCTAGAGGCTTGCTTAAACCCATAAATGGACTTCTGTAGTATGCACACATCATTTGGGTTGGACTCACATAAAAAACCCTCGGGTAGTTTCATATACTCTTCCTCAATTAGATTACCATTGAGGAATGTGGTTTTGACGTCCATCTGACAAATGTCATAATCATAATGTGCAGCTATCGCAAGCAAAATCCGAATAGACTTTATCTTAGCCACCGATGAAAAGGTTTAATCATAATCCACACCAGGACGCTAAGTAAAACCTTTAGCCACTAGTCTAGCTTTATAAGTCTGAACCTTGCCAGATGCATCAATCTTCTTCTTGAAGACCCATTTGCATCCTATGGGTTTAACCTCATTTGGCAAATCAACCAAGTTCCACACTTGATTGATATACATAGATTCCATTTCGGATTTCATGACTTCTAGCCATCTATTCGAATCAATATCTAGCATTGCTTCGTTATAGGTTCTAGGCTCGTTATCATCTGAAATATCTAGCTCATTTTGTGTTTCCACAAGTAGATTTAGTCTTTCCGGAGGACGATGAGATCTAGTAGACCTACGGAGTTGATTGTCTTGCAGTTCAGTTACAGGTATGTTCTGACTGTGAGTAGGTTCTTGTGCGCTGGTCGAACCACCAATATTAGAGCTTTCAGGAATATCATTTTCATGTCTTTTCTGAATGGGAGGAAATGCAACTGGTGCGCTTGCTCCTGGTCGTGTCTTAGGAAGATCTTGCATTTCTGCATTACTCCTCGTAGCACTCCCACTGGCCGAAGGGGGTACCCTAAATACCCAATCTTCGCCAATAGCTCCCACTGAATTCTTGCCTTCAATATCGGGTAAGGATTCAACCTTTTTGTTACCTTGTTCTTGAATTTCTTCAAGTTCTATCTCCATGCAAATCTCATCCTTGTAGACATATTCATCTTCAAGGAAAGTTGTGTTCCTAGAAACAAATATCTTATGTTCTCCAGGAAGATAGAAATAGTATCCCTTAGTTTCCTTCGGATACCCAACAAAGTAACATTTCTCACTTTTAGATTCTAACTTATCAGTGATCAACTTTTTGACATATGCAGGACACCCCCAGGGCCTCATGTGTCTAAGTGATGGCTTCTTGCCACATCGAACCTCATATGGTGTCTTTTCGACTGATTTAGATGGAACTCTGTTTAGAACATATATTGAGATCAAAATAGCGTATCGCTAAAGCTATGTAGGAAGAGCTAAAAAGCTCATCATGGAATGAACCATGTCAAGCAAGGTTCGGTTTCTCCTCTCGGCAACACCATTCATCTGTGGTATTTCAGAAGGTATCCATTCGGAATGAACTCCATGAAGCTTTAAGTAGTCAAGAAATTCTTTGCTTAAGTATTCACCCCCATGATCAGATCGGAGAGTCTTGATACTCTTTGAGAGTTGTTTCTCAACTTCACACTTAAACTCCTTAAACTTCTCAAAAGTCTTGGATTTGTGTCTCATAAGATGCACATATCCAAACCTTAATAAGTCGTCTGTGAAAGTGATAAAGTAAGAGAACACCTCTCTATCTTGAGTCAAAAATAGTCCACATACGTCCGTATGTACCAACTCAAGCACCTCCTTGGCACGGATCCCATTTCCATAAAGAGGTTTAATGGTCATCTTACCCTTCAAACAGGATTCACAGTTACCATAAGATTGTAAGTCAAATGGTTCGAGGTAATTTAATTTCCTCAACCGTTCTATCCGTGTTTGATTGATATGACCAAGTCTGCAATGCCATAAGTAGGTAGAATTTCTTTCATTTAACTTAGCTATTTTATTTTGTATATTGAAAATTTTTCCTGCGGCAGTTTAATGTATATAATCCATTCACAAGAGGTGCAATTCCATACACAACATTATCTAAAGTCAAAACCATATTTCCATTAGATGTGTTTGAGGAAAAACCCTCTGAATCAAGTACATGAATGGAAATAATGTTCCTTGTCAAAGAAGGAACATAAAAACAATTGTTCAACATTAAAACTTTGCCAAAAGGTAAATCTATCCTATAAGTTCTCACGCGCTCAGCAGCAACTCGTGCTCCATTTCCGACGCGCAGGTCCACCTCGCGAGGCCCAACCTTCCTGCTATCAGTTAGCCCCTGCACATTTGTACAAATGTGTGAGCCACAAGCGGTATCAAGCAATTTCTAAACATAATTAGATGGAAAACCATCAAACTCAATAGGCATGATAAAAGATGGTTTTAATCACATACTGGACGCCGTCTACCCAGACAGTTATAGCGGTCATTTGAAATTAAATAATTCGAACGCCGCTACCTGCATAATAATTGACGCTATGCTAATAATTTAAATGCATCACATTTAACACTTAACACATTTGTATATTATTCAACATTATACTTTTAATGATAATTATGAGTCTATTTGTCTAAACTTTATAATCTATGTAAATACCAAACAGTCCCTAAACATTTTTTATTCTGAAATTCTGATTTTCAGGATTTCTGCGAACTTTTAAAATTTATAGTTTAGTCCTTTAAGAATTTTCAGAAAATATTTTCAAGTTTCTGAGACCTGTTTGCAATTTTCAGAACCTAAAACCAACTTTCAGAAAATTTTACTTTAATTTACAGATTTTCCCAAAAGGACCATATATGTTCGATTTTAAAACTTTATTTCCAGAAACTGAAACTTCTAAACTTCAGATTCAAAATCTGAAACTTTTAAGTCTCTATTCCTGATTTTCGATTTTTTTTTTTTACAAAAACGTCGTCGGCACCGCGGTTCCATCTGGTGGCACCGCGGTGCCTTCGAGGCAGTAAGCTACAGTAATCTGCAGATTAATTAGCACCGCGGTCCTGACAAGTGGCACCGCGGTGCCTCATAATTTTCGTCACAGGCACCGCGGTCCTAACAGGTGGAACTGCGGTGCCTTGAAGGCGGATTATCCAAAAATTAATTTTAAGCTTCTGGATGAAATCACTGCGGTTCTCATGAACAGGACCGCGGTGCCTCTGGATTCATCTAGGCAGCACTGCGGTGTTCCAATAGTGGAATCCCGACGCCGACACAAAACCCTAGCAGGCACCGCGGTGCTCTATCATGGAACTGCGGTGCCTTTTCTCCAGAATCACAAAATCTGAAATTTTTGATCCCCTAAAACTGGTTTAGGGTCAGATCTTTCAGATATATCACTTGTATTACCATCACCATTAAAACAATATGTTCATCGACCATCAAATCCAATTTTCTTTTCGTTCTTCGTTGCAATGCACCATGCTTTAAGTCGGATAACGCATATCAACTTAAAAGAGTTATATATTGGATTGACTTGTTCGAATACATAATTGCATTAACAGATCTGGTTACAAAGGCTATGAGTTCTAAAGGTTTAGGGTTTTAAAGCTTTTAAATACATAAAATATAGATCTAAACAAATCCTAATCCATATTATCATTAACATCATTACAAATCACACGAAACAACCCTGACTTTGATATCACTGAAAGAGTTTACATCGGGTTCGTACACGCATCGGATTAAAAATTTATGTTTCAAACCCGATGACGGTCGAACTGTAGTGTGATAAGTAATGAAAAATACAAACACAAAGAATAATGTAAAACTTCGACAGAAGACTTAAGCATCAGCCAAGCAGTTGAATCTTTTGGAACTCTGTGTAGTCCGAGGGTGCACACACAAACGTCCCTCGATTTGCAAGTTATAGAACTTTGATGTAATTGCTAAGTCAGGAATGCTAGGGATTCTGACAGAGCTTGTAAGAGATTGACCTTCTTAGGTTTTGTATATCATCGAATGAGGTAAGCCTCATTTATAATGATAAATAAGAGCTTTAGGGTTTTTAGTGGCCGGGCCCACTTAAATCGGATGCGCACTGACGCTGGACGCGATCACGCCAAGACCGCTGTCCGCGATAAGTGGCACCGCAGCCGCACGCAGCTTTCGCACCGCTGTCCCGACTAAGGCACCGCGGTCCCGTCCTATTTTCAGCCCCTTTTCCCATTTCTAATGTCCCGGTCATCAACCGAACATTTATTTATAATTTCCTTCTAATCACATCCTTCAATCGACGAAACATTTTCCTTAGTGTTACCCTTCAGGCCTTTACATATCGTCACTAATTACATTAGGATCTTCACGGAACTCCTAGACTGCGCCGGAAGACGAACCCAATATGTAAATTTTAGCTACACAAAATATGTGAACTGAACTTATATGTGAGAAGATAAAATCCATTCATTCTCGACACACTCAATCAAGCTTAGGATCTGTCAAGTGTCTATCCAAATGACTTGATCATTATAACTCATCTATATTAGTGGACAACAGGACCATATCATAGATATGTCCATTGCATTGGCCAATGACTTAGTCAACCTAATACCATATGAGTACCTGAGTGTTCACTCGAATATAATTCAAGGAATGAATCGTTTCTTGACTCACATACCACCTTTAATCTGCTTCGTAATGCACCCAAAACAAGTCGCGTCTCAACCTATAAGGCATTTGAGCTTAGGACAGGATCAAAATACATTACTCTGTAAACAATATGATATTGACCTCAAGTCTAAGGACTTTTATCTCCCACACGCCGATGACATTATAGACATATAACAAAACAGTACATCAGCAGGGCATACCAATACTTCAACATGTATTCATGTGTCCATCACGAATTGTCATAACTCGTAGCAGGTGAGACATACTACATCCCCTAAGGATATGATGCAGACCACATGTCGACGTATCACATATCATCAATATCCCAATTTCGATGATCATTAGTCGAGGTAATTTAAGAGTTACGTTATAACATTAATTTTCACACAATTAATAAACACGTAACCTCTATGGATGCATTTATAGAATATTATAAACAATCAATTAATAATTCAACAAATGCAAATGCCATAATATTAATTATCATTATTATAAATACGAATGTGTATAAAGTACATTGTGTCCTAATACAGATTATCTCTAGAACATACATATACTTTCATCGCGAACACCTCACATTGATATGAAGAAAATATTTATTTTTTACACATGAGGTTCAATGGACTTGTGTACTCGTGAGACACACTTGTGGCAAGTAGAGTGGTCTATCTAGCCATGATCTATGTATTTTGCCGATAATTTATAGATCTTTAAACTAAAGTTTAAAAAAATTTGAGCAAAATTGAATTTTATGAAAAATCGTCAAGAAAATGCCTCTTTCGGACCTATTCCCATTTGCTTATCGCTTTTTTGAGTTGATGTTTAACTTGCTACTAGAAAATTCAATTTTTCTTGAGATTTTAGTGAGAGTTCCTTTTTATGCCCATTCACAAGTGTCTAAATACAAAGTTGATTGTTCTTATAGTTAGTCTAACCTCTTTCTCGCATAATCACATTTCAAATAGTCGAAAAAGTCTAAGATGGAGATTCACAATCTAAATTTTTTAATTGAGTTTTAATCGCGAACTGGTAGGATGGGATCGGGTATAGTAGGGACTAATGGCGGGTTGATCCATACATGAAGTGCTCCTTTCCGAATATTAGAGGGGCAATTTATTTTCCGTATAAATCAAAATGGAGTATATTTTCCCTAATCTGTTTTCAACAAACATAAATTAAAACTGAATCTGCATTATCAGTACAGTCAGTGATAGATATCTGTAGCTTTATTGAGTATTGACTAATCTTCTTATTTCTTTGTAATTAGTGAATTTATTCGCGCTTCGTGCGGTCATATAAAACACTAATAATTTATATAATATAATATAAATAGAAGAGGTATTTATAATATTTATATATATCTTATTTGTATAAATTGACTAAATTAGAAATATAAAGCACTTTCAATAATATCAGGGCCGTCTTAAATATTTTGGGGGCCCTGTTCTAATTTATAGCGGGCTCTTAATTGGGCTAAGACATGTGAATTATGGGTATTTACATTAAATTTTGTCTAATACTATTTAATAAAAATAAAAAAAAGAATCCTAAAAATTTTCGTTTTCTGACGCATGCACCACACTGCATTTAATCCAAAGACAAGACTAAATAATATGATGGTCATTTTCATATTTCAGGCAATTTGTAAAGTTGATATGTATTTCTCAATCAATTATCTACTCAGTTTCTTAAAATGTTGAAGTTTGAAAAAAAGTTATGCCTTTTTTATATAAATAATAATATGACTAAAAATGGAGTAGGAATAAGGAGAGGAAGAATTGACCACTGCAATTATCGGTGATTAACATCAAGAATATTAGGAAAACTACTTTAGGCTTAATTTACCAGTAAATGTTGATGCTACGTGGGGTGAATCAATGGTTTAATTGAGATTTATTGCATGTACAATAGGTAGCTCTTGTAAATTAATATTTAATGTCTGGATTTTTTAAATCCAATCAATTAGTAAATTACTGTATGTAAAGACGGTCAAAAAGGAGAAAAATAATGTTGGTCACAGAGAGGTGTCATATCATCTTCTTTATGCCTCGATTTAATATATATATATATAAAGAATATAAAATAGGAAAAAAATACACTCTCTTGGTCGTTTTTATATAAATATCAGACGTATTCATTAAGGAAAATGTTTGGTTATTAGTGGTAGACTTCCTACAAAGTCCTAGGTTATTATTTTGAATCAAAAGCAATTACAGACTTACAACATTCGGAAATTCACATAAAATCAAACTAAAAAGGAATTATAGAGAACATATGAAATAATAAAATAATAAAAAAAAATACAATACACATCATTCTTGCGACCTTAATCATAAAAAGATACGAAATTAATGCATAAATTTTCGAGTTCTTGTTGATATTATCCACACACACCCCAAGCCGAACACAATTCAAGAGCCACCTCCTCCTCCCTCTTCTTCTGACCAAACTAAAAGCACGAATATAATACTATAGTAAATATAACAATATTATTACATACTTCGAAAGGATAATCTTGCGTAAGATCTCACGAAAGAAAGAATATGAATTTACAATATCTGATGCTCTAGAATGTTGACATTCTTGACTAATGTGATCATTTTTTTTTGCAACAAAGTCTTATAATATCTCTATTTATAGGACTACAATATAGAATATCAAATAATGTCATGAACGTGACTATTATTTATTTAGAGGTTATGATAATAAAAAAATTGTGGAGTAATAAAAATAAAGATTAATTATTTTAAGGTTATGGTAATAAAAAGTTATGGGAGTAATGGAAATAAAGACCATTAAGTTTTTACATTAAAGAATATGAATGAATGAGGGAGTAATTGATATATTTATTTTTGAAAATAAAAAAATAAAGAAATAGGAGAAATTATCAAAAAATTAAGAAAAAAGATAAATATAATAATTGGCGAAAGAGAGGTCCATATCACTATTCTATTTCCTAGCTTTTATATATATATATATATATTAGTCTGCGAGATTACACTTAGGGTCCTTTTGGTACAACTTATTAAAAAAAACTTTTAGAAGTAGAGCTTTTAGAAATAGAGCTTTTCAAGTAGAGTTTTTTTATCAAAAAGTGATTAGGTGTTTGGTTGTCAATAAAAAAAGTGTTTTTGGTTTAAAAATGGGAAATGACAAAAGAGATTTTGCCTTTACTGGGCAAAAACCTAAAATTTAAGCTTCTGCCATTAGAGGATCTTTCAGGCCAAACACTCAAAAAAATGTCAAAAGTATTTTTAGCAAAAAAAAAAGCATTTTTGGCCATTTGAAAAGCTCAACCAAATAGGCATTTAAATGGACAAATATTGCTTATTGGGCTTATCCAAAAGCAGATTTAGGCCCAAAATTTCCGAATTGCAACATTTCTGGTTGGCTTAGATTTGAGGGCCATAGAAATTGTTCAGAGTTATTCGCACTATTGTCCCTATTTTAGTGTGGGGTTTAATTTTTGTCCCTCAAATTGCTGGTATTTAATTTTCCGTTGTCTAAAAAAATGATCAAAAATATTCTTAAGGTTGTGGATTCAAATCTCATCAGAATCAAAAAGAAAAAAAACCACAAGGCAAGATTTCATTAAAAAATATGCTTACTCGACTAAAGTTGTATAGAAATTATGCCTTAAGGGCATAGTTTCTATATAATTATGCTTTCGAAAATACCTCTGAGGTTGTGGGTTCGAATTCCAATAGAGTCAAAAAGAAAAAAACGCAAAGCAAGATTTCATAGAAATTATGTCTATTCGGCCAAAGTTGTATATAGTTTATGCCTTAAGGGGCATAGTTTCTATGTAACTATGCCCGAAGGTAAAGTTTTATTGAAAAATTAATATTATGCTTTGTCCGACTAGTTATATAGAAATTATGCCTCAAGGAACATAATCTTTATATAACTTTTGCCGAATAGTCATAATTTCTATGAAAATTATGCATTGTGATTTTTTTTTCTTTTTTTGTCTCTGCTGGGATTCGAACTCAGAATCTCTGATTTAGTAGATCCGTAAATAAATGATACTTTAACTCATAATTTTTTATTAAATGAGAAATATGGGCAAAAATTAAAGACTAGCAAATTGAGGGGCAAAAATTACAGCCCAGCCCGTATGAAGGCCAATCCATGCAATTTTTAAATTTTTGTGGGCTTTTCATTATCTTTTTGGGCCTCTATAGTTGGTTACCCAGGGATGACAGTGCTTGGTGGAATATTTTCTCTTTTTGTTTTTCTTTTTTAACAACATTTGGCATTTCATCGCAATTGAATATGTTATAGTTGGGAAATAATATTGAGAATTTACCAAATAATTTGTAAGCTCGAGGTTTTCCATGTTCTAATTAGGAGTATTTTTGTTCAAATTTATTTTTGCAATAAAAAATGGCTATTTTTCAATTACAATTGAAACACAAATTTCGATTGTCTGCTCAAAATCTGATCATCTCACCTAATTTTACTTTCATGTGATAATTTTGTTAGGGTTTACCCTGAATTTTCTATTTTATTTGAATTTTATCATAATTGTATTTTACTCCAAAAAAGTTTTCTTGGTGGAAAATGGTTTCTTTATGAAAAAGGATTATACCATATTTATCATTTTCTTGGAGGAGAAGTTTTGAACTTCTATAAATAGGAGATCCTTTATTCTCATAAAAACACAATAGCATCCACAATGTAGTCGTTTAGAGAACTTTGTTTATTGAAGATTTTTTTCTCAATAGATTTAATGTTTTTTATATTAAGCTATTCATCTTATTAGGAGGTTGGTGGAGCAGTATAGGGAGAGGAAGAGAGACTTACATATGATTTTTCATCGACCTTGAGAAGTCATACGACAAAGTCCCTAGGGAGATTCTATGGAGATGTTTGGCGGTTAGAGGTGTACATGTGGCGTACACTAGGGCGATCAATGATATGTATGATGGAGCCAAGACTAGGGTACGGACAGTAGGAGGAGACTCAGAGCATTTTTCAGTGATAATGGGGCTACACCATGAATCAACTTTTAGCCCATTCCTTTTTGCTTTGGTGATGGATGGACTGACATGACAAATCCAAGGAGAGGTGTCGTGGTGTATGTATTCGCAGTCGACATAGTCCTGATTGATGACACTCGCAACGGAGTGAATGCTAAGCTGGAGGTTTGGAGACAGACTCTGAAATCTAAAGGGTTCAGGCTGAGTAGGACCAATACATAATACTTGGAGTGCAAGTTCAGTAACTGGAGCGACCATGAGACAAGCGTGTAGGTGAGGCTTGGTACTCAAGTCATTCCAAAGAAAGAAAGCTTCAAGTACCTTAGGTCTATTATCCAATGGAATGGAGATATTGATGACGATGTCACACATCGTATTGGGTCAGGGTAAATGAAATAGAGGATCACATCTGGAGTTTTGTACGATAAAAATGTGTCACCAAAACTTAAAGGCAAGTTCTATAGGGTGGTGGTTAGACCGACTATGTTGTATGGAGCAGAGTGTTGGCCAGTCAAGAATTCTGTTAGCCGATTTCCAATTGCTTACGCAAGTGTACGTATCATTACAAGTAATATAGTATGTAAGACCGAATATCGTCCACAGAGACTGATTTCAATTACCGAACATATACTCTATGTTATCTATTTGGCTAACGATAGTTTGTTTGGGTTTTATCTATGAACTAGCTAGAGTAATTGCAAGAATTAAACTAAGTATGCTTTGATGTAAATCAGTTATGGTAGAGATAGGGCTTCCAATATCCTCGACTATCCACTCTTTTCAATCCTTAATGCAACAACAATGACTTCTTCTTCTACGTTAAGATAGCAGGTTAACTAGTCTGTTTTATATTCCGGTTAGGATATATAAACGCTCAACCCCAGTGCAGAAGTCTTCTATATTACTATGATAGATTTTACCGCATATGAGGATTAAGAACAATAACCTACACTGCTACACAAGTATCGGGGTACTTTCGTCCGCGATTTTAACCTATGTCTATTCAATTACAACATATCCAAATCTCTCTTCTTGATCTCGATTCGAAATCATATAAATTATGATAATTAGTGATCAAGTAACTATCAAACAATCAAACCAATGTTGAATATATCTTAACAAGATGAAGAAGAAACCAAACTAATGCATTAATTCATGAAAACGAATTTCAAGCGATTCAATGGAAAACCTTAATTAAGAGTTTAGCTCCTAGTCATAGACACGCTAAGAACTAATTCAATATCCAACATGAACTGAATTGAAATAAAGAAAAGAAAAAAAAGGAAATACTCAGAACTAGGTCTCAAATCTTGTAGCCTCTAAGAGTTGTGTTGTGGAATATCTACAAGGATTCCAAGCTGCTTCCCTTTAGGTAAGGATTTTAGGGATTATGTAGTTGAAATTATGGATTTCGGACCCTAAAACTCATATCAAAATCGGCCCAGGATTCTGATTTACGCCTCGGCGCCGGAAGTCCTGAGGAAATTTTTGGCTCGCAGTAGTTTGGGCGCCACGGCCCTGCTGGTTGGCGCCGGTGGCGTCCCAATCCCAGATTTTTTTATTTTTGTCATTTTCTCGTCCGGGCTTCGTCTGATTTCTTCTATACTTCCCGGGACTTCTTAGGCTTCATTTCTTGTGCAATTACACCTCAATTAAGTTAATTTCATCTTCTTTTTGTCATTTCTCCATTTAGGACCGCTGTGACTCAAAAGAAAGAAAAACGACTCTAACACGACACTAGTTTCAAAGAAAATAAGGAAAATACTAACTAAAAATGACTCAAAAAGTGTATAAAATATGCCTAACAAATACCCCAAACTTAACCTTTACTCGCCATCAAGTAAAGATCAAAACAAAAACACAACAAAAACAAGGACTCTATGAAATGGATCAAGTAGTTATAGTATTGCTGCTTCAAAATCAAGGATGACAAATTAGATAATATGTTGGAACATACATAGCATGAATATTTAGCAATCTAGAATTTCAAGCTAGATATGTCGCAAATTCACTTGGATCATAATCACTGGAAATACAAACATCTAACATATGCATGTCAGTTTCATTCCATCTTTTTCAAAATGTTATAGACCTGTTTACTTGCTATTCTCCACTAATCATAGACATACACATTAAAGATCATCAGAACTTTCAAGGGTTGTAATATAGGCTTAGGTATGGGTAGGTAAAAGTAGGCATTTAGGCTCAATTACGTATCATAAACATTTTTCATTCAACTCATTTCCTTCTTTTGGTTTTATTTTTAAATCTCATGCCTATTCTTCACCTCTTTTCTTTTGAGAGTATGATACATATCATTCTAAGAACAAGCACCCCCAAACTTATATTTTTGCATATTTTTCTTTTGGGTGCATCAAACTTTTCGCTCTCCTTTTTATTTCTTTTTCATCCCAATATTTTCAAATATCACTTATGGCACAAACAGGGAATCATAGGGTGTCAAATAAAGATCTTATTTTAGGCTCAAATGGACTGAGTAGTGATAATGAATGGTAAGAAGGGCTATCAAAGTAATGCCTGAATCATCTCCATAAACATGTACATCTTAACCATTTCACTTTAATTAACAAGCAAACAGACTTTCTAGACAATTTTCAATATTTCTTTCCATAACTGACACACATAAGCTAAGTACAAATATCCAAAGAATTAGATGTCATGAATTTTTGGCATATCTAACTTAAGTACACAGATTGTTGGTTTCAATTCCATTACATTATCCCACTTTATCTACTAAATATCGTTAGCATACATGATCCATTAAAACAATATGACTCAAAAACACATAAAACAACCCAAAGACAAATAAAAGAGACTAAAAAACAAAACAATAAAACAAATAAGACACCCCCCAAACTTAATCGACACATTGTCCGCAATGTGTGAAGACTAAAAATGAAGGACACTTACTGACACAAAATATCGGTCATAACGGAGGTTTGAGAGGACATTCTTGAAATTGCACAGGCCTGAGACTTTCTGAATTTCTGGCGTCGCGGCCCTGCATGTTGGCACCGCGGCGTTGTTGCCAATTTTTCCTATTTTCAGCATTTTGTCCCTTTTATTGCTTGGGTCAGTCCCTTGTCCACCTGCCATCTAAAAATATAAGACAAAAACCAAGACCGTGAGACTGTTCAAGATAAAATAAAACAAACTAAAACAAAAAATTAAAATAACATAATTAAAACATTGGGTTGCCTCCCAAGTAGCGCTATCTTTAACGTCTTTTAGCCGGACGCAGTTAATCTTTACTAGTGCCCAGTGGATTCTTCTGCGAACTGCTTTCAATCCACACAGTTATTATTGCAGGTCTCACTTCTCCTACAACACTTTTTCAAACAAGGACCTCATATCTAAGATTATCCCCCAATTACATAAGGCATGCTTGTCTTCTAGGCTCTCTATAATGTAGGGGTCAGTGAAACTACCTACATCTCTCAATTTTTGGGGGTACCCTTGAGGGTATGGACTTTCTGGTTGGGGCTCAGCAATGATAGTTGGTGTTGTCTTTTTTGCAATAGGGTGGTCCTTGTTGACACTCAATTTTGACCCATCTTTTAGTCATTTCTTGCAATTTTAAGCATTTTAAGACACCACATTTTAATCACCATTTTTGGCATTTTCGTATATTTTTTACCTAACATTCTATGTTGTTTTATTTTTGTAAATTGGCATCATGTTTTTACTTTAATTAGGTATTAAATATTTTTAAATATTATGTTATTATTGTTGCGCGATCATTTTGTTTTACTAATTTTGCATCTCTTTAAATAATTAACTGACATCCCGTCTTTACTCTTAATCAGACATTCAATATTTGCTAAATATTGTATTTTATTATTATTGCATCGGCATTTGCATTTTAATAATTTTGTATCTTTAAATAATTTTCTTTTAAATAATTAATCCATTTTGCATTTTTGCCAAACCAGTCAAATTAAGGCACAACTGACCATCCAATCGCAAAAACCGAAGCCCAAACTGAGGCCCAGTACACCTTTCATCTTTTACCTCCAATACTCAATACCCAATACCCAAAACCCTAAACCTAAATACCCCTATAAATAAAACTTTACCGCCCATTTAAAAAAGACCTACCCTACTTCATCAACCGGCGAACCACCACACCATCGAACCCCCATCACCCACACCTTTGAACCATTGCTTTCCTATACCCCCGTTGCCGATAAACCCACCACTGTGGTGGCGTTGCTCCGGCGACCTCGTCGTAGAAGTGACGTCGTCGTCCCCACGCTATTGTTTGTTTTCGGTTTTGTTGCTATTATGTTGTTGTTGGTTGTTGACTGATTTAATCTCTTTATCATGTTTTATTTTTGCGGCGACGCTATTGTTGTTGTTTTTTCGGCGACGCTATTGTTGTTTTTCGGCCTCTGTTGCTATTTTATTGTGGTTGGTTGTGGACTGATTTTGATTTTGTCTTTGGGTATCTCGCCGGATTTTAAACTCCGGCGAACCTTGTGGTGGCTTTCCGTTGGGATTTCTCGGTTGTTTCGTTTCACTGTATCAGTTTTCTGATTCTGTTGGGTCTGGCCGGAATCTAAAATTTTGGCGAACCGTTGCTCTGCTTTACTGTTGTTTGTCGGACGGAGTTTCATTAAATTCCGGCGACTCCGTTGGCTTAAAATTTGGGATTTTGTTGTCTTCTTGTGACGGTTATTTGATTCGCCGAAATGGTCGAATTTTCGAAGGCTCCAGTGACCTTCATTGTCGTATCTTTTGGTATCTGTAGTTTGCCTTTGCAATAGACTGCTTTTGTCATTATTTTGCTCTCGGTTTAAAACCGGGTCGGGTCGAACCCGGGTCAAATTCTAAAACTGTTGCTGCTGTTCATCTTAAAATCTGGACTGGAAATGTCCTTTTCTAGACTGTTTGGTTATTATTTTCCTCGGGTTTTCTTCCAGAAAGTCGGGTTGACCCGGTGTTGACGTAAAAAAATCAGGGATTGATTTTGGCATATTTGTTATTTATTTTGCTGATTTGAACAAGATACTACACTTGGTATTTTACTGATTTTGAACTTGATACTACACTGGCCAATGAAAAGTTATCCGTCGATTTTTGAGGCCTCCACAATTACAAAGATGGGAAATAAAATAAATGAACCTTTCTGGGCAATGATGATGTCTTCCACTTACACCGGATAACCAACATGCGCTGGCAAGGCGAATTCTCGCAGCCGCACTTGTTTAGGCTGTCCCACTTAATTTTTTATATACATCTGAGCCCTCCGTGTTTAAAACTATTACTGTTTTGGCGCGGATCTGAAAGTTTTATTCATTTTATTATTTTTAGCAATATTGGCCGATGAAGGAATCTCCGTCTGATTTTCAAGGTCTCCCCTGTACAAAAGACGGATTTATTTTTGGCTTTACTTATTAATTATTGTTATTGTTTTTAATTGTTTATTCTATTACTAACATTTTTACTAAGTGTTTATGCAGGTACCCGGAGATCATCTTGTGCAGAAGGCCTAAAAAGGGCTAAAGATGTCCCGGAGTTTTATCTTATGACACATTTAAATTTTAGTTTTACTATTTTTGTATTGCATTTTATTTTAATTGTAAATTATGTAAAAATGTTTAGAATAGGTAGAATAAAAGTCAATATATAATTAACCTAGGTTTGAACGGATAGCCGCAAGTTAGCGGATCTTAAAGGATGTCTAACCCCTTCCCTTTAGGATAATAAAGAACCCTGATCCAGAATCTCATTAATTTCGCAGACCATTAAATGGAGATTAATTGCAGTATTTTTATTGCAATAAATCAAGTGTCCTAATTCACTTAATTAATTAGGTGGAGAATCCTTTAAATACATCTAGGAATCAATCATACGTAGTACTCCCGTTTTCGACCACGGTTAAAATGCGGTGTTACAGTCCTCAGTGACCTCTTCTTTCTCTACACCAACTATCTCTCCAAATTCCTCAACAACTTGCTGTGGTTCAGGTTCCTCAATCTGCTTACCACTCATCGTAACTGGGTCACTCGGTGGACTTTCTTGAGGTGTCATGGTTACTATGTCCATCAGTTGCCCGATTTGTGGTTCCAAATTCGTAAGCTGTCCGACTTGAGTCTCCAAGTTCCGCAAAGAGGATCTTACTTCCACTATGAATTGAGTTTGGGCGTTTTTTTAGTGCCAACAATGCTTCTCTCAATTCATCCCGCTCCTCTGATGGGGCCTGACTCTGTGGCTGCTGAAATTGCCCTTGAAGTGTCTGGGACTTGGTGAGCCTGAGTAAGGCTTCCTGCAGCTCATCTCGATCTTTCTGTGGAACATGTGGGTTAAATAGTTGTTGATGGTACTGTTGCTGTTGATAGAAGTCGTAGTACTGCTACCCCTGATAGTAATAGTCCATGTAGCCTTTTTTTTGAACAAAAGTTTTACTTACAAAATAAGAAAAATAACAAAAACTGATAAAACGATGCTCACAGAACAAGTTAGAAACTTGTTCATGGAGCAACCAAATTAGAAATAAGAATAGATAATTCGATATTGAAAGTACGTCAGTCCCCGACAACGGCGCCAAAAACTTGTTAGCCGATTTTCAATTGCTTACGCAAGTGTACGTATCGTTACAAGTAATATAGTCTGTAAGATCGAATATCGTCCACAGAGACTGGTTTTCAATTACCGAACATCTACTCTATGTTATCTATTTGGCTAACGATAGTTTGTTTGGGTTTTATCTATGAACTAGCTAGAGTAATTGCAAGAATTAAACTAAGTATGCTTTGATGTAAATCAGTTATGGTGGAGATAAGGCTTCCAATATCCTCGACTATCCACTCTTTTCAATCCTTAATGCAACAGCAATGACTTATTCTTCTACGTTAAGATAGCAGGTTAACTAGTCTGTTTTATATTCCGGTTAGGATATATAAACGCTCAACCCCAGTGCAGAAACCTTCTATATTTTTATGATAGGTTTTACCACATAGGAGGATTAAGAACAATAACCTACACTGCTACACAAGTATCGGGGTACTTTCATCTGCGATTTTAACCTATGTCTATTCAATTACAACATATCCAAATCTCTCCTCTTGATCTCGATTCGAAATCATATAAATTATGATAATTAGTGATCAAGTAACTATCAAACAATCAAACAAATATTGAATAAATCTTAACAAGATGAAGAAGAAACCAAACTAATGCATTAATTCATGAAAATGAATTTCAAGCGATTCAATGAAAAGCCTTAATTAAGAGTTTAGCTCCTAGCCATAGACATGCTAAGAACTAATTCAATATCCAACATGAACTGAATTGAAATAAAGAAAAGGAAAAAAAGGAAATACTTAGAACTAGGTCTCCAATCTTGTAGCCTCTAAGAGTTGTGTTGTGGAATATCTACGAGGATTCCAAGCTGCTTCCCTTTAGGTAAGGATTTTAGGGATTATATAGTTGAAAATATGGATTTCGGACCCTAAAACTCATGTCAAAATCGGCCCAGGATTCTGATTTACGCCTCGGCTTAATTAAGGCTCCAGAAGTCCCATATCTAAATATTCGTGTTCTCATTCTATATCCGATGTGAGACTCTTAATAAGAATATTTAGATATATCTCGCTCGTCATAAGTTTTGAAATATTTTTATCTTCAAAAACTGAACTTTTGTCTCGCTCAGTACAAATTTTGTAGGAACTAAATTATGCGTCATAAATTGTGTAGTATTTTTCAAATAATGTTGAACGTAGAAAGTTTTATCTTTTTAAGTATAACTTGTGTGAATGTGATGATACATATATCGAAGCTAAAAACTAACTATATTAGTCGAAATCTGAAGTTGCCTTTTTTATATTATGTTGAATATTGAAAGCCTTGTCCGATATAACTGGTGGGATATTATAATACATATGCCGAAGATAAAAGCTAACTATGCCGACCGAAATTTGAAGTTATGCTGCGCCAAAGTAATAAAGGATAAAAATTAAAAATCACAAATTTGAGGGATTGAAATTAAAAACCACCCCGAAATATGAACATTTGTGCGAAAAATCCAAACAAGTTCGTTCATCTAGCCCATAAGAAGAAACTTGGGTTTGGTTTAAAAGCCCATGGAGGGCTTGGAATGTTATTTTTTTGTTCAGAGATGTTTTGCATCAAAATATGTCTTCTATGCATAATATTTCTCTATACATCTATGGAACTTCCATAATATTTCTCTATGCATATAATAATTTCTACTTCGGTTGATTTGGTGTGAAATCTCTTCTGTCAAAGTGATAATGTTTTAATAAAAGAAAAATGTGGAAATCAAAAAGGGAATCTCAAAGGAAACGATGATTATTTGCTACTAATGAAAGATAAAGAGGAATTGTGTGAGTGATATATAAATGGTTGAGTGTACACATTAAGAAAGTGTTGATGAGAACTCTTTACTATTATCTTTACATTCTTCTCTACTTCTGTGTTTATAATTCCTCTTTTTAATGTGCTAATAAGGTCTAGACCTTATGTACAAGCACATTGATATATGATATTATATGTTAAAGGCATTATTAAGTAATTAAATTATCTTTTTATAAGTTTAAACTTCTATATTAAGTGTAAGTAGACAAATAATTTAACAATAATATGATAAAAAAAGTACAGTTCACATAACGACGTGTTAAGACATCATTAAGTGAATAATTTAATATAAGTATCATAAATTTTTAGGCAATGTGATTACACAATTCAAATAATATCATTAGTGGTCTACTTTCAAGAAGATTAGTATGGGTCTGTTTGGTCAAGCTTTTGAAAAAGTGTTTGTTTCTTAGAAGTAGTTAAACTGTTTCTAGAGAATCTGTTATGGTGTTTGACCTATAATTATAGAAGTACTTATGAGAAATAAAAATAGTTTCCTGTTTGGCCCACATTTATGCAAATTTACTAGAATATTCTTTTTAATAGATTTAAAACTATTTAAAATATTCTTTTATATCCTATGTTCTAAAATTAGTATATCTTTACAATTTAATAATTTTTAAATTATTTAATTGTAGTATTTAATCAAAAAATAATATTATATTGTACATGAAATATACAATATAATATTTCATGTACCCCCAACCCCACCCCATTGCTCTACCCCATCCTCAAATTTCTATTTCATATTTTTTGTTACTTTTATAAAAAATTATTGGAAATATTAATTTTTTTCTTACCTCCCCCTCCGCCCCCCCCCCCCACCTAATTTCTATTTTATATTTTTTTTAACTTTTATAAACAATTTAGAAAAAATATGAATTTTTACCCCTACCCTCCCCACCCCATCCCATTGTCCTACCACATCCTCAATTTCTATTTCATATTTTTTATTTTTTATAAAAAAATATTTAAAAATATGAATTTTTTTCTTACACCCCGCACTACCCCTATCCCCACCCCATTGACCTACCCCATCCTCAAATTTCTATTTCATATTTTTTTGTTACTTTTATAAAAAACAAATTATAATTTTTTTTTTACTCCCCCGCCTTACCTCCTACCCCCGCCCTACCCTATTCTCAAATTTCTATTTTATATGTGAATATTATATGAGATTAAAAGGAATTTTGTGGAAAAAAAGGGTAAATGAGTCCAAAAAAATTCATTTAATGGACAAAAAAGACTTCTCGAGAAGCATCAAATTGGTGTTTCTGCTTCTCTTCCTATCTAAAAATACTTTTTAGCTTTTTTAAAATACATTTCTACTTCTGAAAAATACCTGGTCTAAAAAGTCCAGAACCTTGGCCAAACAGATACTAAATGCAAAAATATTGTCAGCTAATAATTCATCACATGTCTTTACTCTTAAAAGTTTTGAGTTTTCTTTTGTTATATATCCAAAATGTAAATGTAGAGTGCTAAAACAGCTCACGCTCCACATCCAGTGGAGTCTCTCTCTATACTGTCTTTTGCTCAATCAGATGTCTGAAAGCTAAAGGAATAGTATTACTTTTTTTTTATTTGATTTCTGTGTTTGATATACGTTTTATGATATCGAATTTCTAGTAAAAGGCCTATTAAAGTCCAAAACACTTCATATTAGGATATCTTTTTATTCTCAAAACTTGAATATGAGAATCATGATTACGGATGATTTTTTTTATTCATCTCACCACATTAAATTCACACTGTATAAGACTTATAAAAGGGAAATGCTCCCTATCAGATTTTTTTTTTATTTTCAAAACTCAAAATTAAGACCTTTAATTCAAGATGAATGGATCAACTCTTACTCATAATAATATACCACTATTATTGTCTCCCGGGACACAATCCAATGTGTTAAAATCATGAATTGACCACTGTGACGGAACGCAACCGCCAAAAGTGGTGGCGCAGTGAAGGTGCGCAGTGAAGGTGATGAAGCTGTGCGTGAAGAGAGAAGATGGTGGTGTTTTGTGAAATGTTTTCTCCGAAGTTTTCATTCATAGCCAAGCCATATATATATGGCTTTGCGTCAATAACCACATTACGTAAATGGCCTAAAGACAAAAGTAGCTAAAACTTAAAACAAAGTGTCTGAAGCGAAATATGCAAATATACCATCACGTACTAGTGTGTCTTCAGCTGTATACGTGTATAACGAGGTCGCTACAAAGATCGCAAACAACTTCTACTAATGTATACTAGTATCTTCAACCACGCATTGCTAGGACCGAGAACAAGTTAAGTTTAGCTTGGGCGATGAGATAATCATGACGACCAATCGTCAAGCCCTCGAGGACATCGCGGTCGTCATGGTGGCAAATAGTGAGTGGAGATTAAGCCTTTGCAATTTTTCGAATGAAATGACGATCGATGTCAATGTTCGTCCGTTCATGAAACACGTGATTAGCGCAATCATGTAAGGACTTACTATCACTGTGTACTGGAATGGGAAGCGTAGGGGAAACAGTTAGAGTGGAAAATAGAACAGTGAGCCAGACTATCTCAGCCACTGTGGAAGCAAGACTACGATATTCCGCCGAGCTTGAAACCAAGATCGCTTCTCGATTTCGAAATAAGAGAATTCCCAAAAATATCAAATAACGATTATCGATCGCTTGTGTTAGGACATGAGCCCCAATCAAGATCACAATACGCGAAAGATTTGACGCCAATGACATAAGAAGGCGGACACGGAGCTTGTTTCAAATACCTGACTACTCGCTGTGCTGCCGAGAGATGAGATGCCTTTGGTTGCTGCATAAATTGACTAAGGCATCGACAAAGAAAGGAAATGTCGTCCGTGTTCGCAAGTGAAAAGACCAACGAGCCTTTGATATTCTGTGGATCGTCGCCAAAGCATCGTCGGCAATGAGGAACCGCGAAGCATGGTGATCAAACGATGCAAGTCGACGACATTGAGCTCCATAGCGTCGCGAGTTTCCCGAGAACACGGTCGGTGATTAATTCGTGTATTTCCTGGTGCATTACTATGCCATCGCTATTCCTAGCAAATTCAAGCCTAGGAAATATCTTAAAGACCCCAAGTCCTTGATCCTAAAATTATTGTAAGTGAGTTTTGTCTCGACGGATGGCTCATCGTTGCGAGAATGAGCAAATCATCAACATAAATGAGGACCACCACTATTTTGCCATCAATCTTCGGTAAATAAGAGTGATCAAGTTGAATTTGAGAAAATCCTGCTTGCAGAGTGGTGAGTTTGATATTCCACCGCCGAGAAACTTGTTTGAGTCCATATAATGACTTGACTAATTTGCATACCTTGTTTATGCTCAAACCTCGAGGCATGGTCGTATGCCTCCTCATTAAGGTCGCCTTGTAGAATGCATTATAAACATCCATTTGGTATATGTTCGGTTCTGGAAGTCGCCATCGCACATCGCCTCACGGTGACCATCTTTGCCATCGGGAGAAGGTATCACGGTAGTCAACTCCTCTCTTTGGTTGTAGCCCGTGGCCACAAGTCTTGCTTTAAATCTTTCCACTTCACCATTTGCTTTATACTTGATCTTATAGACCCATTTACATCCAATAGCCTTCATAAGGTGAGATCTGTCACTTCCTGTGTCATATTACTTTCCAAAGCCTCCATTTCAAGCCTCATAGCCTCAACCCATCTAGTGTCCTTCATGGCAGTGAATAGGAGTTTGGCTACTCAAGTTCAAGATTTGCAATAAAGGTCTTGTATCCCGCATTTAATCCAAGAAAGCTTAGATTTAGCCATAGATACAAACACTTTTGTTTACTCCACTGTATCTCTGTTTTGGCCACTGAATGAAATCATCATCCAAGCGTGTTGTCTCTATTTCTGCCGACCTTCGATGGTGGTGAGAATCGAAGTTAGGACATCATCTGTTTGGATTGTGGGATGATGACCATCGCCTTTCTTCCACCGTCATCACCACTGTAAGCTCCGAGTCACCTCAATATGTTCCAATCCGGCATTTTAAACTGTTCACCGACATCGTGTCCATGATGGAAAATATCACTGACAAATTCAAATTAGCAAGCCCGTGTTGTTCATTCTGGAAAGGAAGATATCCTCAAAAAGCAACATCCTCGCTACAAATATAACATTGTTAGATAGATTTAAGAGCTTATAACCCTTTTTGTCTATGAGTATCCCAAGAGATGGCTGACGGCTCAGTGTCAAATTTATCATTCTTCACTAGATTTGTGGCATAGCACAAACAACCAACCACTCTTAGGTGAGATAGAATAGGTGCTTTCTTGTATAGCTTCATATGGGGACATGTTCTCGGTGACTACGATGCATCATGATGTATCTCAACACAATCTCCCCGAACTGGCGGTGAGGCGAAACTTTATGGCCCTAGCAAGCTCTAGTATATGTCTATGTCTTCTTTCAACTATACCATTCTGCTGGGGACTATATGGACAGGATGTCTGATGTATGATACCTAGTTGGGCAAACAGATCTCTACAAGAGCTGTTGATGAACTCTGAACCATTATCAGACCTGACACTTTTAACTTTGGAATCAAATTGTGTTTTAATCAGCAAACAGAGATCTTTGAGTATAGTAGGAACATCAGACTTAATGTGCAGGAGAAATACCCAGGTCCATCTAGTGAAGTCATCTACCACAGTAAGGAAGAATCTCATTCCATTATAAGTGGGAACCTTGTATGGTCCCCAAATGTCAAGATGCAACATATCAAATGGAAGTGTAGTCCTACTCTGACTAGTAGGAAAAGGTAATCTAGTTTGTCTTGCCATGGGGCATACATCACAGTGTTGAAGCACAAAGTTAGAACTATTATTGAAAGCACTTATTTTCCTAAGAACACTCATTGGTACATGTCCCAATCTCTTATGCCATAGAGCTGCCTTCACCTCTCCTATGCTGAACCTTGACAAATTTGTCTTGGCTGCCATCAGCCTCTCCTGCTTTCTTGTAGAATCCGGACATACAGCCATCCACCTCTACCAATCTCCTTCACCTTCCCGGTGAGGAGGAGATCTGCGAGACAAAGAAGTCGGAAAGAATCTAGCACCGCATTGAGTTCCTCGTCAACTTTGATACGAAAGCAAGTTAAATTGAAAACTTGGCACACATAACACATGTTTGATAACTTCACCTCGGTTAATCTACATTCTCCGATGTGTGTTATGGAGCACCGCCCCATTGGTAGTCGCCGCCCCGAATTTGTTGACCGAGAGGCGAGTCTCAATCATATTACTATTTTTAACCATATGGTTTGTAGCTCGAATCAACTATCCAAGGACTACGATACCTTCAATATAGTTACCGCCATACATCCGGAGCAAAGAACACCATGATTTGTACCGATCCTCGTCCGGTTTGTCATTGATATCGGCATTTCCAACCCGTCTGAGTGCGAGTTTTGATTATCTGTTGAAGTTGTTGTTGTTGATAAACAGAGAGTTGATTGCTACGCATACATCTTTGACTCATCTCACTATCAATGTATCCACCATAACTCGCTCCATACCGCATACGTGTTGCCCTGCACTGTTGCTCCATTTGAGGTGCCATAACAACATTAGCCTTATTCTTCTTTGTCGAAGGATATCCTACCATTATAACACCTCTCCCGGATATGTCCTGCTTTTACAATACTCAAAAATACAAAGAATTTATGGCATCCTCTCTTGTGTCCCTTCATTGGCGGTGATCACGAAGGCAAACTTCCTTTTTCCAAATGAAGCCGCATCGGTGCCATATTGTCACGAGTTACCTAGAGAGGAAATATTCTTTTGGCTTTCATCCTGCTATCATAGCAAATGCTTGGTTCACACTAGGTATGGGTGACATCAATAGATATGACTCATTGATTGTATCCATCATTTAATCCCATAAGAAATTCCAATGACCTCGATTTCCCGGTGTGTAATGTATTCTCGAGGATTTAAGCGATACACGTGTAGGAGGTGGTATGATTGAATCTATCTCGTCCACAGTCCTTCATTCTAGAGTAATATTGAGATACCGCGGGCCTCGAGATAGCATTGTTAATTCCTTTCGTAGTTGAAAAACTCTAGATAGGTTAATCTTATCAAACCTCCTCGAGGTCCTTCCAAACGGAATTTGACTAGTGCGATAGAATCCCACTCAGCAGATTTTTATCGACACTTCTCATTATCCACGACATTACAAGGCATTGCACCTATCCCGGCGCTTGTGTGGCGTCGTAAGTGTCGCGCTGCATAGATCGGCGAATCCAATTTTATTCCTTGTCAATAATAACTGCATAGCCCTACTCCAAAGCGTATAGTTTTCCATTCGCGATTGGATCTCAATTTGAATTGCACCTATCATCGGATGCATTCGAAACAACAGGGGTGATTATGATCAATAATATCATGAGAGGTTGAACTTTCCTCCAACATAAAAGTTTTGAGTTTTCTTTTGTTATATATCCAAAATGTATAATGATTAGAGTGCTAAAACAGCTCACGCTCCACATCCAGTGGAGTCTCTCTCTATACTGTCTTTTGCTCAATCAGATGTCTGAAATCTAAAGGAATAGTATTACTGGAAATATAAAATCGATTTCTGTGGCTTTGATATACGTTTTATGATATCGAATTTCTAGTAAAAGGCCTATTAAAGTCCAAAACACTTCATATTAGGATATCTTTTTATTCTCAAAACTTGAATATGAGAATCATGATTACGGATGATTTTTTTTATTCATCTCACCACATTAAATTCACACTGTATAAGACTTATAAAAGGGAAATGCTCCCTATCAGATTTTTTTTTTTATTATCAAAACTCAAAATTAAGACCTTTAATTCAAGATGAATGGATTAACTCTTACTCATAATAATATACCACTATTATTGTCTCCCGGGACACAATCCAATGACAAATGAGGGGGACTTAATGCGCTCTGGACACTTGCAGCATGGGATTGATTCTCAGTTGGAACATTTTGCTCTCTTCTGTGGTTGATCCTTGTAGGTGCTATCAGTTGGTATTACTACCTCCAGGACTAGTATGACTCACGTTAATAACGTGAATATCATAAAAAATACCACTATTATTGACTGGGCATGAAGGGAATGGAATCTACAAACCTTTCAATTCTCATCTGGCTTTATCATGACTTTTTAGACTTTAAGAGGGTACATAAAGGTCCCATTACAATTGTTATGGGGTTCTCATGTTTCTTTCTTTCTTTCTTCTTGGATAAGCCAAACCAATAAAATTGTGCTCTGATCAAATCCCAATGTTATAAACAAACTAATTTAATGCACAAAAATAATTGGTCCTAAAGTGTAGGTTTTTAAAGTAAATAATTCTTTTAGAAATCTTTTAATTGTACTCTGATCAATGTTATAAAAAATGCACAAAAATAATTGGTCCTAAGTATAGTTTTTAAAATTTTATAATTCCTTTGAAAATCTTTTCTCTCCTAATACCGATGACATGGTTGAGATTTTTCCAACCTTAACTTGAGTTCAAGTTGCAAGAATACAAAATCTTTTGATAATAAGTGTGGTATACCCTTTAGTACTTTCATTCAACACAAATCTAAATTAGTAGGGTACAATAGGCTTCGAAAAATTTTAAAAAAAAACATAATATCATACAATATTTTTAGCTAGGCGGCTAAAAATAATTCATCCTCCTTCAAAAAAATATTTTTCTTAACGTTGGTCAATTGATTTATCCATTGAGTAATAATCTACAATGTGATTACTGAATAAGCAAATTAATATGATTACTAATATGATCAGATTAATTATGTACCACATAATCTAGGGGGTTAATGATTGTGATTTGAACTTAAAAGTGTATATAATATGGTCCAACAATCTGAAAAGGCAAAATGTGAGTTGAAATGAGTAGGGCACATCAATGTTTTTTAGGTTATTGTGTTTGTGGGGTATACATTTTGGTCTTTGGTATATTATATAGTTTAAATTGTCATATATGTGTACCTTCTCTTTTAAGTCTTTTTTATGCTTAGAAGCAACCTCGTCCATCATTTATTCATTGATTTGATAAATTAATACTGTCACTCGAAGGCTTCAAAAATTGTCACTCGATCATTTCATTGATTTTTTTTTCAAAAGGTGTATCTCCCACCCCAGGAGCCCCCACACTCCGGTCCGGCAGGATTGTGAAGGAGTTAATCATGGTAACTTAACTGATTTCAAAGGTTAGACTACTACCACGCTGCGCACAAGAGATCCTCCTTTATTTCAAAAAGTAACCCCCACTCTGCCGCTGACGGGATTCGATCTTGGCGATTTTTCCAATTATCCCCCTTGAGAACCAGTTGAGCTGCCCATGCGGACGATCATTTCATTGATGTGTTTCCAATCAATTGTTTTAAATTAATTTCGCAGGTCAAAAGTTTAAAAAAATATCTTGAAGCTTTTCTTAAGGAATTATCTTATGTAATAAAATTTAATTATTTGATAGTACATCAATTTTAGTTAACTAACTCCTTTTTTGAAATGTTTATGTGTACTATCACACCAAAAGTTTGTTGATTATTCTATTAAGTTCAATTTAAGAAACATAAGTTGAAAAAGTATATAAGAGATTGTATAGCTCTTATTATATTGCTATATTTGATAAGTTGAGAAGTGATGTACACATGTTATATATAATTTTCTACTACTTTGTACAATGCTATTGAATTTATCAAATTGATAGCTGCCTAATTTTTCTAAACTTCCACTCTTATATTTATGAGCATCTTACCTTTTTTGGTTCTGTAGTACACAGAATTTTCAAACATAATAACTTTTAGATGTAGTTTGTTTGGGGCTTTTGCTAGAAGGTCACTCATGAAATTTATTTAGGAGAAAGGCCACAAGTTTTCAAAAATTATGGGGATGATCATCATTTATGACGTCATCAATATCAAATTTTGCTACATTCAAACCTAGCCCCAAATTTTAGAAAAATACACTTTGATTCCCAACCCCAACATTTTAATTACCCCCAAAGAATATTTCCCTTTATTTCAATTACCCAAAAAGAAAGAAATAATTAAATATTTCCCTCCAAAAGCTCTTGATTTTGCCACTCTTCAGATCCCGTTTTCGTAAATATTCCGCCTTTTTATCGGAAAATCAGTCCCGAACGACTTATTATACCATCGATTGTAGTCATAGACCATAGTCATAATCTATTATAGATTTATTATGACGTCAATTGCAAAATATATTATAGTAGGTGGTGATTACATGGGTGAATGAGAGAAGATCTCAAAATGTTGAAATTAGATTTCTTTGAGCAAGGTGACAGGATAATCCTGATAGTGATGACGAAGAGTGTAACGAACAAAAAGAAAATTTAAAAAAATTGAAACCCTGATCCCAAACACCAAATTGCACAAATATAAGAGATCGTAGATAGGTATATCATAGATCGATCATCGTCAATAGCTAACAATTATCACTTAGGTTCGACTTTACGCGTATTCAATAATTTTTCACATGTTATATATAGACCAAGGACAATATTTGTCTAAAACGTCATAAAAAAATATTAAATAAAATAAATAATAGGACATGCCACTATTTAAACATTATAATAACACTTTAATACATCATATGAGAGTCCACATTCATTAAACAAATGATCAAAAGAGTTTTAGGACAAGTAATGGTACCTAAAAGGCCAATATTTATCTAAATATTTATAAATAAAAGGCTAGATACTATTTGAACATTATAATAACAATTTAATACATCATATGAGAGTCCTCATCTATTGAAAACATGATCAAAAGAGTTTTAGAACAAGTAATGATACTTAAAAAGTTAATATTTGTCTAAAACTATAAATAAAATTAAAAAAAATATTTGATAATATTTAAATATTATAATAACACTTTAATACATCATATGGGAGTAGGGGTGACAATTGGGCAGGTTAGGGCGGGTTAGGGCAGGGCAAGCCTTGACCTGCTAAGATGTTAACCCGCCCTGTCCTGCCCCGTTTAGCATTTTTTTAAAATTGCATTGCCCTGCCCTGGTCTGCCCTGCCCTGTTTATGTTATTTTTCATTTTTCACTTTCAACTTAGTATTTATTTTGTTAACTTCTTTGTTTTTTTTTATAAAATGGATGAACAATCAGTCTATTGTATTTATTGCGGTCCGTGCAACCTGATCCAATACATTTATATATTTGTATATATATGTTATATGTTCAAAAGACTCAAATAATATTTTTCTTAGTTCAACTATTTCTCCCTTCCCACTTATAAGGGTTATAATTCTTGAACCGTAACTCAGATAAGATATCTCTTACTCCGAGCTAAAGGTAACACGGGGACCTAATACTATCCCAAGTTTCCTCTGAAAATACTTAGTGTAACTAGTACAAATTCACGCAAGAACTAACCTTATGAAAATTGTCTCGTCAGAATTTTTGTAAAAAATAAGACACAATCTTAAAATAGTCATAATTTCTTATTCGTAAGTAGGATAAATCTCAGTAATATCAAACTGTCGAGAACAGATAAATCTAGGACTCGTATTCAGCACAAATTTTCATATTATTTACTTATTTGTACAGTTTTTACATTATACATTCTGCCCTTCCAGATTTTGGTTGATCCGAGGCAGAAATTTTAAACATTAATAACTCTCAAATCGTAAGTCGGATTTATCGATGTAAAGTCTCAAACTGTCTATAACAGATTAATATAGAACTTTTGTTCAGCACAACCCTTCATATTCTTTACCGATTTATACAGTTTTCCGTTATACGCTCTGCCCTTTCAGATTTCAGTTGATCCGATGCAGAAAATTTAAACTGTGATATCTCACAAACCGTATATCAATTTTAGCCCCTCTTGGGCTCATTCTGATCATGAAGGAGAGAAGTACAACTCTGTATATTTTCATCCAATTCTAACAAGTATAACTCAGCAACAACAGTCCGCAATTACATGACTCAAACTTGTTACAATGTATGTGACAAAAAATATTATTATTATTATTATTATCTTTATTTATATATATTTTTTTTTTATTCGGGACTTTACAATGTATGTGACAAAAAAATATGTGGTTCAGGCCTTCAGGGTGACTGTAATCCCGAATATAGATTATTTTTTCAACTTATCTTTAAAATTGCACAAAGAAAGTTTTGCCATATTACCTGCCCTATTTAGAATTTTCTAAAAATGTGTTTTGGCCTGTCTCGCCCTGCCCTGTTTCGTTTAAGCATTGTCCTGCCCTTTCCTGTTTAACCTTTGACCTGCCCTAACCTGCCATGCCCGCCCTATTTGTCATCCTTATATCAGAGTCTCAATCCTTTGAACACATGATCAAAAGAGTTTTAGGACAAGTAATGGTACTTAAAAGACCAATATTTGTCTATAAAGGTCATAAATAAAATATATAAAAAGACTTCATACTATTTAAACATTATAATAACACTTTAATACATCATATTAGAGTCCCCGTCAATTGAAAACATGATCAAAAGAGTTTTAGAACAAGTAATGATACTTCAAAGGTCAATATTTATCTAAAAAGCTATAAATAAATAAAATAAAATAAATAAAAAGACTTGATACTATTTAAATATTATAATAATAATTTAATACATCATACGAGAGTCTACATCCATTGAACTCACGTCATGACCCAAAATCGAGGGTCATGATGACATCAACCCTCGCGAGTCGGTAAGTCAATCATTACCCAACAACCCATAATATGTTGAATAACTAAGTGCGAAAAATAATTAAGAAGCAGTTTAAAGTCTTTAAATTAGATCCATAGATAATCTTTCTAAAAATGTGTGTCACATTACAAAAACTACTAAGAGTTATACAGGTCTTGGGACCGACATGTCCCAAAAAACATAAAAATTGTCCGATAGGAAAGACAAAATGTAAAGATAAAGGATGAGAATCCGGGGCTAAGGGTCGTCTGGTAGCTCACCCCATCAATTCTATAACGCAACTCCTTAACGGGCTGGGTAGTCACGGATCCCACTAGTACTGAGAACTGAACATGCACACAAAAAGGGTGCAACAAGTGTAGCGTGAATAAAAATACACAAATACTCAACAACATCGCTGACACCCGATACTAAACGAAGACGAGGGCTGATCTACAGAGTGCTACTACTACACCTGCCATAACAATTCAATAATATGATCAAATAGCATATAAATTCATTCACCGAATTTAAGCCTATGTTGTGCATCTAAACCCCTTAATCAAGTCAGTATATGCACAAGTGAGTTATAGGCATAAAATCAACATTTTATCATTAACAAGAGTAAAGTACAAGGATATAGATACAATGAAAGTTATGCAAAGTATTTTCTCTCCTCTACCGGTTCACACACGTTCGAACATCATCGAAGCGTGATTCATGGGGGACTCGCGAGGTCCATATACCACTCAGGCTCATATACACTACCTGAGTTTAGTTCACACAATAGGCTCACACAATGCATGTTCTATTCACACAGCCTCTATATTGTATATACTCATACATGTTCATACACTAAGAGGCATAAATAGGGATATGCAGAGCAATACGAAACAAGTAAAGCAAAACAAGTCACAACTCAGTTATTTCCATAAAGAGTCGATCTTTAGCTTATTTTCCAATTAGACTAGTATAAAAAGGAACGATGGGGGACACACAGTCACATAGAACGCATACAAATACAATATAATGCGTAAAGTATGAACTTCATACCACAATCACAGATCTAAAAGATTGTATTATACTATCAGCTAGTGCCTAAAACATGGTAATTTTGTTAAGTAATTTTAAAAAAAAAATACCTGATACATGACACCGATACCCGATACGAGTGATCATCACCTCACAAGTATCGGGACACCCTTATTATTCCCATTGCTCTCATCTTTAATTAATTAATCTATTTAACTTACAGGACGTCTAAAATAAGGTGCATAGTCTCAACATGTCTGAAAGTTGGAGTTCGAAGTCACGAAGTCACTTTGCCCTTTCGAATAGCATCTTTACGGTCCCAATCTGCTCTAACACAGATTAAGCGTCAAAATATGAGACAAACGATGCCCACATTACTTTATGCAAGATTTAGGTCTAGAAATTCAACCCAAAACACCATTCTAAAATTTCAAGGTCAAATTCACAATTATACTAAAAAATCGGGGTTAATATGATCAATTTAATACTCTACAAGTCCACACAATCCCAACAGTACCCATAGTGACATACTTTAAAGCAAAACCCAAAATGATATTCAAAAAGTGATTTCCAAGCCTAAGAGTTCTCAAATTAATTTACCCATAGTCTAGGATACCTAGCTATGCAATATAAACAATTTCCAGCCTCACAATCATGCTTAATTCAAGAATTTCTAGCTCTTCAAGCCTAGGATTTATTCTCTTAACTCCCAAATCCTAAATATGGATTCTAGCATGAAAAACTCTAATGATTAAAGACTCAATTGTAAAAAGGGAGTTGAAGTCTTACCCTCTTGAAGAACTTGAACAATCCCCTCAACAATCTCCTTAGTCTCAAGTCTAAGGCTCAAAATATGGAAATGGGAGGTCAAAACACGATTTTGGAGATTTATAATTCTGCCCAACGATTTACTATTCGCGATCGCGAGACCACGCCACGTGATCGCGAAAACACGAAAGCTTAACTCTTCGCGATCGCGGCGGGAGCCTCACAATCTATATGGCTAGCTGATCAGAGGGTCGCGATAGTGATGCCTTCTCTACGATCGCAAATAGGGACACCAACAGTTGAAACCAAAAAATCTGGTTTCCACAAAATGATCCCCAAATCTCGAAACTCATCCGGAACATCTCGGATACAAACCAAATATGCATTCTAACATAAAAACACGCTACAAATTCATCCGCGCACTCGAAATCGTCATACGAGGTCACCTTTAGTAAAAATTTGTTCTAACTCCTAAGGAATTCATAAGCTTTAAGATCTCAACTCAATGCCCAAAATATTCTCAAGTGTCTAGGGAATCAAACCAAGGACTCACCTATATCATATTCAATATTCCAAACTTGATGGAATCGTCGAAACTCCCAAAAAGACACAAACGCCCTCAATAACCACTTTAACCCCCTAAAGCTTGTTTATTAACTTAAGGCTTTTCAATTTATACAAACTAACCTGAAACTCACTCTAAAGTCTAACCACCCGGGACTCGATCTAACGGTCCATTCAAGTCACAAATTCTATTGCGGGACTAACAGAACCGTCAGAAATCGATTTCAGTGGGATTTACTCAAAGTCAACTCCTTAGTCAAACCTTCCAAACTTAGAACTTCTAGAACACAAAACTTAAATTTTTCTTCCGTTATTCTTATATAATTTGCCTAGGAATCTGTTCCACACATCAACTACACCATCACAAAGCTAAAGGAAATGCATTTATGGGAAAATAAGCAGAAACAATACAACGACCTAACAGGTCATTACATGCAGAGATTTTGCATTTCAACCGATTTATGTCATCTCTGAGCCCCATGAAGAGATGCTCCATATAATTTCTCAAGAGAGTACGTCAGGTGAAAGGCGTATACGACAGTGGTAGTGATCGCGTCGTGGTCGAGCTTGAATCCTTCTCGTCAGAAATATCTTCATTAGAACTAGACTGCTTTCAACTATGGCTGGCCAGTGGATCGGGTTGACTCGATCCCAACCCGGCTCGTCCCGATACCCGCCCCGATCCCCTATAAAAAAATAGTGTCGGGATTCAAACTCAGAACGGGACCAGGGCTCATCCCGCCTGTCCCGATTCCGACCCCGCCCCGTCCCGACCCATTCGTCCCCTTTTGCAAAAATAATCATTGCACTACATTCATTTTCAATTTTAGCCACTGTGCAATGTGTATAATGGCTAAAATGGCCCCCACCCCATAAATCCCCTACCCCTTAATATTTATTTTTAACTCTTAAGTTATTATATTTACACTTTAACCCTATTTTTCAACTATAATACTTCACTTTTCTCTTTATTTTTCTCACAAATCTTCCTACCATCTCTCTATATCTCTATCTACAATACTACATTGCCTACTAAATTTTATAATTTATTTGCTAATTTATATCAAAGTAAAAAAATTGGGAGTGAAGTTGATAACTATCTTGAGGATCATCCAACGAGCAAAGTTTCAATTTTCAACCTCGATTACACGTCAACGTTACATCGGCGTTTGGTACCTTCGTTCCTTCTTTAAATTATTATTGTTACTTAATTTTAATTATCACACTTAATTTCATTTACTTTAATTATTTATTTATATAATTATAATTGAATACTTTGGACGTATGATTAAGGGTAAGAGTGCTTCTTCTAGTAGGGGTAACAAGTGTAAGAGTACTTTTTCTAGTAATTCTATTTCTAGTCCCGATGATTTGATTGATTTCACTCATTTAGATGAAACTACTTTTTAATGATATACCATTAGATATTGAGGTATATTCTGCATCTGAACTAGACTTTAATTTTGATGATAATGTAGATGACACACCCACTAGTGCACTTCAACCTCAGGCTTAGACTGAGTCTAAGCCTCAAACTGAAACTGGAATGCATCCTATTCTCCCTAGTATGATTCGAGGCCCCAAACAACGAAAATTAAATTCACATGCATGATATTTTTTTTATAGGGACAAAGAGAATCAAGTAGTTAGATGTAAAATTTGTCAAAATATTTATAAATTTAAAATCAAAAAAGGTCAAGGTGGGATGAGAGGTTTATTGAGACATGTACAAGGTGAGCACACAACTAGGTGGAATCAATACCAGGCTAAAACATTGGGTGTTCCAATGCATTCTGATTGGGGTTCACATAGTGTCTCCGACCAAGTACAAGGTTGAATTAACCCGATGACGGGTGTAATTATCGGTCTTAAATATGATAAACACAAAGATAGGGAAAATATAGCAAAATTAGTTGTGGTGGAGGGTTTTCCTTTTGCATTTCCTTCCTCACCCGATTTTATTCATTACATTAGAGAAACGTATAATCCTGCTTTTAACGGTTTTTCTAGATCAACTATTGGAAGAGACGTTTTTAACTTTTCACATGAATATCAACAATATTTACGTTATGCATTATATCATTTTAATGGCAAAGTGGCTATCATTTCTGATATAGGGCATAGTACTAACAGTAATGATTATTTAACCATTACATGTCATTGGATAGATCAGACTTGGTCTATGCAAAAATGTATTTTAGTATATATATATTGATGATAGACACATTGAAACTTTTATTGCACAGAATATTCATGAAATTTATGATTATTATGGAATATTTGATAAAATTATGACTATTACATTAGATAATGCTACTTCTAATGATTATGCTATAAGACTTTTAAAAGTTCGATTAACTCCATCTTTTCCTAATCATTTTCATATAAGATGTGCGTGTCATATTTATAACTTAGTTGTAAAAGATGGCCTAAAACTTTTTAAAAATATTCTTGATAAAGTACAATTTGATATATACTTTATTTTAAAGGTAATAAAATACAAAGATGCAAATAGTATAAATAAATTTATCATGATTGTGGACTACCTTATAGAAAAATTTCAGAAGAAGTTTTGACTAGGTGAAATTCTTTATATGAACAACTACTTGTTGCTCACGATTATAAAAGATCTATAACTTTATTATTTAACACCCATAATCAAATTCCAATGGACATGCTGGTAGATGATGACTGGAAAAAAATCTGAACTTATTGCATTTTTAGAGAAATTTTTTCTAGCTACTAAAGAATTTTCTGAAATTTATTATCCTACTATTTCAACTATGTTATTTTATATAGCTCTAATGTTTTTGTTACTTAATGAAGATATGCAAAAACCAATTTACAAGCCAGCAATTATTTTTTTTTCCTATTCTCATTATATATTTTATTGGTGTTTCATTAAATCAACTACTAAAGTAGACGGTTGTAAAACACTTGTTGAAACGATTTATGAAAGCTTAGAAATACTTCCAACAGACCCAACTGAAGAACCAACTAATGAAACAACTAAAGAAGATGTTAAGTCTATCCTACACAATGAATGCAAAAAAAAATGTATTACCAACAAGAAAGTGCAAATAATCAACCGGCTTCGGTATCATATTCTTCTATTTCACTGCAACCTAATAAAAGACATGTGATTTCTGCTGCTAGTGTTCAAGGCCTTAGAAACAGAATATTTAGTGGTTCAAGTTCTTCACAAATTAGCGAATTTGATGTTTATATTTGCAGGGTGTTGTACAGTACGAATCAATTGTCAATGAAGAAGAACGTGAAGACTTGATGAGATACTATAGGGAGAATGCGAAGACATTTCCGACACTATAAAAGATGGTCCGAGATATGTTGAACATTCAAGCATCATCAATAGTGTCTGAAAGCGTTTTTTCTGCTGAAAGATTTCAAATATGAGTGCACAAACACTTATTGGCAGGAGACAACTTAGAGATTATAGTTTTATTCAAGAATTGGATTAAAGCGGAGCGTAGAAGGTGCGGTCAACCGGAGATCAACGAATAAGGCGACTACAACTACAACGAAATCTTGTCTGAGGGAGCAGGAAGCGACGTCGAACAATTTGACCAACAACTTCCAATTTCAACCGACGATCCTCAAGACATTGTGAGGAAATTAGAAAAAGTATGGTTAACTATGTAATTTTTTAATATCAATTTTACTATGTGATTGCACTTTTGAACAACGAAGTAAAGTTGTAATTTTGAACTTGTATTACAAAAATATCATATTTCTATTAAATAATATAAAAGGCACAAAAACATCTCATTTAAGTGTTTAAATATTTTTTTTAAATTAAGTCTAAAAAACCCTAAATCTCGCAACCCGACTTGACTCATCCCGCCCTGTCCCCCCAAATCTCGGGCCCTCTTCCAGCGGTATGTGAGATTGGACGGGACCTCTTCCCGTCTCGCCTATCCCGGCCCGCTAATCCCGCCGTAGCCCGCGTCCCCCCATCCCATCGGGACTAGTCCTGCCCCGCCCTACTGGCCACCCGTACTTTGAACCATCCTCAGAAACATAACTATCATCTCGATTATCTTGATAATGCATCCACATTATGCTTATCCATAGGTCTGAGTAGGCCTCACTATCAGCTTCTATAGTTCTTTTTCTTTTTCCTTCTCGTCTAACAACTTTTTTACCACTTCTTCTTTTTATCTTTAACATTTGCATTAAAACGGGTTTGAACCATATCAACAGAACGAGAGATTATTTTTTCTCCTCTTCCTCTACATCTAGGCATTCTTTATGATCTATATACAATAATAGAGTGTCGTTGATCAATCACAATATAATAACAAGAAAAATTAACAAAAATCTAGTATAGATCATAATCCATTTGCAAAAAGCAAAAATAGAAAAAGGAATATCGAAACAAGCAAAATAAGTATAAATAATACATAAGCAAAAACAGAAAAAAAGATTGAAACAACCAAAAATACAAGCTAAACTTTAAAAAATTGAATAAAAATCGGAACTTTATGAACACCACGAATCGAAAAAAAATAAAAACTTTCAGGGTAATATGGAGTTCAAAATACTCTAAAAGAATTGCCAAATTAAGAAAATACACGAGGACAATGACTGAACAATATCGAAGCTTAGAGGAGAGGAAGAGTAGGTTGGAAGCTTGAGAGAATTTTAATTTCAGAAAGTGAAAGAGATTGAAGATAGAGAGAGGGGTTTTGTATATTTAACACAAAAGAAAGAGATTTATAAATTTTCAAAAATTATGAATTGTATCCCGGGCCCACTCCTCTTTGCCCTAATCCAAAAAAAATAATCCAATGACCTTTCTCTAAATTAAGACTTACGAGCGACCTCTTTGGCAAATGCTCTCTGGTTTGTTGGTACAAAATTATATTTAAATTAAGATATCTATTATTCTCAATATATTTATTAATTTGAAGTTTAGTTACGTCACGTTTCGTTGTGCTTGATGATAATCCAATATACACGTACAAATGGACAATTAATGACGTTGTCTAGTTTTAGTTCATTCGATTGAGTCCATTAGATGTAATTTAATTTTTAAAGGATAATGCATATCCATAACATATTTCATTGTCTTTGAATGACTTGTTCCATAATATAAGATAGGAGAAGCTAGACTTTTCTTTGTTATCATTTCTTTCCCTATTTGGGTTATATATTTGGTGCCTGATTAATTTATGTTTTTATTGATGAGAGCCTAATAAAGAAGGAAATACTTATTCAATTTGCTTACTCATATTGACACTAAATTCAGTTTTCAAAACTCTCTAATATAAGAACGTTGTGAAGTGCATAAGCCTTTTTAGAGACAGGCGATTCTCTTTTGATGGTTATTGTCGCGTCCGTTTTTTATCTCGGGGTCTGAACGGTATCCGCAACGTTGCTTTTTGGCGCGGTTTCCTAAATGGAGCAATAATGATGATTTTGAGGAGTCACCACCTAATTAGTTAAATGAATTAGGACACTTGATTTATTACAATAAAAATACTGCAATTAATCTCCATTTAATGGTCTGCGAAATTAATGAGATTCTGAATCAGGGTTCTTTATTATCCTAAAGGAAGGGGTTAGGCATCCTTTAAGATCCGCTAACTTGCGGTTATTCGTTCAAACCTAGGTTAATTATTTATTATCTTTTTTATTCTACGTATTCTAAGCATTTTTCATAATTTATAATTAAAATAAAATGCAATACAAAATAATAAAACTAAAATTAAATGCGACATAAAATAAAACCCCGGGACATTTTTTAGCCCTTTTTAGGCCTTCTGCACAAGATGATCCCCGGGTACCTGCATAAACACTTAGCAAAAGTGTTAGTAATAGAATAAATAATTTTAAAGCAATGACAGGAATTAATAAGTAAAGCAAAAAATAAATCCGTCTTTTGCACAGAGGAGGCCTTGAAAATCAGACGGAGATTCCTTCATCGGCCAATATTATTAAAAAACAATAAAATAAATAAAACCTTCAGATCCACGCCAAAACAGTAATAGTTTTAAACACAGATGGCTCATATATATATAAAAATAAAGTGGGACATCCTAAACAAGTCTTTGCGAGAATTCGCATACGCGGTAGCATGTTGGTTATCCTGTGTAAGTAGAAGAAATCATCAACGCCCAGAAAGCTTCATTTATTTTATTTTCCGTCTTTGCAACTGTGGAGGCCTCAAAAATCGATGGATAACTTTTTCATTGGCCAGTGTAGTATCATGTTCAAAAATCATGATATTTTAGGTTTAGGTTTAGGTTTTGGGGGGAAATAAAAAGTGTGGTATTGTTTTGGGGGGGGGGGGGGGGAATAAAAGAGTTTGGATAAAAAATAAAAAAATAAAAAGGGTGTTGGATTGGACTGATCCGAATTAAGCCTTGAATTGGGACTGATTTGATGAAAATGCAAAACGGGTTAATTATTTAAAAGAAAATTATTTAAAAAGATGCAAGATTATTAAAATGCAAATGCCGATGCAATAATAATAAAAAAACAATATTTAAGAAATGTTTAATGCCTAATTAAAAGTAAAAACGAGATGTCAATTAATTATTTAAAGAGATGCAAACATAATAATAATAATAATAGAAACATAATATTAACAAAGACATAATGCTTAATTTAAAATAAAAAGATGCAATGCCATTTTGTGAAGAAATAAACATAGAATATTATGTAAAAAATGCAAAAAATGATGATTAAAATGCGGTGTACTAAAATACTTAAAATTACAATAAATATACGAAAAACGGGTCAAAATTGACTGTCAACAGCATGTAGGGATGCAGATTCTATGTTTATTTCTTCACAAAGATATTGACTTTGTACGGAGATGATGGAAGATTCTTCGGACAAAGATATTGACTTGTAGCCAATTTTGTCTTATTTAATAAACTAGAACTCAAAAGTGGGGCTGATGCAGGCTCAAAATTGTCCCAGTGTCGAATTATGATGACACTGTGTCGTTGTGATGCGAAAATAAAAAGCAAAGCTGACGCAGATTAAAAATGTCCCAGTGTCGAATTATGAGGACACTGGGTTGCTGCGATGCTAAAATTATGAACGGATGAATATCGATTCAAAAATATGTCCCAGTGTTGAATTAAGAGGACATTGGATTACTGCGATGCTAAAAAATTAAAGCAGGCAGACGCCGATTCAAAATTGTCCCAGTGTCGAATCATGATGACACTGGACTGCTGTGATGCTGCAAAATTAAAGACAATGCCGACACAAATTTAAAATTTATCCCAGTGTCGAATTATAATTGACACTGGGTTACAGGTGATGTGGTGTTGTAACAGACATGGTGTTCGTAGATGTTGATGGCGTCATTGCATGGACGCGATGCAGATGCTCGTCGTTGCATAGACGAAACATAGATGAAGTCGTTGCATAGGCTTACATGAAATGACGTCGTTGCATAGACGTGATGCATAAATTCGTCATTGCATAGACGAAATATGGATGAAGTCGATGAAATGCGTCGTTACATAGACGCGATGCAGATGTTCGTCGTTGCATAGACAAAACATAAATGTAGTCGTTGCATAGGCTTAGATAAAATGCGTCGTTGCATAGACGCGATGCAAATGTTCGTCGTTGCATAGACGAAACATAAATGAAGTCGTTGCATAGGTTTAGATGAAATGCGTCGTTGTATAGACGCGATGCAGATGTTCGTCGTTGCATAGATGAAACATAGATGAAGCCGTTGCATAGGCTTAGATGAAATGCGTCGTTGCATATACGCGATGCAAATGTTCGTCGTTGCATAGACGAAACATAAATGAAGCCGTTGCATAGGCTTAGATGAAATGTGTCGTTGCATAGACGCGATGCAGATGCTCGTCGTTACATAGACGATACATAGATGAAGCCGTTGCATAGGCTTAGATGAAATGCATCATTGCATAGACGCGATGCAAATGTTCGTCGTTGCATAGACGCGATGCAGATGCTCGTCGTTGCATAGACGAAACATGGATGAAGCCGTTGCATAGGCTTTTATGAAATGCGTCGTTGCATAGACGTGATGCAGATGTTCGTCGTTGCATAGACGAAACATAGATGAAGTCGTTGCATAGGCTTAAATGAAATGACGTTGTTGCATAGACGCGATGCAGATGTTCGTCGTTGCATCGACGAAACATGAATGAAGCCGTTGCATAGGCTTTTATGAAATGCGTCGGTTTATGTGCGTACCTGCTTTGTGAACCGTCTGGGTTGAGATAGCGTCATTGCATAGACGTTGTGTGTTTGTAACCCGCATGGGCTTATTATTGTGATCCTGCCTTTGCTGATATAAGATCCTGCACTCAAAAATTTTTAGTGAGTATTAGAGAATGAGTGGTTGATTAGCGTCGACTTTGTAGCTTTGACTCTTGACGCTTGCATTCTTGGTTTGGACTGAAGACCTAGTCGGCCTGGTTTTCCTGTCTATTGTCATTTCCTTGCAGTGAATCCTTAAAATGTCCCAGTTTCTGGTAAATGAAGATGTTGAACTTTCAACTGAGTAAGGTTGAATATTGACGCTATCAAGGCGATCAGGTAAGCAATTTTTTTTATTTTTTATTTTTATTTATCATGAATGAAAACCTAATGCGAGAATATGGACAATGTACAATTGAGTAGATGAGAATGCAACCCTCAAAATATGTCCAGTCATGTGTAGGCAGTCATGGATGCAAAATATATGAGGATGCTAAACTCTCCAATTGACAAAATCGAGTCATGTGCGAAGCAAGGAAGAAATATTTCTAATGGTGTGACCGAAGCCGATGTGGGCGCTCACGTATCCCGCCGAGGAATCAGTCAAGAGCGTAGTTCATCTTTGCAAAAAAAGATTTTTATGATTTTAAAATGATGTGGGACACGGCCGATGTGGCGCTACGTATCCATTGAGAATCAGTCAAGACATAGTTCGTGATGCAAAAAATAAGAATTTTATGTAATATGCATTTTGTTGTTTTTACGAAAAAATGGAAGACAACATTACGTTCGACTTGATTGATACCAACAATTAGTATTGTGCATAAGGATTTTCTTTTATTGCTTTGATCTAGCGAGATTGGCTCGGTGTAACTCATGACTTGAGATAGTACCCCAGACATACCTGAGTGTCGACACACCTGCTTGCATCCAAGATTTCGAACTACACGTAATCTCACGTTTCAAATGCCCTCACTAAAAGAAAGTCCCATTTCTCACATATATTTCAGTATTTTGAATTTTGGGACGTTTAGAGAAAACACACTCACACTCAGAAAGATGTTCAATGCATGCATTTGTGATACCATAGGCTTGGCCGTCATGTAAGTATCCACTAATGTGAGAACCCTCAGTATAAGATCATGTAGGGCTTGTCACGGGCTTGTAATGTAGGCTTGGGGAAAGGAATGAATATCATTTGGATAAAAGTGACTAATCATTCCTCGAGAGTTGGACTACGTCCATGCTTGATATTTGTGCGCTTTAATGCTAACTTGCTTTCTTTTTGTCCCAGTTTTCTGTACTGACTTCTTTTGAATCTTTCATTTGGATTCATTTTTTTCGAGGTTATATATTCTTTTTTTTATTATCGGGGCTTTTGATTTCCTCTTTGTGTGAAGTCGTCATCATTTTTTTTTGAGACTTTGACTATTTTTGTCTTTGCAAACTTCAACGCAGGATTTTGTCAGCCACTTGCACATTTCTAAAGCGCTCAAGGAGGTCGGGCCAAGAGAGGGATAGTGCGTACGCACTCAGAAAGGGTATATGTGTAATATGCGGTTATCGAAAGAATAAGTTTTAGGCTCAAAAGGGGTGTACTACGGATAAAGTTATTTGGTAGGCTGAAAAGACTCAAACGGATCAAAGAAAGCCTACGATCATTTCCTACACCGAGTGTTACTCAGGATTTCGCCTCAACAAACATTCAGGCCAAGTTCTAGATCACAATGCAATACGATTGAACTTATTCTAAAAAACTCGCCACACAATGCATATGAAACGATGAGGTCGGTTTCATTCTTATCTTGGAAACATGCAAGACAATGTCATCTACGGGTATGAATAAGAGGTACCAAAAGAATCTATGGTTTACCACAAAGTCAACTCATACTGATTATCACTTTTTTTTATGCACACTCCTAACTGTGTTGGTATCAACAAAGTCAAACAATGATACTTAAAAATGTTTTGTATTTTTGAATAACACATTTTTTTTTTGTATTTTTTGAATAAAATATTTCTTTTTTTGTATTTTTCGAATAATTGTTTTTTGTATTTTTTGAATAAATGGTACCGAACCCGAATAGGGCTGCTTACGTATCCCGCCGAGGGAATCAGATGCGCGTAGTTCATTCAAATATGTTATAAAATGTATGCTTGAAAAGAATTTATCAATGAAAGGATATCAATATAAAGTTGTGCAAAAGAAATGATTGTCCACTGTGGACGAATGCAAAGTAAAATGAATGTAACGAAAAAATGAATGCCCGAAAACATGATGAATGGGATGCATGAGTGGAAAAAATATGCTTCTTTATTATTATTATTTTTATTTTTATTTTTGTGGTGTCGAACCCAAAATGAGTTGCCTACGTATCACACCGTGTGGTGAGAATCAGACACGCGTAGTTCGGAATGATTATGATGTAAAATGCATGATAAATAATTATGTAATCAACACTAGACATATCAATTGAATTTACAAATATGTACAAAGATACAAAATATAGAAGAACTGAGAGCGATGTCTTGTTGAATATGGTATAGACTGACTTCTATTAGTCAACATAACTCCCACTCATTCTTGTGACGATTTTTTCTTTTTCCGACCGCCCTCGGCTGTTTGCGAGGGCGACCTTCCTGCAAAAAATATGAGAAATGGGTGAGTAGGAAAATGACAAAAATAATAAAAATGCAGAGGTGTGACAATACAGTCAAAGACTCCCCTGATTGGTTCGACCGGAGTGGTGGTTGATGCTTCATAAAGTCCAAGTCGCGCTATTGAAGAGTGATTTACGCAGTAGAAGTCTCGATTGCAATGTGACAGCAAAAAGTGCAAAAATGCAAATGCTCGAGCCCGAAATCACAAAAGGGTAATTATTGCATTAAATAATATGTACATAATTGCTAGCGACAACAATAGTAAAAAAAAGCATGCAAATCAAGCGCGCGCCCTAATATGCATGGGACCTCTCAGCCAGAGGTCGGCCTAAACGCCAAATATGCGAGATTGAGATAAATAAGTCCAAGCCGTTAAACTGCAATGTTTTGTTGGAAATGGCGATCAAATGACGGTGCACTTTTTTCCAATTTTGGCGTGTCATGACTAGGCTTGGATCCGTCTATCATTATCACGCTACACATATATGCTTATTGGTCGTTGGGTTGTGAAATCCGTCGACAATTTGGTGGATTTCCTAATCGTGGAGACGATACCAAGGATCGACCCACCTAAGGTGTATGCATGCATGACTTAAAATAAAGAGGGCGGTATAGCTCTATCTTAAATTTTCTAAAATTTGGCTTACTAGACACAATGGTTTCCGAGCGGACTACTCGAGTGAGAGGCTACGCGGCCACCGGATGGTCCGGATGCTCCTGCGCCTTTGCCAACTCGCCTATATTTTGGTATTTGAAAGAGATTTATGGGTGCGCCAGCACACCTCGCGTGTAGTGTGTGATAGTGTCAATTTTCCAGAATGGAGGAAATATGAGCGAAATGACAATTTAAGGAAAGCAGTAAAGGAATGTAGCAATTAAAGTAGTTGATTACAAAATAAAAGCGAACAATATAAAACATTTACAACAAATATAAAAGCAAAATAAAGCTCAATATTTAATTAACCTGGGTTTGCTATGATCAAGAACCTGATATTCCCAGTGGAGTCGCCATCTTTATCGCGCAGTTTTTGATCTCGAGTGCGAGCGGTATCCATGACGTTGCTCTTTGGCGCGGTTCCCTGGATGGAGCAATAATGCTGATTTTGAGGAGTCTCTACCTAATTAGTTAAGTGAATTAGGACACTTGATTTATTGCAATAAAAATACTGCAATTAATCTCCATTTAATGGTCTGCGAAATTAATGAGATTCTGAATCAGGGTTCTTTATTATCCTAAAGGGAAGGGGTTAGACATCCTTTAAGATCCGCTAACTTGCGGTAATTCGTTCAAACCTAGGTTAATTATTTATTGTCTTTTTTATTCTACGTATTCTAAGCATTTTTCATAATTTATAATTAAAATAAAATGCAATACAAAATAATAAAACTAAAATTAAATGCGACATAAAATAAAACTCCGGACATCTTTTAGCCCTTTTTAGGTCTTCTGCACAAGATGATCTCCGGGTACCTGCATAAACACTTAGCAAAAGTGTTAGTAATAGAATAAATAATTTTAAAGCAATGACAAGAATTAATAAGTAAAGCCAAAAATAAATCCGTCTTTTGCACAGAGGAGGCATTGGAAATCAGACGGAGATTCCTTCATGAGCCAATATTGTTAAAAAACAATAAAATAAATAAAACCTTCAGATCCGCGCCAAAACAGTAATAGTTTTAAACACAGAGGGCTCATATATATATAAAAATAAAGTGGGACATCCTAAACAAGTGCGACTGCGAGAATTCGCCCTGCCAGCGCATGTTGGTTATCCTGTTTAAGTAGAAGAAATCATCAACGCCCAGAAAACTTCATTTATTTTATTTTCCGTCTTTGCAACTGTGGAGGCGTAAAAAATCGACGGATAACTTTTTCATTGGCCAGTGTAGTATCATGTTCAAAAATCAGTAAAATACCAACAAGTGTAGCAACATGTTCAAAATTAGTTTAATAAAATAAAGGGGCAAAAATCGTCCAGAATCAGTCCCGAAAATCAGAACATCGTAACAGTGGTAAAACCCACAAAAAACCCAGTTCAGAAAACAGTCCAACACCCACAAACAGTCCACTAATAGCAAAATCGGTGAAAATCAGTCCAACACAAACCAGAAGAGTAAAGCAGTAGCCAAATCGTCGGAAATCAGTCTGACAAAATACAGTGAAACAATGACCAACAGTCGCCGGAATAAAGCCACAAGGTCACCGGAGTTTTTAAGTACTCCGGTAAGACATACAAAATCAGAACAACAATGCGAAATCAGTCTCAAACCTCCAAAAGTATGCAATAGACATTAAAATAGAGTTAGCCGAGGTCGCCGGAGTTTTTTTTTAGAATTCTGGTAAGACCACAAAAACGCAATATCAGTCCAATAACCTAACCAACCACAGATACCTTCCAAATCAAAGTTCACCGGAGTTTTTAAGAACTCCGGCTAGATGTAAAGGATCCAAAAATCATACAGAATTCGTCCAACAAACAGCCAAAATATATGCAAAATAGTGGTGATGGCCGGAGCATTTTCCAATGTAACGGTAGCGAGCAAAAGGGGGAGAGAAACGTCACTTCGACGGTAAAAATACCAGAGCGACGCCGTTGTGACTGTTGGAGTTGCGAACAGTGATGGTGGTACTCGAACTCCGGCGGCGTGACTTCGCCGGAGTTAGAGCAGTGGTCAGCGATGGGGTTGTAGTGAGGTGAGAGAGATGATAAAAATGAGAGAGGGGTGAGATTAAAGGGATGTGGGTTGTGAGGGTGATGTTAATGAGAGAAGTGAGAAAATAGGGTGTGCGACTGTGAGGGTTCATTTTTGTTGGGGGGGGGGGAGTGGGAGTGTAATATTTTATTTATAGGGTAGATATTTTAGGTTTAGGTTTAGGTTTTGGGGGGAAATAAAAAGTGTGGTATTATTTTGGGGGGGAAATAAAAGAGTGTTGGATAAAAAATAAAAAATAAAAAGGGTGTTGGATTGGATTGATCCGAATTAAGCCTCGAATTGGGACTGATTTGATGAAAATGCAAAACGGGTTAATTATTTAAAAGAAAATTATTTAAAAAGATGCAAGATTATTAAAATGCAAATGCCGATGCAATAATAATAAAAAAAACAATATTTAAGAAATGTTTAATGCCTAATTAAAAGTAAAAACGGAATGCCAATTAATTATTTAAAGAGATGCAAACATAATAATAATAGAAACATAATATTAACAAAGACATAATGCTTTATTTAAAATAAAAAGATGCAATGCCATTTTATGAAGAAATAAACATAGAATATTATGTAAAAAATGTAAAAAAATGATGATTAAAATGCGGTGTGCTAAAATACTTAAAATTGCAATAAATATACGAAAAACGAGTCAAAATTGACTGTCAACAATTATTACGATTGAGTTGGTAGGGGATACCAATTGAAAATGTAGCAAAATGGACCTTAATTTCAAGAATAAGTTGACTTTCTTTCATTTTTGTTAGAGTTAAAGAATAAAAAATAAACCTTAAGTATCATATTTTTTTTAGTTTCTTACCTGAACTATCAGGTGTGAGAGTTTTATATCTAAAATATCACAAACTAGTTAGCACAATACACATAAAGTATCATTTGTTCACTTTTCCTACGTGATAGTTAAGGTATGAAAAGTGAACGAATGATAGTTTATGTGTATTTTGCTAATTAGTTGGTGATAGTTGTTAGGTTTTTTGCCCTGATTTTCTATCATATTTGAGTTTTACTTCTTTTAAAGGAAAGTCAAAGTATTACCATAATTGTTTTTACTTTTCCTGAAAGGAAAATATAATTATCTTTCATATTTGGTTATTCCTTGTCTTGGAGAAAAAAATTTCAATATCTATAAATTGAAGAACCCATTCCTACAACTACAACACAATAGTATCCATAATGTAGTCATTTTGAGAATTTCATTTAGGGAGAGATTTTCCCTCAATAGGTTTTATGCTTTTTAATATTAGTTTTTCAGTAGGTCACTTGACCACATAATATTAATATTATGCTTCTTTTATATATTTTTTGTGTCGTCTGATTTATTGTCACAAAGGTTTACAATTATAAGTTTCTACATGATGCCCTGATTATTTCAAACTCAATAATAGTTTAGATAGAAAACTGTATAGTTCATGTAGGAAATTAAAAAAATGTTACTTAAGGTGTGATTTTGATCCTTGTATAAAGTCATTTTTATGGGGAGTTTTTCTATTTATAGGACTCAAATATGAGATCTCTAATTAAGCTCGTCCATCCCACTACACCGCTAGGTGATTTTTTTCTTTCATTTTTGTGTAAATTCATGAACATGGCCGACCGGATAATGAGGCAACTAAGGCCTTTGCCTTAGGCTCCACAATTGTGTGGGGGGGGGGGGGCACGCATTTTCATAGTTATATCAACGAGTGTTATGTTTTTTTTTGTAAAATTTGCCAAATAAAAGAAGGAAATATTTTCATATGTTTTACATCTTGGCTCATATGATTTCATCGGGTGGGTTCCTAAAGCAGCAAATCGGCGGGTGGACGAACTAGCTGCTCGAGCGAATGCGAGAGGAGCCCCGGGCCGGCTTTCATTAGGATGATATTCCTTTCATCCGAATGACAGAGTAGCAGCCTATTACGTTTTTTCAGACCCCTTTGCACAGAAAGGGCGACAGAAGCAACCTTTCTTAGCGCGCTTTTCAAGCGCTTAGCTTCTGCTAGTGGCGGGGCGGACGAAGGGTAAATTCTCACTCTACGTTTGAAAAATGCTTTTGTTAGTAGATGTTTTTAAATATAGTTTAAAATAAACTTACTACTAATTTTAATTTGGTGGATAATTTTGTCCTAGAAAATCAACAACACTATTTCGGGAGAATTTTAATTTTTGCTTAAAATTGAAAAATAACTTCTGTTTTATATCATGCAAAAACCTTCATTTTTTAAAATATTTTCTTTGAAAATAAATACTTCTAATATATAAGAAGTTTGCCCAAACAAACAACTTCACTAATACGAGCTTTCTTAAGGGAAAGTTCATTGGATAGGCAACACCAATAATATATGTGAAAGCAATTACAATTCGGAGACTAATTTTTTATTAACTTGTGCTATATCCCCCTCTTAGAAAAGAAGGTTAGCTTCAATTTTCTACACTTTATGTTATTGAATTTACAATTCAACCTAAAATTTTCATTTTTTTTTGTTGAGATGGAGTAAGTTGTACTTTTTGGTCGAGAACTTTCTGTCTTTAATTTATGAAGTTTAAAATGTGAGAACAAAAGCAATGGAGGAAATGTTGTTAGCCTAAACTAAAAGTAAAAACTTTTAGGTGCCGATTTGATAAATATTAGGTGATAATAATGTTGGAAATTTGTTGTAGGTGGGAGTTGGGTTCGCCTATCTTTAATGACTTAAACATCATAGTTCCGCATGTTGGAGACCTTGGTTCTTCACACGTGCATAATCTACTAAGTGGGTAGATGACCGTAGGGCAAAAGATCGTCAAATTTCATTGAGAAATGAAAGAGATATTGGTCCGCAAAGTAAGGTGTTTGAGACATGAAAATATGGTGTGGACAAATCTACCACATCAGTGAGAAAAAGAAGAATTGTTCATGTTATAAGCCTCAAATTGGATAAGGGTTTGAGACCCTAAGGGGTAACCCATGTGTTTGAAGGAGGGAGGACCTAGGTGTGCTTGGGCTCGAGACTAGGCCCGCACGCCACTACCCACCTGGTCCGGGTCGGGTTATGGGCTACCGTTTTGATATTATTTTTTTGGACCCCAAACTTTATAATATTTACCGCAAAAAACTTTTGGTTAGAATTTCTCCTCTCTTTCATATCTCGTTGAATCAGTCTTTTTCGCTACATCGCGTATAAGGTGGCCTTGGCGGCTTTCCTCCGCTGTTGGCGCTTTACTAGCCTGACGACTCAAATCAAGGTCGAAATTCATCCCTCTTTTTAAAACAGATTAATTAACGACCCACCAAGCAAGGGCACGTTGCGCGAAAACTTCTTCTCTTGATAGAGGGGTAGCCTCGCCAACTCGCGCTCTAGAAAATCCGTAGACCGTCACTGGGGAAGAGTTGTTGGAGAGGCTCTATACCCTTTTAGAGGATCAACACACAAGCTCCAAACTAAACTCGCGAGTTTAAAAGTTTAGAAGCACGAAAAAGGCCACTCACTCAGCGCGCTTTTAGAAACATCTCTTGGCCAACGGAATTCTAAAAAAAGAATAGCCTATTCCTAACCCAATTGTAAAGAATTTGCTTGAATTCTTTGTTCCTGACATTATATTAAAATCTAATCAATACTCACAACCTAAAATATCACTAAGAACAAAACCCGGAAAGGAAAAAAAATATTTAGAGATAAGATACAAAATATAAAAATCAAGAATTTCAAGAAATAAATGAGAAAAAAAACAAAAGTGGCTTGAGTTGGCTTGAATTCTTTGTTCCTGACATTATATTAAAATCTAATCAATACCCACAACCTAAAATATCACTAAGAACAAAATCCAGAAAAGAAAAATTGTATAGAGTTAAAATTAAAAAAAAAATCAAGAATTTCAAGAAATAAAGGGGGGAAACAGTGGAGATATTATGTAGATATGAGAATGGACACGATAGGAGTAGATAAAGAGAAAAGCAGAAGCGAATTTGAAAACATTTTTTACTATCAATTATATCTGATAAAATTTCATTAGCAAAAAATAATTTTATGAAGACCCTAAAAGTACATCTATAATGTTTAAAAAAAGAGAGAAAATAAATTAGACAACTTTAGTAGTACTGAAGAAATAAAGCTAAAAATGTAAAAGTTGCAACAACTATAGAAAACAAAGTGTTTGAGGAAGGCAATGGCCAATTTGGAGAGAGCGAGAGATGGGGGTAAGCGGCTAGTGAAGGAGAGGCGGGAGTGCATGTGTTATAGTGGGCGATGATTAGTAGAAGTAGGGTAGAGGGTGGAGGTTGGAGAGGGGTTAGGGAATGAGAGAGTGCTGGAAGGGTTAAGGGGGGAGAGAGGCGGCTGGGGTAGAAGTAGGGTTCTGTGGGCTGATGTTGTGGGCGGCTCGGGGTGATAATAGGGTAGCTGAGGGTAGAAGTAGGGTTCGGCTGGGGTGATAATAGGGTAGGTTTTATAGGGAAGATTAGGTTTAGGGTTTAGGGGTATTGGGCTTTGGGTATTGGGTATTGGGTTTGGGTATTGAATGAAAGTGTATTGGACTTCATTTTTGTTTGATTTAGCGGATTGGGTGATTGATTATGCCTGGTGGGTGGTTTGACAAAAAAAGCAAAATGGATTAATTATTTAAAAGGAAAATTATTTAAAGATACAAATTATTAAAATGTCAATGTCTGATGCAATAATAATAAAATACAATATTTAGCAAATATTTAATGCCTGATTAAAAGTAAAGACGGGGTGTCAGTTAATTATTCAAAGAGATGCTAAAAAATGTTTAATACCTAATTAAAAGTAAAAAAAACAAAACATGATGTCAATTTACAAGAATAAACAACATAGAATGTTATGTAAAAAATATACAAAATGTAAAAAAAATGATGATAAGATGCGGTGTCCTAAAATGCTTAAAATTGCAAGAAATGCCTAAATGATGGGTCAAAATTGGGTGTCAGCGATTGTCCTCTTTGGCGGAGACGATGAAAGAGTTTTGGACAAAGGCGTTGACTTATGGCCAATTTTGTCCCATCGTCGAAGATAGAACAAGGATTAAGCAAAGAATGGGCAAAAGCGACACTGGGTATTTGTGATGCGAAGGTAAAAGACAAAGTTGTTTAAAATTTGTCCCGATGTCGAATTATGAGACCTCGGAGTTCTTGCAATGCTAGGAAATAAAACAGTGACGCAAAACTCAAAATTTGTCGATGTCGAGTATGATTGACTGGGTTGCAGTATACTGTCAACCGGTCGGGTTGACCGAGCGGGCCAGTTGACCGTGAGTTAACCGGACCGGCCGGACCGCAGGACATACCGGGTTGGTCGGATTGTCCCAAACCCAACCCGCAGGTCATTTCAAAACCCAGATCTGGCCGGGCCGTAAGGCGTATTGGAAAGCCGGTTCCATTCACGGTTAACGGGCCGGGCCGGACGGTTACAAAACAAAAATAAAAAAATTGCCCAACGGTCATTTCGGCCGATTGGGCTTGAAGTGGGGCGGTGGCATGGTCATTTCGGCCAGTTGGTCATTTTTAATTTTTTTGTTTTTGTTTTGTTTAATTATTTATTTTAATTCCATTTTTACCCTTTAAAAAATCTATAAATTCTCTACATTTTCTTCATTTTTATCACACAACATTTCTCTCAATTCTCTTATTCTCATACTCTCTTAATTATCTTTATTATCAATTTTCAAGTTATTAATATTATTAGTTTTCAAATTCAAAGTAGCAAGGCTGAGACTTGAGCTTGAGTTTCTATTGAATTGAATCCGAAGTTTGGTACACTCGTTTCATTCTCTAATTATTTTATTAAATTGTCATATTTATTTGTTGATTATTTAAATATTTTATAATGTCTTTACTAAGGGAATTGCGTCGGATGTAGTAAATCTAGTTCAAGGGTAAAAATCAGTAGGTTCTTCATCATCTAATCAAAATATAGATTATGATCAAATGCAAGAAGATTTTGGAATAGAAGATAATGAATGTGATAACGTTGATTAGATGATATTGATGAACTTGAAGAACAAGAACCTCCTACACTCTAGTGTTCCTTACATCAATGTTGATGCTGCTAGTGGTAGTCGTGAACCTCCTTTACGAACCCGTAGCAAGAAGAAAAGGAGTAAAGTGTGGCTCTTTTATGATAAAGTTGTAGATGTGATAGAGTTAAATGTAATATTTGTGGGAGAACTTATAAACATAAGGCGGGGTGGTGGCGGGGGCGGGCACTATAGGTAGACATATAAAATTCGGTCATCCGGCACAATGGAATCTTGTCCTAATTTAGAACCCGGTCAACAACAACTTAATCCATTAAGCGGGGTTGGCTAAATACGATCCAAAAAGATCGCATTGAATTAGCAAAAATGATTGTCGGAGGTTGTTTGCCTTTTTCTTTGCTTCTTCTTCATATTTAATTACATATATTCAAAGAGTATATAATCCTTTTTTAAAGGTGTTCCTCGTAGTACTACTAGAGCCGATATTTTTAGACTTCATAATGATTATGTTATTTTCTTGCAATATTTGTTTGCTAACCTTCCATGCCATGTTAGTTTTACTTGGACATTGGACATGCATTGAGCAGTTATGATTATTTAACAATTACTTGTCATTGGATTGATGAAAATTTTAGAATGGAAAAAGCGTATTATTGCTTTGCGTATGGCGAGGATCAAAGTCATCTTGGAAAATATATAAGCGAAACTATTTGTTTTTATGCCCAAAAATATAATCTTTATAATAAAATACTTTGTGTATCATTCGATAATGCATCTAATATCTGCTCTTTGTAGATTTTTAAGCGGAAGTACAACCACCACTTCTGATATATTTCATGTTCGTTGTGCTTGTCATATTTATAATTTAATTGTTAAAAGTGGTCTTGATTTATTTTCACTGAAATAAAACTTGTCAAAAGAGTCATTGGAGTTATTGAGTAATAATAGGAAAAATAGAATTATAGAATTTAAAGAAAAATGTAAACAATTTAATTTGAGACCTAAATTCATGCGAAGAGATTATTACACGGTGGAATTATACTTATTTATTTTTAAAGAATGTTATAAGTATAAAGACCCATAACACATGTTGCAAATGCGCATTGTAAGACGTGATGTATATGTTAGCAAGCGAACATTGAAATCAATTGGTGAACTTTTAAAATTTTTACGTAAATTTTACCTGCAATTGTTGAATTTTGAGGATCTTATTACCAATGATTTGTAATGCTTTAGCTCATATAAATTTGAAATTTCATATTTACTTTATGGTTAAAATCAAATGTGAAATATAAAGATGCGATTCTGATTATGTTTGAAAAGTTTAAAAATATTTTTTCCTATTCACGATGTTTATTGTATTGGTGCGATCTTAAATCCTTCTATTAAAAAGTAGATTGTCATAATTTAATATTTAGTTTATATAATTATATGGAAATAGGTCAAGCGAAACTCCATCTTCATTTGATTGCATAAGTAAACTTGATACTAATTTAACTACATTATATGAATATTATGCTACATTACATGATAACACCAACTCTGCTACTAATATTCCTTCTAGTTACAGTTACGTGTCTACACTGCGAGTTGATGATGATGGCGATGAAGAAGAATCTTTAGACATATGGAGCACTTTTACAACCTGACGACCCTGGCCGATCTTGCGATGAGATGCAATTTTATTTGCAAAAGCAGTGGCGAAGAAAAATTTTGACCCTTTACAATGGTGGCGGGATAACAAAAGGCAATTCGGTACTTGCGATGGCGGGATGTTCTTAATGTCGATCTCAGCGGTGGCTTACGAAAGTGCATTTAGCCAAACACGAGATCAAATAGGAGACACGTCACTCGTTGGGTGGAAGCACATTAGAAGTGTTAGTGCAGCAGGGATTGGATCAGATCGAGAGAAGAAATCAAGGATGTGGAGGCGTTGATTATCCGAAGATGAAGAAATAGGCAATATTTTGGAAGGCGGGAGGCGGAGGCGGGGCTGGAATTAATACTCAGATTTAGAGGCTATGGAGCATAACCATTCAATCAACCTATAGATTACGAAGAACTTGCAAAAGGATGCATAATATGTAAATAAAATTATTATTACTTCATTATGTACTCTTATTAACGTTATGAAAGTTCAAAAGTTTACATCTTATCATTAATTTTAATTTTACTATCTATTTAGTTGTTAATCTGTTATTACTTATAAGTTATAATGTTATATACTTATATGATATATCTACTAATCTAATAAATTATTAAAAGTATAATTACAAATTTACAATATAAAATTATAAACTATAAAGTATAAAGTTATAAACTATAGTATAAAGTATAAAGTTATAAACTATAAAATCAAAAGTTAAATTTAAAGTTTAAATTTTAATATATACAACTAAATTATATATTATATTATTATATTAAATATTTAAATTGAATTTAGTTTATATTATATAAAATAAATACTAGAATTAAAAAAAAAAAAAAAAATAGAAACCGGACCGGTTGGACGAGTTCGACCGAAACATGCGGGCCAACATGGAATCGGTAACGACCGGACGGTTGGCGGTGGTCGATGAAGCCGGGCCGTGTCGTCGAGCCGTTAAACCCGATAATGGGCTCACGGTCGGGCCGGTGACGTTAGAACCTATAGTTGCAAGTGAGGTGGTCTTTGGAAAAGACATGGTGTTTGTAGGTGTTGATGAAGTGATGTGATAATCTGGCCGTCTTGTATGGCGAGATCACGGATGTTAAATCGTTGTATGGGCGAAATCGAGATGTTCGTCATTGTATAAACGAAATCGAGATATTCGTCATTGTATAGGCGAATCAGAGATGTTAAATCATTGTATAAGCGAGATCACGAGATGTTCGTCGTTGTATGGGCGAAATGAGATGTTAAATCGTTGTATGGGCGAAATCACGAGATGTTAAATCGTTGTATAAACGAATGCGAGATGTTAAATCGTTGTATGGGCGAAAAATGCAAATGTTCGTCGTTGTATGGGCGAAATCAGAATGTTAAATCGTTGTATGGGCGAGATCACGAGATGTTAAATCGTTGTATGGTCGAAATCGAATGTTAAATCGTTGTATGGGCGAATCGAGATGTTAAATCGTTGTATGGGCGAAATGCAGATGTTAAATCGTTGTATGGGCGAATCACGAATGTTAAATCGTTGTATGGGCGAAATCGAGATGTTAAATCGTTGTATGGGCGAAATCACGGATGTTAAATGCGTTGTATGGGCGAAATCACGAGATGTTAAATCGTTGTATGGACGAAATGCGAGATGTTAAATCGTTGTATAGGCGAATGCGAGATGTTCGTCGTTGTATGGACGAAATGCAAATATTGTCGTTGTATGGGCGAATGCAGATGTTAAATCGTTGTATGGGCGAAATGCGGATGTTAAATGCGTTGTATGGGCGAAATCACGAGATGTTAAATCGTTGTATAAACGAGATGCAGATGTTAAATCGTTGTATGGGCGAAATCACGAGATGTTAAATGCGTTGTATGGACGAAATGCAGATGTTAAATCGTTGTATAAACGAATCTGAGATGTTACGTCGTTGTATGAACGAGATGCAAATGTTCGTCGTTGTATAGACGAAACATGAATGAAGCCGTTGCTTAGGCTTACAATGAAATGGTGTCATTTTATGGACGTACATGCCTTGTGACTCACCTGGGTGGAGATAACGTCATTGCGTAGGCGTTGTCTTGTCACGATCTGTGCGGACTTGCTGAATGCTGCGATTGCTGATTGCTTTTGGAATCCTTATTATGATCTCTTCATGGTGCATTTCCCAAAATTGTCACAGTTTTCATTATGCGGGGCGCATGGGCAAGACTTAACTCTGGCGGAAATTGCTCATATCTCTTTTCAGAATAATCAAACGCATTCCGTCGCACACGAGCCAATGAGAAGATTTCTAATGGTGTGACCGAAGCCGACTTAGGCCGCCTACGTATCCTTATGAGGGAATCAGGTCAAGACGTAGTTCGTGATGCAAAGAATAAAGATTTTTTTTTTTTTTTTTTTTTAACAATGTGGACCGAAGCCAATGTGGCCGCCTACGTATCCCGCTGAGGGAATCGGGTCAAGACGTAGTTCGTGATGCAAAAAATAAGGATTTTTATGGGTTTTTCAAATAATGTGGACCGAAGCCAATGTGGCGCCTCGTATCGTGAGGAATCAGTCGAGCGTAGTTCATGATGCAAAAATAAAGATTTTATATGCATTTTTGAAAAATGGAAAAACATCACGTTCGACTTGATTGATACCAACAATTAGTATTGTGCTTAGGAATTCCGTTATTCACTTCGATCTAAAGACTGACAGGTAATTCCTATAGTTTCAAATGGTACCTCGGACAGAAATATCGACACAACTGCTTGTAACCAAGGTTTGAACTACACGTAATCTCACGTTTCAAGTGCCTCACTGAAAGAAAGTCCCATTTCTCACATATATTCCAGTATTTTGATTTTGGGGCGTTTAGAAATGCGCTCACACTCGAAAGGATGTTGAATGCATGCGATTGTGATACCATAGGCTTGGCGTCATGTAAGTATCCACTAATGTGAGAACCACCGAGTATAAGATCATGTAGGGCTTGTCACGGGCTTGTAATGTAGGTTTGGGGAAAAGATGGATATCATTTGGGTAAAAGTGACTAATCCCTCCTCGGCGTTGGACTACGTCCGTGCTTGATATTTGTGTGCTTCAATCTTGACCGACTTTCTTTTGTCGATTTTTGCATGCGACTTCTTTTTAATCTTTCGTTTGGAGCCCTTTTTCAAAGTTATTCGCATTCATTTTTGTCGGGGCTTTTGATTTCTTCTTTTGTAGTCATCATTTGTGTTTTCTTTTCCCTTTTGGGACTTTGACAACTTTTGTCTTTGCAAACTTCGACGCAGAATTTGTCGATCACTTGCGCATTTCTAAAGCGCTCGAGGAGGTCGGGCGAGAGGATAGTGCGTGCTTAGAAAGAGTATAGGTGTAATATGCGGTTGTCGAAAAAATAGGCTTTAGGCTCGAAAGGGTGTACTATGGATAATGTTATTTGGTAAATTTGAAAAGGCTCAGCGGGTCAAAGAAAGCCTACGATCATTTCCCACACCGAGTGTTACTCGAGATTTCGCCTCAACAAACTTCGGGCAAGTTCTAGATCACAATGCAATGCAATTGAACTTATTCTAAAACTCACCACACAATGCACATGAAGCAGCGAGGTTGGTTTCGTTCTTATCTTAGAAGCGTGCAAAAATGTCATTCTGGTGTGCGTGAGGTACGAGAAGAATCTATGGTTTACCACGAAGTCCCTTATCGATTGTTATTCACTCTTTCCTATGCACTCCTAGCGTGTTGGTATCAACCAAATCAATCAATGATACTTAAAAGAGCTTTCTTTTTTTTTGTTTTTTTTTGAATAAATGGTGCGAACAGGTAGAAATGCCTACGTATCTCATCTTTGTGAGAATCGGTGTGCGTAGTTCGTTCAGATATGTTATAAAACGTATGATTTAAAAGAATTTATTCATGAAAGAAATGCAAAAATAAAGCTGTACAAAACAAATGATTGTTCACTATAAGACTAATGCAAAGTAAAAGAATGTAATGAAAAAAATGAATGACTGTGATAGAATGAATGAAATGCATGAATGAATGTATGTGCTAGAATGATTGAAATGCAATAATGAATATCCGTGATTGGATAAATGCAATGAATGGGTGAACCAAATATGTCCCCTTTTTTTGTTTTTTTTTGTTTTGTTTTTTTTTACGTGGTGGTGTCGAACCCTAGACGGGTTGCCTACGTATCACACCGTACGGTGAGAATCAGACACGCGTAGTTCGAAATGATTATGTTTGTAAAATGCATGATAGAGAATTATGTAATCAAAACTAGACATATCAATTGAACTTGTGAATATGTATAAAAATGCAAAATATAAGACTCAGAGCGATGCTTCGCTGAATCTGGTATAAGTTGACTTCTTTCCGTCAACATAACTCCAGCTCACTCTTGTGAAGATTTTTTTTTCTTTTTCTTCCCCTTTTTGTTGTCCGCCCTCGACTATTGCGAGGACGGTCTTCCTGCAAAAATATGACAAATGGGTGAGAGTAGGCAAGTCACAAAAAATAGTAAAATGTAAGGGCGTGACAATATAGTCAAAGACTCCCCTGTTTGGTTCGATCGGACTGGTGGTTGACGCTTCACAAAGTCCAAATCGTCTTTGTTCAAGCGATTCTGTGAGAAGTCCCGATTGCAATGTGATAACAAAAGTGCAAAAATGCAAATGCTAATGACCAAAATTATAAGCGAGGATATATACGGGAGTTAAAAGGGTAATTATTGCATTAAATAATACGTCTGCAATTGCTAACGACAACAATAGTAAACAAAAAAACATGCAAATCAAGTGCGCCTAATATGCATGGGACCTCTCTTATGCCGAGATCGGCCTAAGCGCGGATATGCGAGATTATGATAAATAGGTCAGCGTTAAACTCTGATGTTTCTTTGGAAATGGCGACCAAATGACGGTGCACTTTTCCCAATTTGATTGTATCATGACCAGACTTGGATCCGTCTATCATTATCACGCTACATAGTATGCTAACGAATTGGTTGGGTTGCGAAACCGTCGACAAATTTGGTGGATTTCTAATTGTGGCGTTAATACCAGGACTAACCCACCTAAGGTTTATCATGCGTGACTTTAAAAAAAGTGGTATAGCTCTATCTTAAGTTTTCTAAGATTTGGCTTACTAGGCCTTGAGTTCAGGCGGACAACTCGAGTGAGAAGGCTCTGCGACCTGGTTAGACCGGACACTCCACGTATATTACCAACTCTCCTAAATTTGTGTTTTGAAGAAAGAATTAGCGATGCACCAGCGCACCTCGCATGTAGTGTGTGATAGTGTGAATTTTCAGTGGAAGAAATATGAGCGGAATGTCGGTTTAAGGAAGCGATAAAGCAAATAGCAATTAAAGCGATTAAGCATACAAAATTAAAGTAGGCAATTTTAAGGCATTTAAAACAAATAAAAGCAAATAAAGCCAAGCAATAATAAACCTAGGTTTGCTATGGTCAAGAACCTGATTATCCCCAGCAGAGTCGCCATCTGTAACACCTCATTTTAACCGAATTGAGCGGGAGTACCACGTATGGTTGATTCCTAAATGTATTTAAGTCGCCACTAATTATTATAGTGAATTAGGACACTTATTAAATAGCATAAAAATGCTATAAATGATCTCCATTTAAAGGTCTAAAAAGCTATGTGAGATTACGGATCGAGTTCTTTATTATCCTAAAGGGAAGGGGTTAGGCATCCTTTAAGATCCGCTAACTTGCGGTTATCCGTTCAAACCTAGGTTAATTGTGTATTGGCTTTTATTCTACCTATTCTAAGCATTTTTACATAATTTACAATTAAAATAAAATGCAATACAAAAATAGTAAAACTGAAATTTAAATGCGACATAAGATAAAACTTCGGGATATCTTTAGCCCTTTTTAGGCCTTCTGCACAAGATGATCTCCGGGTACCTGCATAAACACTTAGTAAAAGTGTTAGTAATAAAAATAAATAATTTTAAAGTAATAGCAATAATTAATAAATAAAACAAAAAATAAATCCGTCTTTTGTACGGGGAGGCCTTGGAAATCAGACGGAGATTCCTTCATCGGCCAACAAGTGTAGTATTTGTTTCAAATCAGTAAATACCCAATATTCCTAGTGCAGCATTATGTCCAAAATCAGTTTAATACACAATAAAGGGCAAAATCAATCAAAATAAGACCAGACCAGAAACGATGAGCAATGAAAAGCGAGCAAAAATGGTCATGAAACGGTGGACATCGATGAACAACAAAAATGGCCCAAATCGGTCAAAATCGAGCAAACATGGCCCCATTTGGCGATAACAACCCGTAACAACCGGAACGGTGACATAAGTCAACCAAGCCTCCTCTTCAATGTCATCAAATAAGCAAATCTGACGGTGAAAAAGGTGTAGTAGCACCAATAGCCTTATTGAAGATCGGCAAGTATCTAAGTGATATATTTCCACTAACAACAGAAGTACAAAAATAAGACTCAAAGCAGATATCTTCATAAACTGAACCCTAGATCTTATAGTTTGCATTGAGACAATTTTCATCCAAGCAATAGCTATATAACTTAGTAAAGAACAAGCAGTCATATGACACATACTAAGAAAAAATTGGATATTTAAACCCATAATTGCTTAACAAATGCTTGTTCAGTAGTAAAACCCCAATGTTTGATGAATACCAAGCTGTTACTAACCCAATTGTAAAGAATTTGCTTGAATTCTTTGTTCCTGACATTATATTAAAATCTAATCAATACTCACAACCTAAAATATCACTAAGAACAAAACCCGGAAAGGAAAAAAAATATTTAGAGATAAGATACAAAATATAAAAATCAAGAATTTCAAGAAATAAATGAGAAAAAAACAAAAGTGGCTTGAGTTGGCTTGAATTCTTTGTTCCTGACATTATATTAAAATCTAATCAATACCCACAACCTAAAATATCACTAAGAACAAAATCCAGAAAAGAAAAATTGTATAGAGTTAAAATTAAAAAAAAAATCAAGAATTTCAAGAAATAAAGGGGGGAAACAGTGGAGATATTATGTAGATATGAGAATGGACCTGATAGGAGTAGATAAAGAGAAAAGCGAGGCGATTTTGAAAACATTTTTACTATCAATTAGATCGATTAAATTTCATTAGCAAAAAAATTTGATGAAGACCCAAAAGTAAATATATAATGTTTAAAAAAGAGAGCAAATATATTAGACAACTTTAGTAATCTTGAAGAAATAAAGCTAAAAATGTAAAAGTTGCAACAACTATAGAAAACAAAGTGTTTGAGGAAGACGACCGACGAATTTGGAGAGAGAGCGAGAGATGGGGGTAAACGGCTAGTGAAGGGAGAGAGGCGGGAGTGCATGTGTTATAGTGGGCGATGATTAGTAGAAGTAGGGTAGAGGGTGGAGGTTGGAGAGGGGTTAGGGAATGAGAGAGTGCTGGAAGGGTTAAGGGGGGAGAGAGGCGGCTGGGGTAGAAGTAGGGTTCTGTGGGCTGATGTTGTGGGCGGCTCGGGGTGATAATAGGGTAGCTGAGGGTAGAAGTAGGGTTCGGCTGGGGTGATAATAGGGTAGGTTTTATAGGGAAGATTAGGTTTAGGGTTTAGGGGTATTGGGTTTTGGGTATTGAGTATTGGGTTTGGGTATTGAATGAAAGTGTATTGGGCTTCATTTTTTGTTTCGATTTCTGGCGGATTGGACTGATTCAGATTATGCCCTGGACTAGACTGGTTTGACAAAAAAAGCAAAATGGATTAATTATTTAAAAGGAAAATTATTTAAAGATACAAATTATTAAAATGTCAATGTCTGATGCAATAATAATAAAATACAATATTTAGCAAATATTTAATGCCTGATTAAAAGTAAAGACGGGGTGTCAGTTAATTATTCAAAGAGATGCTAAAAAATGTTTAATACCTAATTAAAAGTAAAAAAAACAAAACATGATGTCAATTTACAAGAATAAACAACATAGAATGTTATGTAAAAAATATACAAAATGTAAAAAAAATGATGATAAGATGCGGTGTCCTAAAATGCTTAAAATTGCAAGAAATGCCTAAATGATGGGTCAAAATTGGGTGTCAACAACAAATGGACTTACTTCATTTAAAACACGTACGTCTACCGTACTATATAGTTATAACTACTCATGCTCAAGAGATAAGAAAGTTTTCACATACCTCTCCGGTTAATCCACTTGCTAAGTCCAATACACCACACGTAGTACGTCAACCTAAAATGACCATAGTACGTTTATTAACCTCTAGTTCAATGTAGAATAATCCAAGTTCAAGTCACTAAATTCTATGGAAAATTGGGCAGCATTTCCTTTGTTTCTACATACTTTGCCACCTTTCTCAAGGCCGAATTCAACATCCAAACGCCACATTTAAGGCCCAACAATCCAACCATTTCAAAGGGGATTACACACCTAAACTTGGATGTGTACAATTCTGCCCCACAATGTACAACAATTATCTTAACAAGTCTAAGGTAGTTTTTAGGCTACAACATGCTCACATAACCTTCTTAACCAATTCTTTCACATCCAAACCATATTTCTTACATGTAATGAATCTAAGAGCATTATTTACTACTACAAGTTCCTTCTTCTTCACAAGCAACACCAATAACTAGCTACAAGAGAAGAATCTTTACCTTAGAGCTTTAGCCAAATTAATCCAACAAAATGCTAGCCTCCTTTCCAAGAACACCACCACAATAGCACCTACAAGCTAGCCACAAGCTTCTTTCTTGTCCTATCTTTTCAGATTTTCTCAAGCCTTTCTTTCCTCTTAATTTTCTAGAGAGAAGGGAGAGCTTAATTTTCTAGAGAGAGGGATGAATTTGAAGAATGACCAAGTCTTCAAGACTTGGTCAATAAGTAGTGCATGCAAAATCAGATGGGGGAGGACACTTGTCACCCACCCATGGCCTCTTTAAAAGAAAATATCAGTTTATCGGTTTTTCGCCAAATGTTCGCCTCGGCGCGGCCTGCTGCGCGCGGCCATGCTGAAACTCCTGCCGACACCAGAACTATCGGCGCGGCCACGCTTTCGGCGCCTGGCGCTTCAGCGCTCCTCAGAATAACGGCGCGCTGACCACTGCGCGGCGTCGCGGCCCTGTGGCCCTGACCGAAACACCTTTCTTGTTCGACTGCGCACTGAACTCGTAAATTCCATAACTTTCTACTACGATGTCCTATCGACGAACGGTTGGTTGCGTTGGGAACTAGACTCATCAAACTACATGCTAGGCCTTCGAAATGCCTACAAACTCTCAATGTAACTGGACATACACCACCTCAAAGTTGACTAAAAACCCGTCCGAAACAATCCGTCAACCTATCTTTCGAAAATTTTAAGTCTTACTCCCTTTCGTACGCTCTCATACGCATGACCTGAACTACGAGGTGTAACATTCTCCCCCCCCCCCCTTAGAAACATTCGTCCCCGAATGTTCTTTTGGAGCCAATCTAATATTCCTCGGTACATCCTCGTACTTTACACTAATGGAACTTCATTATGCCACACATGGTCCTAAGATATCGCACACGCATATCCATCCATCACTATCACACAAGAAAACAGATCCCAAGGGTGCACTAACGCTATTTTACTCCCATTCAAGGCCTAAAAGGATTCTCTTATCGTACTTCCAACTTACTGCTAGCATACATACATAACTTTAATATTATCCACTCATGACATCCCATCATACAACCATACTATCATGCATACTAATCTCTAAAGGGTCAAAGGTATACCTGACGTCATATAGGCGGGTCAAAGGACCGCTAAAACTGGGAACTGCTACCACGGCCTCTGCCGCGTCCTGCCGGTGTATGAATATTCTGCCTAGCCATTGAAGGTGAAGAACATGGCCCGATCGATAGGCGTGACATTCCACGGTGCCATCTGCGGTCGACGATCTCTCGCCAAATGGCCCTGTTGGCCACAAGCATAACAAGCTGTCGATCTAGTCCGACACTCCCCAAAATGAGATCTACCACAGTGACCACACCGAGGCAAAGGTGGCCTCCCCTGCATACTATCTTCGGATACGTGAACCTGCCGCCCCGGAGCCTTGACCTGCTCCCGAATATTCCCGGCGGTCAAACCCCCCGCCGGAAGACCAGGAAGGGGCACTCTGCGTTGGCGGCGTGAGCCGACTGCGGCGAGGTGTCCACCACAAAGCTATCACGAAATCCGTCGTCCCGGCCTCTTGGATTGGTGGACTGGGGCCTCGCTCTCACTGTCCTCGATCCGCATGCATATGCTGCATCACGGCAATATCCATACACGGTGAAGAGCCACTCCTGCATACGATAACCATGTAACGATCTAACCCGTCACATAGCGGTGAACTCGGTCCGCCGTATCTCCGCGATAGTGAGCGCGTACACTGCCAATGAATCAAACTCCAGGTTGTACTCCTAATGGTCCTCCCATTCTGTCTCAATGCCAAGAACCTATCCAAACGGGCTCTCCTCATCTCAGGAGGCAAAAAGTGACCGAGAAAAGCTTCCGTGAACTCATCCCAAACAACTGGAGGAGCACCCACACCTCTAGACAACACCCACGACTCAAACCAATTCAACGCAATATCGCGTAGTCGGTAAGAAGCTAACACAACGGACTCTGTCTCCGAGGTCCTAAGCACCTGCATAGTCCGCCGCACCTGCCGAATGAACTCTTGAAGATCCTCCTCAGACCTCGACCCATAAAACTCGGGTGGATCACAACTCAGAAAGTCCCGAATCCTTAAACTGTCGGCTCTAGGGTTAGTCACCGGCTCCTGGCGGCAATGCCCTGCCACAATGCTAGTCAACAACCTGATATGCTCTCCGTAATCCCTATACTGCCCGGTGTGGATCGGAGGCTATGGTACCGCTGACCTCGATGAGTCATTCTTCTTTGCCTCGAACTCACGTGGTTTGGAGACGTCGTGGAACTCGCCGCCCGAAACATCATCTCCGGTAAAGACTGGGCTTGTGCCCTCGTAGCCCTCTGCGTCCTACTGCGACTCCTCAATTATCTTGCCGCCGGGCCATGGTTGCCTTACGTGGAGGCATCACTGCTATAAGAAGAATACGTCAGAGGGAGTCCAACTTATAACACAGCTCTAAGGCACGATCTCAGAGAGAGAAGAATGAAAACCAATCCTAAATGTCCTGCGACCTCACGATTATAGATGTGGTGCGCGACACCGATAATCAAGACTCTACTAGACGCGTGCAGACACTTTCAGAGACTAAGCGCTCCGATACCACTTTTGTCACGACCGACCGGGCGCGGCGGGTGTCTTCAGGGCACCATCGGTATACATCGAGAGAATAGCGGCGAACATACATACGTAAACTGAATAAAGTAAACATCAGCGACAAGCCGAGCGCGCCATAAAATAAACTTAGCGAAAGTGAAAGCAAGACAACTTATTCTTACAACCCAAACCACTGGCGTGACTACGGACCTCAGGAATAACAAGCGTGGCGGGGCGGGGCCGCCATACCCTGAATGTACAAAAGTCTATAACCTCGAGAGGCGTACCAAAAGACAAAGCCTCGAGAAATGGAGCTTTCCCGAGCGACGGTGATCACAGAGTGCGGGTCGACAAGCTACGAACCTCAACTGCGGCATGAGCGGCCCGAAGGAGTCGATAACAGTACCAAGTATGCGGCGGGAAAAAGCGAAAATACCTCATAAGTCTAAAATAACTGGAGACATGTATAAAATCAGTTTACAGAACATTGTGCCTTACCAACAATGAGAATATCAATCATATACTATACTGCATGAAAATAGGAAGTTCATAATCAAAGCAAGGTCATCCGCCTCACAGTATCATTAAGCTGTTACACCCCGTAATTCCAAGGGATGAGATGAGAACGTACGAAAGGAAATAAGATTCGAAGTTAAAAAAAAAAGAAAAAAAAAAAGTTGGCAGAATATTTTTTTTTTGGACAGTTTTTCAGTCAACTTGGAAGCAGCATATCTCCTAGTATAATTGGGGTTTTTAGGTGTTTCAAAAGCCTAATATGAAGTTCATTGAGTCTAGTTTCCAACTCAACAAACCTCTCGTCAATAGGACATCGGAGTAGAAAGTTATGGACGTTACAAGATCGGCTGACAGAACAGGCAGGGTCAGGCGCCGCGGCACTGCAGCAGCCGGGCGCGGAAAAGCTGAAATTATGCGAAGTGCGAGCCGCGGCGCCGGCTGCAGGGGCATGGCGCCGGGGCGGGATTTTTTGCGGAAATGGGGTAAAAATAGAAGATATTTGTTGTAAAGGACCCCTGGGTGGGTGACAAGTGTCCCCCCAACTTGTGGAACAAGATAAAGGTTATATAAGACATGTCTTGCTAGATTTACATCATTTGCAAGACTTCACCCAAATTTTTTTCTCTTCTCTTCTCTTCTCTCTCAAATAGTTAAAAACCCTAGGCCTAAATGAGATTTTTGGAAAGGCAACAAGAAGGAAATATGTTGGCAAGCTTGTAGGGGATTAGTAGAGATGATTTTAGCGGGAAGAAGAATTTCAAAAAGAGGAGCTAAAGTTGCTAAGGATCGACTTGTAATCTTGGAGCATTTTTTGGGCTAAATGAGGTATAATCTTCGTTTTACTTTTGTAATTAAAGATTTCATGTTATGATAAGTTATAAGTGGTCATGTGATATGCGTTATGAAGTTTGATAAGTGTTATGGAATTGGAAGCTCAAAATCCGAAAATGACATATTTAGCCATTTGAAATTGAAATCCAATTTGATCGATAAATTGAATTGTCGCATGTTACCTACTTGGAGAATGTAGTAGCTATAATCAATTGCGGCTTGATATCATATCATGCTACCAATTTGGATTGAAATGGAAATTGAATAAGAATTGGTATTGTTTATACATTGTGGCCGAAATTGGACTAGTAGTTGTATTAGTTTGTTATTGTTTGTGGGGTGGAATTTTACACGTCTAGTAGGCGTGTAATCCCCTTTTGATTAATTGCTTGGATTGTGCCTTAAATGTGGCGTGTTTGGTTATTGTATTCGGCCTTGAAAAAGGTGGCAAAGTGAGTAGAAACAAAGGAAGTGCTGTCCGATTTTCCGTAGAATTTAGTGACTTGCACTTGGAATATTCTACGTTTGAAACTAGAATTTAATAGACGTACTATGGTCATTATAGGTTGACATATTACGTACGACGAAATGGACTTAGCAAGTGGATTAAACCGAAGAGGTATGTGGAACTTTCTTACCTCTTGAGCATGATTAAGTTATAAATGTATAGTACGGTGAGCGTCTAAGATTTTGACAATCTAGTCTATTTGATATCCTTGGCTTATTTTAAAGAATGTCGAGTTGTTTGAGTTAGGAATTAACTCACTTGTTTAAATATTAAGGATATCTTGGTTTTCAAAAGTTAAGAGACTTTAAGTATGTTGAAAGTATTTTAATACTTGTTTTGTGGGAAAATTTAAGTCTCTTGGTTATAAGGAAAGAATGTAAATTGCTAATGTATAAGGCTAGTATAACGACTTTATGGGAAGTTGGTTATAATAGCTTTATGGAAAGTTTAAAGAGTGGTTTACTCTAAGTAACTTAAGTATGTTAAGGGACTTGAAGAGTTTTAAAGAATGTGATACTTGTTTCGTTTTAAACGTATAAGTCCTTGGAAAGGAAATCGTACTTGACTAAGGTATAAAGTGAATATAACGACTTTATGGGAGTTGGTTATATTGGCTTTATGGAAAGATAAATGGCTTGATTTAATGGAAGGCAATTCGATTTTAAGGCATCAATTGCCTAAAAGTTTTATAAGAAAAGTCACTTGATTTAGAAACTTAACTTTATTTCTAAGGGTGTTGTGACTTGCCTTGAAATGTAATTTGAACTTGATACTAGGATTTATAGTATCTTGGAAGTTTTCTACCAAAAGAGTCATTGGTTTTAGAGAATAGAAGTCGTAGTACTTTGGGTTAAATTCGGTTCTATAAAGAACATGTTAGTGCCTTAGGTAAACTAAAATGAGAGTTTTATAAACAAGAATAATAAGTTAGGGATTTCTTAACTTGCTTATGTATTGTAGGATAAGCGGTAGTGCTTATGTTATGTAGCCGGATTGTGCTAGTGATATATTATTCGTTGCGGTCATTCCGGGGTTGTGGCATTGCGTATTTAGTGGATTTGCTACCCACGTCGCGAGGAATACCTCGTGCGAGTCCGTAGGGCTCGTGCGGGTGAAATAGTCCCGTGCGGGCGGGTCCGATCTATCACGAGGAATACCTCATACGAGTCCGTAAGGGCTTATGCGGGTGAAATAGTCCCATGCGAGGAATACCTCACGCGGGTCCACGTGATCTACGCGGGAGAAATAGTCGAGAATAGGATTGCTTATCGATCTGCGGGCGGTGGTCCCGCTGATCGTGAGCTTTCCTACTTTATATTGTAAGTATACTCTTATTTACTCATTGTTAGTAAGGCACGGTGTCTTCGTTAATTGAGTTATCATACATGTCTCCGTTTATTTTAGACTTATGATTTAATTCTGATACTTTCGGTTTCACATATTTGGTACATGTTATCGACCTCCTTGAAGTGCGTTCATCTGCGAGTGAAGTCTGATTCTTGATCCTCGCTCTTAGGATCATTTGTTCACCGTTGAGAAGCTCGCTTTATTAGGAGGCTTATCCGCAGTATTATCGGTTATTGTACATTCGAGGTATGGCGGGGCCTGTCACTTGAGTTGTTATTTAGAAGTGCGTAGTCACATTTGTGGATTGGGTTGTAAAGAAAAAAATGTCTTGTTTTATTATGTATATTTTACGGAAGGTGGCCTTATCGGCTAGCACTTTGTTGATTTTAATGTTTAAGCATTTTATAAGTTGTGTATGTTCATTGCTATTCTCGATGTATCTGAAAGAGTGCCGGGTAGGGCACGATCCGCGAGCCGGGTGGGTCGTGACAAAAGTGGTATCGAGCGATTAGTCATCGGAAAGTGTCTACTGCACCGTGTCTAGTAAGTCTTGATTATCGGTGTGTTGTGCACCACATCTATAATCGGGAGGCTGCGGAGACATTTAGGATTAGTTTCCATTCTTCTCACTCTAAGATCGTGCGATAAATGTGTGGTTAGAGTCGTCTCTCCCTAACGAGTTATGTTGTTTGCGACTACGAAAAAGCGTGATGACCGGGAAAGATTATGTGGATTGCGTATCCGGGTTGGTAATGTTTGTAGTATAGTTGGTATTGGGACATCTGACTATCTGATTTATGTATTAGAGTCACGTATGTGTTGCCTAGAATGGTTTTAGATTACCAGGATTTGGTAAAGACTAAATAGATACTGGGAAGGTATGAACAGTTAAGGAACTCTCATCGAGGTTTTACGTGCTAATTTGAGATAATTAGGTGATGATGAGTTGTGTGAGAATGAAATGGACCCAAGAGGTTAATTAAGGGACTTAATGGAAGACTATGTTAATAGATTGAGCTACATAGTGGGATTTCGAGAATGGTACGGGTGAGATCCGTATGGAGTAAGTATGGTTGTTGTGGACAAGACAACCCGATTATAGTATATGAGAAGTTAGTGTACCCGTTTATGGGGTGGGATCAGTTGATAGTAGTCATTCGTGACGAAGCGAGTGCAAGTCTAGTTAATCGTTTTACGGGTTCGTGGGCGTGTTCCACCGGAACAGTTGTGAGCGGAATGGGTCTTATATTGTTTAATATAGTAACTCCAAGAGTGGAGGCGAATTAGTATGGAATTTATGCGTATGCTAGTATAAGTTTGGAAATGCGGAAAAATGCGACGGTGAAAAGAGAGCAACAAGTGTAAAGAAATAAAGCCCGAATCCACGAGGACCTTTCGAGTGACTACACCCGTGAGTGTTGGGTGGTAGCCGGCGGGTAGATAATTGCCGTAACGATCGATCGTTGGACCTAGCAGACCTAGCGAGTCGTTATATGACATAGAGTCATTATGAGTGCGGGCTAGTTGACTCTTGTTATGCCAGCGTTGGCTGAGAGAGATTGGCTCGATTCGATTTTAGTGGTGATTATCGGTGTAAAGGAAGAGAAGTGGCGGTAACGGTGAATTATCCTTCCTTCTTTGGCATCATTGTTTTTCTTTTTAAGTCGTGTGACTTGTTCACTGAGGTAAATTATTGAGAAAGTAAGTAATAATTGAATTTGAAGGAATTATTTTTAAGTGCCCTTGGAGGTACTTGGAGTTGGTTTGGTGTGGCGGTCGGGGCCACGACGCCGGATAATTCGGGGAAAATGTACAAGGCAAGAATAAAATAAGTCACGAATCTTTAGTGGAAAGTGAGGCAACTTTGGTAGGTTTTGAAAATCTACATGACTTTAAGGCGGTGCGTGATGATTAGATATTTCTTGGGCGCGAGAGGACCTGTGATTGGGGTTGTGGCCTTGAGAGAAAGTTTAAGAAAGGGAGATAAGTTTTCTCCCACATAAAAAGAACGATTTACGTATTATGGGGTTGCGTGTACCCGTATTTGTTAGACGAAGGACATAAGACGGAAGGTCTTTGGTATCGTCTTGCCATAGGTTTGATATGAATAACAGTGGGAAAAGTGGTGGGTTGGAGTAATAAAAGCAGCGTCACGAATTGGTGAGGATGTATCGTAAAGATATAAATGTAAGTTGCAGTCATGATTACCCGGATGAGTGTAAAGACCATTAGTAGATAATGGGCGATAAGAACATTTCGAGAAAAATGTGGTAACACCTAGTTTTAGGCTCTGGTGGGAAAGGAAAGCAGGTTACTCTTGTGAGATCGAGAAACCTTCCCCCCTAAATTTTGATTAACAGTAAGTCTTAGCCATGAGGCAAGCAAAGGAATTAAGTCTAAGTTTAGTGACCAAGTTTGGTTGCAACAAAAAGGGAAACAAGAACCCTAAGTGAGATTAAGGATACCCGAATATTTCGGGAATGAGAAAGACTTTCGATTATTGGAAGACAAGTTGACCACGACTACGATTCTAACTCCTCTGAAAGACTAGAGGTTAGGTTTTGATGATAACACGTTGGGTGTTGGGCTAGGTTGTGTCTTGACGCCCGATAAGGATAGAACCTATGTTTCCCGGTAGTTAGGGAAGCAGGAAAGGAACTTGCGCCACTCACGATTTATAGCTGGCGGCAGTTAAATCATGCCTTGAAGATTTGGGGGCATGACGTTTATACAGACTTCATGTGGATACTTGTGCAGACCACAAAAGCCTCCGGTATATCTGCGGTGAGGCGGTAGAATTTGCGACAGATGGTGGTTAGAGTTACTCAAGTTGTGATATTGATATCCTATACCATCAGGGAAAGCGAAGCGATTCTGAATACTCCTTGTGATGGACTGGGGTAGTGCGGATGGGCGCCAAATGAGCGAGGATGTAGTCGTAAGATTCTTGATTCTGAGCCTAGGGGTTCGATTATTGGTTTCCAAGGTTAATGAAGTTCAGATCCGAGAGGTTGCCGAGTCTTCCTTCGTTGAGGAAGTAAAGAGGCGACAGAATGAGGATCCAATTATGATACGGTATCGAGATACGGCTCTCCAGGAAGAGAAGAGCCTGTTTGGGTAGCACCGGGTGGGTCTTTGTGAGATGAGGATAGATTGTGTGTACCCGGTACTGCAGGACTAGTCAGCAGGTCTTAGGGGAGGCACGCAGTGCTTATTGTTCTAATTGATCGGAGTCGACTAAGTTGTGTCGTGACCTCAGATGTATGTATGGGTAAGATGACCGAAGAAGGGACATAGCGGAGTTTACTGCTTAGTGTCCGAGTTAGTAGCAGGTCATGGTTGAGCACCAGAAGCCCAGTGGGCTATTGCAGGCGATTGAAATCCCAACCTAGTTATGAGAGGTAATTAATAATGGATCTTGTTATAGGGTGGCATCGTACTCAGAGGAAGTGCGACTCCCTGGGGGTCATGGTAAATAGGCTGACGAAACCAGTCGTGTTCTTCCGGTTAGGACCACTTACTCGGCTGAGGTTCGTGCTAGTTTTTTTTTAGCAGGGGGATTGTGAGACTGCACGGGGTTCCTACGTTTATGATGTCAGACAGATGAGCTCGATTACAGATAACTTCTGGAGGTTTTTCAGAAGGGTTTTAGGGACACAGGTGAGTCTCAGTATTACATTACACCATCGTGAGCCGACGGACGAGCGGGCGTACTATCGAGCACGAGGATAGGTTGCGGGCCTGTGTTCTTGATTTCAGAAATAACCGGGAGGGTTAGTTGCCTCTTGTTGAGTTACGTACGATAACAGATACCCTTCCAGTATTCAGATAGCCCTGTATGAGGCCTTGTATGTAGGAAAGTGTAGATCGCCGGTTGGATGGTTCGACATAGGCGAGGTTCAGTTATTTGGTCCAGACTTGATTCAGCGGGCTATGGATAAGGCGAAGCTTATCCGGGAAAGATTATTAGCAAGCTCAGAGTCGATAAAAGCTTTATGCAGATAACCGATGTCGACACTTGGAGTTCAGGTTGACGTTGTAGCATAAGTATTGTTATGTGGCCAGGTGTGGCAAGTGTGATTATGTTGGGTGTAGTCAAGGGACTATGCCAATATCCGTTTAGATTGGACTCCGAAAGAACATTCGGGGACGAATGTTTCTAAGGGGGGAAAAATGTTACACCCCGTAATTCCAAGAGGATGAGATGAGAACGTACGAAAGGAAATAAGATTCGAAGTTAAAAAAAAAAGAAAAAAAAAAAGCTGGCAGAATATTTTTTTTTTTTGGACAGTTTTTCAGTCAACTTGGAAGCAGCATATCTCCTAGTATAATTGGGGTTTTTAGGTGTTTCAAAAGCCTAATATGAAGTTCATTGAGTCTAGTTTCCAACGCAACAAACCTCTCGTCAATAGGACATCGGAGTAGAAAGTTATGGACGTTACAAGATCGGCTGACAGAACAGGCAGGGTCAGGCGCCGCGGCGCCGGCTGCAGCGCCGGGGCGCCGGAAAGCCTGAAATTGTCTGAAATTGCAGAGCCGCGGCGCCGGCTGCAGGGCCGCGGCGGGATTTTTTGCGGAAATGGGGTAAAAATAGAAGATATTTGTTGTAAAGGACCCCTGGGTGGGTGACAAGTGTCCCCCCAACTTGTGGAACAAGATAAAGGCTATATAAGACATGTCTTGCTAGATTTACATCATTTGCAAGACTTCACCCAAATTTTTCTCTTCTCTTCTCTTCTCTCTCAAATAGTTAAAAACCCTAGGCCTAAATGAGATTTTTGGAAAGGCAACAAGAAGGAAATATGTTGGCAAGCTTGTAGGGGATTAGTAGAGATGATTTTAGCGGGAAGAAGAATTTCAAAAAGAGGAGCTAAAGTTGCTAAGGATCGACTTGTAATCTTGGAGCATTTTTTGGGCTAAATGAGGTATAATCTTCGTTTTACTTTTGTAATTGAAGATTTCATGTTATGATAAGTTATAAGTGGTCATGTGATATGTGTTATGAAGTTTGATAAGTGTTATGGAATTGGAAGCTCAAAATCCGAAAATGACATATTTAGCCATTTGAAATTGAAATCCAATTTGATCGATAAATTGAATTGTCGCATGTTACCTACTTGGAGAATGTAGTAGCTATAATCAATTGCGGCTTGATATCATATCATGCTACCAATTTGGATTGAAATGGAAATTGAATAAGAATTGGTATTGTTATATACATTGTGGCCGAAATTGGACTAGTAGTTGTATTAGTTTGTTATTGTTTGTGGGGCGGAATTTTACACGTCTAGTAGGCGTGTAATCCCCTTTTGATTAATTGCTTGGATTGTGCCTTAAATGTGGCGTGTTTGGTTATTGTATTCGGCCTTGAACAACGTGGCAACGTGAGTAGAAACAAAGGAAGTCTTTGTCCGATTTTCCGTAGAATTTAGTGACTTGCACTTGGAATATTCTACGTTTGAAACTAGAATTTAATAGACGTACTATGGTCATTATAGGTTGACATATTACGTACGACGAAATGGACTTAGCAAGTGGATTAAACCGAAGAGGTATGTGGAACTTTCTTACCTCTTGAGCATGATTAAGTTATAAATGTATGATGCGGTGAGCGTCAAGATTTTGACAATCTAGTCTATTTGATATCCTTGGCTTATTTTAAATAATGTCCAAGTTGTTTGAGTTAGGGAATTAACTCACTTGTTTAAATATTAAGGATATCTTGGTTTTCAAAAGTTAAGAGACTTTAAGTATGTTGAAAGTATTTTAATACTTGTTTTGTGGGAAAATTTAAGTCTCTTGGTTATAAGGAAAGAATGTAAATTGCTAATGTATAAGGCTAGTATAACGACTTTATGGGAAGTTGGTTATAATAGCTTTATGGAAAGTTTAAAGAGTGGTTTACTCTAAGTAACTTAAGTATGTTAAGGGACTTGAAGAGTTTTAAAGAATGTGATACTTGTTTCGTTTTAAACGTATAAGTCCCTTGGAAAGGAAATCGTACTTGACTAAGGTATAAAGTGAATATAACGACTTTATGGGGAGTTGGTTATATTGGCTTTATGGAAAGATAAATGGCTTGATTTAATGGAAGGCAATTCGATTTTAAGGCATCAATTGCCTAAAAGTTTTATAAGAAAAGGAGTCACTTGATTTAGAAACTTAACTTTATTTCTAAGGGTGTTGTGACTTGCCTTGAAATGTAATTTGAACTTGATACTAGGATTTATAGTATCTTGGAAGTTTTCTACCAAAAAGAGTCATTGGTTTTAGAGAATAGAAGTACGTAGTACTTTGGGTTAAATTCCCGGATTTCTATAAAGAACATGTTAGTGCCTTAGGTAAACTAAAATGAGAGTTTTTATAAACAAGAATAATAAGAAGTTAGGGGATTTCTTAACTTGCTTATGTATTGTAGGATAAGCCGGTAGTGCTTATGTTATGTAGCCGGATTGTGCTAGTGATATATTATTCGTTGCGGGGTCATTCCCCGGGGTTGTGGCATTGCATATTTCCGTGGATTTGCTACCCACGATGCGAGGAATACCTCATGCGAGTCCGTAGGGCTCATGCGGGTGAAATAGTCCCATGCGGGCGGGTCCAGTCTATGCGAGGAATACCTCATGCGAGTCCGTAAGGGCTTATGCGGGTGAAATAGTCCCATGCGAGGAATACCTCACGCGGGTCCACGTGATCTATGCGGGAGAAATAGTCCCAGGAATAGGATTGCTTATTGATCTGCGGGCGGTGGTCTGCTTTGATCGTGAGCTTTCTACTTTATATTGTAAGTATACTCCTATTTACTCTCATTGTTAGTAAGGCACGATTATCGTTAATTGGGTTATCATACATGTCTCCGCTTTATTTTAGACTTATGATTTCATTCTGATGCTTTCGGTTTCACATATTTGGTACATGTTGTATCGACCTCGCCCGGTGGCGTTCACGCCGCAGTAGAGTACAGTTCTTGATCCTCGCTCTTGGGATCACTGTTCAGCCGTTGAAACTCCTTTATTCCGGAGGCTTATCCACGGTATTGTCGGTTATTGTACATTCAGGGTATGGCGGGGCCACGTCACTTGAGTTGTTATTCTTAGGAGTGCTGTAGTCACATTTGTGGATTGGGTTGTAAAGAAAAAAAATGTCTTGTTTTATTATGTATATTTTACGGAAGGTGGCCTTATCATTCTTTGTTGATTTTAATGTTTAAGCATTTTATAAGTTGTGTATGTTCATTGCTATTCTACGATGTATCACAGAAAGGGTGCCCGGTAGTGGCACGATCACGAGCTTGGGTCGGGTCGTGACATAAGCACTCTACTCACGGGACTATTTCACTGCGTGGGTCATGTGGACCCGCGTGAGGTATTCCTCGCATAGGTCATACCACCCGCGTGGGACTATTTCACCGCATAAGCCCAGCGGACTCGCGTGAGGTATTCCTCGCGTCGTGGGTAGCAAATCCACGGAGCAATTGGTATAACGATCTTGGGGATTTACCTCATTTATACTCTTACCAGGCGGTGATATGGCGATCATGGGGCTTGCCGCCATTCATACTCTTACGAAGAAGGTGGTATAACGATCTTGGGGCTTGCCGCCATTTATACTCTTACCCTCATCTGCATGCCTCGGAATCGCATCGTAGCGTGTCGAGTGCGTACGTGGAATCCTTCATCACCGGCCAGTGCGTCAAGTAAACTCATATAAAGACCATGGAAGCATACCCGTGGAATCCTCCATCACTGACGTTACATCCACGTAAACTCATACTAAGACAATGGTAGCATACCCGTGGAATCCTTCATCACTGACGGTACGTCCAAGTAAACTCATAACTTCATTAGACTTTCATTTCTATGTTTACCTTATTCAAGAAAAACCGACTCTTTAACCTTTCATAAAGTTATTATAACCAACTCCCATAAAGCCGTTATACTAACTTTATGCTTTAAAACTTTAGACATTCTTACTCTTTCATAAGGCCGTTATAACTAACCTCGTAAAGTGCCGTTATAACTCCTTATGTTTCAAAAGATTTCGTTCTTTTTATTAACCAAGAGGCTTATACTTCAAATCAAACTTACACAATTTTCGAAATACTTCTTTATGTCAAGAAATCCTTGTCTACCTTATTTAGGATAAACCATTACTCAAGAACAAGTGGATTAACTCCTTAACCCAACCAACTTAGACATTTTCTTAAAACAAGTCAAGTATAACAAATGGATTTACTTCATTTAAAACACGTACGTCTACCGTACTATATAGTTATAACTACTCATGCTCAAGAGATAAGAAAGTTTCCACATACCTCTCCGGTTAATCCACTTGCTAAGTCCAATACACCACACGTAGTACGTCAACCTAAAATGACCATAGTACGTTTATTAACCTCTAGTTCAATGTAGAATAATCCAAGTTCAAGTCACTAAATTCTATGGAAAATTGGGCAGCATTTTCTTTATTTCTACATACTTTGCCACATTTCTCAAGGCCGAATTCAACATCCAAACGCCACATTTAAGGCCCAACAATCCAACCATTTCAAAGGGGATTACACACCTAAACTTGGATGTGTAAAATTCTGCCCCACAATGTACAACAATTATCTTAACAAGTCTAAGGTAGTTTTTAGGCTACAACATGCTCACATAACCTTCTTAACCAATTATTTCACATCCAAACCATATTTCTTACATGAAATGAATCTAAGAGCATTATTTACTACTACAAGTTCCTTCTTCACAAGCAACACCAATAACTAGCTACAAGAGAAGAATCTTTACCTTAGAGCTTTAGCCAAATTAATCCAACAAAATGCTAGCCTCCTTTCCAAGAACACCACCACAATAGCACCTGCAAGCTAGCCACAAGCTTCCTTCTTGTCCTATCTTTTCAGATTTTCTCAAGCCTTTCTTTCCTCTTAATTTTCTAGAGAGAAGGGAGAGCTTAATTTTCTAGAGAGAGGGATGAATTTGAAGAATGACCAAGTCTTCAAGACTTGGTCAATAAGTAGTGCATGCAAAATCAGATGGGGGAGGACACTTGTCACCCACCCATGGCCTCTTTAAAAGAAAATATCAGATTTCCTCAGTTTTTCCGCCAAATGTTCCGCCTTGGCGCCGCGGCGCTGAAACTCCTGCCGACACCCAGAACTATCCGGCGCCGCGACCCTGCTTTCCGGCGCCGCGGCGCTGCAACTTCAGCGCTCCCTCAGAATAACCGGCGGCGCGACTCCGGCGCCACGGCCTGTCGGCCCGACCAAACACCTTTCTTGTTCGACTGCGCACTAAACTTGTAACTTCCATAACTTTCTACTCCGATGTCCTATCGACGAACGGTTGGTTGCGTTGGGAACTAGACTCATCAAACTACATGCTAGGCCTTCGAAATGCCTACAAACTCTCAATGTAACTGGACATACACCACCTCAAAGTTGACTAAAAACCCGTCCGAAACAATCCGTCAACCTATCTTTCGAAAATTTTAAGTCTTACTCCCTTTCGTACGCTCTCATACGCATGACCTGAACTACGGGGTGTAACAGAACCTTGGTTCGTGAATTTTCCAGTTTGAATTCCTACATTCCGGTAATTCAATATCTGCCCTTATCAATCAAGGTCTATTTGTCCAATCATTCCCTTTCTCTTCCTTGCGCAACAAGCAGCGGATGAGCGCACTAGCGCGAAAGCCATTGGAGCTGAGAGAGAAATAACGTAAAATTGAAATCGAAATAACGACTTTCTTGGAATACATAGTGATTGGCTTCGAATCTGTCCCGACCTATTTGTACCCAGCTACAATCTATTCTTTTTTCGTTTCCAAAAACCACCCAATTGAAGTTGATGCACCTAGGCAGACGATTCCGAAATGATAAAATCATTTTTGATTGGACAAAAAAAGATCACTAGTTCCCGAGCAATTCTACCTTCTTTCCATTATCCAACGCTCAGCCAAGTTGAAGCGTTCAACGTCGGCCTACCACCTTTTTTTTCAAGGTTGAGCTAAGTGTTTCGAATCATTGCTATTTGACTCGTACCTGTTCTAAAAAAGTCGAGGTCCCTTCTTTCTATTTTGTGCGTGTCAACTATTGATTCTATGCCATCAAAGCATGCTAACAGCAGAAATGCAAGTACGAAAAGACGATAGTAGACCAGACGGGGACACCACCAGAACACCCGAACAATGATCTATTTTCTTTTGAAGCTCACGGGGGTCTAGTCCACGAATTTAGCCTTAAGCTAGGTTGGGATGTAGTTCTTGTATTGGGCGAACCCAAGCGTTAAATAGCGTCGATTAGTGGCGTGCAGAGAGTAGTCGTCTTGTTGCTGGTAGGTACGACTATGTGAGTTGACATAAGTGAAAGAAAGCGAGACTGTAGGCTGGAATCTCCTCAACGAGCTGGAGTAGCGAACAGAAACAACGGCCCTAAATCGTAATAAATGTAAAGAAGAGGCATCTTTTACCCAATAGCGAAGAGTTTGAACCAAGATTTCCAGATGAACGGGGTAGGGTAACTCGTTTACACGCGCACCAATATTTTTCAAGGGGGTTCATCATATAATATGAAAAATTGATCTTGTTGAGAAATCAATGTCTTACTCCATAACTTTGAGGGAACCATAGCCTGACAAAAGATTCGGTCCAATTTGGACGCCCATTTAGGAGGTGCCAAACAGACCCATCATTGATTTGAGATCTTGATAAGGTGAATACCCAGTCTATTCAATGCTAGGCAGAAAGTAATTTTTTGACAAGATATAGAAAATGTTTAAGTAGGTTATGACTTATAATTAACGTTGAAGGGTACTCCTGATTTTGGGTTGCGCCTGTATAAATTCACCAGTTTCAGACTTACATCGTCTACAAATGCTGATTGGAGTGGCTGCCCATAAACACGGTGTTTCACCTTTGGATATTGTGTGTTTCTAGGCGACAACCTAATTTCGTGGTTGTCGAAACGCCAACCTACACTATCTTGGTCGAGTGTTGAAGCAGAATATCGAGGGGTAGCTAATGTGGTCTCTGAATCGTGTTGGCTTCGTAATCTTCTTTTAGAACTTCATTGTCCGATCGAGAAAGCAACCATGGTGTATTGTGATAATATGAGTGTGATATACTTATCAGGTAACCTTGTCCAGCATCAACACACAAAACACATAGAAATGGATATCTTGTTCGTCGGTGAAAAGATTGCACGTGGACAAGTCCGAGTTCTCCATGTACCGTCTCGTTATCAAATTGTCGATATTTTCATGAAAGATCTTCTGCGCGTACTTTTTGATGATTTCAGGGACAATATCAGCATACGGGAACCTCCCGCTAAGACTGCAGGGGCCTGTTGAGATAATTATGGATCAATCATATCAATGTAATTATACTCATTATCATAAAATTAGGATTGTCAAAGATAATTAGGATATGATTATGATAAGTCTTCCTTAATAGTTGACATAGATTGATCTTGTATACTTGTATATAAATTGTAATATTGGAATGAAATAAATCATGGAATGAATTTTTTTCATGGTATTAGAGTCAGACTCATTCTAATTCTTTGTTCACCGATGTTGAGCCCCCAACTTATATTATCCACGCTTCAATTAACAAGATCTGGACGTGCGAAAAATGTTAAAAATCGCATATCAAATATGAAATATAAATATATACGGATTATTATTATTGTTGAGTGAAGTTTCCTTTTTGGAATAATAATGTCAGCAAATTGAAGGGAGTTCTGACCAAAGATTAATAATGATATCTGGAAGCAAGTAATATAATGTTAAAAACTTATATTACAAAGAAATAATAGCTTTCTCCTTTTCATGAAAAATAATATAAAGTTAAAACTTAACAAAGAAATAATATTTGTGAAGTTGTATATCTTTCTCCTTTTCATGAAAATAGCTTTCGTCGTACCAATGATCACTAAAAAAGTATTTATTCTGATACTAAAAAGCAACAAAGTGGCAGAGCTAAACTTAACGCTCTTTCATACAAAGACACACTGGTTAGTTGTTTTATTTCTATACCAAATTATGTATAATTTTGAAAATCTTTTAGGTTTATTTTTTAACCAACTAACATAGCATAAAGGAATTCATTTCCTTATGTTTAGACAACCTGTAAGACAACAACAAATACTAAAATTTACATAAGTAGCAATATTTAGGGAATAATATTTGCCAGACATTTTTGCTTTTCTCTAGTTGCCCTTTCCTCTCATGTGCACTGTCTCTAAGTATGGAATTATACACTTGTATCAAAGTCACTTTTCAGAACACCCTTTCTCAAAATTCAAACTTGCACACTGCATAAATACGCGTAGTAACTATCAAGGTGGATTCAACAATTTCTATAAGGTATAATTATTTGACCAGAGGAATTCAATAAACTCTTTCAACCTCCATTCAATTGGTGAAAAGAACAACTTCATTCAAGATATAAGCACTAACAACAAGTACCTCAAACCTAACCACATAAATATATAAAGAATTTAGAAGTAACAAGTTTCCAAAGCCCTTGAATTTAAACTTTGAATAAAAAATGCACGATTTACATAACATTTCAAACACTTTATGTAAAATACATGAAGAAACAAGTCGAAAATCTTGACTAAATTAGAAAGTACAATGTAACATTCAAGGACTAAGTACATTGTCAAAATATAGATCTCACCGTCCAACGTTTTAATAGGATCTGTCAAGAATTTAGCATTAATTCCAAACTAAGTGAAAGTGGTAACATTAATGAGATCATAAATAGCTCCATTTATCAATACTTATCAACTAAAAAAAAGTGTTTGACATTCCAACTTATGAATTACTTTAATTTTTCATTCGATTTTCGATATTTATTTCGTGTACCGATTAATCTAGACTCAAGGTAAGAAGTTCTGCTATTTAACACCGTTAATTAACTCATACTCGCCTTTTAAAGTTGTTGCACATATATCAATTTTGTTTGAATTTTAATCATATGTGCATAAATTTAAATTAGGAATATTTGAAAATAATTAAATAAAAAAACTTAACTTATACGATGATATATATAATAATTGCATCTAAAAAAGTGTCTTACAGAGATTAAAAAAGATGAAAAAAAAAAAAAAAAAAAAAAAAAAAAAAAACGATTTACACATCAAAATCAACTATACATACATTTAACCCGAGCCAAACCCTATATTTGTGCTAGATATACATAATCTATTTAGAATTTAGTAATCAAAATATAATTCTAAATTTATAAACTTAAAATTCTAAATCTGTCTCTGACATCACAATCTTTTGGAGGTTCCAACTTGTAAAAATACACTTCCACGCGACATTACAATTAATTAAAAGTATGCAAAGAGTTATTTTTATAATTAAACTTATAAAACATAATATTAAAAGCCACCTTAGAAACCATGAACAATGCCGCTATTCGTTCTGATCCATCACAACACAATGTGACCCTTCTGTAACCCTTTCTCTCTCTTCTCATTTCCCCCCCTGTCTCTCTCTTCTCTGCAACTTCATGACCTCCATGATTATTTTTTCCCTTGGGAAACAAAACTGAACCAAACCCCATTACTAAATTAGTAAATTCAGACAAAAATAGGTGTCAATTCTTTTTCTGGTGAAATAAAAAAAAATTGTGTCTAGGTTGATCAATTTGAGGACAACGATTCATTCATTTCTTTAGTTTATTCTTCAAGTTAAAACGAACTCCTAACAAACCCTTTTTTTCCCTTCATCTCTACTTCATATCATCAACACCAAATTCGACAACCCCATTTCACCCTCTTTCGAGGGGTTTAAAGATGTTGGAACCAAAAAAACCCAACAAAAACAGAGGTTTCTATGTAAGAATGAAGCTGTTAAATCACAACAGATATAGTAGAACAACATCGGAGAAGAGTTTTTGTTACAGATATTTCAAATGGGTTCTTTGGTTTTCACTTTCTTTTTATTTATTCGCTTCATTTCTATTCAATCACAAACCTAATAATAATCCTTCATCTTTCATTTCTAAAACAACCGTAAATCAATATTCTAATAAAGCTTCACGTGCCCTCATTGAATCATCTATCAACCCAAAACACCATCCAGGTACATTTTTGTTTAAAAAAATCTTGGTGTCTTATTTTATTTAGATTCATGTATTAATTATGTTTCTTTCGAGCAAAGGGACTATCAGAAACAACCTCTCTACCCCATAGGTAGAGGTAAGGATTGCTTCCCTAGACCCACTTGTGGATTATACTGATTATGTTGTTATTGTTATTGTACTTATAATCCCTGTTTATTAATGTTTTTTTGCTGACATTGATGTTTTTTTTGTTTTTTTTTGTTCAGATTCGTTGAATGGATTAAGGATTTACGTTTACGAGTTACCATCAAGATACAATACAGATTGGTTATCGAATGAACGATGTAGTAACCATTTATTTGCATCTGAGGTGGCAATACATAGAGCTTTATTGAACAGTGATATTCGAACATTTGACCCATTTGAAGCTGATTTTTTCTTCGTACCAGTTTATGTTTCTTGTAATTTTAGCAAAGTTAATGGATTTCCAGCTATTGGACATGCTCGTTCTTTAATTTCTTCAGCTATTGATCTCATTTCGCTACAATTTCCTTATTGGAATCGAAGCTTAGGGGCCGACCATGTGTTCGTTGCTTCTCATGATTTTGGTTCTTGTTTTCACACATTGGTAAGTGTAAAAATTGATTTTTTTCGTGTATTATATGAATTTTTTTAAATGTCATTGAACTATCGGAAATATCTTATTTATTCTACCCGTTAATAGTTTGATTCATTTATATCATTGTCATTACCCAAATAACTCATTTATATCACTGTCATTACCCAAATAGTTCATCTATGTCATTTTTCATTAACGACCCAAAATGATATTGTAAAATCATCGTTAATAAAAAATGACATAGAAGAACTATTTTGGTAACAGGTTTACATAAATGAACCAAATTATTCATAAGTGGCACAATGAATCATTTCAGATAGTTCGATGACATATTTCAGTTTTTTCTTCTTTTATTAGGATTTTTGTTTTTCGATAAAGTTATGATCTTTATGGTTTTTTTATAGGAAGATGTGGCTATGGCAGATGGGATACCTGAATTTTTGAGAAATTCGATTATATTGCAAACATTTGGTGTTAAATATGATCATCCATGTCAAAGAGCGGAGCATGTTGTGATTCCGCCGTATATTTCGCCGGAAAGTGTACGGAAAACGCTGGCCACGTCTGACGTCAATGGTCGGCGTGATATTTTCGCGTTTTTCAGGGGTAAAATGGAAGTCCACCCCAAAAATGTCAGCGGTCGTTATTACAGCAAGTAAGTAAATTTTTCAGTAGTGTTGTTGTGCATTATATGAAATAAGAGCTTGGTATTTTTTAAAGATGAAAATAAAGTTTTAATGGATAAGATAAATGCAGAGTCGGAGTCATAATTTGAAGCTTGTGGATTCAGATTTTAATTCTGTAAATTTAATGAGTTCTAAATTAATAATTTGTACATATTTAACAAAAAATTTAATACAAATATATGATTCAGACCAAAGCTACTGAATTTGGATGAACCCAAACAGAAGGGCCAGCTCCGCCCCCGGATAAATATAGCTAGTTTTTAAAAGGTGTTAAAGTATGATCGTAAGGTCTCGTTTTGTATGAGTGAGGGATAATTAATCTCGAAAATTAAATTTGGGATAAATTTATTGAGATTTGGTTGAGATAAAATTCATGTATATCTAATACCGAAATTAGTTATTTCGAGATTGTAATATTACTTTTATCTAAGATAGCAATCTCCTTAATAATTAATCCTGTCCTAAAAGTATAGCATATTTTAAATAGGCAAATATGGCCCTTTTAAGTAATTTTAATTTGTCAAGTTGATTTGTTTTATATGAAAAGACGAAAATAGTCCTTACCTTTTTTTGTATTTTACTTTCGTTTTCAGGAAAATCCGTACAGTTATATTACAAAAATATGGGAATGATCGGAGATTTTACCTGAGACGTCACCGGTTTGCCGGTTACCAGTCGGAGATTTTAAGGTCAACGTTTTGTTTATGTCCATTAGGGTGGGCCCCATGGAGTCCAAGGCTGGTAGAATCAGTCGTTTTAGGCTGTGTACCGGTGATCATCGCGGACAGAATAGACCTTCCGTCATCCTCCGTCGTACCGTGGTCGGAAATATCCCTAACGGTGCCGGAGAAAGATGTCGGAAAACTCGGTTCGATTCTCGAACACGTGGCAGCGACCAACTTAAGCACTATACAACAGAAGTTGTGGGACCCAAGAATTACAAGGGCCCTACTGTTTCATGATCGGACGGTGGAGGGTGACGCCACGTGGCAAGTGTTACATGCTTTGACTCAGAAGTTGAATAGGTCCCATCGAAGGTCAAGAGTTGCAGACGAATGATATGCTGCCACGTGTCAGGCTCCCATAAGGTTGATATAATCTACTGCCAGCTAAGGAAAAAGGCTCTTTAATTGACGTGGAAATGTGTAAATGTTGGGTGACAGCTCTGGATGTATTGGACTGTTCTTTGTTTTTTGTTTTTCAATCTGAAAATGTATAGTGGGGTCCACAAGTTTAATGTATGATTAGTTGGCAGGATGTGATTGGACGAGGATGCCGTTTGAGGTGGACAGGAACTTATGTTGTACATGTGAACAGGAATATTATTTTTTAATTGGTAATGGGAAAAATAAGAAGAGACAGAATATGGTTGCTTGAGAAAAATATGCGCATGGTCTGGGTTATGGATGCTTCTTGCTTTGCTGTACAATTCCTTTGATCTTTTTTTTTAATCATTGTACAAAGTTTACTTAAAACTAGACCTGTCCATCGGGTCGGGCACCCGACCCGATCCGAGCCAAAAATACAGGGTCAGGGTCAGCGTTTTTCTGACCCGAGAGCCAACAGACACGAAAACTCGGGGACCCGATCACATGTAGGGTCGTGTCAGGGTCAGAATCCCGACCCGGTCCGATCCATCCTTGACCCGTCACTGTCTGATCATAATTCATATGTATGAGTTTTTTTTACATGTTTTAAGAATATATGTGATGTAGACTTTATGTTTTAATGTGAAGCGTTGCCATGATTATATGGATAAACATTCATGACTTTTGATATGACTCTCATTTTTATAAGACACAACTGACTTTCATTTGTATACGACACAGTTGGATTTGGATTCTGATTTTTATACTTGTCTCCGGTTATCTGTTGGCCACTTATGATCTTCTTTACAGTAATACATGTTTTATATACTCAGTACATTATTTCGTACTATCCCCTTTCCTCTGGGGGTTGTGTTCATGCCCGCAGTACATTGCCGATTTTGTGATCCTCCAGTCTAGGATTTCTGTTCAGCTATTTGGAGAGCTCCATTGATTCGGAGCTTGTCATTTTGGTACAGAACTTTATTCTGACTTATGTATATATTTAGGGGCACGACAGGGCGTTGTCCCGTCATATGTCGTTATCTTTCTCATAGAGGTCTGTAGACAGTCGTGAGTTGTACGTATGTGGAGTTGTGAACCTATTTTTGTATATGTGTTGTTGTACTCCATTTTGGGATGTTCCCGTATATAGTAGCAGCCTTGTCAGCTTGCGTCCTTTGTTATATTTGCTTAGATGTGACTCCTCAGGAGACATGATTATTTGTGTATAAAGGCAGCCTTGCCGGCTTGCCTAATCGGACATGTGTTATGATTGCAGCGTTATGCTACCAGATTTCATAGTCCTTAGTGTCCATGTGGCAGGTTAGTATAATGGCGTCCAATTAGAGCGTCTAGTCGCGGCCCGTCGGATCGGGTCGTGACAAAAGTGATATCAGAACAGTTATTCCTCGAAATGTCTGGTAGAGTCTTGTGTATGAGTATGTTGTGCACCATACTTATACACAGGAGGCTGCCGGACATTTAGGATTAGTTTCTTTTCTTCTTACTCTAAGATCGTGCGATAGAGCTATGTTATTAGGAAAATCCCTCTCTAATGAATTATTGTGTTACAGTGATGCCTCCAAGGGAAGCGACAGCAGCCCGATAGGGAATATATGGACTTCGTATATAGGTTGGTAAGATTGTTGTATAGTTGGTGTGATGATGATGTGCATCTATACAAAAATATTTATTAAGGTCATGTGTGTGTTGCCTGAAGTGATTATGGGGTATCATGAGTTGTTTAAGCTTTAGTAATTGTTTGGAAGGTATAGGATTTATACCCCGACTATTGATATGTCAGAAGGGAAAGATGATGTTGAGATTATGAGAAGCTATATCACTCGTATACGGGGAAATAATGTAAGCTTGGGACGCGAAATATCCGGAAATCTTAGAATATTAAGTAACCGTTGAGACCTTTGATATTCAAGGCCTTCTTAAGTATGATTTGATGCTTGAGCTTGGTTAAAATAGATGGTTTATATATTATTGTTATTTTTGTTGTACATATAGCCTTGTTGAACTACCTGGTTGTGCTGAAAGGGCTACTGTCTGCTGTGTTTTAGTATAGATAAATGTTGCATTTTAAGTTTGAAATGAGTTACATTTTTAAGGCAAGTTGAGGTAACTAGCTATCGTGTTTATTATGTGTTCATTATGTTGACAATTTAAAGAATTAGAGTTTGGATTCTTACATATTTGACTTATTAGACCACAACTAGTAATTTGATAACTAAGACGGGGACCAAATTTTTGAAGATAAAGTTTGGGATCTAAAAATATTTTCAATAGTTGCTACATTTTATTGATGGTTGTTGGTTACTGTCTTGATGTCACTTGTTGCCTACTGTTGAGGACAGTACCTCAGAATAATTATGTTGCCATAATCTTTTGTTGTGAATCATAAATGTCTTATGTTATTTGTCTGGGTGTGTGAATACATAGGCAACATGAAAATTTAAGACTTGGTGCAGCATATATCCTTTGTATGCCTTAATGTGATCCTGCTTGGGCTATATTCTATGCTCCTCAATTATGTTGCCTATGTTGATCTTACATGAGGTGTGTTTCAGGTCTATCTGCATACCAATTTAGACCATGTCTTGTTTTCTTAAAGTTCTGATTGTACATCTAGAGTTAGATGCATAGGATCCAATATGACTGTTTGTCTACATTGACTATTTTGAAACCGTGTTGGCCTCAATCAATCCAGTTTTGAATGGTATGTTAAGTCTTCAGTAATTTTGGTGATAGTGTCTTGGGACCCTGATTATGTCTATTCTGATCATTCTTGTATATCCCTGTCATCACCACCTGTCTAGAAGAGTTAAAAATCACATAGTTTAAATGTATGCATAGGTAAAGAGCAAAGATCTTGTGTTTATAAGTGTCCCTCTGAATGTCTCTTCATTTATCCGATTGTCTATTGCTTAAGGTGGTGTAGTGTGAGTTATAACTCATTAACTAGGTAAACACATTTTAAATAGATTAAATGTTGTTATGATACCTTGTATTGTGAATACAAAGACCTGTGAATAAACAATTCAGAACTAGTCTGTTGAGAAATTTGTAGGTGTGATTGAGTTAATCTATCTGCTCTTCCCATGTACTATGTGATTTATTTTGAAGTTGGTATCTGATGTTATCCTAAAAGAGGCATGACATTAAGCTTACAGTCTAAAATAGGATCATGTCGACTTAATTGGTTACAACTTGGTCTTACTAACTGGTTGGCCCATGAGTGGCATATGTCTCTTATTATAATTGTTCACAAGCTATGACATATCTTCATATCAGTTCAATCAAGGAATTGTGGTTACCTACTTTTATGTCCATAGTTACTAATGCTTGAATTGACTATGCTATTAGAGCATTTATAGGAATAAAAAGGTGTAAACCAGTGTACTAGTGTGCCTTCTTAATAGAAGGTAGTCTTAAAGGATTGAGATAGAAGGTAGTCTTAAAGGATTGAGATTAAGTTGATAGTTTGAATAAGTTAAATTTGTTTATATATCTCCTTGTGCCTTTAAATTATGTGTGTAATCAGTATTATTAAGTAACGTGTTTGTTGATCTCTTCTGTATGAATTTGGCACTATGTATAGGATCTATAGAATTTTGTTTCCTATCTTAGGTGTCTAGTCCATTGGTAGAGTTGGGTTTCCATGATTAAAGTTGTGTTCTATTGCCTTGTTTAATAACTTAAAAATTGATTACCCCTATCTACCTTGTGAGATAGGGATAAAAATTCTAGGTTTATGATTTGGTTACTGCTCATTCTTTACTCTCTAAGTAATAGAGTGTGTCTCCCTTCTTGTAAAAAAAAGAAGGGGTGTGTGTGTGTGTGTGTGTGTTATGATTACACTACTTTATGCTTTAATGTATTCATAGGCTATGTTAAAACCAGTATTTAATCGTTACCTTAATGGCATGTGTTCCAACCATGTAAGGAACTTGAAACTCCTATGGTAAATAGCCTGCCTGAGTTGCAGAGAGTCTAATGTCCATCTGGTAATAAGATTGTGTGCTGTTCATTTATGTTAACATGCCCTACCTGAAATTGTATTTCCTTCTCTGTGAGTTTTGCCAACTGATTTGAGCTGCAACCCTGGGAGCCTAAAGGTTTAAGATAAGACCTAAAGAAAATGGCTAAGTTTAGATGTAGCATGTGTGTATCTAGGTATAATCATGAGCAGAGTGGTGTGCCTGTATTATTACTGCCTACAGGTATTAAGTCCCAGTCTTGTTTACTTAGCAACAACATGTTACTAACTTTTTTTAACTATTCAGTTGGAAAACTAAATGTAGAAATTACCTAAGAATAGCTAAATATGTGACAGAAGCAGTGGCTCACACACATTGGGAAGATTAAACTAAAATGTGATTACTTGGAATAGATACATGGTGTGATAAAGATGAGAACATGACCATTGACCCCTTTACACTCCTAATGAGATGATAAGTTGCACCATTGTGAGCACACAAACCAAAACTACATTTAGCCACCATGAATTGTGTTTTAGTCTGGTTTGTGTATTGAAAATTGTTCTCCTTAGTTGCTCACTGTTGTACAGAGTGGTTGCTACACATACCTGTTATTGTCGGTAGTATTTAGCTACCATAATTGCTATCATTATGACTGTTATTTGATGTCACTTGATGTACTATTTAACTACTGTTTTACTATTGCTACTATTGTTCCTGCTGCACCTCAAATACATGTTGTTGCCTTTCTTTCAGTCTCAAAGGTCTTTTCAAACATGGTGTGCCCTCTTAACTATCTGTAGTTGTTTCTTTGACTTGTGTAGCTCTTAACATATTGCACTTTGAATTATGGCTGCTGCTTTGCTGCTATTTGCATTTCCTGAGCTGTTGTAAGTGGGGCAGAGTTATTACCTTTGTGATTTATTGTGGCCCTGTGAGACATCTTTGGATTTACTGAATATAGGTTGATATGTATAGTTATAAAGGGGACTATGCCGAAATTTTCATAGCATAAGGTTTATTGTGAACATTCGAGGACGAATGTTTCTAAAGGGGGAAGGATGTTACACCCCGTAAATTAGGGACATTAACTAAGGACGTAATTAAGAGAATAAGATGCGGATATTGGATACAAAGTGTGATTATATATGCTAATAATGAAATTAGTATACATGGGAATGTGATTCTGGAAAAATGTTAGTTACAACGTGTGTGACGTCGGAAACTTGTAATAATAAGTTGTATATTTCCGTTATGGACTAGTGTCGTATTACAAGAATTATGACATTGAGAATAAGAGGTCTTATAAATTTTTGGTAATTTAAAGAAGTGAGATCTAAGCTTTAATTATTACTTGAGGGATTAATTTAAGTAGACAATTAAGAATTTGGACCAAAGTGTAAATAACATTTCAGATTTTCCCCCTTAACTTAAAACCTTTCCCATCCCTACTTCTAATTTCCAACGCTCACTTCTCTCTTCTCTTCCTCCTCCCACAAATTTCGACCAACTCTATAGCCAAAGAGGAAATAAAGAAATCAACTCCCTTACAAGATTAAACTATTCTTCTAAGTCTAAGCCAATAATTAACACTCAAAATAGTGGTGAAATCGACCACTGCTGACCGAACTGCCCCAGATTTTTAGCCCAGAAATTCGAGGATTTGAGATGAGCTTTTTGGAAGAAAAACATGTAAGAATGGTGGATTTAACTTATAGAATACATGCATGTAAATTTGAGTTGAAGAAAATGATAAAAATGGCGAGAGTGAAGCAGCAAAGTCGCGGGCTGCTGGACAGATTTTCGGGACTATTTTGGAGGAAAATTGAGGTAAGAAATTCTTCTTTTATAGTATAATTGAAGTTACATGATGTTGTAAATTAAGGAATGAACTTGTCTTAAGAAAAATTGGAAATAAGATATATGCATGTGACTATTTTGGGTGTTGTAGCCGATTTTGGGGACTGTTTTGAAGAGCATTGGGATCGGTTCTTGTTGTTGTTGTTATGGTTATTATCGATACTAATTGCATGTTAAACATGGATGAATCTTGGTACTTTAAGTTGTAATTGTTACATGAAAGTATTAAAAGATGATTTGAGTTTTAAGGAATCAAGAAAAGAGTTATGGAATTATTATGTTGTGGCCGAAACCTTCCCAAAATGTTGGGTATTGTCGTGTCGAGTTAGGGGCTGTTTCATGGAGTTTTAATACTTAAAATTATAAGTTATGAACATGTATAAACCCCCGTGGTTGTTGTAGTTGTTGTACTCCATAAATGTAAAGAGTAAGAATGTATAGCGATGGCGTATGTCGAATTTTTGGACTATTTTGGTATATCCTTGAATTGTGCTTGTATATTGGTGTTATTTACCTTGTTTGTGAGTTGCGAATGAGAGTATAAATAGTGAAAGTGCTGCCCAAATTTTTATAAAAAAGAAAGCAAGTTATCATTTAATTATAACATATGCTAGTAATGGTAAGGTTAATGAACATGTTACTATTAATATAGGTTGAAGTGCTAGTCAAGACGTATTTAGAATATTGAGTTGGCTAGTTCGTCAATAAGGTATGTGAAACTTTTTTTTTTGGCATGATTTATATAAAATGAACATACGGCGGACGTACATGATTTCTATATAGTCTAATTCCTAATAATATGAGTTATGAGAAGTGTCATTGATGTTTACAATAAAAGTTCATTTTAATGATTTTAATGATTTTATTGAGAGTCAAATAATGATTTAAATTGCATATGGTTGCTCATAATATCTATTCGTGCAAAGTGTTACTATTCCACTTCTCCGAGTTCCGGACCGGTAATGTCGTGCGCAGATCCTTGCATTTGTTCACCGAGTCCCTCACTAGAGGGCCGACAATGTTATATATGATGATTCCATGAACATATATTCATGATGCGGGTATAGATACTCATGATAGTAGATGATGATCCCATGGATAAGTATCCATGATGCGGATATAGATACACATGATAGTAGATGATGATTCAATGGACATGTATCCATGATGAGGGTATAGATACCCATGATAGTAGATGATGATTCCATGGACATGCATCCATGATGCGAGTATAGATACCCATGACAGTATATATATATATATATGTATATATATATATATATATATATATATATATATATATATATAAGATGATTATATGGATAAGCATTCATGACTTTTGATATAACTCTCATTTTTATAAGGCACAACTGACTCACATTTGTATACGGCACAGTTGGATTTGAATTCTGAGTTTTATACGTGTCTCTGGTTATCTGTTGGACACTTATGATCTTCTTTACAGTATTACATGTTTTACATACTCAGTACATTATTTTGTACTGACCCCCTTTCCTCGGGGGGGGGGGGGGGGGGAGAGGGCTGCGTTCATGCCCGCAGGTACATGTTCTTAGTTTGGTGATCCTCCAGTTGTCACGACCCGACGAGCCGTGACTAAACGCCCTAATGACGTCATTCTACTAACCTGTCACACATAATCCAACTAATACTAAGGAACGTATGAAATCCGGCAGCACAACCCCGTAACAACAACATATGCCATAATAGGCGAGCCGACAAGTCTGCCTTTACACAAGACTGTACCTGCCTCTTGAGGGGTCACGACTAGCCAACATAATATCATAAGCAAGCCGACAAGGCTGCCACCAGATAATATCACGTATACATGAGAACATCCCAACATTGAGTACAATGACATAGCTGACCAAAACAAATTTACAAGTCTACATACGTACAACCCACAATTGTCTACAGACCTCTATGTGAAGGATAACATCATGTGACGGGACAGGGCCCCGTCATGCCCCTAAATATATACATGAGATCAAAAAGAGGTTCTGTATCAAAAATGACAAAGCTATGGATCAAAGGAGCTTTCCAATCAGCTGAGTAGGAGTCCTAAGCCTGAGGGTCACCAACCTGAGAACTCTGCATCATGGCATTTAACGCAGCTCGAGGAACGTGGGTCATTACGAAATAATGTACTGAGTATGAAAACATGAAATACTGAAAATGAGATCATAAATGTGCAATGTGAAAGAATCATATCAGTAATCCCGAATGCTTACCCATAAAGTCATCATGTCCATATGTATGTATATAACATGTCTCGGCCATGTAGTGAGGGACTCAATGAAATTATCAATATAACTTGTCTCGACCCTGTAGTGAGGGACTCGATAGAATTATCAACCTAACATGTCTCGGCCCTGTAGTGAGGGACTCGATAAAATTATCAACATAACATGTCTCGGCCCTGTAGTGAGGGACTCGATAAAATAAAGTCATTATAATAAATTCTTTACTGAAAATCATAGACATCTCTCATGACTAACATCTTTAGGAACTAAACTGGGTAGAAATCATGTACGTCCGCCATACTTTTATTTATGAAAATCATGCCAAAAGAAAGAAGGGAAAGTTTCACATACCTCGTCGTCTATATCAACTCTTTAATCTAATAATCACCTCGACTAACACCTTGACCTATAATAATAACAATAGGTATGTCAACTCTATGATTCCTAACGTAAGTTAAATTGAAAGACGACTCTCTTATTCTATAAAAATTCAGGCAGCACTTCTCCTGTTTATATGTACATCCATAATTCCCAAACTAAGCCACCAATACCAACTACTTGATACAATTCAAGGATACACCGAAACAATCCCATATACTTCATATATTCTACCATAATATATTATTTCTCTTTCTGTTCATGAAGGACAACTATTACAACAACCAAGGGAAATTATACATTTACTTCTTATGCTAATCCAACCTTTAAATCATGTTAAAACAACTCATTATAACAATCCATAATTCAACCAACAACAAGAGTGAAGTGTGGAGCTTTTCTATATCTTTTCATACCTTAATTCCTTCAAGACATGTATTGGCAATTACTATAACGTATATACATGTTCATAATCAATTTTCCAACATTTTAACTCCATAAAATCAGCCCTTAACTCGACGCGACAACATCCAGCAATTTCAAGCAAGTTTTCGGCCAACATCCAGAAAACCAATTCTTTTCTTAATTCCTTAGAATCTCATTCCATATTTCAATAATTCCTTATGAACAACTATAATCTAAATATCAAGTTTTCTTCCAATTTCAACATGCAAAACGGCGAAGAACTTCACGACACAATAATCGAATACGATAATTCAAAGATTAGTAAATTTAGTCCTAATATCGGCTACAACATTCAAATTATTCACATGCAATGTCTAAATTCCAATTTTTCCTTAACACAAATTCATTTTCTTAATTCTAACAACATGCATTCCAATTATATCATAGAAGAAAGAATTTTATACCTCTAATCGCCCCAAAACAACCCTGATTTTCGTCCACTGCCCCAGTCCGATTTCTCCACTGATTTTCTCGATTTTTCTTCACAAACTTTCACTTTTTCAATTCCAAATTGTCATGCATACATTCTACAATGTTAACCCATCATTTATACATGTTTTTCTTCTCAAAACATGTCCCAAAAATCCGAAAATTCCAACTTAAAATTCGCCCAGCAGCAGTCCCGATTTTACCCAATATTTTTTCCAATTTTTGGCTTAAAACTTTGGATGGGAGTTTATCTTGGAGGAGGGAAATAGGAAAGCTTCAATTATATGAAAATGGGGATTTCTTGTTGAGGGATGGGGAGAAATCGTTGGTGAGGAGAGGGAGTGAGATGAGGGATTTCAATTTTGATAAAAATGAAAAGGAGTATAGGTTTAGTTTTAAAAAAAATCTGAATTCTCTTATTACACTTAAGTCCCTAAAATACTACATTTTAGTCCCTCATTGTCTACTTAAATTAAATCAATCTCCCAGGTAATAAATCTTAATCTCACTTCTTTTAATCTTAACTCCCGTTTCCTTTAATTCCTGGGAATTTCATAAGGTCTCGTATTCTCCATGTCGTAATTCTTATAATATGTTACTAATCCATAACGGGAATATACAACAATCATTTTCAATTCCCTTTGTCACGCCCGTTTTATCAAAAAAAAATCCGGAATCACATCCTTAATTATTTTAATTTCCTTAATGACGTTCTTATTTATTGCCTTAATCTTACGAGGTGTAACACCAGTCTAGGATTCCTGTTCATCTATTTGGAGAGTTCAATTGATTCGGAGCTTGTCATTTTGGTACAAAACTTTATTCTGACTTGTATATATATTTAGGGGCACGACGGGGCCCTATCCCGTCATATGTTGTTATCCTTTTCATAGAGATCTGTAGACAGTCTTGAGTTGTACGTATGTGGAGTTGTGAACCTATTGTTGTATATGTGCTATTGTACTCCGTTTTGGGATGTTCCCGTATATAGTGGTAGCCTTGTCGGCTTGCGTCCTTTGTTATATTTGCTTAGATGTGACTCCTCAGGAGAGAGAGTTATTTGTGTAAAAAGGCAGCCTTGCCGGCTTGCCTAATCGGACATGTGTTATGATTGCAGCGTTATGCTATCGGATTTCATATTGTCCTTAGTGTCAGTCTGATTACATGTGGCATGTTAGTATAATGACGTCCAATTAGGGCGTCTAGTCGCGGCCCGTCGGGTGGGGTCGTGACAAATATGATTTTGCAATTTTCTATCTTAGCCCTGTACACGATCTCCTCTGCATACTTAAGCTGACAAAAAACATAGTGTCTGCAGATCTAGTCACTAATGTCCCCAAAAAATAACTTAACTTCACCAAGTCAGTCATAGGAAATTTGATTTTGAGCAGTGCAATTATCTCATTAATACATCAGAAGAAGCAGTAAGAACAATGTCATACACATATAACAATAAATAAACAATGATACTGTCTCTATGAAAAGTAAATAGAGAATTATCACACTTGGTGCATGTAAACCCAATTTGCATAATGTACTAGGCAAAGCGGTCACACCACGCTTTGGGGGCCCGTTTCAGACCATATAGTGACTTACAAAGATGGCTTACATAATGAGAGGCAGCTGGATGGACAAAACTGAGGCGTCTGATGCATGTAAGTAATTTTCTTTAAATCCACATGTAAAAAGGCATTTTTACGTCGAGCTGATGAATTGGCCAATACTTACCCATAGCAATGCTCATGACTGTATGAATAGTGGCCGGTTTAACAACCAGAGTGAATGTCTCTCCACAATCAATGCCCTCATGCTGATTAGTACCATTTGCCACAAGTCTTTCCATATATATATTTTTAAGTCACCACTGTCTCTGTACTTATGATGAAAAAGCCACATGCACCGTGTCACGACCCGAACCCCGGGCCCGCGACTGGTGCCCTACCTGGGCACCCTTCTACCCATACAACACAAGTAACCCGCGAAAGCTAAATAACACTCATCATTTTTTTTGCAAAGGCAAAGCCAGCAAGGCTGCCATAATATATAACACCCGAATGGGACTACAACTGTACAAAAATATAAATACAACTCACGCAAGTCCAGCCCACATATGAATACAGACCTCTAAGAGTTTGAATAGTAAACTGTGACGGGACAAGGACCCACCGTACCCCTGAATATACCTAGCCGTAATGGAAGACCTGTGCCAAAATAACAAGCTCCGGAATATTGGAGTTATCCCAAAACGCTGAACAAGGATCCTAAGCTCGCGAATCAATCAACTGAGTGCCTAATACCTGTGGGCATGAACGCTGCCCCCCGAAAGGGGCCAGTACAACAAGGTACTAAGTATGTAAACATAAAGTACAGTAAACATGATCATAACTGTACAAAAAAATGACAGGGACAAATATGAAAATCAAATACTAGATCCTACCGTGCCAAAAATAAGAGCCAACTATACCTTGTATCACTGTACCCCTGTACCACTGTATTATTGTACCACTGTACTACTGTATCACTGTATCGCTGTACCACTGTACTACTATATCACTGTACCATTGTACTACTGTATCACTATATCACTGTACTATTTTATCACTGTACTTTATAAAAATGATTCAACTGTATCCTTTTACAAATAAGATTCAACTGTGCCCATGCCCCATGGTACTTCCTTTTAAAAATGAGAGTCATGTCAAAATTAAGAACGTCTGTCCAAATAAACAAATACTGTCATGCGAGGTACGACATGTCCCGGACCATTCTGGGACTCAGTGTAACGCTCTATAAGTCACGCAAGGTTCGACATATCCCAGCACATTCTGGGACTCAGTGTAACGCTCTATAAGTCATACAAGGTACGACATGTCCTGACCCATTCTGGGACTCGGTGTAACGCTCTATAAGTCATGCAAGGTATGACATGTCCCGGCCCATTCTGGGACTCGGTGTAACGCTCTATAAGTCATGCAAGGTACGACATGTCCCGACCCATTCTGGGACTCGGTGTAACACTCTATAAGTCATGCAAGGTACGACTTATCCCTACTCATTATGGGACTCGGTGTAATGTGCTATAAGTCAAATAAGGTACGACATGTTCCGGCCCATTCTGGGACTCGGTGTAATGTAAAAGACTGTACACCTATAGCTATCACCAGCAACTATGTACAATTTGAATCATCTTTGACTCTCATTAGCACAATTAGAATAAACTATCTTTTTAGAAAAACTCAAGGCATTATCAAACGAATAGGTAAACAACTTTCCTTTTATAAAACCCAAAGTACAATTAAGGGAAAATATCACTAAGGATTAGGATCCACTCAGTTTATAAAGATCAAGTCAAGTATAGGATCTACTCGTCGTTTGTACCAACTCGATGATCTAATTCGTCTCTCTCATCTGGCTAACATTATGGAAACATTTGCATGGTGATAACTGATCCGAATTGGCAAATTAATCCATTTTATGAGCCATTAGTAGGTTATATATTAATAATGATCATATCTAATCCGATGTGAACCTAGAAAGTGTAAAATGAACTGGTTATATCTTAGCTTCTATGCAGATGGAAAATTCTACTCATTTCAATATAATAGATTGTCGATTTCTTTTTCATTAACGCTGCAATGGCTTGTTCGATACCTTTTCTCATTAGTGCTGTAACTAGCAAGATTAATTCGACTCCAACGTTTACTAAAAGCTCTTACCAACATCTTCTATAAGACTTGGTAAGAACTTAGGAATAATTTAGACATGTCTTTAGCATAGAATCAATAACAAGAATACTCCTTAACTTCTAAGAGTAGAATAACTTTTGAAACAATACCACAGTTATGGTTCACGCAAAGAACATGCCAAAAGAGAGAAGGAAGAGGTTCACACACCTCATTGGCGACTAACCAACACGATAAGTAGAATACACCCCGAATGGGTACTTCAACCTTATCGGTTATTCCACACGCCAAGTAGAATATGCCACAAGTAGTACTTCAACCTATAACAACAATAATACTTCTATCAACTTCATACACACTAGTGTAAGACTTATACCAAGTAATGGTCCTCTTATTCTACAAAAATTTGGGCAGCACTTCCCCCGTTTATACGTACTTTTCCACCTTTTCCAAGGCCCAAATTCAACAACAATCAAGCCCCATTTAAGGCACAACCATCAGTTAACCAAAGGGGATTACACGTCTACTTGACGTGTAAAATTCAGACCCTTAATCTACTAAAACAGTCCATAAAAATCAGTCCAATATCCAACAACAATAAGGGTACAAAGTGAAGCCTTTTAATACCTTTCTACACTCTTAATCTCTTAGGACTTCCATTAACAATTACCACATTAATCATGCATATAGGTGGCTGATTTTCCAGCAGCCTAACACCACAAAACAGTCCATAAAAACTGCATAATAACGTCCAATAGTTTTTGTTAGACATATTTAAATACGCCTTTTGAGTCATTTTTTGTTAGTATTTTACCTGTTTTTGTTCAAATATGTGTCGTGTTAGGATAGTTTTTCTTTCTTTTGAGTCTCAGTGGTTTAAAAAGGCAACGTGGAGAGGAAGAAAAAAGAGGGCAGAAAAGGAGGTTCCCGAGCCAAAAGAGATGAAAGTTGGCATCCCGAACGAGAACAGGGCGGCGCCGTGGCGCCAATCCATCAGATACTGCAGGGCCACGGCGCCCAGAAGTTGAAGGAGTTTCGGCGCCACGACGCCAGTCTGCAGGGCCGTGGCGCCAACACGGGAGTTTTGCCAAATCCGAGAAGGAATGGGCCAAGGCATAGAAGGAAAAGTGGGACACGTTTTGAGAGGCTATAAAAGGCCCTTTGGGCAGATTTTTCAAGTGTGACACAATTCCTAATTCATCACATAACATAATTTCTTGGAGACTTCAAGATTAGAGACTTGTTCATAAGTATTTTTTTTTATTTACTTTATTTACTTTCAGTTTATGTTGGATAATCTTTTGATTCTTAGCATGTCTATGGCTAGGAGCTAAACTTTATTTAGGGCTTTCCTTTCGAATCGCTTGGACCTCGTCTTTATGACTTAATGCATTAATTTGGTTTCTTCTTCATAGAGTTAAGATTTATTCAATAGTTGTTTTGATTGTTTGGTAAGTAACTGATCACTAGTTATCATCACTTATATGATATCGAATCGAAATCCGAAAGGGGAGATTTGAATATGATATAGTTGAATAAACATAGGTTAAAATCGTGGACGAAAGTACCCCGATACTTGTGTAGTTTTATATGTTATTGTTCTTAATTCTCCTATGTGGTAAAATCTGTCATAGAAATATAGAAGATTTCTGCACCGGGGTTGAATGTTTATATATCCTAACCAAAATATAAAACGGTTTAGTTAACCTGTTATCTTAACATAGAAGAAGAACCTTTATTGTTGCATTAAGGATTAAGGCGAGTGGATAGTTGAGGAGATTGGAAGCCCTATTTCCACCATATCTGATTTAAGTAAAGTAATTTAGTTAACTTTTACAATTGTTTAGTAGTTCATAGATAAAAACCACAATAAAATATCGACAGCCAAATAGATATCATATGATAGATGTTTGGTAATTGAACACTAATCTCTGAGGACAATATTCGGTCTTACATAGACTATATTACTTGTAACGATACGTACACTTGCGTTAAGCGTGTGAAAAATCGCTAACAAGTTTTGGCGCCGTTGCCGGGGATTGACGTAGTTCAATATCAATTTATCTATTCTTAATTTCTAATTTGGTTTTTATTTTTATTTTATTTTCTTTTATTTGTGGAACCGTGCGCCGTGATATGTTTGTTTATTTTGATCAATTTCAGGGATCTCGTTTATGCGAAGAAAAAGAGGAGCAGATACACTTGTTCCCTTCAACCCTGAAATTGAAAAGACTTGCAAGCAATACGGATTATTAAATTGATACCCATGGGGGATCGACAAAATACTAATGAGATGAATGAAGAGATGGATGATCATCAACTCAACCAAGGAGTGCCCCCAGGGTTGCAGAATGATGTAGAGGAAAAAGTTCAGATCCAGGCAGAGAGGAGTCTGGGAGATTATGTACTGCCAAGAGTTACTGGAGCACAGACTTACATAAGGCTCCCAACAATAGGAGCGAATAATTTTGAGATAAAGTCTGCGATCCTGAGCATGGTGCAAAACATAGTCCAGTTCGGAGGGTTACCATCTGAAGACCCACATATGCACATTGCAAATTTCCTGGAGTTGTGTGCCACGTTCAAATATAATGACGTTACTGACGACGCCATCCGGTTGAGGCTCTTCCCTTTCTCACTTAGGGATAGAGCAAATGTTTGATTGAATTCGCTGCCAATATATTCTATATTCACATGGCATGATCTAACACAGAAGTTTCTGGCAAAGTTCTTCCCACCATCAAAGGCAGCTCAGCTAAGAGGAGAGCTAAATAATTTCTATCAGACTGATGTAGAGTCACTTTATGAGGCTTGGGAAAGATTTCAGGATCTACAGAGGAAGTGCCCACATCATGACATTGAACAGTTGAATTTGGTCCATATCTTTTACAATGGGCTAGTTGGGACCACGAGAACCATTATTGATGCAGCTGCAGGTGGCACCTTTATGAGGAAGACATCACATGAGGCTCATGATTTGCTAGAGGATATGACCACCAACAATCACTTGCCAGATGAGAGGGGGATAGGTGGAAGGAACCAATAGAAGTTCATGAGCTAGATACCATCACAACATTCAATGCACAAGTGGCTCTCCTGACCAAACAACTCCAGCAGAACACCGTGTCAGTAAACACAGTCCAGATGCCAATGATTTATGATATTTGTGGGGGTCCACATACTTTTGACAGGTGCCCAGCAGCTGACCCCAACAATATTTCTATTGAGCAAGCACAGTGTCAAGCACTAGGAAATTTCCAAAGGGCCCAGAACAACCCTTATTCGAACACTTATAATCCAGGGTGGAGAAATCATCCAAATTTCTCATGGAGGGGTGACCAAGGGAAGTAGAATCAGTTCAGAGGCCAATATCAGAACCAGCCACCACTAAATCAGGCCTCATCTTCGGAGCAATTTAACTCATCTGCCCCACACGAAAAACAAGATGAATTGAGGGCAGCCTTGTTGACACACACCAACTCACAGACTCAATTCATGACAGAAACAAGGTCCTCCATAAGGAACTTAGAGACCCAGGTTGGACAGCTGGCCAATATGGCGAATAACAGGCCACAGGGCACTCTTTCGAGCAATACAGAGGTTAACCCGAGAGAGCAGTGTTAAGCAGTGGCATTGAAAAGTGGGAGGTAGTTAGGGCAACCTACACCCCAGCCTATGATAGAGCAGAGAGTTGAGAAGAAGGTTGCTACAGAAAATGAGGGGGTCACTGATGACGGCCTTATTTTAGAGAAGGTTCCACCAGTTCCAGTGAGGGAATACACAGAGAAGATACACTACCCTCAGAGGCTGCAAAGGAAGGCAGTTGATAAGCAATTCTTCAAGTTCTTGAAAGTGTTTAAAAAGATGCACATAAACATTCATTTCATTGAGGTGTTGGAGCAAATGCCTACTTATTTTAAATTCATGAAGGAGGTTCTTGGGAAAAAGAGGAAGTTGGCTGATTATGAGACGGTGACATTGACAGAGGAGTGCAATGCCATCTTGCAGAAGAAACTGCCTCCTAAGCTTAAGGATCCATGGAGCTTCACACTGCCCTGTACTATTGGTAGGGTGACATGCAACAGGGCCCTGTGTGATTTGGGGTCTAGTATCAATCTTATGTCTCTGTCAGTATTTAAGAGATTGGGTTTGGGTGAAGCCAAACCAACTACAGTGAACTTGCAGTTGGCTGACAGAACAGTGGTGCATCCCAAAGGTATCATCGAAGACGTGCTTGTTAAGATGGGAAAGTCCTTCTTCCCAGCATACTTCCTCATCCTTGACATGGAGGAAGACGATGAAATTTCCATCACCTTGGAAAGGCCATTCCTTGCAACTGGGAGAGCCCTGATAGATGTGGAAAAGAGCGAGCTAAAACTGAGAGTTGAGGACGAGGAGATGATATTCAAGGTGGTTAAACCCACCATTGAATCCCAAGTCATGAGCAAATGTCTCGCAGTCAGCACGGCGGACAAAGCAGCTGAGCCAACACAGGCCAAAGCCAATGAGATCAGTCCGTCAACGCAGGTAAGCATTGCTAAACCCTCTCCTAAGAAAAAGAAAAATAGAAGGCTGAGAAGAAAAATGATCCTGAAATGGATAGGCTGTGAGGTTAAATTATCCCAATATTCATGATAAGGAACCGGCGTCCGGCTACAAGACGTTAAAGACAGCGCTACTTGGGAAGCAACCCAAGGTTTTTAAATTATGCAATTTATTTTTAGTTAGAATAGTCTCACGTATGGTATTGTTTGTGGTGTTATGACGACAGGTACAGGGCTAAAAAGTGGAGGACGAAATACGAGAGAAGGGAGAAAATCAGTCCAGAGCCGCGGCGTCGAAAGTTCAGAGATCCCGCAGAAGTTTGGGCGTCACGGCGCCAAAATGCAGGGCCAAGGCTCTGATTTATTAGAAAGCGTAGGACTTTGGGCGCCACGGCTCCGAAATGCAGGGCCGCGACGGGTTTTCAGAAAAATAAAAAGCCCTAACTCTCAAATCCTTCTCCCAAACAAAACCCTCTATCACTCAAATTCTTCCATAAAACAAACCCAATTCCTTCAATTCCTTACACCCATCACCATTACAAACAACCACCTTCCATCCATGGCTTCATTATTTTACTAGGAACAAGAAATTTGTGAAGAACAACCTCCAAGGTAACCTTCATCATTTTTCTTGAAATTTCAAAGCAAATAGGGGAGACAATTCGTAAGTGTGGGGGTGTAAAGGTTATTGTGGGGATAGTGCTATTGGGTGGGAGAATTTTGTTGAGTATTATCGCTATGGGGTATTGTGCTAGTATTGTGGGTACTGTGTATATGTTTGGTGTAGTGTGGGGTTGAATTCTTGTATTGTGCATTGCTGTGTTGGGCTGTTAGGTTGATTGTTGTGATTGATAGTTGTTGGGAAACCTCACAAAAACAAAGGAGATGCTAAACGCAAGTGCACGTATCGTGACAAGTAATATAGTCTAAAAGACTGAGTTATCGTCCTCAGGGATTAATGTCCAATTACCAACCTCTATTCTGTAGTATCTATTTGGTAACCGATAATTCCAAATCTCCTCAACTATCCGCTCGCTTTACTCGTTAATGCAAATAATTAAAGTTCTTCTTTTATTTCGAGATAGCAGGTTAACTAAGCCATTTTATACTCCTGTTAAGGTAATATAAACACTCAACCCCAATGTAGAACCCTTCTATCTTTCGATGACAAGATTGACTACAAAGGAGGATTAAGAGCAATAACCTATTAAGCTACACAAGTATCGGGGTATTTCGTCCACAATTTAAACCTATGTTTTTTAAACTATAACATATTCACAATCTCCCCTTTCGGCTTTCGATTAGAAATCATATAAGTTATGATAATTAGTGATCAATTAATTACCAAGTAATCAAAACAATTATTGAATAAATCTCAACAATAAGAAGAAGAAATCAAAACATGCATTAATTCATAAGAACGAGGTTCAAGCGATTCGACATGGAAAGCCCTAAATTAAGTTAGTTCCTAGCCATAGACATGCCAAGAACTAAAATAATGTCCAACATATACTAAAAACAAATAAAGTAAAGAACAAGAAATTACTCAAAAATAAGTCTCCAATCTTGACCTCAAGTTGTGATGAATGGTAAGGTGTGGAACTCCCTCAAATATGATATAGAAGGTCTTTTTATATCCTCAAAAACGTGCTAAACCTTTTCCTTCTTGGCATTGGCCCAATCCGATTCGGATTTGTCAATTTTCTCGTGTCGGCGCCGAGACTTCTGCGACTTTCTGCTTCTTGGGCGTCGTGGCTCTGCTGCTGCTGGTTGGTTGGCGCCGCGGTGCCTCTCTGTTTCTCGCTCGGATTGCCAACTTTTTAGCTTTTTGAGCTCTGGAACCTCTGTTTCTGCTCTCTTTTCGCTCCTTCTCACCAATGTGTCACTTTAAACCATTGTGACTCAAAAGAAAGAAAATCTATCCTAACACGACATATATTTGTACAAAAATAGGCAAAAGACTAATTAAAAATGACTCAAAAGGTGTATATAAAATACACCGATCAAACACCCCCAAACTTAACCTTTGCTCGCCCTCGAGTAAAGATAAAAAAAATAGAAACAAAGACATGAAAGAAAATAAAATAAAATGACTCAAAGACATTGATCAATTTGCTACATCATTGTTACTTAGAAAAACATGAAGGTTAGTAGAATAATATGCAAGAACATATAGCATAAATTTTTTGCATTCTAAACACATCAAGTCAGATATTTCTCAAATTCAATTTAATCATGCTCAATGGAAGTAAGAATACCTAACTATGCATGTTAATTTCAAAATCATATGGCATGTTTACTTGCTATTCTCCACTAATCATGGATACACATATAAGAGATCTTCAGGGCTTTTCAGGGTTGTAATGTAGGCTTAGGCAAGGGTAGGTAAAAATAGGCTTTTAGGCTCAATCTTACGTACCATAAGCTCTTTTGCTTTCGATTCTTCCCTTTTCTTTTGATTTTCTTTTTAACCTCATACATATCTTTCCCCTCTTTTGTTTTGAGAGAATAAGGCGTCTGATGAATAGTAGGAACCCCCAAACTTAGACTTTTGCCTATTTATGATTACTTTTCATTGGGTGTATCAAAATTGTTCACACTTTTTTTGTCTCTTTTCAACACTTTATATTCCAAACACATCAATTTCTTCACTTATGACACAAATATGAAATTATAGGGTGTCAAAGAAAGATCTTATTTTTAGGCTCAAAGGGTCTGACTAGGGATACAATTTTTTTATGTCAGGGATAGGTAAAAAAAATGGTAAGAAAGGGCTAACAAAGAAATACCTGAGTCATCTCCCTAAAATGCATATCCTAACTATTTCGCCTCAAATAGCAAGCAAGCAGACACATAGGTTTAATCACTAACAATGCATAAATCAAGCAAGATACCACAAATAGTTTGACTTAATGAATTTTTGGCATATCTAACCTAAATGTTCAGATGATTGCTTCTAATTCCATTACATTATTCAACTTTACTTCACTAGACGTTTCAAGTAACTACAACATGCATGATCATAAAAAAAAAATTAGACTCAAATAAACACAGAAAATATCACAAAAAGACTCAAAAAAAACACATCAAAAATAACTAAAAACTCCCCCCAAACTTAAATCACACATTGTCCCTAATGTGTGCAAGACTCAAGAGTAAAAGAAAAACGGGTCAACTTACACACTTGGTTTAAAATGGTGGCGGCGGATAATGCATGGATCACTGGTTGAACAAGGAACTCATCTCATCAAATCTCAGGTTCAACTGTTGTTGCTTCCCGCTTATTTCTCTTTGCCCTTGCCTTAGGTCCCGTTGACCTTGTATCATTGTGTCAAAACTCGCATCATCCTACGCCGTTCATGAGCAATCGCCCATCATAGGCACCGAGGTTCAAATTCGTGGGCGGCCGGGAGGTCGCTACTGCTCACGCCGAGCCTCTGCTCGTGCTCATCCTCATCCATGGCGATCTGCCACTGCCGTAGTGGTGGTGGTGGTGCTGGTCTCCTTCTTGCTGCTGCTGGAGAAACTAGTACTGGGAAGGCATGCACTATCTCATATGTCACAGGAGGTTGGCCCTTCTCATATGTATCAGTAGCTAGGGTTGGGACTACATGTCTAGAACATAAATTGCAAATAAGTGATCCGTGTCCCAACCCACCTATAGTGACCAACCTACTGGTTTCTCCAATGTTTTACAATATCTCCTTCCCAACATCAATCGTCTTCCCTTCCATAATTCCATATATCATCTTTATTCTATCCGCTGACACTCTGGTGAAGTGCGTCGATGGAATCAGGCGGGCACTGACGAAATATAACCAACACTTGGTTGTTTTGTTGAACTGACATCTGCTCAGTCCTCTTGATCCATTTCGTGCAATATCATACTCAGCCCCAGGGTAGCATAATGTGCTTGCGACGATATCCATGTTATACCCTGTAGTTCTGGCCATGCGTATGAGAGCGTACGAAAGGAGTAAGACTTAAAATTTTCGAAAGATAAGTTGACGGATTGTTTCGGACGGGTTTTAGTCAACTTTGGGGCGGGTTATGACCCGGTACATTGAGAGTTCCTAGGTGTTTCAAAGGCCTAGTGCGTAGTTCTTTGAGTCTAGTTTCCAACGCAACCAACCGTTCGTCGATAGGACATCGGAGTAGGAAGTTATGGGAGTTACAAGTTCAGTGCCCAGACGGACATAAAGGTGTTTGCAGTGAGCGCGGCCGCGCACGAAAGATCCGAGCTCGCTGTAGCCGCCGGGAAGCAGTGGCGCGGCGCTAAAGATCTGGGAGTCGCAGAGTTGCAGCGCGCCGGGAAGCAGGCCGCGCGCCTAAATGTCTGAGTCGGCAGAGTTGCGGCAGCCATGCAGGCCGAGGCGGGTTCTGCGAAGTTGAGTGGGAAATTCTGCACTGTTTTGTTTTAAAAGAGGTCATGGGTGGGTGACAAGTGCCCCCCCCCCCCATCTGATTTTGCATGCATTACTTATTGACCAAATCTTGAAGACTTGGTCATTCTTCAAACTCTCACCTCTCTCTAAAGCTAAAGCTCTCACTTCTCTCTAGAATTCCAAGAGAAATTCAAAGCTTAAGGAAAATCTGAAAAAGTTAGGACAAGAAGGAAGCTTGTGGCTAGCTTGTAGGAGTTATTGTGGTGGTGTTCTTGGAAAGGAGACTAGCAAAGTTGTTGGAATAATTTTGGCTAAAGCTCTAAGGTAACAATTCTTCTCTTGTAGCTAGTTATTTGTGTTGCATGTGAAGAAGAAGGAACTTGTAGTAGTACATAATGCTCTTAGATTCATTGCATGTGAGAAATATGGTTTGAATATGAAAGGATTGGTTAAAAGGGTTATGTGAGCATGTTGTAGCCTAAAAACTACCTTAAACTTGTTAAGTTAATTGTTGTACCTTATGGGGCAGAATTTTACACACCCAAGTTTAGTTGTGTAATCCCCTTTGAAATATTTGGATTGTTGGGCCTTAAATGTGGCGTTTGGATATTGAATTCGGCCTTGAAAAATGTGGCAAAGTATGTAGAAACAAAGGAAATGCTGCCCAATTTTCCATAGGATTTAGTGACTTGAACTTGGATTATTCTACATTGAACTAGAGGTTAATAGACGTATTATGGTCATTATAGGTTGACATATTACGTGCGGTATTTTGGACTTAGCAAGTGGATTGACCGAAGAGGTATGTAGAGCTTTCCTATCTCTTGAGCATGAGTAGTTGTGTCTATGTAGTACGGTAGACGTACAAGATTTGGTATTCTTACTTGTTTTGAGTAGATAAAGACTCGTTTCGTTTTAAAAAGTATAAGTCTCTTGGTTATGGAAAAAGTATAATTTTACTAAAGTATAGGGCTAATAGAACAACTTTATGGGAAGTTGGATTATTAGCTTTATGAAAGGTTAATAAGAAGGGATTTACTCTAAGTAAGATAAGCAAGGACAAATGACTTGATTTATGAAAGGCAAATTGATTTTAAGGCATCAATTGCCCAAAGATTTTATATGAAAAAAAGTCATTTTTAAAAGAATATAAGTATGTGGTACTTTGGGTTAAATTCCCGGATTTTCTTTTATTAAAAAATGTTAGTGCCTTAAGTAAACTAAAATGAGAGGGTATATGAACAAGACTAATAAGAAGTTATAAGCTCTCTTAACTTATTTATGATTATGATATGATGACCAATTGAGCTAGGGTAAGAGTATAAATGAGGGGTAAATCCCCAAGATCGTTATACCACCTTCTCCAGGGTAAGAATATGAATGAGGGGCAAGCCCCAAGACGTCATACCACCTTCTTCAGGGTAAGAGTATAAATGAGGGGTAAATCCCCAAGATCGTTATACCACCTTCTTCAGGGTAAGAGTATAAATGAGGGGTGAATCCCCAAGATCGTTATACCACCTGTTCCGTGGATTTGCTACCCACGATGCGAGGAAACCTCATGCGAGTCCTATGGGCTTATGCGGGTGAAATAGTCCCATGCGGGCGGGTACATCCTATGCGAGGAATACCTCATGCGGGTCCACAGGACTCATGCGGGTGAAATAGTCCCAGGAGTAGGATTGCTTATTGATACTACGGGCGAGGGACCCTGTTTTGATCATGAGCCTCCTATTTTTATGCAGTATTATATTTATACTTGTTACTCTCATTGTTAGTAAGGCACAGGACAATGTAATTTGATTTTCATCCCTGACTCCAGCTTATTTTAGACTTATGATATTATTACAGTATTTTCCAGTTTTACATACTTGGTACATATTGTGTACTGACCCCCTTCCTCGGGGGCTGCGTTCATGCCGCAGGTAAGGGTAAGCAGGTGGTGGATCCTCATTCTTAGGATCACAGGTCTGGTGTCAGAGGCTCCATTTCTCCGGAGGCTTGTTTTGTTGGTACGGATTTTCCCTGATGCTATAGGTATTTTGTACATTCAGGGGTATGGCGGGGCCCTGTCCCGCCACAGTTGTTATTCCTAGAGGTCTGTAGTCACGTTTGTGTTTTGGGCTGTAAGAACTAGTTGTACTTTTGATTAAGTATATTTTTATGGAAGGCAGCCTTGTCGGCTTGCCAGTGATGTTTACTTTATACAGGGTATGTGTTATGTTTGTTCCGCTGCTATTCTCTGATGTGTACCTGACAGGGTGCCCCGATAGGGCACCAGTCGCGGCCCCGGGGTCGGGTCGTGACAATCCCAATCGATGTTGTTGGCATCTCTAGACCAAGTTCTGAAATAGTTTCGATCATCGCCTCTTTCTTCAACATCGGCTGTTCTTAATAGCTCATTCACCACCTCAGCCGTCACAGGCACATACTGTCCTCTCACAAAATATCTACCATTTACCCTTTCCGGAAAGTTAGCATAGAATTCTTTTACCATTACAGTGTTCTGTGGTACTATTCTCTCCGGATTAACAAATCTCTTCCACCCAATGGCCTCTATCATTGTCCGAATAGGCTCATAGACATCACCATTCTCAAATGGCTCTCTTTGGTACTCCATTCCTCGCTCAGGTATCAAGGGTCTAGTACTAAGTTTGTAATATCTGTCTTCTGCTTTTTGACTGACAAACCTTGTAGTGTTATATTGTGGAACGGAGACGGATGTGGAAGCTCTTTTTTTTCTGGCAGACATTTTGGAAAATTTTCAGCAGCTTTTCCTCTGTTTCAGTGAGATTACCCAGAAACTTTCGATCACACCAAATCAACACACATCGTAATTAGCCAAATACAACACCATAAACCCCCAAACCTCACTCAAATCACAGGTACAACACCCCACATCAATGTGTATAATCTTACCGCAAAATTTCCACACCAAACTTCAACACACCCCACAATATCTACCAATAAAGCACATCCCCAAACTTATGAATTACCTCCCCTAATTGCTCTGAGATTTATTTTTAGAAAAGTGATGAAAGTTACCTTGGACGGTGTTTTTCAAAATTTTCTTGTTCCTAGTGATGGATTGAGGCAATGGAATGAGGGTTGTTGTTTGAGATGGTTAAGGGTGCAAGGAATTGAAGTACTTTGGTTGTGATTGAGTTTAGTTTGTGGAAGATTTTGAGTAATGGAGGCTGATTTTATGGGTTTTGGAGAAAGGAAGGGTTTTGGGATTTTGATTTGGAGAGGGGAAATCAAATTAGGGCTCTTTTAATTTTAGTTTTTCCGTCGCGGCGCCACGACCCTGAGATCGGCGCCGTGGCGCCCAAACATCTGCGCCTTTTTGCATTCTCGGCGCCATGACCCTCTGCTGGGCGCCGTGGCGCCGAGCCCAAACGCAAGTGCACGTATCGTGACAAGTAATATAGTCTAGAAGACCGAGTTATCGTCCTCAGGGATTAGTGTCCAATTACCGACCTCTATTCTGTAGTATCTATTTGGTAACCGATAATTTGATGAATTGTTTATAGCTATGATTATAGATGCTAACTAAATTACTTTACTTTACTTCAGATATGGTGGAAATAGGGCTTCCAAATCTCCTCAACTATCTGCTCGCTTTACTCGTTAATGCAAATAATTAAGGTTCTTCTTCTATTTCGAGATAGCAGGTTAACTAAGCCGTTTTATACTCCTGTTAAGGTAATATAAACACTCAACCCCAATGTAGAACTCTTCTATCTTTCGATGATAAGATTGACTACAAAGGAGGATTAAGAGCAATAACATATTATGCTACACAAGTATCGGGGTACTTTCGTCCACGATTTAAACCTATGTTTATTCAACTATAGCATATTCACAATCTCCCCTTTCGGCTTTCGATTAGAAATCATATAAGTTATGAAAATTAGTGATCAATTAATTATCAAACAATCAAAACAATTATTGAATAAATCTCAACAATAATAAGAAGAAATCAAAACATGCATTAATTCATAAGAACGAGGTTCAAGCGATTCGACATGGAAAGCCCTAAATTAAGTTAGTTCCTAGCCATAGACATGCCAAGAACTAAAATAATGTCCAACATATACTAAAAAGAAATAAAGTAAAGAACAAGAAATTACTCAAAAATAAGTCTCCAATCTTGACCTCAAGTTGTGATGAATGGTAAGGTGTGGAACTCCCTCAAATATGACATATAAGGTCTTTTTATATCCGCAAAAACGTGCAAAACCTTTTCCTTCTTGTCCTTGGCCCAATCCGATTCGGATTTGTCAATTTTCCGCCGCGTGCTATACGGCCAGCGCGCCACAGAGACTTCGCGCCGCTTGGTGTCGTGGCTCTGCTGCCGTTGGTTGGTCAGCCGCGCACGCTTTCGCCCGGGTTGCCAACTTTTTAGCTTTTTGAGCTCTGAAACCTCTGTTTCTGCTCTCTTTTCGCTCATTCTCAGCAATGTGCCACTTTAACCCATTGTGACTCAAAAGAAAGAAAATATATCCTAGCACGACACATATTTGTACAAAAATAGGCAAAAGACTAACTAAAAATGACTCAAAAGGTGTATATAAAATACACCGATAATGTATGTGCCTGTAAACTCTGAGGTGGTGAATGCAATGTTGAGGACAACAGATGTTGAGGAACGAGGCTATAACCCACACCATTTCAAGAGTTGGTCTAGAGATGTCAACCACATCAATTGGGACACCGTCGCAGCAACATTATGTTACCTAGGGGCCGAGTATGAGGTTACTCGCAATGGAGCCAGGGGACTGGCCAGATGTCAATTCAATAGAACAACCAAGGGTTGACTGTATTTTGTAAGTGCTCACCTGATTCCATCTACACACTTCACCAGAGTGCCTACAGATAGAATCAAGATGGTATATGGAATCATGGCGGGGTAGAAAATTGACGTTGGGCAGGAAATAGTGCAGAACATTAGAGAAATCAGCAGGTTGGCCACCACTGGTGGGCTGAGACATGGATCACTTATTTGCACCTTATGTTCTAGGAATGGAGTCCCAACCTTAGTTACTAATACATATGAGAAGGTTCAGCCCCCTGTGACGTATGGTATAATGCACTCTTTCCCAGAACCAGTCCCTCCAACAGCAGCAAGAAGGAGAGGAGCCCCAACACCAGCAGCAGCAGCAGCAGAGGCTGCCATGGAAGAAGACGAGCCTGAGACAGAGGCTCAGTATGAGGCAGGCAGCAGCCACCAACCACCCTTAGACTTGGAACCTCCAGTGCTAATGATGGAGCAGATGCTCATGAACCAGCAGAGGATAATACAGAGGATGGACACCATGACGCAGGGTCAACAACACTTGACACAACGTGTTGATGACTTGAGCACCAGATTCGATCAGTGGTCCATGCATTATCAGCCGCCGCCACCGCCACCATTTTAAACCACAAGTCTGTAAGTAGTACCATTTTTTTTAGTCTAGTACACATCGGGGACAATGTGTGATTTAAGTTTGGGGGGTTCTTAGTTTATTTTGTTTATTTTTGAGTCTTTTTGTTGTTTTTTTATGTTTTATATGAGTCTAATTTTTTTTTATGATCATGCGTGTTGTAGTTACTTGAAACGCCTAGTGAAGTAAAGTGGGATAATGTAATGGAATTAGAAGCAGAAAAATCTCAATGCTTAAGTTAGGTATGCCAAGGACTCATGAAATCAAAATATTTGGGGTATCTGTGCTTGATTTATGCATTGTTAATGATAAAGCCTATGTGTCTGCTTGCTTGTTATTTGAGGCGAAATAGTTAGGATGTACATGTTAGGGAGATGACTCAGACATTTCTTTGTTAGCCCTTCTTTCCATTCACTGCCTATCCCTGACAATAAATTGTATCCCTAGTCAGCCTCTTTTAGCCTAAAATAAGATCTTTTCTTTGACACCCTATAATTCCATGTTTGTGCCATAAGTGAAAAATTGAAGATGTTTGGAATGAAAAGTGTTGAAAAGGAGACAAAAAAAGAGTGAATAAATTTATGCACCCCAATGAAAATAAATAGGTAAACGCCTAAGTTTGGGGGTGCTTGTTATTCATAATGCACCTCATTCTCTCAAAACAAGAGAGGGAAAAGATAGGTATGGGGTTAGAAAAGGAAATCAAAATGAAGGAAAATAGTTGAAAGAAAAAGAGCTTATGGTACGTAATTTGAGCCTAAATGACTATTTTTACCTACCCTTGCCTAAACCTACATTACAACCCTGAAAAGTCCTGAAGATCTCTAGTATGTGTATCTATGATTAGTGGAGAATAGCAAGTGAACATGCCATGGAATTTTGAATGACATGCATAGGTTAAGTATTCCTACTTCCATTGAGCATGATTGAACTGAGTTTGCGAAATATCTGACTTGAGAGTTTAGAATGCTAAAAATCCATGATATACATGTTCCTGCAAATTATCCTACTAACCTTCATGTTTTTCTAGTGACATTTGTGCAGCAGGTTGACCAGTGTCGTTGAGTCTGTTATTTTCTTTTCTTTTCTTTCGTGTCTTTGATTCTATTTTTTATCTTTACTCGAGGGCGAGCAAAGGTTAAGTTTGGGGGTGTTTGTTAGGCATATTTTATATACGCCTTTTGAGTCATTTTTAGTTAGTATTTTACCCATTTTTTTCCAAATATGTGTCGTGTTAGGATATTTTTTCTTTCTTTTGAGTCACAGTGGTTTAAAAAGGCAACGTGGATAAAGGAAGCAAAAAGAGGACAGAAAAGGAGGTTCCCGAGCAAAAAGAGATGAAAGTCGGCATCCCGGACGAGAACAGGGCAGCGCCGTGGCGCCAATCCATCAGAGACTGCAGGGCCACGGCGCCCAGAAGCTGCATAAGTTTCGGCGCCACAACGCCAGTCTGCAGGGCCGTGGTGCCAACGCGGGAATTTTGCCAAATCCGAGAAGGAATGGGTCAAGGCATAGAAGGAAAAGTGGGACACGTTTTGGGAGGCTATAAAAGGCCCTTTGGGCAGATTTTTTAAGTGTGACACAATCCCTAATTCATCACATAACATAATTTCTTTGAGGCTTCAAGATTAGAGACTTGTTCTTAAGTATTTTTCTTTCTTTACTTTATTTACTTTCAGTTTATGTTAGATAATCTTTTGGTTCTTAGCATGTCTATGACTAGGAACTAAACTTTATTTAGGGCTTTCCTTTCGAATCGCTCGAACCTCGTCTTTATGACTTAATGCATTAATTTGGTTTCTTCTTCATATAGTTAAGATTTATTCAATAGTTGTTTTGATTGCTTGGTAATTAATTGACACTAGTTATCATCACTTATACGATTTCGAATCTAAATCCGAAAGGGGAGATTTAAATATGCTATAGTTGAATAAATATAGGTTAAAATCGTGGACGAAAGTACCCCGATACTTGTGTAGTTTTATAGGTTATTGTTCTTAATTCTCCTATGTGGTAAAATCTGTCATAGAAATATAGAAGATTTCTGCACCGGGGTTGAATGTTTATATATCCTAACCAAAATATAAAACGGTTTAGTTAACCTGTTATCTTAACATAGAAGAAGAACCTTTATTGTTGCATTAAGGATTAAGGCGAGTGGATAGTTGAGGAGATTGGAAGCCCTATTTCCACCATATCTGATTTAAGTAAAGTAATTTAGTTAACTTTTACAATTGTTTAGTAGTTCATAGATAAAAACCACAATAAAATATCGACAGCCAAATAGATATCATATGATAGATGTTTGGTAATTGAACACTAATCTCTGAGGACAATATTCGGTCTTACATAGACTATATTACTTGTAACGATACGTACACTTGCGTTAAGCGTGTGAAAAATCGCTAACAGTTTTATAGATGTCACGGCCAACAACCACAATCCGATAACTCTTTCCTTAATCCTTTTTATTCCAATTCAAGTTCCAAAACTTCTATATAAGTTATATAAACTTATTAACAACAATATTACTCCATTATCACATGCAATAGGTGAAGATAACAATAACACAACCAACGAAAATCCAAGGATCCGAAAGTTGCCTAGCTCTCGGCCTTATCACCAAAAATGGCCCAAATACTTTTTATTCTTCATTCTTTCTAGCACAAGCTCAACTATACATTATAACAATAAGTAATATCCAATTACTTCAAGAGGAAGAAATTTTTTTACCTTAAAATGGCCCAAAATCGTCCAAGGCAGTCCACACAACTTTGGCTCGCAGTTTTCGTTTTGCTCCACTTCTTCAAGTTCCAATCACTTCCACATATCCACTACAACCTTATAACCAACTCCCCTTCACGTTTTACCTCTAAAAAATCGACGAACAAGCTAGGATTTCACCCTACAATTCTCGGCCAAGACAAACTTTCCAAGGTGGAGTATTAATCTTGGCTTAGCACTAGGTTTAAGGGTTTAATCTTGGAGAAAGAAACTAATCAACTCTTATTGTTCTTGGCTATGGGGTTCTCGAAAATATGGAGCTCAAAGGGAGAAGATGAAAGCTATTTTGGGTGAAGTGATAATGACCCAAGTCTTCCAAGACTTGGATATATACAAGTGTATGGACAAGTGGATTGGGACCCACTTGCCCACTTGTCCTCCTTTGTCTCAAAATATCTAAAGTGTTGCCATCTTTCAAGACAAGTTGAGGGGTGACACGTGTCACCCTCCGATTGGTCCAAAATACTATAATTTTCGACCCCCCCTCCCAAAATTGTGAAATTTTCGGCGGACCCCATATTATCAATTCCAAATCTTCGTAATCCAATACTAATCCCACAAATCCAATTAGAATTATTAAACTCCAAGTTAATAATTTTTCGTCGTTATATTTTTCCGAAATTTTCCTTAAGAAAATGTAATAATTCTTTCATTTCAAAATTCAAATCTTAAATTCTTAATCATGTTTTCAATTAGTAGCCCTGGTATTACGGGGTGTAACACACCGAATCACATTCACTCCTTCCGGTCGAGGAACCAAATCCCAAGTATGTTATTTCGTTAAAGCATTAAACTCCTCACATATGGTCGCATTCCAATTTGGGTCTAGTTTGGATAATTTTAGGCTTTTGGAAATTAGGGAAATGATTTGTGTAGACATGTTAAATTGGAATTTATGTTTGAAAATCTCATGTTGTGCAAGGGTTTCCATACGATGTGAGGGTACGGGCTTGGTATCAGGTCGGGTGTACTATTTTTGTTAAGGGTCAGGTTCGATTCATTATAGGGTGTTAGAATTAGGTATTGTGATAGGGTGGGATACTTATGATTGTTTACAGTGGTTGGTGTATGGGTTGTGTTCGTTCTCGATAAATTAAGACTGGCGAAGGATGATAGGATAGGGTACGGTGTCGGGGATGGGTGGGGATCAAGATTCGGGTACTTTGGTGGTGTGCGAGGGTGGTTGCTAGTGGTTGGTGGTGATGCGGCTTGGTGTTGGTGCAGTGGAGACGAAACAATGACGCAGATAAGATCCGATGAAGACAGAGTTGGTTGGCCAGTTGCCGGTGGTGATAGCAACCGGCGGTGATGGCAACAATAATTTGACTGAAGGTAGAGACGCCGGAGTTGGCATTGTATTGGTGGCATTGGGTGGTAGAGACTAGGCGGTGATGGAAGACTGACACAGTTCACGGATGGTGACGGGAGAGATGTCACACTCGTCAAGGAAATTATAGTCTGGTTTTTAGAATGTTTGGATGTTCGAAAATGGGAGCATGATCTCGTCAAAGGTTACGTGACGGGAGACATGAATTTGATGGGTGGACAAGTTATAGCAAAGATAGCCCCTATGATTCAACGAAAATTCTACGAAGACACACAGAGTGGTGCGATGTGCTAATTTGTGAGGGACGGTGAAAGTGAGATTTGGATAATAAAGATAAATGAATATCCGAAGGTGATCGTAGGAGGGGATCAGACGGTGTAATATTTTAGTTGGGGTAATGTTATGAAGGGTTCTAATGGGTAAATATTAAGGACAAATTCTACCATTTTAACAGTATAGACCCAAAAGGAATGAGGGAGAGACGCATGAAACAGGAAAGTACAAACCATATTATTTATGGTGCAGATGATACGTTCTGTTTTTCCATTTTTAGGAGATGTGTGAGGGCACGAAAATTGAAAAACTATGCCATTATTTTGCAAAACTTTTAAAATGCGGAATTATTGAATTCATAGCCATTGTCACATTGAATATATTTTATGGCTCTTTCAAATTGCGTTTTGATAAAAGTGCAAAATTCAAGAAATTTGGCAAAGACTTTCGACTTGAATTTCAGTAGGTAAATCCAGATATAGTGAGAGTAATCATCTAACAGGACTTAATAATATTTATGACCCAAAGAGCTAGTAATGGGGGATGCCCACAAATCAGCATGAATAATGTCAAAAGGAGCAAACATAACACTAACAAATTAATGAAATAGAAGACGAACGTGTTGGCCTAATTGACAAGAAACCCAATTTTGGGCAAGTTTTCCATTACAACGAATAATATTATTGCTTTTAAGGAAATTAAAAACAGGAGTTCCTAAATGTTGAAACCTATTGTGTCAAGTTGACGGAGACAAAATAGCAAGAGAGGTGTGTGAGTGCGAACTGGCAGAGGAAGAAGGTGTGAAAGGGTATAGGTCCCATGTGCTATTGCATCTCGTAAGAGGTGTCCCCGTACGTAGATCCTTCACAGTAAAACCAAACAGATCAAAATCAATAGACACAAAATTATTACGTGTAAATTTCCTAATAGAGATTAAGTTTTTGATGATGTTAGACGCATATAGGGTGTTATTTAGGGAGAATAGTAGGTGAGCGGTTGGGTGTAAGCGTTATCGTAGCCCTGAATTGGAATGTGATGACCATTGCCAACAGTAATAAATTAAGGAGATTTTAAATAAAATAATTGGGAAAGATTACATGCAGACTGGGTGAGATGAGATGTACCTCCCGAATCCATGTACCAATTTTTATCGGACTACTGCAAGGTCAAACTACTGAAGGCTTGGCTCAAATCAGCGGGGGTCATACCAGTGGAAGGCTGCGGTAATTGTGCCTGCATAAAGTGGGTCTGATGCGGTTGAATGTTGGCTGACCTTGTACCTGGGAAGGGGACAAAATACCCAGTTATGTAAAAAGGTATTGGGCCGAAGGAAAATTTGCCCTTTGCTACGGATGAAACTGAGTCGACGGGAACAGGTTGCTGCAACTGATGATTTTGATGGCCGCGACCCCCTTTCCCACATCATTTGTGTTACACCTCGTAATTCAGGTCATGCTTATGAGAACGTACGAAAGGAATTAAGTTTTAAATTTTCGAAAGATAGGTCGACAGAATGTTTCGGACGGGTTTTTAGTCAACTTTGAGACAGTTTTTGTCTAGTGGCATTAAGAGTTCCTAGGTGTTTCAAAGGCCTAGTACGTAGTTCGTTGAGTCTAGTTCCCAACGCAACCAACCGTTCGTCGATAGGACATCGGAGTAGAAAGTTATGGAAGTGACAAGTTCAGTGCGCTGTTGTGCAGAAAAGGATTTTCGGTCAGGGGCATGTGTGCCGGATCTGAGGCCCGGAAGCGAAGCGGCGCGGAAGTGCTGAAATTTGGCATAGGTTTCAGCGCCGCGGCGCCGAGGCGGGTTTCTGCGAATCTGGGGGAAAAATCAGAACTGTTTTTTTAAAAAAAGGCCATGGGAGGGTGACAAGTGTCCCCCCCCCATCTGATTTTTGCATGTCCTATTATTGACCAAGTCTTGAAGACTTGGTCATTCTTGAAAGCTCTCTCTTCTCTCTAAAATTAAATCCCTCTCCCTTCTCTCTAGAAATTCAAGAAGAAACCAAGACCTAGAGAGAAATTCAAAAGGTGGCAAGAAGGAAACATGTTGGCAAGCTTGTAGGAGGTTTGTGGAGGTGATTGTGGAAAGGAGGCAAGGGAAATTGTTGGACTAATTTGGGTAAATTCTAAGGTAACAATCCTTTCTCTTTTTGCTAGTAAATTGTGTTGCATGTGAAGAAGAAAGGACTTGTAGTTGTAAATATTGCTCTTAGATATATTGCATGTAAGGAATAGGATTTGGATTTGAAAGGATTGGATAAGAATGATATGTGAACATTTTATAGCCAAGATACTACCTTAAACTTATTAAATTAGTTGTTATATATTGTGGGGCAGAATTTTACACGTCCAAGTTTAGACGTGTAATCCCCTTTGTATTGATTGGATTGTTGGGCCTTAAAAAGTGGCGTTTGGATGTTGAATTCGGACCTTAAAAAGGTGGAAAAGTGTGTAGAAACAAAGGAAGTGTTGTCTAATTTTCCGTAGAAATAGGAACTTTGCAATTAGAATGTTCTACGTTGAGGCTAGAAGCTAATAGACGTGTTATGGTCATTATAGGTTGACATAATACGTGCGGTATATTGGACTTAGCAAGTGGATTGATCCGAAGAGGTATGTTGAACTTTCCTATCTCTTGAGCATGAATAGTTGTACTTATATAGTACGGTAGACGTACAATACTTTGATATCCTTTACTTATTTAAGAATGGCCAAGTTGGGTGTCACGACCCGACCCCGGGGCCGCGACTAGTACCTCTTGGGTACCTGTCGGTATATGTCGAGAGAATAGCGTGAACATAACCTGACACATAACTTCATAAAAAGGGTAAATCATGGCGGCGGTGATAAAGTGCGCCATAAACATACTTAAACAAAGTATTTGTAATACAACTGGTTCTTATAGCCCAAAATATATAGGTGGCCACAGACCTCTAAAGATAACAACTGTGGCGGGACAGGGCCCCGCCATACCCCTGAATATACACAATGTCTATAACATCGTGGAAAGACGTACCAACAAAATAAGCGGAGGATGGAGCTTCGACAGGAACAATGATCCTAGGAGCGAGGATCCACAATCTTCTTACCGCCTGCGGCATGAGCGGCCCAGAAGAATTCGACACCATATGTACAGTATGTAAAGCTGGAAAATCGTAATGATAACAACATAGTTTAAAAGTAAGCGTAGTCATGGAAGATAGTCAAAATACCTTTTCGTGCCTTACTAACAATGAGAGAGTGACAAGTATATATATAAAATCTGCATAAAATAGGGGTCTCGTGATCCAACAGGATACCGCGTAGTATCAATAAGCACTCCTACTCCGGGACTATTTCACCCGCATAAGCCTCGCGAGGACTCGCGTGAGGTATTCCCGCATCGTGGGTAGCAAATCCACGAACGTGGTATAACGTCTTGGGGGTTTTCCCCTCATTTATACTCTTACCCTGAAGCAGATGGTATAACGTCTTGGGGCTTGCCCTCATTTATACTCTTACACTGAAGCAGATGGTATAACGTCTTGGGACTTGTCCCTCATTTATACTCTTACACTGAAGAAGGTGGTATGACGTCTTGGGGCTTGCCCTCATTCATACTCTTACCCTGGAGAAGGTGGTATAACGTCTTGTGGCTTGCCGTTTATACTCTTACCCTAGCTCAAATAGTCATCATATCATAATAATAATAAGTTAAGAAAAATTTATAACTTCTTTTTAGTCTTGTTCACATACTCTCTCATTTTAGTTTACTTAAGGCACTTAACCATATCTTTAATAAAAGAACACTGAATTTAACCCAGTACTACATACTTGACTCTTTCAAAAGTGACTCTTCTTATACATAAAACCTTTTGGCAATTGGTGCCTTTAAACCAATTTGCCTTTCATAACTCAGTCATTTGCCCTTACTTATCTTACTTAGAGTAAATCTCTTCTCATTAACCTTTTATCAAGTTAATAAACCAACTTCCCATAAAGTTGTCTTATTAACCTTATACTTTAGTAAAATCATACTTTTCCCTTAACGAGGGACTTTTACATTTTAAAACGAGCAGTCATTTTATACTCAAACAAGTAAGAACACGAATCTTGTCGTCTCTAGTACTACATAGTTTCATCTATTCATGCTCAAGAGATAGGAAAGCTTCACATACCTCTTTGGTCAATCCTCTTTGCCAAGTCCAACTACATGAGTAATATTCAACCTAAAATAATCATGATACGCTTGTTAACCTCTAATCTCAAAGTAGAACAATCCAAGTTCTAAGTCACTAAATTCTATGGAAAATACATTTCCCTTGTTTCTACTCACTTTGCCACCTTTTCTCAAGGCGAATTTATCGTCCAAACACCACAATTAAGGCTCAACAATCCAACATTTTAAAGGGGATTACACATCCATACTTGGGTGTGTAAAATTCTGCCCCACTAGTTACAACAATTCACTTATCACTTCTAAGGTAGTTTTAGGCTACAACATGCTCATAATCAATTCTTAGCCATTTCTTTCATACCCAAACCACATTTCTAACATGCAAAGTTTCTAGAATCATTATTTACTACCACACGTTCTTTATTCTAAAAATGCAACACTTAGAACTAATTCTAAAGGAAGAAATGTTACCTTAAAGTTTTAGCCAAAACTTATTCCAACTATTGCTAGCTTCCTTGCCAAGAACACCACCACAACAATGCCAACAAGCTAGCTACAAGCTTCCTTTCTTGCTCTTAACTTTCAGATTTTCTTGGGTTTTCTTAGAGAAGGAGGAGATTTTAGAGAGAGGAGAGAGTGTGAAGATGAAAGATGGGAAGAATGACCAAGTCTTGGTCAATATATTGCATGTGAGAAAATCAGATGGGGACACTTGTCACCTCCATGGCCTTTTAAAGAAATCGGACTTTCAAGTTTTTCGCCCAAAAATCCGCCTCGGCGCGCTGCCCGCGGCCATGGCCTAACTCGCGGGCTCTCGATCTTTGGCGCGCGGCCCTGCTATCCGGCGCGCGGCTTCTGCGACCCTTGAACATTAGCGCGCGACCTGCATCGTAGCGGCCGCGCCGCCGGAACACATTTACGTCCGATTGCGCGAACTTGTAACCCTCATAACTTTCTACTCCGGCGTCCTATCGGCGAGCGGTTGGTTGCGTTGGAAACTAGACTCAACGAACTACGCCTAGGCCTTTGAAACACTTAGGAATTCTCAATATTCCGGGTCATAACCCGCCTCAAAGTTGACTAAAACCCGTCGGAACAATTTGTCAACCTATCCTTAAAAATTTTAAGTCTTACATACTTTACGCTCTGCGTGCGTAGGGTCGAACTACGGGTATAACATTCTCCCTTAGAAACATTCGTCGAATGTTCCTTCTAAACTTACTCGAATCACAACATCGACATAGACCTCTTAACTATTCGTTCGTAAACAAAAAAAAAAGCTCCACGAGCCTGACATCTGAAGCGTAAATTCTAAATCAAAACTATGGCAAAGTAGGTTACAGGAGGTATAGGGAATAAGTGAGGATACTTCTTCATCATGTCATCCTCTCGATTCCCACGTCATTTCCTCACTGTTGCGTTCGCATGGGACCTTGCGGAAGCCACGTCTTTCGTCAAGTCGTCTAACGACGATCGAGTATCGCTATGGGACTCTCTCATACGATAACTCCTCATTACTTGGACATCTGAACCGTGCACTCTAGATGGATCTCGATACATTTCGCAACATGGACACATGAAAAATCGGATGCAGCCTCAATCGGACGGAAGATCTAACTCGTAGGCAACGCCACCCTACGGACAATCGATACGACCCGATGTACCTTGGGCTAAGCTTCCTTTCTTCCGAATCTCATCACGCCGTGGCGATACCTAGGAAAACCAATCATCTATCTCAAATTCCAAGTGTCGGCCGATGATCTGCATCGACCTGCGACTAGCCGGCAACAACCGCTCTGGATAAGCTTCACCTTATCCATCTGGACTAAGTGCGGCCCGACTATGAACTTCTCCCACTCGAACCAGCCTATCGGTGACTGCACTTCCTCGTATAAGGCCTCGTAAGGCGCCGTCGAATCTGGAATGGTAGCTATTATTATACGCAAACTCCACGAGAGGCAAGTGATCCTCCAGCTACCCACGGTCAATAACACAAGCCGCGGCATATCCTCAGTGTCTGGATAGTGCGCTCGGCTGTCCGTCTGTCACGAGGATGAAGCCGTCTCGAGACTCACGTGTCCCTAACCACGAAAAGACCTCGAAGTTAGCAGAAGCTGGGCTCTATCTGATATAATCGACACCGACCGTGCGATCTCACAACCTCTCTAATATATAATCGCGCATAGTCTCGAGAAGCGTCGTTACGGCCGGAAGAAAGTGGGCTGATTTCGTCAACCTGTCGACAATCACCCAAATGGAATCATGCTTCCTCTGAGTGGTGGGTAGTCCTGTAATAAAATCCATATTTATCACTGTTATACCCCGTAGTCCCAGGGTATGTATGCGAGGACGTACGTACGAGAATACGACAGAAAGATTGGAAAGGAAGAAAGAGGCGATTTTTCCACGGAAAAGTTTCCGGTTTTTGTGAAGGAAAAGGTTCGTTAATGGGAATTGGATTCCCAGTTTGGTATTCGGACTTCTGGAATATTAGAGAATTATGGAATTTTATTTTGGAAATGGTCACGTGGGGCCCACGGGAGAAATTCTGATTTTGTGGGGCCACTTTGTTTTGAGATTTTGGCCATTATGGATATTTTGGAAGATGTTTTATTTTTGGGCCAATAGGAGGGTGACACGTGTCACCCCGTGGCTTAGTAGAATGACATTTGGGCACAGTCCGATTAAGTCGTTTTTGGCGAAGCGTTTTACATAACTTGCGAGGAAAATTCGGCTATGTCTTTTCTTATTTTCGGATTTTTAGAGAGGCAAGCGTTTTGGACCAACGAGAGGCACTTGGCACCTCTCGTTGGTGGACTGGCGGCTAGGGCGATTGAAGGCAAGTTGATGGTAGATATTTGTGAGATATTTTGTGAGGATTTGTGGAGTAGGGACTAGGGGCACTTGGGCACATCTTGGCCTACACTTGCATGCACTTGGCTAGATCTTGGCCACTTGGTTGGCCTTTGCTTACCTATAAATACCTCCTTTGAAGACTTCCGTCCTCCGAATCTCTAAGTCTTGAGAAACCCTCTCCTCCCTTGTTGACTCTCGTCAAGAGCCTCCTCCCACTTTCATGTGGCCTTGTGGCGAGAGCACCTCTCTCCTAGTAGGCCGCCCGGTAAGCCTTCCACTGCAGGGTGTTCTCGTGGGTACCACTCATTGGTAGAAATACTCTCAAAGTATTGTTATAATGCCCAATTACCTTAGTAGTATACCTTGTTGTATTCTAAGGGTATACTATCTGAAAAGCCGAAATACTATTATACTTCAGTCAGTCCTGGCCAGGAACCTAAGGAAAATCTCCATGGTTAGTTTGGAGTGCTATGTAGAAGTTGGTTAAAATTTCTAAGGGTTGTTTGGAGCGGGATGGAGCACCCGGAGTAGGAGCGAAACATTGCTAAGGATCGACTTTTAACTCGGATAATTATGGGCTTATCGAGGTAATTATCTTGTCCCCCTATTTGTAATTGGATATTACGTGTTGTTAGAATATATAGTTGAGGTATACTATATATAGAATCAACGTAGTTGTTGTAATGTCCTTGGACTTAAGCACAGAAGCTGCGAAGCTGTAATTACATGGGGTATTCTGATAGACTTGTGTAGTAATGCAGTGGAGTAGAATTGTACAGTTGGGGTTAGATGTATAACCCACTGGTTGGCTTGGTAGCGGCCTCGATCGAGAGGAGATTCTGTTGTGGCGGGAGAGTCTTAAATTTTACGTAGAATGTTCTCGATGTTAATAGCGCGCTTGTGGCCTTATAGGTTGAAGTTACGTGTGGCGTAATCTACGTGGCTTAGGAGTAGCGAGCATTTGGAAGTACTTGGAGCGTTTTGCTATGAGTCGATACTCGTCGCGAGGTATGTGAACCTCTTCCTATCTCTTCTAGCATGATATGTGTGAACTATGTAGTACGGTAGGCGTACATGTGTTTGATTGTTTGTAAAACATAAAGTGTTATAACGGCTTTATGGGAAGTTGGTTATAACGACATGTAGATAAGAAAATGGGTTGTGGTTTTGAAGGTAGCGATTTGATTATAAGCGGCTTGTTATGTGTTAATGAAGAACTTGAAGTATTTCAAAAGGTTTATACATCGTTTTGAAAGAATGTGTGTAATGTATTTTGAAAACTTAAGAGTTATACTAGCTTTATGGGAAGTTAGGTATAACGGCTTAAGAATGCTTTACTGATTTCGGAAATCAGAATGTGTATCGACAAACCACTGCAGCGTTAATAAAAGGAAATGTTTTGAATAATTAAGTATTATTAAAACCGGAGAAACTTCCATCTGCATAGAAGCTAAGATGAGACAAAATGATATTTCTAGATCATGCATTCTTTGTAATAAGATTGTTATAAACAAGAATGTCCTACTCACATAAGACTTATGTTTCTTAGATTGTTTAAAAGAGAATTATATTCTTGAATGAATAAGATTATGAACTACGAAACCTTTCTAAGATAAGAAACGTAAACATTTGAAATTAGGCAAACTTGGACGTTTGGAAAATAATATTGTTACTTGGTTTTACAAATGTAAGTGTTTTGGTTTACTTAAAAAGACAGTCACTCTATTTTTATACTACGGGTATTGTGTGACTTATGTGATAGGAACGGATCTTTTAAAGATTTAATGTATGAAATCGTTGGGGTTAGATACTCGAACTTGTTAGTAGAAAGTACCTAGTGTGAACAACTTGATTGTATTGGTTTGTGATAGCCTTGTAATACTTTCTTGTTGATTTGATAAGTAAACATGTTAGGATGCTACTTGTGTTAGTATCTTGTGATTGTTATGTAAAGGGTCATTCTTGCTTTGTGCTTACATTGTTAAAAGGTAAGTCCATCATCTTGTTATTATATCACCTACCCGCTTGATGTATACCAGGGCTTGCCACCTTGATCGGGTCTATCGGCTATCACGGTCCTTGAGACTATGCGGGCCGCGGTATGCTCGAGATTTGATCATTCCGGTGTTTAGCACGCGGGGATTCCTATCACGGTCTCTGAGGGACTATGCGGTCGCGAGGGCTATGCGAGTGCGGAAGTCGGGGCGGATCTGAGGTTAGGCTGCCGATGCGAGGTATACCTCGGGTGGTCTAGGACGAGGATTCGAGAATACCTTATGCGGGTCAGTGTGTGACCTATGCGGGCTGCGAGTTCGAGGAATAAGCGCGGCATTGATCTGCGGGCGATGGCGGGCCGATCTGTGGTGCGATGCAGAGAGACCTCGTGATCTGATTTGTGGCATTGTAGTGGGGGTCTTAGTAGTCGGCTATGCCTTCGTGCTTACCGTCACGGTCTTATTGTGATGATTTTGAGGCATGAGTCACGACTTGACATGGCGCTTATACATTTGTGAGCGTAGTTTGGTTATCATACATGTCTCTGCTTTATATAGACTACTATGATTTGATTCTGATATTACTTCTGATTTCACATACTTGGTACATGTTATCGACCTCCTTGAGGCTGCGTTCATCTGCAGGAAAAGGTACACGATCGATGATCCTCGCTCTTAGGGTCACGATTCGGCGTTGGGAAAGCTCCGTTTCTCGGAAGCTTATCGATGGTATAGTCACTGTCGTTGTAGGTATTTACATTCGGGGTATGGCGGAAGCTGTCGCCATAGTTATTGAAAATCTTAAGTGCATAATCTTTATTGTGGCGGGGTTTGTAAAAAGGATTAAATCGTTCTCTTTAAAAGATTGTTTATATATCTGAAAGGCAAGTTTTCATGATTATTGTTTTATACTCCGTTGTTTCATGTATGTGTTTTATGTTCGTGATTACTCGATGTTGGATCACTAGGGTGCGGGTAAGGCACGATCCACGAACCGGTTGGTCGTGACAAAAGTGGTATCGAAGCGATTAATCCTCGGAAAGTGTCTACTGAGCCGTATCCATGAAGTCTTGATTATCGGTGTGTTGTGCACGCCGATAATCGTGAGGCTATAGGGTATTTAGGATTGGTTCTATTCTTCTCACTCACGAGATCGTGCCTTAGAGGCGTGTTGTAAGTTGGACCTCCGAGCGTATTTCTTTTCCTTATCGTTATGCCTCGCGTAGGCAACCCGGGCCGGGAGGGCAAAGCGAGGGAGGCTGCGAGTTAGTCTGAGGAGGTCACGAGGGCACGGGCCCAATCATTACCTAGGGTAGTGCTTCATTCGGGGAATGTCATCTTTTAGGTTGGTACTTGTTGTACCTATGGCCGTCAGGGTCTGGTATCGAAGAGTGTCCTTGTAGGAGGACTTAGCCTTCAGGATCGGTGGGTAGTTCGTCACCTTCCTTAGCTATGCGCCCTACGGGGCAGGTTTGATTAGAACGACTAAGGGGAGTGAAGCAGTAGATATAGATATATCTTTAACCCTCTAGAGTTTTGTTTATGTGATAAGGTGAGTATACCTTAAGTGCTATGTTCTGATAGCAGTGTGTCAGTTGTGATTAGAAATCTTGGTTGTTTAACCAAGTAAGATTTGGGGGATAGAGAAGGTGTGAGCCTTAGAGTTTTATACGTAGAGACCTTAGAGGTGAGGCCATCTCGAGAAAAGGTGTAGTGTTATGTTTGATCCTTATCGGAAGTGCATAGTGCACGTGAGTTATGTTTGGGATAGGTCCCTAGTAAGTGTGGAATGAAAGGGGGTAGTTGAGCTAAGAAGACCGCTAGGTTTTCGTAACGTGATTAGTAAGATTAGGATCGGGAACTAGTGTTGTGCTTCGTTGTGGTCGGATTGAGGCCGTGATGCGGGTCAACCCGCGGCCTTTTGGTGGTGGTCGGTTGTGGTGGTCCCTTGTGGTAAGTCGTGAGGGTGTTAGGCCCAAGTTTAGTTAACAGTGTACGAGTTCGTGGATGCGTTCGACCGATGGTTGGGCGATGGGGCAGCCCGTCGTGTTCTTGATCGGGACCGTTCACTCAGCGATGTTGTTTTAACGAGAAAGGTTGTAAAGCTGCGAGGTGCCTACCTTCACCTTATGGCGACGGTGGAGCCAGTTACGCTGTTTTTGTTTACGGAAGTTTTACGGGCGTGTGTTAAGAACTTCGGGTGAGTCTCGAGAATCGCGTTCGCCCGCCGGGCGGTCGTGGATTTGAGGTAGTTGTGAGGATTGTTGTCTCTGTGGAGGCGTTTGAGCTACCATTTGATGTTCGGATGTCGCCTTATGAAGCCTTGTCGCGGAAGTGTAAGTTCTTGGTCGATTGGTTCGATGTTGACAAGGTTGAGATAGTTGGTTGAGCTTGTTCCGGTGTGGATAGGGTAAAGCTTGCAGAAGAAGTTACAGCGGCTCGGAGGAATTGTGCGGATAATCGGCGGCGCTTAGAGTTCGAGTTGACGGTCGGTCTTCTTGAAAGTACCACCGGACGGTGTGGCGAATTTTGGAAAGCGAAGGAACTTAGCCCGAGTTACTTTGGGCCGCGTGAGTTCATGTGAAGAATAGGCGGGTTGCCTATATGCTAGCATTTGCCGTCCGACTTAGGAGGAAGGGCGTCCGGTCTTCGTATTGTTATGTTGGAAAGTATCGAAGATCCATCGAATGTTCGATTAATGATGACCACGTTAGAGATAGTAACCCCGAGTGTTGGATACTAAAGCAGTATCAGAAAGGTGGTAAGAATTCGAGTGTACGACAGCTTCAGTGATCGCATGCAGCCCGGTACCATTTGTTGGGTCGTCGGAGCAAGGCTCGCGACAAAGTGACAAAAGTGGTACCATTTGTTGGGTCGCCTGAGAAGGTTAATGCCTCAGGCAGAGTGACAAAGTGGTATCTACGACAAGTAAAGAGAGAAGCGAGCATGTATGGCGAGCATGGATGTGATCATTGCTTTTGTAAAGAGAAAGGGGCGAAGGAAGTATATTTTAGACCCCGGTGAGAAGTGGTTTGTGGTGATGATTAGAGGTGTTTCCTCGTGGGCTTAGATGTGGGTATTTGTGCGGTTGTTTCTATGGCCATGTGTGGCAAGGATTGTTTCGTAAGTATAGTAGTGAAGACTATACTGGCGCACGTTTGTTTTTGAGGCTTAGAAGGAACATTCGGGACGAATGTTTCTAAGGGGGGAAGAATGTTATACCCCGTAGTCCCAGGGTATGTATGCGAGGACGTACGTACGAGAATACGACAGAAAGATTGGAAAGGAAGAAAGAGGCGATTTTTCCACGGAAAAGTTTCCGGTTTTTGTGAAGGAAAAAGGTTCGTTAATGGGAATTGGATTCCCAGATTTGGTATTCGGACTTCCTGGAATATTAGAGAATTATGGAATTTTATTTTCGGAAATGGTCACGTGGGGCCCACGGGAGAAATTCTGGTTTTGTAGAACCACTTTGTTTTGAGATTTTGGCCATTATGGATATTTTGGAAGATGTTTTATTTTGGGCCAATAGGAGGGTGACACGTGTCACCCCTGGTGGCTTAGTAGAATGACATTTGAGCACAGTGCCGAATTAGAGTCGTTTTTAAATGAAGCGTTTTACATAACTTGCGAGGGAAAATTCGGCTATGTCTTTTCTTATTTTAGCGGATTTTTCCGAGGCGAAGCGTTTTGGACCAACGAGAGGCAACGCACCTCTCGTTGGTGGACTGGCGACTTAGGGCGATTGAAGGGGCAAGTTGATGGTAGATATTTGTGAGATATTTTGTGAGGATTTGTGGAGTAGGGACTAGGGGGCACTTGGGCACATCTTGGCCCTACACTTGCATAGCACTTGGCTAGATCTTGGCCCTTGGTTGGCCTTTGCTTACCCTATAAATACCCCCCCTCCCTTTGAAGACTTCTTCATCCCTCAAATCTCTAAGTCTTGAGAAACCCCTCTCCTCCCTCTTGTTGACTCTCGTCCAAGAGCCTCCCCTCCCCCTTTCATGTGGCCTTGTGGCCGAGAGCACCCTCTCCCCTTCCTAGTAGGCCCTTCGGCCGAGAGCACCCCCCCCTACCTTGGGGTGTTCTCGTGGGGTACCCCCCCCCCTATTGGTAGAAATACTCTCAAAAGTATTGTTATAATGCCCAAATTACCTTAGCCGTATACCTTGTTGTATTCTAAGGGTATACCTATACGAAAAGCCCAGAAATACTATTATACTTCCCGTCAGTCACAAAACCGGAACCCTAAGGAAAATCTCCATGGTTAGTTTGGAGTGCTATGTAGAAGTTGGTTAAAATTTCTAAGGGTTGTTTGGAGCGGGATGGAGCACCCGGAGTAGGAGCGAAACATTGCTAAGGATCGACTTTTAACTCGGATAATTATGGGCTTATCGAGGTAATTATCTTGTCCCCCTATTTGTAATTGGATATTACGTGTTGTTAGAATATATAGTTGAGGTATACTATATATAGAACTGAACGTAGTTGTTGGCAATGTCCTTGGACTTAAGCTCAAGAATCGAATCTGTAATTACATGGGGTGTATTCTGATGACTTGTAGTAGTGCACCGTGGAGTAGAATTGTACAGTTAGGGTTAGATGTATAACATGGTTGGCTTGGTAGCAGGCCTCGTCGAGAGGAGATTCTGTTTGTGGCGGGAGTTTTCCAAAATTTTCTGTAGAATGTTCTACGATGTTAATAAGCGCCTTGTGGCCTTATAGGTTGAAGTTCTACGTGTGACGTAATCTACGTGGCTTAAGGAGTAGCCGACATTTGGAAGTACTTGGAGCGTTTTGCTATGAGTCGATACTCGTCGCGAGGTATGTGAACCTCTTCCTATCTCTTCTAGCATGATATGTGTGAACTATGTAGTACGGTAGGCGTACATGTGTTTGATTGTTTGTAAAACATAAAGTGTTATAACGGCTTTATGGGAAGTTGGTTATAACAGCTTATGTAGATAAGAAAATGGGTTGTGGTTTTCGAAAGGTAACTGATTTGATTATAACTGGCTTGTTATGTGTTAATGAAGAACTTGAAGTATTTCAAAAGGTTTATACATCGTTTTGAAAGAATGTGTGTAGTAATGTATTTTGAAAACTTAAGAGTTATACTAGCTTTATGGGAAGTTAGGTATAACGGCTTAAGAATGCTTTACTGATTTCGGAAATCAGAATGTGTATCGACAAACCACTGCAGCGTTAATAAAAGGAAATGTTTTGAATAATTAAGTATTATTAAAACCGGTGAAACTTCCATCGCATAGAAGCTAAGATGAGACAAAATGATATTTCCTAGATCATTCTTTGTAATAAGATTGTTATAAACAAGAATGTCCTACTCACATAAGACTTATGTTTCTTAGATTGTTTAAAAGAGAATTATATTCTTGAATGAATAAGATTATGAACTACGAAACCTTTCTAAGATAAGAAACGTAAACATTTGAAATTAGGCAAACTTGGACGTTTGGAAAATAATATTGTTACTTGGTTTTACAAATGTAAGTGTTTTGGTTTACTTATAAAGACTTTCACTCTATTTTTATACTACGGGTATTGTGTGACTTATGTGATAGGAACGGATCTTTTAAAGATTTAATGTATGAAGTACGTTGGGGTTAGATACTCGAACTTGTTAGTAGAAAGTACCTAGTGTGAACAACTTGATTGTATTGGTTTGTGATAGCCTTGTAATACTTTCTTGTTGATTTGATAAGTAAACATGTTAGGATCTACTTGTGTTAGTATCTTGTGATTGTTATGTAAGGGGTCATTCTTGCGTGCTTACATTGTTAAAAGGTAAGTCCGTCATCGTTATTATATCACCTACCCGATTTGTATCTGAGGGCTTGCCACCCTTGATGCGGTCTATCGGCTATCACGATCCTTGAGACTATGCGGGCCGCGGTATGCTCAGATTGGTCGATCATTCGGGTGTTTAGCGACGCGGGGATTCCTACGCGGTCTCACGAGGGACTATGCGGTCGCGAGGGCTATGCGGGTGCGGAAGTCGGGGCGGATCTGAGGTTAGGTCGCCGACGCGGGTATACCTCGGGTGGTCTAGGACCGTGATTCGAGAATACCTTATGCGGTGCTGTGTGTGACCTATGCGGGTGCGAGAGTTCGAGGAATAGCGCGCATGATCTGCGGGCGATGGCGGCCGATCTGTGGTGCGGTCCAGAGAGACCTCGTGATCTGATTTGTGGCATTGTGATGCGGGGTCTTAGTAGTCGGCTATGCCTTCGTACTTACCGTCACGGTCTTATTGTGATGATTTTGAGGCATGAGTCACGACTTGACATATCGCTTATCATTGTGACTGTAGTTTGGTTATCATACATGTCTCTGCTTTATATAGACTACTATGATTTGATTCTGATGTTACTTTGATTTCACATACTTGGTACATGTTGTCTCGACCTCCTTGAGTGCGTTCACGCCGCGAGAAAAGGTACACGATCGATGATCTCGCTCTTAGGGTCCGATTCGGCATTTGGGAAAGCTCCGTTTCTCGGAAGCTTATCGATGGTATAGTCCTGTCGTTGTAGGTATTTACATTGGGGTATGGCGGGCCTGTCCGCCATAGTTATTGAAAATCTTAAGTGCATGAAATCTTTATTGTGGCGGGAGTTTGTAAAAGATTAAAGCGTTCTCTTTAAAAGATTGTTTATATATGCCAAAGGCAAGTTTTTCGCAGATTATTGTTTTATACTCCGTTGTTTCATGTATGTGTTTTATGTTCCGATTACTCGATGTTGGATCACTAGGGTGCGGGTAAGGCACGATCCACGAACCGGTTCGGTCGTGACAATCACCTCCCACTTCCGTTGGAATATCAATGGCTCGCACACCAAGCTTCGTGCTCAATCTTAACTGCCGACAATTCGCGTGCCCACGAACTCCGCAACGCCCTCTTTAGGCCATCCCACCAATACACGACCGAGGTCATGGTACATCTTAGTCGACCGGATGAATAGAATAACGAGCACTGTGTGCCTCCCCCAAAATCTGCTGACGAAGTCCTGTCACATCGGGAACACACAACCGGCCCTCGAATCTTAGCACCCCATCAGGCGCTACCTCAAATAGACTCTTCTCCTTCTGGAGAGCTGCATCTCGGTACCGAACCAGAATCGGATCCTCAAACTGTCGCCTCTTCACCTCCTCAACGATAGAAGACTCGGCAACCTCTCGAATCCGAACTCCATCACTATCAGAATCAACCAAACGAACCCCAAGGCTCGCCAGCTGATGTAACTCTCGGACCATATCCCTCTTCTCTGGCTGGACATCAGACAGACTACCCATAGATCTGCGACTAAGGGCATCCGCAACCACATTGGCCTTCCCTGGGTGGTATAGAATATCAACATCGTAATCCTTAAGTAGTTCCAACCACCGTCTCTGTCGCAAGTTCAGCTCCCTCTGGCTGAAGATGTACTGGAGACTCTTGTGGTCTGTGTAAATGTCCACATGAACTCCATATAAATAATGCCTCCAGATCTTCAAGGCATGAATCACTGCTGCTAACTCCAAGTCATGTGTGGGATAGTTCTTCTCATGCTTCCTAAGCTGTCGAGATGCATAAGCTATAACCTTGCCGTGCTGCATCAGTACGCACCCAAGTCCGACACCTGACGCGTCACAATAAACCACATAACCATCTAAGCCCTCTGGAAGAGTAAGAACTGGGGCGGTCGTCAACTTCTCCTTTAGCAACTGGAAACTTTCCTCACAAGTATCCGTCCATCGGAACGTAGCTGCCTTCTGAGTCAGCTTAGTCAAAGGTGCTGAAATAGAAGCAAACTTCTCTACAAACCTCCGATAATAACCTGCCAGGCCCAAAAAGCTGCGCACCTCCGTCGGCGTAGTGGGTCTGGGCCAAGTCTTGACTGCCTCAATCTTAGCTGTATCAACCCGAATACCATCGGCCCCGATAACATGCCCTAAGAAAGCCACCGAAGCTAGCCAGAACTCGCATTTCGAGAACTTGGCATACAACTGCCGGTCTCGGAGGACTCCCAATACCGTCCTCAAATGATCTGTATGCTCTCGCTGCAGGCGCGAATACACCAAGATATCATCAATGAAAACTATAACGAACATATCCAAGAATGGCCTGAACACCCTATTCATCAAATCCATGAATACTGCTGGGGCGTTGGTCAAACCGAAAGACATCACCCTGAACTCATAGTGCCCATACCGGGTCCTGAATGCAGTCTTCGGGATATCCGCTTCTCTAACTCGCACCTGATGGTAACGGACACATGGTCTATCTTGGAAAACACTTTGCACCTCGCAATCGTCAAACAAATCGTCAATCCGGGAGGATATCTATTCTTGATAGTTACCTTGTTCAGCTGCCTGTAATCAATACACATACGCAGCGTCCCATCCTTCTTTTTTACAAATAACACTGGTGCTCCCCAGGGAGAAACACTTGGCCTAATAAAGCCTTTCTCCAATAAGTCTTTCAGCTGGTCCTTCAATTCCTTCAACTCTGCAGGTGCCATCCTATATGGCGGAATAGATATCGATCGAGTATGGCGCCAAATCAATGCAAACTCAATCTCCCTTTCGGGAGGATACGAGCTCATCCGGGAATACATCCGAAACTCTAACGATCGAACCGATGAAGGTCCCTGCCTCGATGTCGAATACGAACCATATGGTAGATATACCCTTCCGCACCATCTTCCTAGCCTTGAGGTAAGAAATAAACTCACCCTGGCGACGCTGTATTCCTTCCACTCGATAACTCGTAGAAGCCGAACCGAACTAGTCTCTCTGATCCACATTGGCGTAGCAAGATGCTAGCCAATCCATACCCATAATCACATCAAAGTCTGTCATATCCAACTCTATCAAGTCGGCAGGTCCGACGACTATCTATAGTCACGGCAAGCCTTATACACTCGCCTACCTGAATCGCCATCGCGTAGCCACCTCGAAAGGTCTTATGGACTCGCTCTATCCCTATTGTGCGGCAATATGAGGAGATATGTAGGACAAGGTAGAACTGGATCTATCAAAGCATATACATCGAAGAAACCAATAATGTACTGCGACATCCGCGACGCCTCCCGGTCTGTCATCGACATAGCATATATGCGATTACGAGGACCGCTAGAATCGAACCCCTACCACGACCTGCCGCGGCTGTGGACCCATAAGTACCACGCCTCCGGCGTCTAACCATCGAAGATGAAGATCCAAGAATCGATCCGTCCGGCTGAACTGGGGCTCGCCGCCTAAGGACGGACAATCCTTCGTGGGATGGCCTGCGCCACAAGAGTAACAAGCTCGAACCCTACGACACTCGCCTGGATGAGACCTACCACATCGAGCGCACCAAGATGAGGGTGGTCTCGATTGGTGTTGGTCTCGCCTCCGAAAACTCAAGTCTGGAGCGACCGCAACCGAATAACCTGGCGTCGGATCTCGCCGGAAAAGCGAGAAGGAGCACTCGTCTTGGTGGAATGTGGACCTATTTCTGCGAGGCTGCCGCCTCGAGAACCGCCCGAGACCTGCCCCGGCCTCTTGGTGACCCATATCTAGCCGATCTTGCCTCTACCTCAATCCCACGTACGCTGCGTCCTGAAATATCCATCCTGGTGAAGAGCCACCCTGCATCTGATCATGTGACGGTTCAGCCATCACGTATCTATGAACCACATGCGCCATATCGCCTACAATGGTGTGCGCATATCGGCGAGTCAAACTCAGTGTACTCACGATAGTCCTCCCGCCCATCTCAAGGTCAGAACTCATCTACGGGCTCTCGCCTCACTCGGGGCAAGAAATGGTCTAGAACGCCTCTGTGAACTCCTCCCAATCTGGAAGAGCATCCTCGCCCCTCGACAATAACCATGACTCAAACCATTTAAAATCAATATAACGTCACCGCTCAGAAGCTAGTATAACAGACTAAGTCTCTGATGCCATAAGAACCGGCATGGTCCGTCAGAATCGGACAAATTCTGCGGATCTCATCAAATCTCGAACCATAGAACTCGGGTGGGTGACAACCCAAGAAATCCGAATCAATCGCTCTAGGTTAGCGCCGCTCTGTCGTGCGCCGCCATCTATGGTCGATAGCAGAATCTGTTCCCCGTAATCTCTGTACTCGATCGTGAGTGGAGAGCTCGTGCATGATCTCGATGGCGCGTCCGCGCCTCGAACTCGGCGGAGGCGGCGACGACGTGGAACTTCGCCGCCTAAACATCATCTCGTAAGGATTGGGCACGTGCCTCGTGATTCTCCGCGTCCCACTAGCTTGCCTTCGCGCGGTTTGTTTTGCGTGGAGGCATAATCGATACATAAAGGAAAACATCGGGAGATTCAACCTATAACTCGGCTCTATTGCACGATCTTAGAGTGAAAGAATGGAAACCAATCCTAAATATCCTGCGACCTCCCGATTATAGATGTGGTGCGCGACCGATAATCAAGACTCTACTGACACGATGCGTGGACACTTTCCGAGGACTAATCGCTCTGATACCACTTTTGTCACGACGACCGGGCCGCGACTAGTACCTACCGCGCCGTATATGTCGAGAGAATAGCAACATAACACAACACATAACTTCATAAAAGGGTAAATCATGCGGCGGTAGATAAAGCTTCCATAAACATACTTAAACAAAGTATTTGTAATACAACTGGTTCTTATAGCCCAAAATATATAGGTGGCCACGCACTTAAAGATAACAACTGTATGGACAGGGCTCCGCCATACCACGAATATACACAATGTCTATAACATCGTGGAAAGACCGTACAACAAAATAAGCTTCCGAGGATGGAGCTCGACATCGAACAATGATCCTAGGAACGAGGATCCACAATCTTCTTACCCTTACTGCGATGAACGCAGCCCCGAGGAAGGGGGTGACACCATATGTACCAAGTATGTAAAGTCGAAAATATCAGAATGATAACAACATAGTTTAAAAGTAAATCAGAGTCATGGAAGATAGTCAAAATACCTTTTCTCGTGCCTTACTAACAATGAGAGTGACAAGTATATATATAAAATACTGCATAAAATAGGGGTCTCATGATCACAACAGGATACCGCGCCCGTAGTATCAATAAGCACTCCTACTCCTGGGACTATTTCACCCGCATAAGCCTCACAAGGACTCGCATGAGGTATTCCTCGCATCGTGGGTAGCAAATCCACGGAACAGGTGGTATAACGTCTTGTGGGTTTCCTCATTTATACTCTTACCTCGGCGATGGTATAACGTCTTGGGGCTTGCCCTCATTTATACTCTTACACTGAAGCAGATGGTATAACGTCTTGGGACTTGTCCCTCATTTATACTCTTACACTGAAGAAGGTGGTATGACGTCTTGGGGCTTGCCCTCATTCATACTCTTACCCTGGAGAAGGTGGTATAACGTCTTGGGGCTTGCCCTCATTTATACTCTTACCCTAGCTCAAATAGTCATCATATCATAATAATAATAAGTTAAGAAAAATTTATAACTTCTTTTTAGTCTTGTTCACATACTCTCTCATTTTAGTTTACTTAAGGCACTTAACCATATCTTTAATAAAAGAACACCGGGAATTTAACCCAAGTACTACATACTTCAACTCTTTCAAAAGTGACTCTTCTTATACATAAAACCTTTTGGCAATTGGTGCCTTTAAACCAATTTGCCTTTCATAACTCAAGTCATTTGCCCTTACTTATCTTACTTAGAGTAAATCTCTTCTCATTAACCTTTTATCAAGTTAATAAACCAACTTCCCATAAAGTTGTCTTATTAACCTTATACTTTAGTAAAATCATACTTTTCCCTTAACCAAGGGACTTTTACATTTTTAAAACGAACAAGTCATTTTATACTCAAACAAGTAAGAACACCAAATCTTCAGACGTCTCACCGTACTACATAGTTTCATCTATTCATGCTCAAGAGATAGGAAAGCTTCACATACCTCTTTGGTCAATCCTCTTGCCAAGTCCAAACTACACCAAGTAATATTCAACCTAAAATAATCATGATACGCTTGTTAACCTCTAATCTCAAAGTAGAACAATCCAAGTTCTAAGTCACTAAATTCTATGGAAAATCAAAAGATTTCCTTGTTTCTACTCACTTTGCCACCTTTTCTCAAGGCCGAATTTATCATCCAAACACCACAATTAAGGCTCAACAATCCAACATTTTAAAGGGATTACATCCATACTGGGTGTGTAAAATTCTGCCCACTAGTTACAACAATTCACTTATCACTTCTAAGGTAGTTTTAGGCTACAACATGCTCATAATCACTTCTTAGCCATTTCTTTCATACCCAAACCACATTTCTAACATGCAAAGATTCTAGAAGCATTATTTACTACCACAAGTTCTTTCTTCTAAACATGCAACACTTAGAACTAATTCTAAAGGAAGAAATGTTACCTTAAAGTTTTAGCCAAAACTTATTCCAACTATTGCTAGCTTCCTTGCCAAGAACACCACCACAACAATGCCAACAAGCTAGCTACAAGCTTCCTTTTCTGGCGCTTAACGTTCAGATTTGTGTTGGGTTTTCTTAGAGAAGGAGGAGCGATTTTAGAGAGAGAGAGAGTGTGAAGATGAAAGATGGGAAGAATGGCCAAGTCTTAGTCAATATATTGCATGTGAGAAAATCAGATGGGGACACTTGTCACCCTCCCATGGCCTTTTAAGAGAAATCGACTTTCTAAGTTTTTCCGCCCAAAATCCCGCCTCGCGCCTTGCGGCCGCCAGCATAAACCTCCGGGCTCTCGATCTTTCGCGCGCGCCCTGCTATCCTGGCGCCGCTGCAACTCTGCGACCCTTGAACATTAGCGCGCGGCCTGCATCCGCGCGCGCCGCCGGAACACATTTACGTCCGATGCGCCTTTGAACTTGTAACCCTCATAACTTTCTACTCCGACGTCCTATCGACGAACGGTTGGTTGCGTTGGAAACTAGACTCAACGAACTACGCCCTAGGCCTTTGAAACACTTAGGAATTCTCAATATTCCGGGTCATAACCCGCCTCAAAGTTGACTAAAACCCGTCCGGAACAATTTGTCAACCTATCCTTAAAAATTTTAAGTCTTACATACTTTCGTACGCTCTCGTACGTAGGGTCAGAACTACGGGGTATAACATTGGGCGAGTTAGGAGATTAACCCACTTTAAAACTATTAAGGATGTCTTAAGTTTTCAAAGTTAAGGGACTTGAAGTGTTTTAAGTATATGATACTTGTTTTGTTTTAAAAGTTTAATTCCCTTGGATATAGGAAAATGTAATTGACTAATGTATAAGGTTAATATAACGACTTTATGGGAAGTTGGTTATATTCGCTTTATAGAAGGTTAAAAGGAGAGATTTACTTTAAGTAAGATAAGTAAGGACAAGTGACTTGATGCTATGGTTATTAGTATCTTGGAAGTTTATATAAAAAGGAGTCATTCTTTTAAAAGAGTAGAAGTATGTAGTACTTGAGATTAAATTCCCGGATTCTTTTATTAAGACATGTTAGTGCCTTAAGTGAACTAAAATGAGAGGGTATATGAACAAGAGTAATAAGAAGTTAGGGGATTTCTTAACTTACTTATGTTATGTATGATAGCCGGTTGAGCCAGGGTAAGAGTATAAATGAGGGGTAAACCCCCAAGACGTTATACCACCTTCTCCAGGGTAAGAGTATAAATGAGGGGTAAACCCCCAAGACGTTATATCACCTTCTCTAGGGTAAGAGTATAAATGAGGGGTAAACCCCAAGACGTTATACCACCTTCTCCAGGGTAAGAGTATAAATGAGGGGAAAACCCTCAAAACGTTATACCACCTTTTCTAGGGTAAGAGTATAAATGATGGGTAAACCCCCAAGACGTTATACCACCTTCTGAATATGATTGTGGGGTAAACCCCCAAGACATTATACCACTCCATGGATTTGCTACCCATGATTTGATCGTGAGTCTCATATTTTTTTATGTTGTAAGTATACTCTTATTTACTCTCATTGTTAGTAAGACACAGTGAACTGTAATTTGATTTTCATACATGTCTCCGGCTCTGTTTTAGACTCATGATGTAATTACAGTATTTTCCAGTTTTACATACTTAGTACATATTGTGTACTGACCCCCTTCTCGAAGCTGCGTTCAATCTGCGGTAGGGGTAGCAGTGGTGGATCCACGTTCTTAGAATCACCGATCGGTGTCGAAGCTCCATTTCTCGGAGGCTTATTACTTTTAGTACGGTTTTCCACGATGTTATAGATATTATGTGCATTGGGGTATGGCGGGACCTGTCCACTTGTTGTTTATCTGAAGTACATTTGTAACATTTGTGGTTTGAATGTAGAACAAAGTTATCTTGTCTTACTTTTGGCTATGTATATTTTATGGAAGCGGCACTTATCGGCTAACTTTGTGATGTTATTGTCTAAGCATGCTTATGTGTTGTGTATGTTCCGCTGCTATTCTCTGATGTTTACCTGAGAGGGGTGCCCAGGTAGGGCACCAGTCGCGGCCCGGGGTCGGGTCGTGACAATTTGCCACCGTGACCTCTGCTGACCCAACCACCACCGTTGTTTCGTGGTTGAGTATTTTCCGGCAGTGGTGGCTGGCCGGTGGTGTTGTTATTTTGGGGAGGTGTATCTATTTCTAACATTTTTTTTATTGTGCGCGTCTTGTTTTGCTCGTCGGGTTTCCTCCAATAATAATTGCGAACGGGTCTTGTTGAAATTGGGTAACGAATCAACCTGTTGTATCATCGTGGCTAGGGTATCATACTCACATTTGGGAAGACCTGCGACTAGTTGGAGAACCATCTTTGTTCGGAAACAGGCATTTTCACATTCGATAATTGGTCCGCCAATAGTTTCAATTGCCTGTAGTATTTTGACATGTTAGAAAAAAATGCAAGACGTGTGTTGTTGATATGTTCTTCCAAATAGACAACACGAGTGTGTTTGTTGTCTTGAAAAAATTCTTCTAACCGAATCCATAACTCGCGAGGAGAGGCGTCGATTTTCATAATAGTGAGTAGCAGATTCTGAGAGATAGTGTCGTAATTCATTGTTTAACAACAAGACAACGCCATGTGATGTCGTCAACCTCAATGGGGCGAGGGAATGAGTCGTCAATGTAGTCCAACACGTTATAGACACATGCATGGATAGAAAATAATTCAATCCATGAAGAATATTGACCGTTTTCTTGATCAAGAATTATGAAAATAAAGTTCTTGATGTTTGTGACGGTGAGTGCGGGATGAATTGAGGGTGACAATTGTGGCTTGGGTATATCAGGGGTGACGACGAATGAGGGTGAAGCTTCCGTGGGAGGGAGAGTCATTGTAGTGGATTATTTTCTGGAAGGAAGAACATATTGTAGAAAAAAATGGCTACTCGGGACACCTTGATAGATTGCATAAAAATTGCATGGAGTTATCACTGTTGACAGCGTGCAGTGAGGCTCTGCAATTGTAGCAGAACAGGGACACACAGAAAGGCTTCTGTACAGGTCTCGGGAACATAGGGAAAAAGAAAGAAAAGAAAGAAAATTCACAGAACCCGAGGAGCTGCGACAATTGAGGAAATAAAGTAGGGTTTAAGTTTTGATTTCTTATATCACGTAAGAATGTATTAATTTCTTTTTGAAGTCTAATATAAATATATATAAATTGTACAAAGAGAAATACTAATACAATAAGAATCATAGATTTAACATAATTATATATCACTAAATATTTACCTAATATATGAAGATATTGGGATTGTGCAGATATTGTACTACGTTAATATTTTTGTATTCTACTAATGACATGAAAAAAACTACAATGAATGAAAAGATCTAATTTAGTGAAGAACATAGGGAGAAGGGAATACATTATTATTTTACCCAAAATCATAAAGTGGGAGAGAGAAATTAATCAGAATGTGGCCTAAGGATGACCAGCAAGGAGACAGCGGGGATGTGTCAGATACTTTAATGTTTGTATTTTAAAATGGTGGTAATCGAAACGTTAGAGGAGACAATAAATAGTACTGTTCAATTATTCAATGTAGTTTTATGATCATGGACAATACATATAAACCAGAGTTAACTTTTGGAGTTTGAGTTAAATTCTTCACATAACATCTTCCCAAGATTCATCGTGATTCTTATTTATTGATATTGGACCCTCGTATTAAATTGATCATGCTCTAGATATCAGGACAGGTTCTCGCAATACACAGTAGCTTTTGCTTATATGTTGTATATCTTTTGATTCCGTCTCTGTCAGATGTTCAATCCTGAGCGTGAGATGGGTGTTGAAGAGTCTCACATTAGATGAAAAATGAATGAGTGATTTTCTTATTATATGGTCTTAAATAATATTCTTTATGAGGTAATTTTGAAATTGAGTTAGATTTAAGATTTATTTTTCAACAAAAATAATCCTATGTTTAAGGACATGTCTAAAATAGTATACCTTATGTAATCAGTAATATTAACTTAAAATTTATCATAAGTTAATACTTTTAATTTCTGTCAAATACTTACCAAACTTTATCAGTTAGAATTGAGGAAAGTAATAAAACCTTTTTATCAAAAATTCACATTTAATGTTGGTGAAACGAGAAGAGTAGAAGACAGTAAGTACTAAGTAGTACTGTTCAATTATGCAAGTGGTCACGGGTTGTAAAAGTGAAATCAAACAACACAACACTGACCAAACATAGAATTTTTAGTCCCAACAAAGTTACTCTGTTTTTAAGGCAGTTTTATTGGACCTTTTTGGCCTCCATTTTTGTATCCTACGCCACCTTTCTTATTCTTCTCACAAGATTTTTTTTTATATCTAACTTTCTCGCTAGCGAGAGACTATTTTCGAAGATAATAGTATTGGTTCTTCAACATTACTATCAGTAAATCGCGAGATGTATCTGAATGATCAGGGTTTGAGAACAGAACAACTTATATCACCTATCTATCCCAGAAGAGAGCAAATTCAAGTTGTGAAATGGAATCCTTTCTCAAACCTCGCGTGAGCACAAAATGTTTCATGCACTGATGCAGTGGCCACTTTTTTTTAGCAATTTGTGTTAACATTGATCCTTATCTTTGTAGAATTTTTGATCATTCAAATATTCGTTTTCTAACGATAAAATCATCTTCGTGTGATTTATAGGACAGATATTAGAACAATATCTTTTGATGGTTGCATCATGTAAGATGTTTAAGTTACCCTCATTGGAATCTAATATCATTTAATAAGCCTTACGCTACACAATTTCAAATTAATCGAGCACGAAGCAGATATGAGACGCCCAAAGAGAATCCAAAAAACAAAACACTCCATAGTTCTTGTTCTAGGACAATGATCTCTGGACCATCCTTAATGAAGTTCTAAAAGCTCCTTTCTAACTCACTTTTATTCCTCGGTCGGACGATTATTATATCTTGATTTAACAAATCAATGTCTTAAGCCACAAAACGTACCATTAATTAAGTTGTTGCTCATAATTAAATTGGATATGCAGAGTTTGGCTGCTCGCCCAAAGTGCTATATGATCTGATGAAATGAATATTTCTTCCTCAAAAGTTAATCAATCGTTCGAAACAAAATGTCCCCCCTATTCCGGCCTGGTCCGATATGGATTGAACTTATAATCATGAAATCGACTCGATCATCAGATTATAAGTTCATTTTGGACGGAACAAATCTACTAATTCTTTGATTTCAGTTAGTAAGAGGGGTCTTAGTGTCTTTTAGAATAAAATGCATATTTTTTGTCGTTTTTATAAGGGAGGAAGAGGTCTCTATTGTTTAGATTCTAGTAGTATGTTTTAACAAATCTGAACCTTTTTAGGACTAACTTTCGAATATACTAAAGACTAACAAGATCCGACCTTAGTGAAATCCTTAGGTCACTGGTTCGTATCCGGTAGGTCGGATTACTCTTTTTTTATTTTTAATCATGATCCTCTTTTTAATGATAGCAACATATTTAAGGGGGATTAATTCAGAACTCAATAAATCTTTTCTGTTTTCTCTTATAGTTTGTCTAATTTTTTTCATCTTTCTTTTATAGTTTGTGTAAAAAAAATATGCATTTTAGTAAGTTTTTAATTCCGATGTTCACTCCATTTTAAAAATAGAATAACTCTTTTAATATTACAAGACTCGTTTAATTGCTCCTATTTTTCAATCTTCTTTTTTTTTTAACATCAACATATTTATAATTTCAAAAGGGGGAGAATTGCTATGTAATATCAATTTATTGGCTGAACTATTATCCATTTTATTTTATAGTTTGGGTAAAAAAAGTCACCTTTTTATATTAAGTTTAAATTTTTGACATTTACTCTATACTGAGTAATATTTACTCCCTAGCCCTCATCTTTTGGGACCACACTGAATTTGTTGTTACTCCTTTATGTGAATGGTGAAAGTATATTTATGTTCTAGAGACAATCTATATTAGGACAAATGTACTTTATACACATTCATATTTATATTAATGGAGATTAATTTTATGACATTTGCAGTTATTGAATTATTGGTTGATTGTCTAATATTCTATAAATGCATCTCTATAGGTTACGTGGTTATTAATAATGTGAGAGATTAATATTATAACGTAACTCTTAAACTGCCTCGATTAATGATCATCGAGAATGGGATATCGATGATATGTGATACGTCGACATATGGTCTGCATCATATCCTTTGGGGATGTAGTATGTCTCACATGCTACGAGTTATGTCAACTCGTGATGGACACATGAATACTTTTGGAAGTATTGGTATACCCTACTGATGTACTGTTTGTTATAGATGTCTAAAGTATCATCAACGTGTGGGAGATAGAAGTCCTTAGACTTGAGGTCGATACGCGCATTGTTTACAGAGTAATGTACTTTGATTATGTCCTAAGCTCAAATGTCTTATAGGTTGAGACGCGACTTGTATTGGGTATATTGCGACGTAGATTAAAGGTGGTATTTGTGCCAATATTAGGATTCATTCCTCGAATGTATCTTCGAGAGAACACCTAGATTCTCATATGATATTAGGTTGACTAAGTCGTTGGCCAACGCAGTAGACATATCTATGATATGGTCTTATTGTCAGCTAATATAGATGAGATATAATGATCAAGCCATTTGGATAGAAACTTGGCAGATTCTAAGTTTGATCGACTGTGTCGTGAATGAAAGGATGTTATCTTCCCACATAGAGGTTCAGTTCACATGTTTCGTGTAACTATACTTCACATATTGAGTTCGTCTTCCGGCGTCGTCTAGGAGTTCTGTGTAGACCCTAATGTTATTAGTGTCGATATGTGAAGACATGAAGGGTAACACTAAGTCAATTGTTCCGTCGATTCAAGGATGTAATTAGAGAGAATATAAATGTTCGATTTATAATCGAGATATTAGAATAAATAATGATTAATTAATTAAACCGAGATGGTATTTCGAATTTAATTAAAATAGAAACGAGGCAAAATTGGACTAGGGCCGCGACTCAAAGGACCAAGGACCGCGGCGCTGAGGCATCGCGACACCACTCATTGAGCTCTGTGGTGCCACATGTCCAGTAAGTCCGAGTGACCCACTCTGCCTCGATTTCTGGGCCTGACCCACTTGGAAACCCTAGATGATTTTTGCATCTATAAATATAGGGTTCAATCATTATTTTAATACACCTAGTTCACAAGAATTATTCTCTGCTAAAATTCTGTCGGATTTCCTAGCTTTCCGAAAGAGTAATTACATTGGAGTCTTGACTTGCAAATCGAGGAACGGTTGCGTGCTCACCATCGGTATACACTTGAAGAAGAAGATTTCAGATTTACAAACTGTAAGTGTTCTATCGACGCATTACAGTTTCTATGTGTTTTCATTATATAATAATCCATCAGTTTGACCGTCTGTCGGGTTTGAAACATAATTTTTTAAATTTCTTTGCGTGTACGAACCCGACAAAACCCTACAAATGATGTATGTTGAAGAGGGGATTACTTAAAGTGTAGGGGTCAATGTGTAATTAGCAAGACTTAGTTTGTTAGTCTGTTAGTTTATTAGAAGATATTTATTATTGTTAGTTGGTTAGAGAAGTTAGTAGAAATGTATAGAATGAGTAGTTAGTGAAATAGAATGAAATTTCCCCAAAATGTCTTTTATCATTCTCTCTCAATGTTGTCGAACTGGTAGCTTCTCGTAGCTTAGTGTTCATCAATAGTGAATTGCTTTATGGTATCAGATCATTACAATCATTGTCAGTGATTAATCTATCCTAAACTCAACTCAAAGCTTCTAATCGAGAACTCAGTTATGGCAGTCATTGACAATACTCTTCCTGAAAACCTAGGGCATAATCATCCACTGTTTCTGAGCTCAAATGATAACTCTGGAGCTGTGTTAATCTCACTACAGCTATCTGAATCGGAGAATTATTCAGTGTGGAGCCGAGCGATGCGAATAACACTTCTAGGAAGGAATAAAATTGGATTTATCGATGGAACATGAAGTAGAGAGAATTTTGGTACAAATCTTACAGATATGTGGGAAAGATGCAACACAATCGTCTTCTCAGGGATAATAAAATGTGTTTCGAAGGAATTGCTGAGCAATATTGTGTGTTCATTCAATGCGGCAACAATTTGGAATGATCTCAAAATGAGATTTGATAAGGTTGATGGTTCTCGCACATATCAATTGCACAAAAAAATTGCGTCTATACATCAAGGTATACAATTGTTATTGGAACTTGTAAAAGAAGAGTAAAGTGATAAGCAATAACTTCGGAAATATTGGTCGAAGCGCCGCGGCGCTCAGGGTGAGGGCCACAACGCCTCTGGTCCAGTAAGCACGGGAAATAATCCCGTGATTAGGGCATCGACGCTTGATGGCAGGGTCGCGGCGCATGAATTCCAGTAAGCTATTGGAATTCCTGAAGTGAATTAGGGCCGCGGTGCCTGATTGACAGTGAGCTACTGGAATCTGGAAAATGAATTAGGGCCGCGGCGCTGAGGGCAAGAGCCGCGGTGCGTCGCAACAGTAATTTCCAGATTTGAACCAAAAGTTGTGTCTCTTCCCACGGGTCACAAACTTTGGAGTGGAAAGCATGGACGAGAATTAATGCTATAAAGCATGTTGATCACTTGTTTGAAGGGACAAGACTCAAACATTACAATCTATCATTTAATACAATTAATGATCTAAGATTGTTGCTCATTCTTCTTCCTCAAAAGATATTTTTCTGGAAACACTTAAAGTAAATTCGCTAGAGATCACGTTCTCGTGTAAGAACCTGAACCAGATAGTTCTATTATCAAGATATACGTCCGTGAAACTACAACACGAGTGAGGGCGAATTTCGGTCTTAGGTCACTGCATTGCAAGCCTCTATCGACACAAGTTACTGTGTGTTTTCATTTTGCTGGTTTTCACTATTGTTAATTTCAATTACATTTGAATCATTATTATGTTATTGTGATTGTTTATTGAAAGGTCTAGATTGACACTAAAAATCTAAGACAGAAATTCAGAAAAATACATTTTTTCTGACGTTGTTTAGTTTGCAATTTTTTTAGAGAATTCATTTTCTTGATTTGCAAAAATGGATCAATCTGGATCATCAATGGTGAAAAACCATGTTGAGAAATACGAGAAGTTCAAGTGTTCTGATTTCAAACGCTGACAACAAAAGATGTTGTTTTATTTGACCACTCTCCATGTGGCAAATGTACTGACTGCTGAGGCTCCAACGGCACTGCCGGAAGAAGAAGGGGAGAATGCTCCTACTGATGCGGAGAGAGTCGAAAGGCTAAAGGCTATTGAGACTTGGTGGAGCCAAGAGTTTCTTTGCAAGAACTACATTCTCAACGTCTTTGATGATACTCTCTATGATATATACTCCACCTTCGGAACAACACGGGAGTTATGACTAGGGCTGGCCAGTGGGCCGACCGGATCCCGTCTGTCCCGTCGGTCCCGACCGGTCGACCCGTTTAAATAATAAAAAGCGGGCGGGCTCGGCAGGGCGGGACATGGTATGGTCACTTGACCGGTCGACCCGTCCGGTCCCGATCCGTCCGATCCATGAGTCATGATTACCAAAAATAGTCGTTGCAATAACGACCATTTACATTTTGGTCGTTATTGCAACGATCATTTTTGGCTTCCCCCTACCCCCTTTATATTTATTTTTAACCCCTAAGTTATTATATTTACACTTTAACCCAAATTTTCAACTATAAATATCTCATTTTCTCTTCTTATTTCTCACAATCTTCCTACAATCTCTAATCTCTCAAATGTCAATCAGCCTTGAGATGTTTTTTTTACACTCTTCTTGTCTTTGTTTAATTATTTAGTTTATACTTTATAAATATATATGAGTATAATACTATAATAGTATAATATGAGTATATGAGTCTATGACTATCACTATATGACTATATGTTAATGTTACTTTGTTAGTAATTTAGTATTTTTAATTTAGTGGAAAAATTAAAAAAAAAAAAAACCCGCCGTCCGTCAGGCCCCGACCGCGGGATCGGTGCAGACGGGATACGATGTCGTCCGCTAGTCGGTCCCGCTTTGGCCGCCCGACCCACCCCTCCTCTCCGTCCCGACCCCGTCCCGAGCCCGCCGATCCCGACCCAAGTGGGCCCGACCCGGCCCACTGGTCAACCCTAGTTATGACAGTCATTGGAGAACAAGTACAATTCTGAGGTTGCTTGTTTGAAGAAGTTCGTCATCAATAAGTTTCTGAACTTCAAGATGAGCGATGCAAAACCTGTTGTCAAGCAAGTGGAGGAACTCGAAGTTATTGTTCATGAATTAGGGGTTGAAGGTATGAGCCTTAACCAAAATTTCCTTGTTGGTGCTATTATTGAAAAATTACCTCCCCTTGGAAGGATTTTAAGGTTTATTTGAAGCATCTAATGGAGAAAATGAGTTTTGAGCAACTGGTTCTGAAAATTCGTGTTGAAGAGGACAACGGAAGAATGAAAGCGTTGATGTTGTTTCATTGGAGTCTAACGCCAACATGGTAGAATACAATGCTTTCAAGGCCAAGTTTCAGAAAGGCAAGGGCAAATTTGTTGGTGTCAAGCCATCTTTTGCAACCGGGAGGAATGCACTCGCCCCACAAAGGACCAATGCATTCAAGAAACCACAACCAGGACCAGGTTGGGTATGTGGCAAACCTGGCACAGAGCAAAAGATTGTCGCCTTCGCAAGTGTCAAGGTGGTGGTGTTGGAGGTTCGAGTAATGTCAACCAATCCAACCGGGCTGAAACTAAAAACCAATTCATTGAGGTTGTGGCTGCTCAAGCAAATCTGGTTACAAATTCAATCGATTGGTGGATAGACACGGGTGCTACAATGCATGTATGTTCAGAAAAAGACATGTTTTCATCTTACCAAGCCATCAAGGATGGAGAACCACTGTTCGTGGGAAATGTCGTTGCTGTGAAGGAAGAAGGGAAAGGAAAAGTGACTTTGAGGCTCACTTCCGGGAATGATCTTGTGCTCACAAATGTGTTGCACGTGCCTGAAATTTGTAAGAATTTGATTTATGGGCATGTTCTTAGTAACAAGGGCTTCAAAATTGTAATAGAATCTGACAAATTTGTACTCACCAAAGGTGGGGGTGTATGTAGGCAAGGGCTACCTCAGTGAGGGGATCTTCAAACTATAAGTATTGTACCTACTCAGGCAGTTGCCATTATTAATGAAAATGCAGGCACTAGCACTGCTTCTATGTATATGGTTGATTCCCTTTCTTTATGGCATTCACGATTAGGCCATGTTAATTATCACTCTTTACAAAGAATGATAAAGTTAGACATGTTGCCAAAATGCTCAATGAACAAAATGACTAAGTGTGGAGTTTGCATAGAATCAAAATATGCAAGTCATCCTCATAAAATCTGTTGTGAAATCAAATGAAGTGCTTTTCTTAATTCATAGTGATTACCAAGCAACCCCTTTGCGTGGAGGAAATAATTATTATATTTCATTCATAGATGATTGCAGTAAATTTTGTTATGTATATTTAATACATACCAAAGATGAGGCTTTGAACATGTTTAAAACATACAAAGCAGCGGTGGAAAACCAACTTGACAAAAGAATTAAGATTCTAAGGTCAGACATAGGTGGTGAATATCAATCGAAGGAGTTCAAAGAATTTTATTCTAATCATGGTATAGTTCATCAAACCATTGCGCCATATACTCCAAAATAAAATGGAGTTGCCGAACGCAAGAATAGAACATTGAAGAATATGATAAATTCAATGTTGATTAGTTCAGGGGCACCCTTTAGTCTATGGGGTGAGGCGTTAATTACTGCAAATATGATATTGAACAAAATTCCTCAAAAAAAAAATCAATCTCCCTATGAATTATGGAAAGGAAGATTGCCTACTTTCAATAGGATGAAAGTGTGGGGTTGCCTAGCGAAAGTTCAAGTTCCTTTACCAAAGAGAACTAAACTTGGACCAAAAATCGTGGACTGCATATATATTGGTCATGCCAATAATAGTGCAACATATAAATTTTTGATGTATTATTCCGAGGTTGAAGGTATTCACAAGAACACACTTATGAAATCTGCGAAAGCAGAATTTTTGAGGACATTTTCCTTACAAAGACAAGGATAAAAGTGTTCCTAATAATAAGAAGAGGACACTGCCTCAAGATGAGTCAAACCTAGACACTCAAAATAATGAAAATCTTACTTCCTCTGTTCAAGAAGAAAATTCTGCACCAAAGAGAAGTAAACGTGGAAAAGTTGCCAAAGATTTTGTACCGGACTTTATGACCTTTTCCGTTGAAGGAGAACCTCAAACATATAGGGCGGGCTGTTATGAAATCATCTGAAGCACCTTATTGGTAGGAGGCTATCCAAAGTGAGGTAGAATCCATTGTACAAAACAATACATGGAAATTGGTTGATCTCCCTCCGGGACAAAAACCAATAGGCCATAAATAGATTTTGAAACGGAAACTAAGGTCTGATGGTACTATAGAAAAATACAAAGCTCGTATAGTAGCCAAAGGGTTTAGACAAAAGGAAGGTGTAGATTTCTTTAATACCTACTCACCAGTATCTAAAATTACGTCTATAAGGACGTTAATTGCTATAGCAGCGATTCACAATTTAGAAATACACCAAATAGATGTGAAAACTGCATTTTTGAATGGTGAACTAGATGAAGAAATTTACATGGAACAACCCGAGGGGTTTGTTGTTATAGGTCAAGAGAAGAAAGTCTGTAAATTGATTAAGTCTTTATATGGACTTAAACAGGCTCCAAAACAGTGGCATGAAAAGTATGATAATACATTATTATCAAATGGTTTTCAAATAAATGAATGTGACAAATGTGTCTACATTAAGGAGTGTAATAATGCATATGTCATTATATGCTTCTATGTGGATGATATGCTGATTATGGGAACAAGTAAGGATTTAATTAACCAAACTAAGATGTTGCATGCCGCTTTCAATATAAAAGATATTGGAATAATGGATGTCATTCTTGGTATCAAAATTCAAAGGAATTCTGAGGGTTATATATTAACTCAATCTCATTATGTTGAGAAGGTCCTTAGAAAATTTGGAGACTATGATTATAGACCGATTGTTATGTCATTTGATCCCGCTAGTCACCTTAAGAAGTATGAAGGTGATAGTGTGTCTCAATTGGAGTATACACAAGTTCTTGGAAGCTTGATGTACATAATAAATTGTACGAGACCGGATTTAGCATATACAGTGAGTCGACTTAGTCGATACTCACATAATCTTGGAAATGATCATTGGATTGCATTAATAAGGGCACTACAATATCTAAAGCATACAATGAACTATGAGTTGCATTATACAAAATATCCTCCCGTGTCAGAAGGATATTGTGATGCTAATTGGATTTCCAACCATTCAGAAAGTAAGCCCACAAGTGGTTATGTATTTACAATTGGTGGAGCGTCGGTATCTTGAAAATCATCAAAGCAAACGATAAATACGCGATCAACTATGAAAGCAGAGTTTGTAGCCTTGGATAAAGTTGTCGAAGAGGCAGAATGACTAAGAAACTTCCTAGAAGGTATTCCGTTGTGGACAAAGCATGTGATGGTCATTTGCATACATTGTGATAGTATGGCTGCCCTGACGAGGGCTAAGCATCAAATATACAATGACAAATCAAGGCATATAAGGCAACGTCATAATACAATACGAAGCTTGCTGAAGAATGAGATTATATTCATTGATTATGTAAAGTCAAAGGACAATATATCAGATCCTTTGACAAAAGGCCTTAACAGAAAGTAAGAAAGTAAGAAAGTAAGTCGTATTTACATCGAGGGGAATGAGCTTAAACCATACAATGAGTCGTTTACCGGCGGAAACCTAACCTATCATAATTGGAGATCTCATGGTTTAGGTTCAATAGGAAAACTAGTTGGGGAAGACTCAAGAAGCATAAAACACACATATGCTTATTCCTATGGTGTACTAAGTGTGTTAATACGTTGATGTTTTAAGGGATGAATATATTATTCTTAATAATACTGATAGCCGTTATGGTGGGATAGTATGGACTATTCTTGATTAGTATTACCTATGTGAGATTGATGTGGGATCGCATCTAGGAGAACCGATATGACTACGTTCTCTAGAAATTCTCATGAAGGAGTTGTTCACGACCGAAATGAACACAACCGTAAGAATTGAAATATGTTGATATGATGTGTGTGATACTTGTTGTCTTGATTTACTAAAAAACGTGAATAGTTCAAAATATACGTTCACTATTTCACAAGTAGACCTGATAGGTATTCACTACGAATGGTTCAAGTCCAAAATACACTGTTTCCGATGCATGTCATATCGCGTTTTTTTACAGAAATAACGATAAGTTCCTCTTTATCTTATTTTCTATCCACATGTGGGGTATTGTTAGATGTGTGAATAGAAAATGTGGGATATTATTTGAACTTGTAGAAGAAGAAGAGTAAAGTGATCAAAAATAACTTCGGAAATATTGGTCGAAGCTCCGCGGCGCCTCTGGTCCAGTAAGCACGGGAAATAATCCCGTGATTAGGGCCGCGGTGCATGATTTCCCGTAAGCTACTAGAATTCCCTAAGTGAATTAGGGCAGCGACGCCTGATTGGCAGTGAGCTACTGGAATCTGGAAAATGAATTAGGGCCGCAGCGCTGAGGGCAAGAGTCGCGACGCTTCGCAACGGTAATTTCCAGATTTGAACCAAAAGTTGTGTCTCTTCCAATGGGTCACAACCTTTGGAGTGGAAATGAGACAAAAATTAATGCTATAAAAGCATGTTGATCACTTGTTTGAAGTGACAAAGACTCAAACATTACAATCTATCATTTCATACAATTAATGATCTAATGATCTAAGATTGTTGCTCAATCTTTTTCTTCTTCCTCAAAAGATATTTTTCTGGAAAACACTTAAAGTAAATTCGCTAGGGATCACGTTCTCGTGCAAGAATCTGAATCAGATAGTTGTATCCTCAAGATAGACGTCCGTGAAACTACATCACAAGTGGGAGCAAATTTCTGTCTTAGGTCACTGCATCGCAGACCTCTATCGACACAAGTTAGTGTGTGTTTTCATTTTGCTGGTTTTCACTATTGTTAATTTCAATTACATTTGAATCATTATTATGTTATTGTGATTGTTTATTGAAAGGTCTAGATTGACACTAACAGTTGTTGTGTATTACTCTAAGTTGAAAGCAAAATGGGTTGAATTTGATAGTCTAGCACCAGTTCCTTGCTGTGAGTGCCCTAATCTCTTGAGTTTATTGATTTTATGCTTAGACTAAAGTTATTTCAATTTCTAATGGGACTATATGACTCTTATGAACAAGTTCGTGGTCAATTACTTATGATGACTCCTATTCCATTTGTGAATAGAGCTTATTCTATGTTGATTGAAAGAGAGTCAAAAGAACATATCAACTCATGCTCATCCTGTTGAAAATAGTGATATCAATGCTCTAATGACAATGAGAAGTGGTGCATACAATAGGTAGAACATAGATTATGCTAATCTAAATGCTCTAATGATAATGAGAAATGCCAACTATAATAGACAAAAAAATTACAACTTATTCTGTGATTATTGCAAAATGAAAGGACACAAATAAGATGTAGGCTATAAACTTGTAGGATATCCAGCTAATTATAAGTTTAGGAAGAAAGGAAGTTCTGTAAGAAATCAGGGAAATTCTCAAGAAAACTTTCAAAATGTTCACAATGCCAAGATTGAAGCAATATCACAACATACCTATCATGTCAGACCAAATGCTCCTGAGCATACTGGTATTTTTGGTGGTAAATATGAAAAATGAGAATCCAGTTCTGGAAAAGGCTATGGTCAGAAGGTGGAAAAGGGAGAGTCTAGTTCTACATGAGAAATAATTCATGACATAGGTGAAGGACTGAATAGGGAACAGTACAATCAGATTCTACATTTGCTAAACATAGAACCAGATCACAATGACACTTCAGTAGCTGGTAATGTTGCAGGTATAACTACTGCACTAATGGTGAATTGTGATCATGATATTACTGCAGGTACTACTACTGCACTTGTGACAAATAAGTGTCATGATGATTGAATTATGGATAGTGGAGCCACAGATCATATGACTCCCAAAACCTGATATTCTAACTCAACTGTAGGAAGTTAAGTCTAATCAACAAAGAGTACAATTGCCTAATGGTAACACAACTAGTGTTACTCACAGTGGATCTTGTTCTATCTTTAAAGATACTGTCATACATAATGTCCTTTACATTCATGAGTTCAAGTTTAACCTCTTGTTAGTTTCACAACTCACAAAAACCTTACAATGCTCTATATATTTTCTTCCTGGCTTATTTATCTTATAGGACCTCTACGGTGGGCAAGTGATGAGATTGGTAGAGAGGACAATGGACTCTACCTTCTACATGTTCAAGCTCTCAGTAGAGGTGATATTACACCACCAACAATAAAGTCCTTGGATGTTCAGGATATCATCACAACATCTCCCACTCAACTATCTCTATGGCATAAAAGGCTAGGCCATACTTCACCTAATATTCTATCTCATATTTACCAAAACTATGTTGCTGCAGCATATGTTGAAATAACCCTCTGCCTTTGAAGAAGCTCCCCTTGATTCTAGATGGGTGAATGCTATGAATTATGAGATTAAAGACCTAGAAGATAACAACACTGGCATGTGGTATCTTTGCCTCTTGGTAGATCAATTATTGGTGAAAATGAATCTTTAAGATCAAACATAAGCATGATTGCTCTATAGAAAGGTTCAAAGCTAGATTGATTGCTAAAGGATTTAGTCAAAGAGAAGGTCTTGATTATCATGAGACCTTCTCCCAATTGTGAAAATGGTAACTGTCAGGTCAGTTCTTGCCTTATCTGCAGCAAAAAGGTGGTATGTTCATCAGATGGATGTCTTCAATGCATTTCTTCAAGGTGATCTTCATGATGAAGTCTATATATCTCTACCTAAAGGCTTCAAACCACCTGGTAAATCTGATGGGCAGGGGGAGAAACATGTGTGTAGGCTCATTAAATCTCTCTATGGTTTGAAGCAATAACCTAGAGAGTGGAATGCAAAGCTCACTGAGGCATTGATTACACTTGGCTTCATTCAGAGTCACTTGGACTGCTCTCCATTCACCAAGAAAACTGGTTCGATTCTGACTATCTTGTTGATATATGCTGATCATATATTGATTGCAGGAAATGATCTCAACAGTATCAAGGGCACAAAGACTATTTTGCAGAAGACCTTCAAAATCAAGGACCTTGGTGAACTCAAGTGTTTTTTGGGAATTGAGTTTGCAAGGTTGGATAAAGAGATTGTGATACACCAAAGAAAGTATACCTTAAAGATTATATCAGAAATAGGGCTGAGTGCTCCTAAACCATCCACAGCACCACTGGATCTTAATGTGAAACTATCAAGGAATATATGATGCAGTTAAGGAGCATGATGACGCAATGAACAAATATAGTGAAGATGCACTACTAACAGATGCTGAAATGTACATGAGGTTGGTTGGTAAACTGCTATATTTAATAGTTACCAGACCTGATATTGCATTTGCAGTCTAAACTTTGAGTCAATTCTTAAATCAACCAAAGAAGTCTCATTAGAATGTATCCTTGAAGGTTGTGAGATATGTGAAGAAACAAGTTGGAATTGGAGTATTATTTTCCAGTAATAAGTCAAGGAAGTTATCAGTACACTGTCATGTTGATTGGGCATCATGCCCCAATACAAGAAGCGTGTCTGTATTCCTAGTCAAACTAGGCGATTCTCTTATATCATGAAAGTTTAAGAAGCAAGGAGTTATGTCTAGAAGCTCGGCTGAGTCTGAGTACCAAAAGTATGGTTAATTCTGTGGCTGAGATAGTATGGATAACTGAATTGTTCAAGGAACTGGGAGTCAAGATTGATACAACTATCATCAGCTATGCAAATAGCTGCAAATCCAGTATTTCATGAGAGAACCAAGCATATAGAGCTGAATTGTCATTTTATCAGAGAAAAAATACAATTAGAATTGGTGGAAAAAAGATTTATGTCTACAAATGAACAGGTTGGTGACATACTTACAAAAGGACAGGCCAGAATTCAACATAGCTCTTTTGTTCAAACTAGGAGTGCACAACATTTTTGCACCTCTCAATTTGAGGGGAGTGTTGAAGAAGGGATTACTTAAAGTGTAGGGGTCAATATGTAATTAGCAAGACTTAGTTTGTTAGTTAATACTCCATATGTCCCAATTTATTAGGCACCATTTCCTTTTTGGTCAGTGCAAAAAAGAATGTTACTTTTCTATATTTAGAAACAATTTAATTTTATTAGATGATTTACAATCACACATTTATATAAGACTTGTTTTTTACCACACATTTCAAAAGTCTTCCTTTCTTTCTTAAACTTCATGTCAAGTCAAATAGTGTCACATAAATTGGAACGAAGAGTGTATTTAATATTGTTAGTTGGCTAGAGGAGTTGGTAGAAGTGTATGTATATCTATATATGAGCTCATTGAGTAGTTAGTGAAATAGAATGAAATTTCCCCAAAACATCTTCTCTCATTCTCTGTCAATGTTGTCGAACTGGTAGCTTCTCGTAGCTTAGTGTTCATCAATGGTGAATTGCTTTAATGTAACATGTTTTAGAACCAAAGATTTAATGGTACTTTTTGTATGTTATATGAATTTTAATTTAAAATTGTAAAATTCAAAAATCTTATTTACATTCTCAAACTTATACGCAATCAAATTAATAAGTCACATAAAATTATGGGAGTAATAGTTTATATTATAGGGAAAGTTACATATTTGGACTAAAAATAATTACATTTGCTAGTCTCGTATAAAAAAACTATACACTACTATATATAAAATATGTATTTAAGTTTTTTGTATATTAATTTTCATATACGAAAAATATATATATGTCAGCTATTATTTTGATGAGCAATTATACATTATAATAATCCCTATATTATTATATGCATTGATAATATAAACCACTTTTACAACTATACATATATTTTAACTAACAAATTACAGTAATTTAAAGTTACCTATTAGACTTAACAATTACTACTACCTATTATTGTAGATTATTACAATCTACAGTGCAATTAATACCCTCCCTTGTTAGGAAAACCTGGGTGGGCCGTGGGCTACGTTTTCTGTTCGTAAATATAGGCCCAAAACTTAAGCAAACGTTAAAGCCCAATTTTCTCTCAATAAACCCGTTTGATACACTTGAACTCTCTTTAGGCATCGGTGATCGCCGGTGCATTTCGCCGTTCTGGTAATGCTCCGATAACTTTCATTTCCGTTTACATTTGCTCTATCAAATTGAAAAAGTGTTGTTCTATTTCTTAGGGTTAAGATTAAATTGAGTTGAATTTTGGGGAAAAACACATGGATAAGGAGAAATTGGTGCAATTGAAGGTTGAAATGCAGCAATGGATACATGAATTCATCAATCAGATTCCTCCTGTTCAACTTTATACTGCAATTGGAGTTGTATTATTGACCCTCGTTTTATTGTTAATCAGTAAGCTCTTAAACTAAACTATCCCTTAGGGTTAGAGATTATTACATTTTTTGCTTCGATTTCTCATGTATGTGTGTTGAATTTTCGCATTTCTGAGTGTGACTTAGCACTACAAAAAGAAACTGGAATTAGATATGAACTCCGTTGCTAAATTGCTCGTAACTAACATATATTTTTTATAATCCCTTGCTAAATGGGATTAGAAACAAAATTTTCTGTTTATCTACGGAATTTGTCCGTCACTAATTTCTGCTTTTAAGTAGTGTAATCAAAGGTTTCTTCATTTAGCATTGTAACTTGTTTAGATTGGAATAGATTGGGATTACTAAAGGAATTGACATTTCTTTGTTTGCGTGCAAAATGCTGATTACATAAGTCAGTCAACATATCTTAGTCAAGTACAAAAATAGAGCCTTCTTCTGTTAGTATATCACACCTCAATCCAGAGGCTGATGCAGAGTTATAGTACCGGGTTCATATGAAGCCAGTATTTTCGACGTGGAGCATAGATTTAAGTGAAAAATTCACTAAACTTGCAACAAATAGGTCTGAACCCATAATTTTGAAAATACAATAGGTTCAATGCTAAGAATCTTAAAGGTTGAACATATAGAACATAAATCTTGGATCCGCCTTTGCCTCAATCCCAAATTAGTTGGGATCATTTATATGAAATGAATCTTCTTAACATTGAGGAATCATCACAGTTTGCTTATTTTTCTAAAAGAGAGTTTGCTTCTGTTTTGCTAGCCATCAACCTACCATACTCTCTTGTCTTTTACTAAACTGTGGTTGTGGTAGCTGATTGAGGAATTGGTTTTCCACTACCAATTTTCTGTTTAGCTACGGAATTTGTCCATCGCTAATTTATGTATTTTAGTAGGGTAGGAAATCAAAGTTTCTTCATTTAGCATTGTAACTTGTTTAGATTAGAACAGAGTGGAATTACTAAAGGACATTACATTTCTTTCATTGTTTGCAAAATGTTGATTACATAACTCAGTAAGCATATTCTTAGTCAAGCTACAAAAACAGAGGCTTCTTCGGTTAGTCAATCGCACCTCGATCCCAAAGTAGTTGGGATCAGTTATATGAATCTTCTGTTAATGTTGATGAATAATCATAATTTGCTTATTTTTGGGAAATATAGCTTGCTTCTGTTTTGCTAGCCATCGACCTACCACACACTCTCGTTTTTTACTGAACTGTTGTTTGGATAGCTGATTTAGGCCTTGTTTTTTCACTACCTGTATATAAACAAGTGATAATTGATTGAATCATTAAGTGTATGTTGTAGAATATTCTTACTGATTATATTACTGGCGGAAACCAAAATTATCATTAAGAATGTTTTTATTAAGATAACAACATTAACAACAACAACTGCGGTTCAATTCCAAGCAAGTTGATGTCGGATATATTAATTCTCCGTGTTCATGTTGCTACTTTTAAGGTCCTTTCATTTCAATATTCTATAAGACAAAAATAAAAATAAAAAGTATTAGTTCTCTATCTTCTTCTGGCATATACATCTATGCCGGGACTAAAAGTCTCCTCAAAAGCAAGGGATCTATAATAAACTTTCTGACGTGATTAAAAGTTAAACCAGTATTAGTCTTTTTCTTTTTCACCCTATTTTTTACTTAGCCTGCATGGATTCAAAAGATTGTAGGTCTTTACAACTTCCTTCCATGTGATTTTGGGTTTATCTCGTCTCCTTTGAACACATTCAGTCACAATGGTTTCACACCTATGGTCAGATGTATTTGGTCGATTTTGGACATGAACCGAACCATCTCAAATGACCTTTTCTCGTTTTATCCTCTTTGTCTTGCTTGCACCTTTTGCTGAATATGGCCATTTTAATCTTGTCTTATCTTATTTGATCGCACATCTATCTTAGCGTCTACATATTTTCAACACTCATCTTGTGAATATGTTGGACTTTAGAGGCTTACACATTCACTCTCATATAACATTGATTGTCTCGCAACTGTTTTATAAAATTTTGCCTTCATTTTGGTATGTATCCTTTCAATCATCATATTTTGATTATATGTGTAACATCTTCATCCATCATATCATTCTTCTAGAACATAACCCCAAAATTGTAAAAATGGAGAATACCATAGACCCATGATTTTTAAAACTTCCCATATCTCATGTAGCTTAAAACTCCTACATGAAGAGTCATCTTTTATATTGCTAATAACAAAATTCAATAAGCGTTTTCTTCTCTCTTTTTTCCCCATGGTATAAGAGTTTCTTACTTACTAGCAATCGGCCTTACATTGTTTGTCTGCCCAAAAGAATTTCCTTCTCTTGACGAGTGCTTATTATCTGTTTCGGCGATCATTCAATGGTGCCTTTTTGCTGATCATTTAGTGATACCGTCTTGTCTAGCATTCTTAAGACAATTTTTCAAACATCCGCTTAAAATTCTTCTTTTCTTCTTGTTCTTTATGATATTACCGTCTCGACAGTTTTGATAGAATTTTAAGCTTGTTTATGGGTGATCGGCCTTAAGCTGCCTGTTCGACTAAAGTTTCTCTTGCTTTCATAAGTATAATATGAAGCAAAGTATGACTATTATAAATTACTAATGTCTCTTTCTTGTGACTAGTCTAGAGGCACACTCTTATACTTATTTTTCACCTTCATGGAAAGTCTAAGTTGAATCCATTCTCTAAATATTGAATTTCCGGTACTGTTCGCGAAAATACATTCTTTTTTCCCCTTCTCTTCATGGTTGGGTGTGGAATCATTTGTTTGAACATTGAATTTCCGCTCACTTGTTTTTTAAAGTTGTTTTTTGTTGGAAAAAAAATAGAATCGAGATCTAATTATTGAGTCCTTTGAGTATTGAACTTTTAGTCATCGTTCCAAGAAAGTAGTCTTCTCCTTCCTTTTTTATTAGGTGTGTAATTTTATAAATAATGGAAAAATCTTCCATGTACAAGCAGTATACCAAAAAGTCGAGAATCTGCAACATAATATGACAATCAACAACAAACAATCTTCTATACAAGTTGGAACCCGATGGGTGCACCAAAAAGAAGCTAGAAATGAGAGGCTATTCCTCAAATGTTCATGATCATTCTCTATCCTATCAAAAGTTCTCCTATTTCCTTCCTTCCAAAGGACCACATGAGTGTAATGGGGCAGCATCCTGGGCTGTCCGACTTCTCTTCTTAGAATCCTTCTTTTCATTGAAGTTCCGGTTAATAGTTATTGTTTTGGAAGCTTTTTGTTTCATTCATCGGCGATCAATTCAAGCTATGCTGATGATGTCCTGGACATTTATGTCCTTGTTTCTTTTTTCAGTGACTGAAAACAGAATCATTTCCGTATATGATGCAAGAAACACTTTCTTTCTATGTTCTGGACGAATTTTCAGGAGAATGAATTCCTCACCATTTTTTTTGTGTGATTTTTCAGCATCATGGTGATATTATTATTCACTTCTCTGTTTAATTTTCCAGTGGCTTTTTCATATTTCGTATTTTGAGAATAAGCAAACTTAAAGTGTTTCTCTACTTTGGATTTAATGGGCGTGTTAAAAGTCAGATGAACTGATAATTATTTTAATATTCTTAATGATTATGTTTTTGTTCAAAGTGAAGAGAATCATTTGGAGAATTATATGAAGTATTCTTAATGATTATGTCATAATACTTTAAAACCCATTAATTAAAAAAATCATATTCCGTGAAAACTCTTTTATGTTGATAAGAGCCAAATTTAGTAGAGTTTTTCTTCTCATAATTTCTTTACAGAATGACTAGTAATTCATATTTGACAAGTGAATTTCAGTTGTCTATGGATATGCAGTAGTCTGATGACATATGCATACAGTTGCAACTTTAATGGTTATAAGATGCTCACAATAGTTCACAATGAATATATTTCTAGAGTGCAGGATTGAAACAACCTGATATGTATGACAAACTAAGTTGCTCAGACTCGGGTGCGTGTGTCCGATACGAGTGCGGATCTAGAGGTCGGATCCCTCATGATCTAAATTTTAAGATTCGCGGGGATTCGGCTAAAAAATATTTCATTCGTCTAAATTAGAGTTATAGAACCTAAATTATGAGATATATGTGAAAAACATGAGGAGAAAATATTGATTAAGAGGAGAATCCCAGAAGGAGATAAATGGAAAATAGGTGACATAGAAATTTTCTTCAATTTCACCTTAGCTATTGTTTTTATTAAAAAAAATCATTGAATCTGTCCGGACGCAAAGCACCCAAAATCGGTTGACCAGATCGGGTACGGATCCCACACCCCCACACACACCCATGTCGTGTCGACATGGGTGCGGCACTGAAAGTGAAGAGTCCGAGCGAGCAACATAGATGACAAATGTTGTATCTAATATATTTATGCCTAGTCAAGTTAACTAGTTTAATGCAAAATACTGCGATATACTCGTGCAGTTGTTGCAACTTACTGCAAAACACAAAAAAAGAGGAATCGCTGTACTTCCCACCTGTTTCCAAGGGGAAGAAAGTAAATGTTTATAGGTTCAGTTGGCTCTTTCTATTATTTTCTCAAGACTCATTTTGAGTGTGTTGCTAATCCGGGGTTGTTAGGGGGGGGGGGATCACAAGGAGGGATTCGCAGTTAGGTTTTTCTTTGTCTTCTTTTCTCCTATTTGATGCCATATTTTTGTAATTTCTATTTCACACATTTGTTCACTATGATAAAACTCAGTGAATGTTTCATGTTTTAGTTTTAGTTTATTTGATCATCCATTGTGGCTTTCTTTGAAGGCTGAAATTTGAAGAGTTTCCTTTTGTTTACTTCTGCACCTGCAGTTCGCTTGCTCAAGCGTGCAGTATCCAACACCATTGTACTCACCGGGCTTAGTGGAAGCGGCAAAACATATCTTTTTTATCAGGTAACTCTTTGACACGAGACCTGTGATAAATCTTTTCAGAGTTTATCTAATTGTTCTGATCTTTTGTGCTGGCATATACCAGCTTAGAGATGGTTCAGCCCATCAGGGTACCGTTACATCAATGGAACCAAATGAAGACAGTTTTATACTACACTCTGAAAAAGACAAGGTACTGAACACTCTCTTCTCTTGTTTCCCTTTTTCTGCCGTACCACTTCCCCAGCATTCTTGTCGTCTCCACTTTTAGAAGGGAAAATGGATTTTGTTAATTGACGAGGGTTTACTTTTCTGTTTTGTCAGTTTTTTTAAAATTGATTTACTGAATTCCTGTATCTGTGAATGGGATTTCACATTGTTTTGGTTTTTGCTGCAGAAAGGGAAATTGAAGCCTGTTCACGTTGTTGATGTCCCAGGGCACTCTCGCCTTCGTCCGAAACTAGATGAGTTCCTGCCTCAAGCAGCTGGCGTTGTGTTTGTGGTGGATTCTGTGGAATTTTTACCAAACTGCCGTCCTGCTTCAGAGTACTGATCATGCTTATATTACTTCACATTGCCAGTTGTTAATTTGCATTTAATATTGACCCCTCTTTCATGCAGGTACTTATATGAGATCTTGACTAAGGCAAGTGTAGTCAAGAAAAAAGTTCCAGTGCTCCTCCTTTGTAACAAGGTTGACAAAATTACTGCACATACAGCAGAATTCATCAGAAAACAGCTCGAGAAAGAAATGTAAGAGTACATATTGCATGACATTTATTTTTGGAACAAACACCAATTTGTCTTTTGTCCATGAGTAAACACTATCTCCTTGCAAAGCATACATACACTATGTGCGTGTAAAGCATAACTCTGATCCGAACACATAAAAAAGCAGAATGCCTTCTGAAGAGTTGAAATTAACCTTTCCACCGTGAGATACTGTTGCATGCTTTATTCTCTTTCTTTTTGGCAATGAACGCGACACCCTTTATAAATTGTTAATACCATTAATTCAGCAACAAGCTTGTGTGTAGAGAACCTTCCCAAACATGAAATTTTGTTGCATGCTGTATTTGCTAGTGTACTTGGATACCCATTAGGTCACTGAATTATAGCCACTGCAAAACCTTAAAAGTTAAAGTGCTATTTCTGGTGGTCTGTTTTTTTAACTTGTTGATTTTCTTATTGATCCAGCGACAAGCTTCGTACATCAAGAACTGCGGTATCTGATGCAGATATCTCTAATGAATATACGCTTGGTGTACCAGGAGAATCATTTGCTTTTTCTCAGTGCCATAACAAAGTAATTGTTGCTGAAGCTTCTGGTTTGACAGGTGAAGTTACTCAGCTGGAGAAGTTCATCAGGGAGAATGTGAAACCTTGATTTAGGTTTCAAGCAAACGGGTGCCCGGTTTTATTTCTTTTCTTCTTTTGGTCCGAGAAGCTCATAATACTATCAGAAAGATGGAGAAAAAACATCAACTTGGAAAATAACATATTCAAAGTAGGGACAGTGTTTGGAGAGTTCTCTTCATCTTTCAATATTAATCCACCTAAACATTATGTTTGTTGTGCCAAGAATATCTTATCATTGGACTTGATTATTTTCCTTTACTTTATGCTAGCAGCTTTTTAAGACAAAAGACATCCTTGTGCAGGATTTGTCTCCATTTAATTCCCTTTCCTCCATTTTTTGCCAGAGAGTTAGCATCAAACATGTTAACATTGAAGAGGTTCTTTCTGTCATTCTGATATGTGAACTACTGAAAATGTCGAATAGCGCACCTTTTCTTTTTAACTGAAAAATCCTCGAAGTAGCACATTGTTCAAAACTCAGTAGATGATGGGTCGAAAATACTGCATCACATCTGCGAAGATTTGCATGCTTCGCCGATTTGAATACCTCTCATATCTTGTTATTGTTACTTATAAAAATCTATCGCGACGATTTTAATATTTAAGGGCTTGTTTGCTTGGTAATATTTCTACTTATCTTTTTGTTCACCACGATTAGCATTTGACTTCTGTAAAATTCCCCCCTTGTCAATCATAGTTGGTATTTGAAAAAGTTAGCTTTTAGATCTTAACTCCAACACTCATATATCTCTTTCCTTTACAATAATGATGATGTTCTGGCTAACTTGTGTGCATCTCGATTATTCTATTAGATCCTTATTTTAAACACTAGCACGGGATCATAATTAGATCATACATAAATTGTTTTTTTTTGGAGAGGGGGGTGTTCTACCTAATATTTGATATTTGCTTTGGCTTGATTAATCCAAATTTGTGTTATGTAAGACCTATTAAAGGAGAAATACTTATCAGAATTTCTTTCATTACTTGAACTTGAACCTCTGATTAAAGGGGAAAGAATTCTATCTATCTGTCATTATAAAGTCAGCAACAAAATAAAGCAATCACATCAAAGAACTAAATAGTAAACGACAAATATGGAAAACATGGTGATGTTTTAAAATCTTCGCTAGAAGAGACAAATGGTAATTATTGTAAGAGCATACATGAATTAGTTTTAACTGTATTAGGTATTAATTGAGCATAACTATGATTGTATAAATCAAAGAGAAGATATACATAGAAGGTGTAAATCCCAAAGGGAACAAAGGACAAATGTTGCTTCCATCACTTGAAGACAGACATTTGCAACATATTTCCCCTTGGAATAAACTTAAGTAGTAGCAAAAGAAGGAGATGTGTGTTGTAAATTTACTAAATGTGGAATTAAGTTTATTTCGTTATTTATGACTCGATCAATTGAGGTCGCGCACGTCGGAAATATCGTTTTCACACACATGCACACATTGTACCAAAAATAGTAAATTTTCTTAGTGAAAGAGATATTGGTACATAATTAAAATGTTTGAGACATGAAATAATGGACGGTTATTAACCAAATGACAAGTATTTCACGTTGGTAAATGAAGGAAGAAGTGTACGACGTGTAAAAGATGAAATGAGTCGAAAATCACCGCGGAGCCGCGAAGGGCCGCAACGCAGCACCGTCGGAGCCGTGGTGCCGGAACGCCGCGACGCTAATCGGTGGTTTAGCTACTGGAGCTCAGGGAACCGCTGGAAGGAAGAAAGGGAACCGCTGGAAGGAAGCAAGAGAATATGTCGGCCACAGTTCGGGGAGAAAATTACAAGACGGTCCACTATCTTTGGTTATAGGTTTAAAATATTCCCTTAAGTATCAACTGAGCAGTTTTGGTCCTTTAAGTTTGTCAGAAGTGAATTTCTAATTTCTATCAGATATTTACCAAACTTTGATGGTTAAATATAACCGGAAAGAAAAAAGAATTTAACTAGAAATATTTTTGAATTTTCGCTAAAATTTAAAAACCACAACATAAAAAACTACACCAGACACAAACTACAGACCAAAAATAACAGAAATTGCACATTAAAAAGTTGTACCAAGCTCTTAAAATAGACCAAAAATAACATAAACTACAAAAACTGTACTTCCAAATGTGAGTCCCTGTTAAATATTTTCTATTTTCACAATTCATATTGAATTTAACAATCAGGTGGAGACCAAAAGTGCTCGCTTTTTGCAAACGTAAAGGGCCAAAATCGCTCACATGATACTTAAGGGACTAATTTGAACCTACTAGCAAAGATAAAGGACCATTTTTGCATAGGATACACTTATAGATTAAGTCAGTCGTGTGAATGCAAACTTACTAGAGAATTCATAATCACGTCGCCAAGCAGGGTAGCAGCATTAACAGAATGCATACCAACAACCAGCTGTATAGATCGGTAGAAAATCAACTTATGTATAAATGGCGACGCAAAATAGGAAAGAAGCACACATTTTCATCAATCTTTTAAACTATGTACAAACCACAAATAAAACTAAGCTAAGGAAACTACAGTTCTTTCTTAGAACTTACAAATCGTAACTTGTAAACATTGGAGGTGAATAGGGTGTCAGATGGGCCGTTTGGGCTGAAATTGGGCCGGTCAAAATGGACTGAAGTTGTAGATGGATCAATGTCCAACCCGTCCAAAACTTACATAGGTTAAGATGGGCGAATCAAGATGAACTAAAATGATGAGTCATGGCCCATATTGATCAACTTGACCCATTACTTTTACAAAATTCAAATTTACTTTTTATGATGTTATTTTATTTTGTATGATATTTGATTTTTTCATATCTTTATTTTTAAAATAAGAATAATATTTTTAATTTTTTTTTAATTTTTTATAAAATTTAAAAAAAAATCTGAAATAGAAAATTGAGGATGGAGTGGGAGTGGAAGACGTAGGTGTGGATAGGGGCGGGGGTAAGAAAAAAATTCATATTTTTTTTTTTTTTTTATAAAAGTAACTTCATAGAAAATTTGAGAATAGGGTGGGTATGGAGGTGGAGGGAATAGATGTGAATATGGGTAAGAAAAAATTCATATTTTTATAAAGGGAAAAGGAGCATATTTGTCCTTAATAACGCTTAGAAAAAAGTTTGCATTTGCCCTCCGTTAACGCTTGGGGCCAAATATGTCATTTGTTAGTCTAAACTTTTTGTATTTGCCCTTATTTAAGAGATACGCCACGTGGAGAACACGTGGCGGATACAATAATTTTTATTTTACCTTTTCCTCTCATTTGGCAGCTTCTCCTGCGAACTATGTGCTAAGAGTTGTTGATAAGGAGATGTCCTTACTGAGTATAGAAAAAAGAATATATCTGTACTATTTGTAACAGAATCCATTGAGAGCATTGACAGAAGAAAAATGAAAGCAATTAGCCTGTAAGCGAGCAGCACGGCAGGATGGATTGCTTTGTGACATGTTGTCCAAGCTTCGTCTTTGTACAAGAACCCCACCTTTTTTTTTCTCCTTATTGTTATCTCTTTCCTAGTTTTTCCCCGACCTAGGCGAACCTTCAAACTTCCATATTAAGAGTGCTGAAATTCCTACAGCTACTAGGAGCCCCGATCCCAAGATTAAGAACCTCCAGGTAAGCCAATAACTCGGGTGGCTGTTATCATGACTGACCGCCAACTATGTCCTGTTAAGAAGCTCATTGTAACTATTAATGTTCTCAGTGTTAAATATGGGCCACGGCCCATCCGTGTAAGTCCCATTAGTTTGTATATTTGGTATGTTTACATATTAGTCTTGTATCTTAATTAACATTGTAATATTATTATAAGTGTATAGTTATTCTTCGTATAAAATAGGGATTTAGATGTAAAGTAGGAATAAGGTTCTTCTATTGTAACTTGTATATATATGTCTTTCATCAATAAGAATAATTAAGAGATTAATTATTTTCATGGTATCAAGAGTCTAGGTTATTTTCCTTGCTTCCGCTTCTCACTTTTTTCTCAAAATTCTTGAAAATACCGTGACAAAATCCCCCCCCCCCCACCACCACCACGTTTTTTCTGAAAATTCGAGACCCTCCCCCGTACAAATCTTGTCCAAAGTTCGTTCTATTCACCACGACTGATAAGAACACTTTTCATCCTGCCCTCACAGTTTCTAACATTAAGAGCGTACTTCCTATTGTTCTTGACCTAAAAAAAGTCTAATATGGGACGTGGGCGGAGTTATTCAAGATTCATGCCACGGCATATCAAGTTCTTCACCACATCATCCCTTCACCTACTCCTACGGAGAATGATACGGAGACTGCAACAGAGGGTACTTCAGAGGCGGTGCCCACCAAAGCAGACGATCCAAAATTATGAGTCACGCTTGATGCAAAAGTTCTTCAGTGGATTTATGTCACTATCTCCCCTGACCTCTTGCAGACGATTATGGAATCCAAATCCACAGCTATGGAGGCTTGAAATTGATTGCGTGACATATTCTAAGATAACAGTCATTCTCGGATTGTTACCATTGAACAGGAATTTTCTCAAGTCAAGATGGAGAATTTTCCAAACGTTTCTTCTTATTGAAAATGTCTCAAGGACTTGGCGGATCAACTTCACAATGTGGGTGCTCGCGTGAGCAATAGTCGTCTCGTCCTACAAATGGTTGCAGGCTTGTCTAAGGCCTATAATGGCGTTGCTTCAATTCTTCGTCAAAGTAACCCCCTGCCGGAATTCTATCAAGCACGCTCCATGATTACATTGGAAGAAGTCGGATTAGCTAAGAAGGCGGCTATTGGGGCTAGTCTTGTCGTAATGATGACTGAGTCCAATTTTTCTTTTTCTGATTCCACCAATTCAAGCCAAAATCGTAACAACGGTGATAGTAAAAAGGGGCGAAATAGGAAAAATAATCGTGGCGGCAATCAACAACATTAGCAGTGGCGGCAGTGACCCCAATGCAACGGCGATGGTCCCGCCCCCGCCCACTGTCACGCTCTTCCTCGCCCACTCCCGCCGCCACAATCGATGCCGCGACTTTAGCCATCGGGCCCCGCCCCGACTGGGCCAGACCGATTTCTGCTCATGCTCCGGGTTTCAAACCATTTTATGGGCCGATCCAGTAGTCCAACATACTTGGGCCTCGCCCCCCTCAGGCCCATCACGCAATGGGACCCACACAGACCGACATTGAAGCTGCAATACACACGCTTTAAATAACTCAACCAGCCCGAATTGGTACATGGACACCGGCGCCACCACCCACATGACATCTGACCAAGGTACTCTCTCGTCTTATTCCAATTTGAGCAGTAATCGTGGTATAATTGTGGGTAATGACAATTCCATTCCAATTAAGGGTTATGGTCATAAAACTTTGTCCCCTCCTCATCCATCACTTGTCTTGAAAAATACTCTTCATGTCCCAAAACTAATTAAAAATTTGGTGTATGTCCGTAAATTCACCACTGATAATTGGGTTTCTATTGATTTTGATCCGTTTGGATTTTCTGTGACAGTAGGGGATCTTTATCCAATCACACCAAGTCTCGGTTCCTCGCACCTAGTCATGCCTTCCATTTTTGCAGCTCTTGCTCATTTCTTGTGGCATGCTCGTCTAGGTCATTCAGGACCGTCTATTTTGTTTGTCTTAGATAAAAATAAACTTATTTCGTGTAAGGGTACGCATAGTACTCCGAATTGTCAATCTCGTTCCTTAGGAAAAATTATTAAGTTGTCATTTGTCGCCTCTACTTCTACTACTTCAATGTCGTTTGATATTATTCATAGTGATTTATGGACATCTCTTGTTCTTAGTTCTTTGGGTCACCGTTATTATGTTCTATTTTAGATGATTATTCTAAATTTTTATGGACGTTTTCAATAGCGAAGAAATCTCAAGTTTTTTTCATCTTCCAGAAATTTAGAGCTTTCATTAAAACTCAATTCGAACGAGAAATCAAGAATATCCAATGTGATAATGTCAAAGAATATGACAATGAGAAGTTTCGGGAATTTTGTGTTAATAATAGATTCAATTTTTATTTTTCTTATCCTCATACATCTTCACAAAATTGGAAAGTCAAACGCAAAATTCGTACAATTAATAATATCATCCGAACTGTCTTGGTTCATGCTTCCGTACCCCCATATTTTTGACATCATGCTCTACAAATGGATACGGATATTCTTAACATTTTTCCTTCCAAAGGTTTAACATATTCGTCTCCTCTTAAAATTTTATATATAATAAGACTCCCTCGTATACACATCTTAGATTCTTTCACAAAGCTTGAGTTTATACGGTCAGACTTCTCTATAATAACATTTCACTGTAATGGTGATGTTTTCTTTGGAACAGATATTTCATGTTATGTTATATTATATGTTCTCTATAATAATATTTTTTTGTAGCAGCAAAGAAAAAATACTAGGACAAACGATGTTATAGAGAGGTTTGACTATGGAACTACCTACGAGTATAGCTAGAATTGAAGAACTTCAGACTCTACGTGATATCTCAAATTGAAGAAATCATATTTTTCATGGAAGATTAAATTTTCCCTTTTCCATATTCTGCAGAACGGGAAGAAAGTTTTGATCACCTACCGCTTTACAAAACAAGGAGTCAAAACAGTCTGGTTTAGTATAGATTGAAATTCATTAGAAGTTTGTCACAATTTAGGAATGATGTTGGTTATAACTCACTATGATATCCTCAATGGATGAGCCAAAAACACTAACAAGGGGTTCAAAAAAGAAGCGAGAATATCACATATAGGATTGAAGGTGCGACCTGAAACATTTTTTGAACCAACTTTGCCACTAAATTAGAAGCTTCCTTGTGTTAAGAGGATTCAACAACACACACATTTTTTGAGACTCAACAACACACAGACGCGTGCACACACATATATACAAAAAGGTTTACATTTACATTATTTTCACAGTATAATTTTCCAACAAATTTGAAAAAAATAATTCCTTGATTATTCTTATTAATGAAAGACATATATATACAAGTTACAAGGAAGATCATCTTTCTATTCTACATAGGAATCCCTATTCTATAAGAATACTAACTTTACAATTATGATAATATTACACTACTAATTAAGGTACAAACCTAAGTCTAATATTCACCAAATATACATAGGAAAGGGAAAGGGTTCCACGGCTGGCCCATATACACTTTAACACACCCCCGCAGTCATAGCGGGCGGTCTTCGTACGCTGAGACTGTCTCTAAAATCTTCAAAAAGGACCGAGGGAAGACCCTTTGTAAAGATGTCTGCAATCTGATATCTGGAAGGGACATGACAGACGCGTACTTGTCCTTTAGCTACCTTCTCTCGAACAAAGTGAATATCAATCTCTATGTGTTTAATGCGTTGGTGCTGAACTGGATTATCAGAAAGGTTGATGAAACTTATATTATCACAATACACCAAGGTAGCTTTCTCAATAGGACAATGAAGCTCTAAAAGTAGATTTTGTAACCAACATGACTCGAAAACCACATTGGCTACTCATCGTTACTCGATCTCTACACTTGAACGTGAAATCGTAGATTGACGCTTGGCAGACCATGAGACCAAGTTATTACCCAAAAACATACAATAGCCAGACGTAGACCTTCTGGTGTCATGACAACCACCCCAATCAGCATCTGTATATGACAAGCAGACGCCGACGGCGGTACAAATGCAAACCATAATCAAGTGTTCCCTAAATGTACCTAAGGATGCGTTTGAGTGCATTCATATGTTCAACTCTGAGATCATGCAAAAACAAACACCTGCCGGACTGCATATGTAATGTCTGGTCGCATGAACGTAAGATACTGAAGGGCGCCTGCAAGACTACGATAGCAGGTCGGATTCTCATACGGAGAGTCAGCTGCAACACCCAACTTGGGTTTAGTATCAACTGGAGTAGAAGTGAACTTACAGGATGACATCCCAACCCTCTCAATGATCTCTGCTGCATACTTCCTCTGTGTTAAGAACAATCCACCTGCATGATGAGTGATTGCAATTCCCAAAACATAGCTCAAGGGGCCCAAGTCTTTCATGGCAAACTCAGAACTGAGCATTGTCATAATACACTTTCTCAACGCATCAGAAAAGACAGTCAAGATAATATCATCCACATATAACAATATATAAGCCATGAAAAAGCCCCGACGATATATGAACAATGAATTATCAGACCTGTTGTGAGAAAAACCCATACTCGAAACAAAATCAGCAAACCGCTTATACCAAGCCCGTGGAGACTGCTTAAGCCCATACAAGGACTTCTTCAATAGACATACATGATTAGGATATCTAGTATCCCTGAACCCCAAGGGCTGATGCATATACACTGTCTCCTGAAGATCACCATGTAGAAAGACATTCTTCACATTTAGCTGATGAATGAGTCATGATTTTGAAAGAGTCAAGTTGAGCACAGTGCGAATGTTAGCTGGCTTGATCACCGGGATAAATGACTCACCAAAATCCACACCAACTTGCTGAGTCTTACCATCACCTACAAGTCTAGCCTTATGTCTTGCAAATGAACCATCAGAGTTTTCCTTATGAATAAAAATCCACATAGACCGAATAATATTAACACCAGATGGACGGGTACCAACTCCCATGTCTTATTATCAATAAGAGTATTATATTCCTCGGTCATGACAATTTTCCAATTAGGGTCATTTAAGACAGATACAGAATTACGGGGTAAGGGGATTTAAGAACATTAGAATTCAAATTAAAATGTTTTTTTAGTTTAAAAATACCCCGTTGACTACGAGTGACTGGACCATGACTCTGGACTGGATTGGGTGAATTTTGGAAATTTTCGAAAATTTCTGGAATGAACGTCGAAGGAGTCGCGGTGCCAGAAGAGCTACAGAGCTCTCTGAAGTTTTGGCGCCGCGGCGCTGACGGCATTTTTCGGACAAATATAAAAAATGACGGAGAACATAGGGGGAGACATCCTCATCCAAAAAATCATAAAAACTAAGCACGGGGTTTTCTACTTTAGAAAAGAAAAATTAGGATTCATCAAAGAGAACATGACGACTAATGATGACACCTTCGACATAAACATGGCATGCTAAGGTACTTCTTGGACATGGATATCTCACTACAGTGAAAAGCTATAGTACTGAACATAACAGCTCCATCTTCTCCTTAATAGTTGGGATTCCCCAAAAGAAAGGAAAAGCTCTCTGTATCATCAATCGACTGCAAAAACATAGATTCTTAGTCGAGATTCGAACTGTTCAACCGCGGCTTGGATAACGAGAAGGGGAATCTGCTTTTCACATTTATATAGACCCTAACAACTATCGTTGGCATTATTGGAAATAAATCACCCAACTCTTATTCAAAGCCCATCTACATACTCCAACTGCTTCCTTTTGAGCTAGTCAAGCAGGCGTTGAACACGGACTGAGACTCTCCCGCCTTTAGAGGACAAATCAAAGCATTTATAACCACAGTGATTTGACGGAAAACCCAAAAACACACAAGGATTAAAACGTGTTTGAAGTTTGTTGATCGTAGTGGATGGAAACAGTGAATAACATAAGCATCCGAAGATCCTAAGATGAGAATATGACGGAGTCTTATTGTATAACACTTTTAGAGAGGATGAATATGTCAAACCTATAGAGGGAAGAATATTGAGTAGATCGGTAGTCATTTGTAGCGCATGATGCCAAAATAATGGAGGAACGAAAGAATGAACCAACAAAGTGCGAACAATATTAGTAATGGTACGAATTTTTCGCTCTGCTTTCCCATTTTGTGAAGACGTATGAGGACAAGAAAAATGAAAATTTATCTCATTTTGAGCACAAAACTCCCTAAATTCTCCATTGTCATACTCTTTGCCATTATCACATTGAATGTTTTTGATATCTCGTTCGAATTGCGTTTTTATGAAAGCTCTAAATTTTATAAAAATGGAAAAAACTTGAGATTTTTTCCTAATTGGAAACGTCCATAAATATTTAGAATAGTCATCTAAGAATAAAACATAACAACGATGACTCATAGAACTGAGAACTGGAGATGTCCACAAATCACTATAAATAATATCAAATGACATTGAAGTATTAGAATTCGACGCTACAAATGATAACTTAATAATTTTTCCCAAAGCACAGGATTGACAAAGTGGAGTACTACGCGTACCCTTACAAGAAATAAACTTATGTCTATCTAAAGAAGATAAAATAGACGACCCTGGATGACCTAGACGAGTGATCGGTGTATTTTATACACACTTTTTGAGTCATTTTTATTTAGTATTTTACTCATTTTGTTTATGTTTAGTATAGTATTAGGGTCGTTTTCCTTTCTTTTGTGTCACAGCGGTCAGAAATGGAGAAATGACAAAAAGGAGATGAAATGAGCATAAATGAGATGAAATTGCACACAAAAGGGCCAAGAAATGAAGTCTAAGAAGTTCTGGGAAGTATAGAGGAGATCAGACGATGTCCGGACGAAAAAAGGACGACAAAACGAAAATCGCCAGAAAAATGCCTCAAGCGCCGCGGCACTGAATGTTCCGAAAGTTGATTTCGCTGCAGGTTTTTCGGCGCTGTGGCGCCCAACTGCAGGGCCACAGCGTCGACGCGGTATTTTTGACGTTTTGGGCCGAATTTGACACGTTTTCAGGGTCCAAAATGGATAACTTTTCCTACCTACATAATCCCTAACCCTTGATCTAAAGGATTCTTGAGCTATATATATTCTCTACATTATTCTCTAGAAGGGGGATTCATCTATCCATTGTACATACAACACAACTTAGGAGGCTAAGATCGGAGGCTTTTCAAGTATTTTCTTTTCTTTCTTTTGCTTTGTTTTTTTCAGTTCATGTATGGAGATTATATTAGTTCTTAGCGTGACTATGACTAGGAGCTAATTACTTTATTAGAGATTTCCTTGTGTTTCGCTTGAAACTCTTATTCATGAATTAATACATTAGTTGATTTCTTCTTCACTTGCTTAAGATTTATTCAATAATTGCTTTGATTGTTTGGTAATTAATTTATCACTAATTATCATCACTTATATGAGTTCTAATCGAAATCCGAAAGGGGAGATTGTGAATATGCTATAGTTGAATAAACATAGGTTTAAATTGTGGACGAAAGTACCCCGATACTTGTGTAGCTTAATAGGTTATTGCTCTTAATCCTCCTTTGTAGTCAATCTTGTCATCGAAAGATAGAAGAGTTCTCCATTGGAGTTTAGTGTTTATATTACCTTAACAGGAGTATAAAACGGTCTAGTTAACCTGCTATCTTAACGTAGAAGAAGAAGTCAGTCTAATTGTATTAAGGATTGAATAGAGTGGATATTTGATGATCTTGGAAGCCCTAATTCTCCATCATAACTGATTTAAATCAAAGTATTTTCATAATTAGTTTATTTCCTGCATTATTAGTTTAGAATTCCAACTCAATTAACGTTAACCAAATAGAAACTAAAGCATAGATAATCGGTACTTGAAAACCAGTCCCTGAGGACAATATTCGGTCTTACCTAGACTATATTACTTGTAACGATACGTGCACTTGCGTTAAGCGTGTGTATAAATCGCACATCAACGAGCATGCCACAAGAAAGGAGCAAAAACTGCAAAAGTGGATGGCATAGCTTGACGCGAGATGCTGAGACTTGGTGTGATTGGATAAAGATCTCCCCTACTGTCACACCTCATGAGATGACTCCCCGTCTTGAAATCCTTCACCGAAAACTCAAATGGATCAAAATTAATAGAAACTCAATTATCAGTGATGAATTTTTGGACAGACACCAAATTTTTAATCAATTTTGGGGCATGAAGGGTATGTTTCAGGACAAGTGATGGATGAGGAGGGGACAATGTTTTATGACCATAACCCTTAATTAGAATAAAATTGTCATTACCAACAGTTATATCACGATTAGTGCTCAAATTAGAATAAGACGAGGGAGTACCTTGATCGGATGTCATGTGGGTAGTGGCGCCGGTGTTCATGTACCAATTAGGGTCTGGGTGAGTCAAGCCTAGTGTGTGCATCGCTGCTTCAATGTCGGTATGAGTGGGGCCTACTGCGTGGTGGTCCTGATGAGGGCGCGACCCAAGTATACTGGACTGCTGCTGCTGTCCATACGCTGGTCTGAACCCTGGAGTCTGACCTGTGAAGGGGTTGGGCCGCGGCTCATGTACTGGCTGATATTGAGGCGTCGTGGCGCTGTAAGGTGTTGTGACCCACTGCCATTATTCAGGGAGCCCCTGAGGACTCCAGAACTGTTGCTGCTGCTGACGCCGCGATTCTTGTCGTTGTTGCCGCCGCGATTCTTGCCATTATTCTTCCGATTTTGGCCCTTCTTACCACCCCGTTATTGTAATTTTGAGTCATGTTGGCTGGATTGGAAGGAGTAAAATTAGAAGCAGTCATCATGACGACATGGCTGGCCCCAATTACCACTTTCTTAGCCACTCCGACTTCCTCCAAAGTAAGCATAGAACGGGCTTGATAAAACCCTGGCAGGGGTTACTCTGACGAATCACCGAAGCAACACCGCTATAGGCCTCTGATAGGCCTGCAACCATCTGAAGAACTAGACGACTTTGAGAAACTGGAGAACCCACGTTGCTGAGTTGATCTGCCAAGTCCTTGAGGCGTTTGCAATAAGAAGAAACGTTGGGAAAACTCGTCATAGCCACCTGAGAGAATTCCTGCTCAAGGATAACAATTCGAGAATGACTGTTATCTTGGAATATGTCGCGCTATCGATCCCACACCTCCATAGCTGTGGAATTTGGTTCCATAATCGTTTGTAAAAGGTCCAAGGAGATAGTGACATAAATCCACTGAAGAACCTTGACATTTGACCCATAATTCTAGATCTGCTTTTTTAGTGGACATAATCGTCGTAGAAGTAGACGATGTATCACTCCCCTTTGGAGGAGTTGGAGGAATGTTATGGTGGAGGACTTTATGTGCCAAAGCATGGATCTTAAATAATTCCGCTCACGTCTCATATTGAACGTTTTCTAGGTCAAGGACGATAGGAAGACCGCTCTTGATATTAGAAACTGTGAGGGCAGGGTGAAAAGTGTTCTTATCAGCCATAGGGAATAGAACAACAAGATTCAGAGAAGAAAATTTGTGAGAAAAGTTTTTGGAAGAGAAGATACTCGTTTTTTGTAAAAGAGAAACAACACAAAAAATCGAGAATATAGAGCAATATTTCGAGAAAAGAAGAAGAAATTTTGAGGAGCGGAAGCATGGTAAAGAGAACCGAGACTCTTGATACCATGAAAGAAATAATTTCTTGATTATTCTTATTAATGAAAGGCATATATATAAGTTAAGCTACTGATAACACAAAAAATAAATAACCTCAATGTAGTATCTAAACCATCTACAGACATTTAAGCTATTGATATTCTACCTCATTGACCCTGAAGATGGGGAAAATTGTCTCCATCTTTGTTGCACCACAAGCCACTCAAATTTTCTTTTTTTTTCTCTCTCCACCATTCAACTATAGTATTGACTAAAATTAAAGGAATTTATTCTAGAATTAGCAATTCGGATGATATTATTTTTATAACACATTCTATGTGGAATAACATGAAGCGTGATTACTGATCACGTGATAAAACAACAAGATGACACATTCACCCTTCTCCAAAGCTTTTTAAGGAAAAAATGGGTAAAAGTTGAAAATAAAGTGTGTTCGATATAGAGGACTTGTTCGTTTGATCAAAAAATTTAAAAAATATTTTCTTTACGAAAATAAGTTCTTTAAAATTTGGAAAATGACTTCACTAACGAAAATAAATCTCACAAGTGACATTAAACCAACTATTCTAGTTAATATATTTTATTTTACCTTTATAATTTTTTTATAAAAAATGAAAATTTTGGTGTGGGTGTGTGGGTTGTGGAATGTGGTTGGGGGGTGGGGAAAGGGCGGGAGTGGGAGTAAGAAAAAAATTCCATTTTTTATAAAAATAAAATAAAATATATGAAATAAAAATTTCAAGTGAGGGGTTGGGTGGAATGGTTGTTGTGGGATGTTGGGGGTGGGCGGGGTGGGCGGGGTGGTGTTGGGTAGGGAGTGAGTGAAGATGTAGAGTATTCGAGGGTGGTGGGTGGTGGAGGGTGGATGGTGGGGTTTGTGGGCTTGAGTGAGTATTTTTCGAAAAATACTCTTTAATAACCAACCGAACATGAGAAAATAAGTAAGAAATTCACATATTTTTCACTAATTAAATGAACATGAGAAAACAAGTAAGAAGTTCACTTATTCTCCAAGAACTCATTTTCCATGAAAACATTTACCTCCATACAGAACACACAAAGTTTATCCCAATTTACTCTAATTTAAACCAAACACATAATTTATAGCTATATGCCATTTTTAGTCCAATGAACCAAATATTTACCAATAAAAGTATATTCGCTAAATAATTCGGTAATTATTTTTCTGTATTATAATCCCACATTGCTCACTGTAAATTTTCTTTTATCATGGTGGTATACTTGTGTCAGCTTGCTGAAGTAACAGAAGAAGAAACCATCTACTAATATTTTTATTTTTGCTGAGATTTCAATCCTTACCTCCCATATTTTTCATCTATTTCATTGATGTTAAGCTACAACCTTGGGTACACATGACTCACTATTTTACATGAATGCTGTTGCAAAATTTGCAACTTGTTACTTTCATAGATGATACATGATACAACTGTACAGACAAATAGTAAATAAACAGAAAAAGCAAAAGGCTTTCTATTTCGGGTACATTATTTCCTACTTTCACATTTGAGCCATCCTCCATTCTTCATTTTCTTCCACAAATCCACCTGTTTGTGGCTCTTAACCTACTATTCAAGTTACTTCATTTTCTTTCAACTTATTTACTCATCATCACTAAACTCCTTTACTATTAAGTCAACTGGTAATAATCCTTTAGGAACTGTGGACTCTAATGCTTCAAATGAGCTGTTAATGTAATATTTATCTTCATAATCATCATCACTGCTCTCATCGTTGCTGTCATTGTCATCATCGGAACTGCCTTTCCACGTCAGTTTTGACTGTTCAGCGGCACCCTTACTGGACAAAACCAGAGCAGGATATGTGTGCTCTATGGCCTGGGAAATGCTTTCGAATTCCTCCACCTTGTTCAAGAGATCATCCGGTTTTAAGTCAATGTCGTCTAGCAACAGTGCCCTGCCTGAATCAATAGCATTTTTCCATAGGGACATCATTCTAGGGCTTGAGCTCCCTGTTTTAGCATCTCGTTTGGAACAATCTTTGGCAGTGCCTGCATTACGGATTAAAACAAACATATAAATACTATCACTTAGCCAAATTGGTTTAGTCTGCAAGAAAGAGGACGGTCTAAAGTTCGAAAAAGTTGAATGTAAAAAGCAAGTATAGTATATCTATTGAAACATGGACATTTAGTAGCATAAAGGGTAACTTAAATGTTAGACAACTTTGGGAATATAGACAGATGAACATCAGATCCCATGGCCAAAACCTGGCAGTATCTTTATGGTTTTTATGCAACTCTTGATGAAAGACAGCAATAACAGGCAAAAGAAATATAATCAGTCTGCTTTTGAGATGTATGGTATGTACAAATCAGAGGCGGAGACAGAATTTGAACTTATGGGTTCTAAATTTTAGGTTAGCGGCATCAGGTGTTAATAATTGGGTTCTGAATTTAATTTGACACAGATTTAGTGAATTTCTTATCTATTGGGTTCGGTCAAATTCTAGCTCCGCCCGGTGTACGTTGTCCCGAACGTGATTTAAGCTGGGTTCAGGCAACCAGCTACATGTATATGTTAATTCAAGTAACCACACATGTAGTGCAGAAGCTCTAAATAAACCCCATCCATTTCTCCTTTCCTCCCTTCTACAGAGCTAGAAAGGACTAAATTCCTATTTGTTTCCCATCAAAGCGAGCAAGAAATAAGAAAAAAACAAGGAACAAAGTTACTGCAAGATAAATCGGAAGTGGCCTAGTAGATCTCCTGGATGTGTCAGTATTTCATGCATACCTGAACGTTCTGAAGTATTCATTTCATCTGTGACGCCTCCAATTCGGGAGGACACAATTGTAGGGGAATTTCCGTACATAGGTTTCCAGTCTTTTCCCCTCCACATCAATATCTGTTCATCATCAAATGACAATAGCACACACGGAACCAATTCCTGTCATTGAAAGAAGAAATTAGCAAAGACCATGCGTAACTTAAGAACATACTTTTTGGAGTTTTTGAAAAAAAGCACAGAAGTATTCAAAATAGTTGAGCTATTCGAGTATGCCCAAGATCAATAGATCTTTTCTCTCTTTAAGGATGTGGATATCCTTTAGTCATGTTTGCCACAGGAACAAACCTTTTAGATGCTTCGCAAACAAACAAGTTGCTAATCTCTAATTCACAAGAAAATCTTCATCTTAATCAGAGTATCTGAGATTGTTTGATTGGCCACATGTCTCATGAACTGAAATCCAAGCCCGAACACAGTGCAAGCTCCTAGCAAACGAAGAGCCTGTTTGGCCAAGCTTTCAAAATCCGCTTATTTTGAATAGTGTTTTTTGTTAGAAGTGTTTTTCGGAAAAGAACTTTTCAAGAGTAGGTTTGACTAATCAATTTGAAAAGTACTTTTGCTGATATTTTGCAGTAATTTGAGCATGACCCAGGTTCCAAAGTGTGTTGAGGGAAAAGCTACTTTTTTTAGCTTCTGAATTACAGCTTCTGCTACTATTTGAAAAGTACTTATTTTTGCCCTAAAAGCTTGGCCAAACACCTGAAATTTCTAACATAAGGACTTTTTATTGAAAAAAACACTTTTGGCTTCCTAATAGGCTTGGCCAAACAAGCTATAAATATTGCTACTTCTCTTGGCAATATAATTGTGTAACCTCTGAAGGATTCTAAAGTAGCGCAACAATGTGTAAGAGATCTTCTTAAGAAAAAAATTATATCGCTGCATTGCTCAAGATACATGAGACCTAATTATACGAAAGCCAAAGTCATGCAGGGGATCTAAACTGGAATATAAGAACCAAGCAATTGTATAATTAAAGAATAAGAAGAGTACTAAATAAAACCTTTAACTTAGCTCCTAGCTTCTTATAATCACTTGCATGCATCCCCCGGCAATCAATCTTCACCAGTGGACAAGCTTCAAATGCACTCTTCACGTCTCTCACTAGCGTAAGGTAGACTCCATTTTTCGCTGCAGAGGCAGATATCGAAGTTCTTCAAAACGAATTAGAACACAAGAAAGAGCACATTGAACATTCCTAACTAAACAGAAAGGTCACAGATGAAATTGGAGGACCTTGTCTTTTACTTTGTTTATATCACAAAAATGTGTCTCATGTAGATTTAGAAAATCCACATACAGAGTCTTTTTTACTTTTAGGTTTACAGATTGGAAACAAAGAAATAGTATCAGCATACATTCAATTGCTTCAAAACAAAAATAAAAGCCTTACAGTACTCTCCATCAATCACAATTTGTTATAGCCTGTTTGGCCAAGCTTTTGAGAGGCCAAAAGTTTTTATTTTATCCAAAAAGTGCTTATATTAAAAAGGTGAGGTTTATGGTCAAGCTTTAATGAGAAAATAAGTGCTTTTGCGGGGGGTAGCAAAAGCTGTTTTTCAGAAAATTCACTTAGAAACATTAATTGCTGCTCAAAAGTGTTTTTTTTCAAATTCATTAGCCAAACACTTCTCACCAAAAGTACTTTTCAAAATAAGTTTATTTTAGAAGTTTGGCCAAACAGGCTATTAGTAGTCAGGAACTGAGAAGCAAAAGGTGCTGGATAACAATGGTTCAACATGGTCACATATATTGGCTATAAAGAAGACTTGAAACACTGAAGGTGGTGCTAAGTATTTTATGAATAGCATTTCGAATGAGATTCATCAATTTATTAGTGACACGTTCAAATGTTCTACCAACAATATAACATGTTTGTTGTTTCCTATAACCTCATCTACATGCAATACCTGTATGAAAGCCAGAGCTCGAATGTCAAATTAGCTACACGAATAAATAGGAGTTTTTAGGTAGATCAAGTACCCAATTTACATATAGGCGGTAGCTTCTTTCCCTTGATTCGGAATTCATCAGCCTCTTCTTTGGTCAATCCTTCTGGAGCTTCCTGTATAAGCTTCGGGTAAACTGGCGTAGCTGGTTTCCATAACATCAGTGGGTACTTTGGACGAGTACGGTTGTCATAGTTCCTGCCTCGAAAAAGATAAACTACACCTCCCACTCTATGTATGATCTTTCCACCCGTCTTCTCCTAATAATGTTGAAAATGTAGATCAGTAGATGGCAAGCCGCAAAACCCTTTTAGAATATATAATAGTTCAATCGATGGATAACCTCGAGACATTGGCATAGGTTGTTCATATCAACAGTGGGAACACCTAAGCATCGAACTTTACAAACAGGATTCCTTCTCCAATGGGTATGTATTAACTCTAACATGTTATGTACCAATCCATCCCGACCTATAAAATTCAAAGCTTCAATTAAAAATTCCAAAGCGCAACTTGTTGTCAATCTCAAAAGTTTGAGGGAGAACCAAAGTACAAAATGCATGGGAGAATGAAGAAAATTTTGTTCTGAACTAATCAGCAGAGCGTGCACAAAATCGAGCAATGGATTCATAAGAATTCAACTTAAATAAAATTGTTGACGAGTCCTTAGCAGACAAGATGCCATCAACAATACCTAATCAGTTCCACCACAAGCAACAACCCGCAAAAGAAGGGGAAAAAGAATACTTTGCATATTTCTTTCTTTTTTTCTTTTTGTTCAAAATTGGCTCAACCAATTCCAGAGTATACATGATCAACAATGAAGCTCTGATAGCAAGATAAAGAAACAACATACCCAGTGTGATCCGATAAGTGGGGTCTGGGGAGGGTGGGGTGTACACAGACCTTACCCCTACCTTTGTGGGGTAGAGAAGTTGTTTCTGATAGACCCTCGGCTCAATAAATAGCAAGATAAAGCATCATTACGAAAATAACCATTGAACAACAACCAATGTTCTAAAAAAACGCTAGGTGGGACCAGGGCGGGGAGTGGCCGCCTAGCGCCTAGGCGGATGTATTTTTTTTAAATTTTTTTAATATTTTATGCATAAAATATCATCACTACTTCTCTTTAATTTGAAAGTATTTGAAGTCGACTCTTGATTTTCAATTGGATTAGAATCATTTTTGCAACTTACAATAATTAATAACCTGCAAAATATTAAAATAAGTCCATTAACAAATCAAATAATCAAATAATCAATCAATAAAATAATTACTTTCAAAATGAGTAAATGACAAATATTCACAAATGACAAATGATAAAATGACAAATCATTCACTGTATATTTATATTATTAACTTATTACTAGTCTATTTATACTATTACTAATAAGTTTGTAAGTTGTAACTTGTAACTCATAAAATTCGGGTCATATATTCGGGTCATATATGCATAAAATATATAAACCATAAAATCAATACATTCTTAAGTAATTAATAAATTCATAAATCATTAAACCCCAACATTTTCAATGCACTCATCCACATAATCAAAAATATAAACTCCTTTTTACATAATAAACCCTTAACTTATTCCCTCCCTCACAAAATCAGCCCACATTTAATTCTAAACCCAAACCCAATCCTTTGTCCCCTTTTTCAGCAAAACAAAACGACCTCAGCCCAATTCCCCAGCTGGCCGACCCGTCGCCCGAGCCCAACCCGCAATCCCAAAACCCCTTTTCTTATTACACCCCTTCCTTAAAAAAAACAACGAACCCTAACACCGCCTTCCCCAAATCGCCGCACCTCTGCTCCCAGTCACCCCGCGATCCCGCCGAATTTTTCGGCCACCAAATCGGTCGGAAAATCCGATCTTTCATCTCTACCCCTCTGTCATATCCCTTTCCGCCATCCTCTTCCACCAAAATCATTTCAAATCCTCCCGAAATCGTCTCAAATCATGATTTTTAGGAGGCGAAAATGGAAATCAAATGGCCTTGATTTTCTGGCTAAAACTTCCAGACTCCAGAGAAGGAAATGAAGATCCCCTTTCCAAAATTCAGGATTTAAATCATAGAACGAAAGGGGGGGGCGTCTAGGCGGCAAAATCGGGACGGTCTGGGGGCGTCTAGCGCCTAGGCGGCCGCCCAGACCGTTTTTCAGAACACTGACAACAACAATGAATCAACTATCTATTACACCACAATCCCAAATCAGTTTTGTGTCAGTTTTGCAAATAAACCACTAACTTATCTTAGGTACTATGTCCCGTCCTTGTAAGGCAGGCGGAATGGAGGACATGCAATAAATCGACATGAACGAGAATGAGCTAGCGTTATCAAGCTAGCACAATAACTTAACCGTTGTTTGGTTGACAACATAAACAAAAACAAATCTAACAACAACAACATACTCAATATAATCCCATAAGTGGAAACAAAAATAATTCTAGCATTCTGCATTAATAATACTCACACAAATTACATGGATTACAGGATAAAATTGGAATAAACTCAGGTATTTGTAATAAATGCACAAGAGTTTCTAAACTAAGAGTTCCCATAAAATAGACAATCTTTGCATAACAATTCATGTAGTATTACTCGCTGCATAAGAATTCCTACATTACTAATCACACATAACAACTACTACTATTATTCATGTGAACTAAACGATTCATTAGTCTTTTTACCTTTATTCAACTACATTCAACAACAATAAACTTACCAATATTAACCTGTCGATTACTAGCTATACAATGTTTCAAAAGCTCCCGAATTTCCGTCTTCGTCAATGGGTCCCCCAACACTTTCTCCTTTGACCTTACCTCAAACATCCCAAGCCCATACGCCTTCAACATTTCATAACACTTATTAACCCCATCATCATCACTACTCTCCCTTTGAGGATTCAATGGCTCAAATAGCTTAATATTTCACAGCATTACTAATATACCCTATTCAGTACTATTCTTATATACCCTACCAAACGACCCCTTAATCTTTTGAACTAAACAGTTCAATAACAACAAATGCATAATCAAGTTCATTCATTACTTTAAAACTCCAAATGAACTTACCAATATTAACTTGTCGATTACTAGCTATACAATGTTTCAAAAGCTCCCGAATCTCCGTCTTAGTCAATGGAGCACCCAACACCTTCTCCTTTGGCTTTACCTCAAACATCCCAAGCTCATACGCCTTCAACATTTCATAACGCTTATCACCATCATCATGACCCTCCATTTGAGGATTCAACGGTTCAAAAAGCTTAATATTTCTCTTGTTTTTCTTCATTGGTGCTTTCCCGGTCCACGGTCTAGGCATAGTAGGAGGAGCAAAAGGCAAAAAACCCGGTTCACGAATAGCAACCGGTTTAGCTTTAGGAGTTTCGGAATAACTGAACTGGAAATCAAATGGGGCACCGTGGAGCCGATATGATACACCGTTGTCTTTAACGACGACGGAACGGTCGCCGTTAGTGGTGATGACTTGACCCGGTTTAACCGGTTTATGGTATTTTGAGTTGTGGTGGTGGGTTTTGAAAGGTGGGAAGGTTTTTTTTGTAGGGCGTGGGTATTTGGGTATGGGGATGGGTGGGTGGGGTAGTGGGGATGAGTTGGGGTTGTGGGTAGGGGGTAGGGTAGTGGGAAGATTGGAGAAAAGATTGGGTTTTGGTAGTGACATAGTAAGAATTGGCATTGTATGAGTAAAGGAAAAAGCTTTATTGTTGGGGGTGTGGTGGAGTGGGTAAGGTGGAGGTGGGGTGGGTGGTGGAGAAGAAGAAGAAGAAGTAGCAAAGCGTTACTGGTTTTTTTGTGTTGCAGATGAGAGGGAAGGAAATTGATGATCAAATGTTTGTTTTTGGGAGATAAGATTTTTTTTGTATTGTGTCAAAACCTGAACGACGTCGTATTTGCATTTCCAAACAAAAATGTTTTTCTTTTGGCAGCACAAAACAAATGATTTATATACTTGTGATAACTGATAACAATGAGCTGAACTTATTAGTTCTCTTGTTATTAATATTAGTGGTGACAAATTGGACCCCAAGTCCAATTCGATCAGATTTTAATGGGTTCGGTCATTGACATACTATTAAATGAGCTAAGTTTGAGCTAGCCCAACTTAACTCATTCATTTTGAACAGCTCAAATCAACTCATTATATTAGTCCAAAGTAATTCATCTACTATTCTATTGTTTATCCAAGTCTTCTATTTTATATTTTTTATCTTTTATAAAAAAAATTATTAAAATATAATTTTTTTTCTTACCTCCTCCCCCTACTTCCTCCACCCCATGCCCTACCCCATCCTCAAATTTCTTAACTACCTCCACCTCCTGCCCTACCCCTACCACATTCTCAAATTTCTATTTTTTTATTTTTATAAAAATATGAATTTTTTTCTTAACCCCGCCCTCCACCCCCACCTCATCCTCAAATTTCTATTTCATATTTTGTTTTTTACTTTTATAAAAAATACAGATTGTTTTCTTACCTCCCCCCTACCGCCTTAACCCCACCTACCCCACACCACCCCATCCTCAAATTTCTATTTCATTTTTTGTTACTTTTATAAAAAAATATTAAAAATTTGAAATTTTATCTTACCTCCGTCTACCCCGCCCTACCCCAATCTCAATTTCTATTTTATATTTTTATTTATAAAAATATGAATTTTTATTTTACCTCCATACCCACACTTACCCCTACCTACACCTACCCCTCCACCCTACCAACACCTACCCCTCCACCCTCATCCCATCCTCAAATTTCTATTTCATATTTTTTTACTTTTATAAAAAATATGAAATTTTTCTTACCTCCCCTACCACCTAACCCCACCAACCCCACCCATCTCAAATTTCTATTTCATATTTTTTGCTACTTTTATAAAAAAAAATATTAAAAATATAAATTTTTTTCGTAACTACCCCGCGCTAGGCCACATTATCAAATTTCTATTTTTTTTTTTTTTTACTTTTATAAAAAATATGAATTTTTTCTTACCCCCTCTGCCCTAATCCCACCTACCCCACCCATTCTCAAATTTCAATTTTATATTTTTTTACTTTTATAAATAATTTATAAAAAATATGAATTTTTTTCTTACACTTACCCCTTCCACTCCACCCATCCTGATTTTTTTTTTTTTTTTGCTTTTATAAAAAATGAAATAATTCTTTAAAATATTATACTTATTTTAAAAATAAAAATATGAAAAAATCAAACATCATACAAAATAAAATAACATTATAGAAGGTAAGTTTGAAATTTGTAAAAGTAATAGATCAAGTTGGGTTATGACCCATCATTTAGTCCATCTTGACCCGCTCATCTTAGGCCATGTAAGTTTTGGGCGGGTTGGACATTGACCCATCTACAACTTCAGTCCATCTTGACCCGCCAAACTTCAGCCCAAACGATCCATCTATCACCCCTAATTAATACAAAGGTTGCGGTGTAATTATGGGTACTTCTTTATATTTAATCAGATGTTTTGATTTGTGTCGTGAGTATGAATTTTTCACTTTAATAAATAGCGTTTTACTTTAAAAATAAGACTTTTCTACATGAATTTATTTGAATTAATCGAGTTCAAAGTGGGGCACACGAATGTAAAACCAAAAAAAAAACATAAATTAAGTTGGTAGTGTGCAATACTTGGGGAACCTTTAGGTATATTTTTAACTAATATAAGTGTGGATTATTTACTTTTGTTTAGTGTCTAAATAGCTCTTTTTGGCAAGTTTAGGAATTCACCCAAGTCTACGCTTATGTGTTCAAGGTAGAGCATGACTTCAACTATTTCTGTTCTGAAGTCAGAAAATTTATAGTCTACCGCTTTTGATTACTCAACAATTCAAACCTGCAAGTAAAACTCATGATAAAATTATCTACAAGAGCTTCAAAATTTTAAGTTATTTTTAGAGTTAGTTGTGTAAAACGTTTTAAGCACTATTATAATTTTGAAGGACATGATGAAACTTTCCTCGTTGATTGGTCAAGATGTATATGGTGAAAATTAACACGACATGTGACATTAAATGTGGAAATCGAAGGAGATGACAAAATTATACACCGAATGAAAGTTGTATCGGGGTGAATCCGAGTACCAAATCAATATCGGGTAGTGACCGAGCCAAGTGACGCCGGATGGAGGACCGAGGAAGCTCAGCGCGTATCCGTTCCGGATATGGCGTCAATCGTTACTCTTTGTTCATTAAATGGCCGTTATTCTCATTTAATTGCATTTAATTAAGAAATTATTCTCAGGCGTAAATATCTTGTATTGATAGCTATAAAAGGAATCCAATCTTTTATGTTGGAGAGTCATCACATTTTGATGGTATAATCGGTTTTCCTTAGAAAAGCTTCTTGTTTTAGAATGAGCTGCTATTATGTTGTCTATTATCTAAAGTACATGGAAATCTTGGATTTTAACATTTTTCACAATAAACTTAAAATAGTAGTAACTGTTAGATACCGTCTGATTAACCCAAAAGATTGAGTATGCAAGGCAGAAAACCAAGAATAACATACTCAATATAATTCCATAGATGATGTTTGGGGAGGGTAGGATTTACTCAGACTTTCCTCTTATTTGCAAAATGATTTGTTTTATACTGGAAAACTATAATCCCAGCTTTAGTTCCTCAAAGTGAAATGATTAAACTTTTCCATTCTTTCATCAAAGGACTATTATTTTAGCTTCTAGATTAGTCTATAAGCCGAAGTTTCTTAATGTGTTAATATGTTTAGGTAGTTGTATGGTTTGCGAACTAGTTATTGCTTATATAGTGAATAATCATGTATTGTTATGTGGAGCAAGGCTTGTTTTTATCTTTAGTTACTCTTTTGCATGCATTTGCTAGTATACATATTTTTATTACATGTTCTATCTCGCTGAAAATAATACATAAATTCTCTCATATCTTGTGTTGGTTTAACGATAGCGGAGTTAATAAGGCGAGTGAATGTTGTATTATGTTATGTGGTGCCTATACTTCTTGTATGATCAGAACTTTATGTTGGGACTATTTTTGTTAATGTGGTAAGGTAAACAAAACAACCTCTTATGGTAGTAGAAAGGTATTAACTATTAACTGGGGTTGAGTCGATTTCTAAGAGTTTCCTATTTGATCTCCATTATAATGGTAAGAAATAATTCATTGATTATTTTTATTGATAATGAGATGTATATATATAAATATATAACTCCTAAATATGGTGAATATAGAAAAATAATTCTATCTTTTTCTAGTCTAATTCTAATACTTTTTTCTAGTACAAGACTAATACCATAATTTACAATTATACATGAATTACAATTTGTGGAGACCAAATTGAACCATGATATACACGTGTATATCAGTCTTTTATACCCCCGCAATTATAGCGAACAGTTGACGTATACTGAATGGTCAAGGAGGCGAGGGCAAGGATGGTAGTAGCATCTTTGGAGAAAACACGGAAAGGGGGGTGGGGAGCTGTCAAATATATTAAAACATGGAAGCGACTTGATGATGAACTGTTAAATATAAATAAGTATACCCGATATACACGTGTATCCTTATGTATATTTGATCTTGGTTTGTGAATAAGAAGCCCACAGGTTGGGCAGAATATTAATGTATATTGTTGTAATATTTTAGTGTAAAAATTACCTTAATTAGTATTGTACACTTACCATAGTTATAGGAGTCTTATACTATTAGAATAGAGTTTTGAGATTAAATGGGAATAGGTTTTCTATTATGGCAATTTGTAAATTGTATATATACTCTTTCATTAATGAGAATAATCAATGGATTATTTCTTTCATAGTATCAGAAGTCTAGGTCTTAAAATCCTTTCTCTAATTTCCTCAAATTTCCGTTGACAAACCCTCGAATTCCGAGCCTCTATTCTCGAAATGTGTGTCCGACGATTCCTCCTTTCTTCCCAAATTTTTCTTCCTAATTCCTACATCACGTCTTGCGTTGCTATTATGGCTAAGAACACGTTTCACCCTGTCCTCACTGTTTCTAATATCAAGAATCACATCTCTATCGTTCTTGAACTAGAAAATGTCCAATACGCGACGTAGGCAAAATTATTCAAAGTTCACGCACGCTCGCATCAAGTTCTACATCATATTATCCCCGTAGCTCCAACGGATACGGAGGTGCTCAAACCCGAGGATGGTCCTAAGTTATGGACAACCCTTGATGTTACTGTTCTTCAGTGGATTTACTCCACTATTTCTACCGATCTCTTGCAAACGATTATTGATCCAGACGCTACAGCGAAGGCTACTTGGGATAGACTATGTGATATATTCCAAGATAATCAAAATCTAGAGATGTTACTCTTGAGCAAGAATTCTCCCACATCAACATGGAAGATTTCGCCTAACGTTTCGGCTTATTGCAAAAGGTTGATGGAATTGGTGGACCAACTCCGCAACGTTAGCGCGCCAGTTTCGAATGATCGTTTGGTCCTACAAATGGTTGCAGGCCTATAGTGGTGTTGACACGATTCTTCGTCGGAGCAGTCCTCTTCCGCAATTTTATCAGGCTCGTTTTATGCTTACACTCGAAGAAGACGCCTTGGCCAAAACGATAGCATTCAAGGTGATTTCAAAACGAATTTAGATAAAACTTAGGAGATACCAGACAAATCTTGATCATTAATTCAGATCAAGAAGATGCTTATTATGAAAGAAGAGCTTGAGATTTGTGGAAATTTTTGGCTAACTGCTATACTTATTTCATGGTCAAGTTCAAGTTCAACATGAGAAGAATTGTCAATGTTGAGATATACCAAGCTAATTAGATATATTTTGCTAATTAGATGTTTTAATTAAGTTTGATTAGATATTTTGTTAGGATATTATTAGTGGGTATTATAAATACACCCCACATCTCTTGTAATTAGAATTAAGAGGAATAAAATCAGAACGCAGAAGAGCTCGTTGAGCTCCCAAAATATCCTCTTCAGTTTTCTTCCTTCTCTGTTTTTCTCCTCTATTTGTCCAATCTGCACTTCATCCATTGGTATCAAAGCCACGAGATCCGTATAGTTCTTGTCTTTCTCGTTCGAACGGTGTTACCCTCGAGGTTGTTCATTGAGTTTTTGGTTCGCGATTGAGACGATTTCAAAGTTTTTTTTTTTCTGGTTGAGGTTCGTTGAATTTGTATCGCCATTGTTGAACAAGTCTATGCTTTTCCGAATTGTGAAGAAGGCTGGTAATATTGTTCTCTCTCAAGAGAGGTTTATTTTTGTGATTTAGGGTTTCCTGCATCGATTTAGGATTTTGTTTCGATTGATCTCGATTCATTCTAATTCCACATTCAATTCTCCTAGATGATTTCATCTTCGCAACACGATTTTGCATCGACCGAAATCTAATCGCATCGATCGAGATCTAATCTGAATTCAATTTCTCAGAGCTTCGATCGTTGCAATTTCTAAGTTTTCTCTCAATCACACGATTTCACTCGGATCTTATATCAAATTTTGGGGTTTCATTGAAATTCACTGGTAATAATGACGACCAACACATATACAAACCAAAACTCAACTTCAGAAATAGTTGATTCAACCGGTCCCTTGTACATGTCATCATTTTGAGAACACCGATCATCGATAATTCCGGTGAGTTTTGACGAAACAGGGTATAGATCTTGAAAACGAGGAGTTTTTCGAGCTTTATCTGTAAAGAAAAGGAAAAAAAGGCTTTATTAATGGAGAGATTAGGAAGCCAGAACCTAATTCAGCTACAATTGCACAATGAGAGAGGTGCGATGATATGGTGAACTCTTGAATGTTGAATTCATTGTCAAAAGACATGGGAAATAGTTTACAATATGTGGATAATGCAAAAGAACAGTCGTATAAACTTGGGTTCTACTTCTTTGAACTGAGCTAGTACATGAAAGTGATACTGTTGGTGTAGCAGCCAACATGGAGGGTGACCTAGTTGGAACAGAACGAGTGAAAGAGACTGAGAGCTTGGGGATCAATGGTGAAAGAAATATAGATTTAAACCTCTGCTTTAGCTGGGAACACAATGTAGCTGGATGATGGAACTAATGGGAAAGAAGCTCCGGAGCAGAATCCTGCAGTTTGTCATGAGAGTTTGCCTCCTTCCCCAGCAAAAAATGCTGCTGATGGTGGTAATGTGATTGAAGATAATGTGATAGAAGATACTGAAGTTGAAGGAACCATTAGGATAGCTGATCTTTTGACTGTTGAGGCTGATGGAGTGCTGGTTATGTTGTTCAGGATGTTAAGAGTAGGAAATGTCTATCGATATGAGGATCGATGAGTTCTTAGCGACAAATAGACTGAGAACTGAGGGATACTTCGTCGGAGACATTATAGATTGAGTTGAAGCTCAATTCAAGGATTCAAAAAGTTATTCACAAGTCGATCAAATATTAGATTGCCTGTTTTTATATGTCTCAGGATATGAGAATCGAGAGATTTCTAGCCGAAATTGGACTAGAAATTGAGGAAGACTCCGCGACATATCCGAGCTTATTATAATAGCTTGCGTGATGAGAATCGAAGGATTCTCTAGTCCGAATGAGACTAGAGAAAGAGAGGTTATTGCCGTGTTTTTTTTTACATAAGGAGAATCGAAAGATTCTCTAGTTCGAGTGAGACTAGAGAACGATGAGTTCTTCACTATTATTGATGCTGGAAAAATGTTACAGTTGCTGGAATTTTGGTGACAGAGCGGGAGATTTTCTGTCAATTGGATGGGATTGTTGGTGCAGCAGGATCATTGTTCTTTGATATTTGATAACGCATGCGTAGGCGGTGAATGACGATCGCAGAGGATGGTTTTCTTTCCGGTTTTGGCCACTTGAGCGATATTATTTTTATTGCTAGAGAAGATGGTAATGCAACCGCCGTGTGGATGTTCTTTGGTTGTGTGATCGGTCTTGATATAAATGAAGCTCTTCTCTTTGCTTTGTTATTTGTCTGGTGTTAACGTGAGTAACTATTGCGATGTCTGCCGATCTTGTGATTATATTGGTGTGGCTGATCTTGATGCTGATGATCAATGCATTGAAGATGTTTTTTTTCCCTTCTGCCAGGCGAGAATAATTGTGGCCAGAATTGGAGCAAATACTTAAAGATGAGGATGATGCAAACTTTGCAGCCACTCCATATACAGCTGCAATTCCAGAATATCATTTAGTTATCCATGATACCACAACAAGTATCGTTAGTGGAGTGTTTTGATATTGTTTCCAAGCTAGGACTGAAATCGCTGTTTTCAGTGCCTATCTTGAGGGGGGATGTTGAGATATACCAAGCTAATTAGATATATTTTGCTAATTAGATATTTTGATTAAGTTTGATTAGATATTTTGTTAGGATATTATTAGTGAGTATTATAAATACACCCCACATATCTTGTAATTAGAATTAAGAGGAATAAAATCAGAACGCAGAAGAGCTCGTTGAGCTCTCAAAATATCCTCTTAAGTTTTCTTCCTTCTCTGTTTGTCCAATCTGCACTTCATTCATAAATTTAACAAAAACGAATACAAAATACACGTCTAAAGGGCTCAATTTACACGCCTAGGAAAGCTCCTTACATAAACAGAGCCGCAATGAACGGAAAAGGAACCGTAATACCCGAAGCAATAGAGTGATACAATTGTTGGAAAGGGGCTTAGAAGTGCCTACTATTACACGACTCTACCAACGACTCTACATATTTTAGAGCTAACTCCTGTTTAGTGTCTCATAGAGTTAATGGGCTTCAATCCTTACACTTAATCCACATCTTTGCTCAAGCTTCAAAATTTAAAAAATATTTTTAAATAATAAGAAATCAATATTTTCCAAAAAATTACAAAATTGAAAATACTCCCTTTGTTCCAAAAAGATTGTCCTATCTTTCTTATTAGTTTGTACCAGAAAAATTGTCATCTTTTTATATTTAGAAATAATATAATTTTATGAGATAATTTATAATAATACAAATATCTAAAGTTGTTTTGAACCACACATTTTAAAAGTTTATTTTATTTCTTAAATTTCATATCAAGTCAAACTAAGACAATTTTTTTTGTGAGATCGAGGGAGTAAAAAATAAGAGAGGAAAGATAATGTAATATCACAAGTAACAAAGAAAGTAAATGTTACAAGGTCAAATTTGGAGTAATGTCTTTAATATTATTTTTATAAAAATAAAATAAAACCGCGACACCTAAAGACATCTATTCCGCACGAGTAAACAGACGAGGCTCAGAATTTCACGGAATCCTAAAGAAGCCGTGTGTGTATTGGGTCTCACGAATATCCGACAAAAAAATGTCCTCAATTTCTAAGTGTTTTTTTTGTTTGTTTTATATATTTGGTAGCGAAGGAGCCATTTAGAACAACTACTTCATCATTATTGTTATACCCTCTCTCTCTTTTCACATTTCTTCATTGGAGTGTGATTATTACAGCTATGGAGAATTCGAATTCGATAAAACTATTTGTAATACTTGTGTTTTTCAGCTCATTACTACAACTGTGTAAAGCATCGAAGCTGAGATTCGACGGTAAAAATGGCGAATTTAGGATTTTGCAGGTGGCTGATATGCACTATGGAGATGGAAAAACGACGCCGTGTGAGGATGTGTTACCGGATCAGATGCATTCGTGTTCGGATCTCAATACAACTGCTTTCATTCTCCGTATCATACACGCCGAGAAACCTCATCTCATTGTTTTCACCGGTAGCACATTTGGCTCAAATAACATAAATATATTACTATTTTCCTTTTAATTTATGTGACCATCAATTCTTAACTTTTCAAATTTGTGGTTTAAAATAAGTAATCATCCGCTAAAATGAAAATTGAAGTTAAATTGTTATACTCAATCCATCCCAATTTAAGTGTCTCTACTTGTGGTCTTAAATGAAATATGTGTTTGATGTACTAAAATGTCTTTTAATCTTGTGGTTATAAGCTTGACATGTAGGATCTAATTGACAACTTACTAAATGTGTAAAAAGACACTTTTTTGGGATTCTTATCTGGACTAAATATAAAAAGATGTCATTCTTATTTGGACTGACTAAAAAGAAAAGAGTGTCACATAATTTAGAATATAAGAAGTAATATATTAAGTTTGCCTGGCGAAAATTTAACAAACTTCGTTTGTTTGATTTGACGAGAATGGGGAAAATAAGGATTTAGTGCAACTTACATTTTGAGGTGGATTTATTGGAATTCACAATTTGAGGTGTAGTTTTTGCGGTTTCTACCATCCTTGATATATTTTCTACAGTCTGTACAGCTTTTTGAGTTACAGCTCCTGTTATTTTTGTCTATTTTTGGTGTCTAATGCAGCTTTTCATGTTGCATTTTTTAGGATTTGATGGAACTATGTTGGTGTTTCTAGTTAAGTCCTTTTTTTCACAGTTCTCAAATTTTACAAACCTTTGTTAACATATTTGACGGAAATAAAGACTATTCACTTTGATAATTTAAAAGACCAATACTGCTCAGGAGTATATTTTAGTGATGCTTTGAACTCACCCAAAACATAAGGGACATTTTTTGTTATTTTCTCCACATTTGGCGTTGTGTTCGCAGGTAAAATATGGATTACGATTCACTTTTTCTTAATAATGTACACCATTTCCTTTTTGGTCTGTACCAAAAAGAATGTCATCTTTATATATTTAGAAACAATTTAACTTTATGAGATGATTTACGGCCACATATTTATATAACACTTATTTTGGACCACACTTTCAAAAGTCTTCCTTTCTTTCTTAAATTCCGTGTCAAGCCAAATGGTGCCACATGGACGGAGGGAGTAGTATTATTTTTTCATGATAGACCTGATTTGTACTACATCAGAGACCTTCCGTCTTGATGTTGACGTTGAGTATTTTGTAAGCATTAGTATTATTGGTCGAGGAATAGGAATGAATGAATTTTTACACTGCTCTCGCATTTGCTGTTGTTTGAGCTCGGTTATTGTCAAAAAAGATCGTAAATTTCCAAACTAGACGCATTAACGTGGCTAATTATTTGTTGCAAGTAAGGGATTAAAGTGCATTTTTAGTTGTTGCGTAGTAAACCTGAAAATGTAAATCAAATTTGAACTGAAAATTATATACTATTACTTGTTCCTGAGCTTTTAATTCAGTGCAGGTGTGAGTTCACTTATTGAGCAACTAACATTATCTTATGTATAGAACAATCATCGTTTAGAATTCTTTCTGAAATCTACGGACTTAAAAATCATCTTCTTATCAAGTTCTAATCCAATTTATAAACAACCAACGAAAAGTTCCCCTCTTAAAAGCAACTCAATTGTTTTACATAAAAAGTTTTCCCTAAGCTTTGGCCTTTGTTGGCTGCGTCAAAACCTTTCCTAAGTGTTATTTTAACCGATTTAACATTGCAGGGGACAACATTTTTGGTTTTGATGCCAAGGATGCTGTAAAATCCATGAATGCTGCTTTTGCTCCTGCAATATCTTCAAACATACCATGGGCGGCTATACTAGGAAATCATGACCAAGAATCTACACTTTCAAGGGAAGGCGTGATGAAACATATTGTTGGCATGAAAAATACTTTATCTCTGTTGAATCCTCCTGACATTCCTGATATTGATGGTTTTGGAAATTATAATCTTGAAGTCCAAGGGATTGAGGGTTCCAAGCTGGCTAATAAGTCCGTTCTCAATCTGTATTTCCTTGACAGTGGAGATTACTCTACTGTTCCGTCCATCCCTGGTTATGGTTGGATTAAACCCTCTCAACAGTTCTGGTTTCAACGCACCTCTAAGAAGCTTAAGGTACCACAATTAGTGTTGCCACATGTGTGAAGCCTTTAGTTTGGTGCTGTTGTATTAATCACTTATCTCTACTTGTTCAAAAAAATGTATATTAGTCACTGTATCTCTAACTTGTGAGCAGAAACACTAATTCAATCAACCTTTCAAATGTAGAAAACTTACATGCACAATTCAAATGCTAAGAAGGCTCCTGCTCCAGGCCTTGCTTACTTTCATATTCCGCTGCCTGAATATTCAAGCTTTGACTCATCAAACTTTACGGGGGTTAGACAAGAAGGCATAAGCTCTGCTTCAATAAATTCAGGCTTCTTCACCACTATGGTGGAAGCTGGTGATGTAAAGGCCGTATTCACGGGCCATGATCACATAAATGATTTTTGTGGCAAGTTGATGGACATAAATCTTTGCTATGCTGGAGGCTTTGGATATCACGCTTATGGAAAAGCTGGATGGTCAAGGAGGGCAAGGATGGTAGTAGCATCTTTGGAGAAAACAGGGAAAGGAGGGTGGGGAGCTGTCAAATCTATTAAAACATGGAAGCGACTTGATGATGAACATCTTACTACTATCGATACTCAGGTGCTTTGGAGCAAGAGCTCTACCGGTAAGGTTCTGAGAGTGTAACTTCTTATCTCAGGCTTTGTACTGTCCACAGTTCATAGTATAATCTCCAGCAGTACTTTTCAGTAAATTTAGTTGGATCGATACTTGTGAAATTGTTTGGTGCTAGTATTCAGTGGGAGTGTGCTGATGTTTTGCTGATTATCTAGTGCTCTTTCATCTTTGCTTCGTTTCAACTTCAAAATGAGACTGTCTTTATTGAATATAACAATGAAGTAACTAAGTATCTGCATATGCTCTTGTCGACTATCTGTATTTCATTTTCCAAACTGATACATAGAGGTATACTAGTGAGTTGGAGTGAGTTGGTATGAAGGGATTAAAGAGTAGAAATTCATTCAAGTGTTTAGTTTAAAACTAACCATGAGACCTTTTGGTATTCGGGGGCATGTGCTACTTGATTTTTAATGTGAGAGGAGGAGGCAGCATCTGCATGAATGGTATAATCGGTTTTCCTTGGAAAAGCTTCTTGTTTTAGAATGAGTTGCTATTATGTTATCTATTATCTAAAGTACATGGAAATCTTGGATTTTAACATTTTTCACAATAAACTTAAAATAGTAGTAACTGTTAGACACAGTCTGATTAACCCAAAAGATTGAGTATGGTATGCAGGAAACCAACAACAACATACCCAGTATAATCCCACATGTGATGTCTGGGGAGGGTAGAATGTACTCGGACCTTCCCCCTTATTTGCAAAATGATTTGTTTTATACTGGAAAACTATAATCCCAGCTTTAGTTCCTCAAAGTGAAATGATTAAACTTTTCCATTCTTTCATCAGAGGACTATTATTATTTATTTTAGCTTCTAGATTAGTCTATAAGCCGAAGTTTCTTAATGTGTTAATATGTTTAGGGGTTGTATGGTTTGCGAACTAGTTATTGCTTATATAGTGAATAATCATGTATTGTTATGTGGAGCAAGGCTTGTTTTTATCTTTAGTTACTCTTTTGCATGCATTTGCTAATACACATATTTTTATTACATGTTCTATCTCGCTGAAAATAATACATAGATTCTCTCATATCTTGTGTTGGTTTAACGATTGCGGAGTTAGTAAGGCCAGTGAATGTTGTATTATGTTATGTGGTGCCTATACTTCTTGTATGATCAGAACTTTATGTTGGGACTATTTTTGTTAATGTGGTAAGGTAAACAAAACAACCTCTTATGGTAGTAGGAAAGTATTAACTGGGGTTGAGTCGATTTCTAAGAGTTTTCCTTTTTGATCTCCATTGTAATGATGTAAACAAACTAGTTTCTATGTTCGACTAATCGTATGTCAAGTGTAATTAAACTGTGTGTTTTGTAAAAGATATTCCTCATTTCTTCTTAATGGATTCTTCTCTTATTTCCCTTTCCTTCATGTTTCAATGTGTATAATATTTCTGGCCCCCTTAGCAGTCGTTACTACCTTAATCAGGTCATTTAATATGTATCTGATCTTCCAAGACCGCGTCTATCTTTTAATGTGTATGGATTTTGCTCGTAGAGACCGCGTCTATCTTTTAATGGGTATGGATTTTCTTTCAACAGGTGCTCGTAGAAAAAAGCCTATTGGCCACCAGTAAGAAGTTTTATTATTGAAGCATGAGCACAAATTGTTAGCAGAGGCTTGTTCAATTTGCTTATACTGGAAAGGTTTGTACGTGTAATCAGGGTTATTTACTCGGGTCAAAAGTTCTTTAACGTGTAATATTAGAGGTGATATAGAAGCAATATATGCAGGTCACATTCAGAGAATAAGATAGGGACTCAATTATGTATACGAAAGATTAATATAGTTTGCATTTCAAAGAGATGTGCAGAAAAGCATGAGCTATTCTGTAGCACGTTCTGTTTTTTCTTTTACAGACGATTATTTGGGGCAGGCGAAATCCCTCGCCCATAGACGATTATTGTATTTAACAAATATGGTACCTGAGGACTTTGTTTATTGTTTAGTTTCCCAGTTGCTTTCGTTGCCAAATTCTCTTTAATACTATTATCTTGGCCTAGGCCATACCAGTCGGGGCCTAGGAATATTACTTAGTAACCAGTTCATCTCATGAAACTCTTCCAAAATATATTAACCAGTCCATTACAATTTATATGAGCCTGTTTAATTGAACACGAAATTTAAGATAAATTTATGAAACTTGTACTTTTCAAATATGCCATAATATTTTATAGCTATAGGACTTGTGGAACTGACGATATGAAACATGTCATAACATTTGTATAATGGATATTTTTTATTTTGTGCCTCACAATTGACACAAATTATGTGAGACAATTTTATTTCACAAAATAGTGGACTCAAATCTTACATCAAACTTCGGGGTCACCAACTTGTGAAATAAAAAGAAACCTCATACCACTTGTATTAGTTGTGTAGACACAGTAAAAATTCAGGAACTTCGAAATTTTTCCTTTTAATTCCTTTCTCCTATTCCCATTTGGTTCATAGACAAGTAAATTTCCCCTGTTACTGGATACTGACAGAAGTAGTATACATGTGATATATACGTGTGTGTGTTCGAATTCAAGTTTTAGTGTAAACTTACCATAGTTGATTTTTTTTGTACAAGTATAATTAGGATTTATTGTTATAGTAGGAATATGATTTTCCATAATTAGGAATTGTATATACCTCTTCATTAATGTTAATAATGGAGGAGATTATTTCTTTCATGATATCAGAGTCTACCCCCGAGGATGATCCTACGTTATTGACGACCCTTGATGCTACCGTTCTCTAGTGAATTTTAAATCCATTATCTCTATAGACCTCTTGCAGACGATTATTGAACCTCACGCTACGACAATGGAAACTTGGAATAGGTGCGTGATAAATTCTAAGATAACAAAAAATTTCGTGTTGTCACGCTTGAGTAGGAATTTTCCCATGTCAACATGGAAGATTTTCCAAACGTCTCAGCCTATTGTAAAAGGCTGAAGGAATTGACGGATTAACTCTGAAACGTTGGTGCGCCCGTTACCAATGATCGTCTTGTTCTTTAGATGGTTGCAGGCCTATCCGAGGTCTATAATGAAGTTGGGACACCGCTTCGTTAAAATAATCCTCTCCCGCTATTTTATCAAGCTCAGTCCATGCTCACGTTGAAAGAAGCCGATTTGGCTAAGAATGCGATTACTAACGCAAATTTCGTCATGATGATGGCCACGTCAGACAATCCTCACTCATTCTCAAAAAAATTGGGCCAAAATCGTACTAACGATGGCGGAAAAAGGGGTCAAAATCGTAAAAATAATGACAAGAATTGTAGTGGCAATCGCGATGATAACGGCGACGGAAGTGGTAGCCAGAACAGTGGCGGCGGCGGCAGTGGGGCTCGGAACAGTGGATAATAGGCCAACTGGCCGCAACCTTGGGCCTCCTGGTCGTGGGGCTGAGCCATTGGCCATTGGCCTAATAACCCTTATTATCCACCAACGATCCTGGAAATTGGGCCCAATTCCAATCAGCCTCCAGGCCTAGTTTCCCGAACAGTGCATCACGATACAGTGATGGGCCGAGGCAGCAAAAGCCTTCACTTCTGCGGGACCGGCTCCAGTCCTGACACCTATGGATATTGAGGCCACAATGCATACATTCAGATTAAATCCCCCGAATTCGAATTGGTACATGGACACTTGAGTCACTTCTCATATGACGTCCGCACAAAGTAATCTCTCGTCTTATTTTAATTTGAGAAAGAATCGTGGCATTATTATTGGTAATGACAACTCAATTCCAATTCGATGTTATGGTCATACTAAATTATCTCCCCCCACATCCATCTATTGTTTTAAAAAATATTCTTTATGCCCTAACTTAATTAAAAGTTTGGTGTCTGTCCGAAAATTCACCACTGATAATTGGGTTTCTGTTAATTTTGATCCTTTTGAATTTTCTTTAAAAGATTTCATGACGGGGATACTTCTAATGAGATGCAATAGTAGTGGGAGCTCTATCCAGTCACCGCCATTTCCGCGAGTCAACTCACACCTTCTACCTTTGTCGTTCTTGCTCCTTCCTTGTGGCATGCACGTTTGGGACATCCGGGGTCATCTATTTCTTCTCTGCATAAAAATATTTTTATTACCTGTAATGGTATGCGTAGTACTCCACTTTTTCCTTCTTGTCCATTAGGGAAACATGTTAGATTACCGTTTGTAGCCACTACTTCTCGTACGTTGATGCTTTTTGATATTATTCATAGTGATTTATGGACATCTCCCGTTTTAAGTTCTTTGGGCCATCGTTATTATGTCTTATTTTTGGATGATTATTCTAATTTTTTGTGGACCTTTCCTTTATCCAAAAAATCTCAGGTTTTTTCCACCTTATTAAAATTTAGAGCATTCATCCGTACCCAATTCGAACGGAAAATTAAAAATATTCAATGTGATAATGGCAGGGAATATGATAATGGATCGTTTGGAGAGTTTTGTGACACTAATGACATATCTTTTCAGTTTTCTTGTCCACATACGTCCTCACAAAAAGGGAAGGCCGCGAGAAAAAATTATTCCATAAATAATATTGTCCGTACATTGCTCGCACATGCTTCATTACCACCTTCTTTTTGGCATCATGCATTACAAATTGCTACATATCTACTTAAAATTATTTACAATAAAGATCCTTCGTAAACTCATCTTAGAGTGTTTTGGTGTTTATGCTATCCACTTTTTTCGTCTACTACAATTAACAACCTCAAGCTCGTTCTACTTCTTGTGTGTTTTTGGGTTATACATCTAATCATTGTGGTTACAAATATTTTGATTTATCCTCTAACAAAATCATAATTAGTCGTCATATTATCTTTGATGAAACACAATTTCCATTTACTAAATTGTGTAGTTTCGTGTCTAGTTCATATACTTTTTTTTGAATGATGGGATCTCACCGTATATTATCCACCATTTGTCTGAGATGTCCCGTGACCCGAATCCGCCAGCAGACTCACTCACTGCCTGCTGGCCTACAAATTACCGATCTAGAGTCTCGGCGATCAGAGCGGTACTATTCGATGACATAGCCACTACTCATTTCGTTCGATATCATCGCTTCATCCGGTTGTTAGGCCACGATACAACCCACTACTCATTTCGATCCGATATCTACTGCTCATCCGGTTGTTGGGCCAGTAGGCCCACTGTCTGCTGGTCAGTCCACTGCCAACCCGAGAAACGCTTAACTCCCGTCCAATTATACCTCATATCAAAGGCCCGTTACTCGTAGCCAAAAGGATATTATTAAACCAAAATGATATTTTAATCTTAATTCTAATGTCACTAAATCTCCCCTACCACGTAACCCGATGTTCGCCCTTCATACCCAAATTGGAAATTGGTCATGGATGACGAATATAATGCTCTTATTAAAAATAAAACGTGGGAGTTGGTGCCCCGTCCACCTGGTGTTAATACTATTCGATCTACGTGGATTTTTACTCATAAAGAAAATTCTGACGGTTCTTTTGAGAGGCATAAGACTCGTCTTGTAGATGATGATAAAACACAATAGGTTGGCATGGATTATGGAGAGACATTTAGTCCGGTGGTCAAATAGGCAACCATTCACATTATGCTTAGTCTAGCTCTCTCGAAGGCATGGCTCATTCACCAGCTGGATGTGAAAAATATTTTCTTACACGGTGATCTTAAGGAGACAGTTTACATGCATCAACCCTTAAATTTTAGGGACCCCAAATCCTCATTATGACTGTATGCTGAAAAAGTCCTTGTATGAGCTTAAGCAGGCCCCACAGGCTTATTATAAAAGGTTTGCATATTATGTGTGTACTATTGGGTTTTCTCACAGCATGTCTGATCATTCAGTGTTCATCTATCGGCGTGGTACTTCTCTGGCATACATTCTGTTATATGTTGATGATATTATATTGACTGCGTCATCGGATATTCTACGCAAGTCTATCACGTCCCTTCTCAGTTAAGAATTTGCTATGAAAGACTTGGGACCCTTAAGCTATTTTTTGGGTATAGTAGTCACTCATCATGCTGGTGGTCTATTTTTATCTCAGAAAAAGTATGCGGTAGAGATTATTGAGAGAGATGACATGTCCTCTTTTAAGTCTACCTCTACTCCGGTTGATACCAAACTGAAGCTGAGGGCTACGTCTGGCACCCCATACGAGGATCCCACCCACTATCTCAGTCTTGTAGGGGCACTTCAGTATCTGACTTTCATGAGACCGAATATTACTTATGTTGTGCAGCGTGTGTGTTTGTGGTGAGCACATGCATGCGCTCAAACGCATTATACGATACATACATGGCACACTTGATTAAAGATTGCATTTATATCCGTCCGTCGTTTCTACTATCATATCTTATACAGACGTTGATTGGGGTTGCTATCTTGATACCAGACACTCGACATCTGGTTATAGTATGTTTCTGGGTGATAACTTGGTCTCTTGTCTGCAAAACGTCAGGCTACATTATCGCGATCGGTCGCAGACCAGAGTATCGGCGGTAGCCATGTAATTATGCGAATCGTATTTGGTTGCATAATCTTCTATTAGAACTTCACTTTCCTATTCAGAAAGCTACCTTGGTCTACTGTGATAATGTTAGTGCAGTCTATCTTTCTGAAAATCCGGTCCAACATCAGTGCACTAAGCATATCGAGATGGATATTCACTTTGTTCGTGAAAAGGTATCTCGTGGACAAGTACGCGTCTTGCATGTCCCTTCCAAGTACCAAATTGCTGACATCTTTACTAAAGATCTTCCCTCGGTTCTATTTGAAGATTTTAGGGACAGTCTCAGCGTACGACAACCGCTCGCTATGACTGCAGGAGTGTGACAAAAGGAGTATACACGTGATAAACACGTGTATCCGAGTTCAAGTTTTAATGTAAACTTATCATAGTTGAAGAATTCTTGTACAAGTGTAATTAGAATTTATTGTTATAGTAGGAATTAGGAATTGTATATTATAATATAAATATTTCAGAATAATCGATTGTTTCTTTCAGATACTTTACTACTAAATGACAAGTGAGTACTTGGAAGTTAGAACAAGACAAACATGTGATGAAATCAAGGCACTTCCTATTATATAGACAAGTGATCTATCTAATCACAAGTAAAAAAGGGGACCAAAAATTATAGAAAGTATAAACATAAGTCGATCCGAAACCAATACGGTGATTGTACCTCCAACAGTTTTAATAGGGTGGATTTCAATCTTCAATCGAATACTTAATGAAAGCTACTCAACAGTCTTTCTTTATCATTATTTTTGTCTACTAGGAGTTGGGATAGTGATTTAATATGGCAAGGAATGAGGAGGAATTTAGGGGAAAAGGAGAACATTTTTAAAACTAGACATAATATTGTGTTGCTATAAGACTTGTGGGACTAAGAAACATGTCATAACATTGGTATGAATGAAAAACGTTATTTCGTGCCTCACAATTGACCAAGTTAGGTGAAATTTTATTTTATTTCACAAATTAGTGGACTCAAATCTTACATCAGACTTTAGATTCACCAATTTGTGAAACAAAAAGAAGCCAATTAGTTGTGTGAAGCACAAAGTAAAAAAATTAGGAAAAACAATGTCATTCAGATTACTTTTCTTCACAAGAAATAAGCTTTCACATCACCACCCTTAAATTAAGTGATTAACCATCTTGTTGCTCAAGGTCACATATAATAGACTCTTGTGGTCCTCGCCAAGACCATGCATTTTGCTCAAGGTCACATACAGCTTTTGTGATGTGAAAACGAAGACTAAAACCTGACTTTTCTAATGAACAAATTACTTTAGGAGATGCTCCATTACAAAAGCTCCCCTACCCAAAGAAAATAGTTAAATTTAAGAGCAAAATTTTCATAGTGAGCTTCGGCCTCAGATAATTGATATTCTTCTTTTACATGGTTTGGATACAAAGATCTTGAAATCCCACAGCAGAAAGATCCAACATTATCACAAGAAAAATCTCCGTCGACTTGTATCCATCTCCGGCTGAAAGAGAAAAGGATGGATTAGAGAATTCATCGCCAATGATAAACAAGTTCAGAATTCATTAAAGTATGGAAAAGCACAAGCTCCAGTTGAAAAGTTTATACAAACTACACATCATATTTTTCACAACCTTGTGAACCCATTCATATTCCCCACCCTTAGTATCAAAAGTACCATGCTGGAGACTGATTAATTTGAGAGTAAATCGAGGACCACATTCCTGTAAATTGGAAAACACCAAATCAATGTCAGGCTATATGTCTGCTGCCGGACTCTGGTATGCAAGAAAAAATAAAAGCAGGTGACCTATGGACATCATCAAAATTACATTTCATTCATCCAAAATGTAACTGATTGACCACTACACAAAAATATAATGCCATCGGTCTCACAGATAGGACAAAACAAAGACCAAATAAGAGATTAAATCAGCTTACACCCTAATTGTAACAAAGACAAAGACCAAATAATGCCACTTGGGATTCCACTTGTAGCTAATTGTAAAGTTGTTTCACGGATGCTTTCGTTCAATTATGTTCCTAGTTAATTAGATACAACAGCATTGTATCTTTTTCAATTCATTCGGACAAAAAAGGGCACCCCGGTGCACTAAGCTCCCGCTATGCGCGAGGTCCGGGGAAGGGCAGCGAGTAGAATTCTTTTTTTTTTGGATTTAGGTTTGAATTGGCTACATGTAGGTCTTTAGCTGTAAAAACTACGAACATATATACTCATGCAGCAACTGAACAATTTTATGCCAGCGCAAGTTTCTTCTTAGCGAGATATTAAACACCTGCTCTGTTGGTTTCCACTCTATTAAGTTCTTTCCTTTAAAGCACAATTTTCCTCATAGTTTCTAGAAAGACAAATTCTACCTAGGCTTGTCTAATTACAGCAGAAATCCATGGGAGTATTACATGAAAAGATTCGTGTTCCTCTCCAATCCAACATCAAAGATTTATCCTCCTTTCACTAGCAACGGATCCATTAGATGTGACCCACTCCACTCAACGTTGAAAAGAGTCCTAAATTTTTTTAAAATAACCTTGAATTCCTAAAATCAATGCAGTAGAATCAGAACCACAAACCTGCAGACGGGCAATTGTCCTTTCTTGTGTGTGCTTCTCATCCTTGGTTTTTTTACCTTTTGATTCTTTTTGTGTGCTCTCTTTGGTTTCAAAAATGTAGCTTCACAAAAGCGAATAAGTTCATCAGCAGAACATGTTAGTATGAGTCTTACTATTCAAATTTAGAAACAGAAGCGGATTACACAAGGGTTAATGAAGACATACCGATGATGGCGAAAGAATATGAAATCACGTTGGTTGTGAAAGGTCACAACTCGACGGCCACGAAATTCGGGGTCTTGTGGAAAAAGTGACTGAATCATCCTACACGAACAAAATCAGCAGACATACATTAGCTTAGATAATCACTTGTTACATAAATTTTTCGGGGAGGAGCAATAATTTAACGAGGATTCTCATCTTATTTATATTTCTTCATCAGCAAAAGCTGTCAACTTTATTAATGTTTGAAGTATCTAGATACTCGGTCAATAATTATGAGATTATTAAATAATCCTGTAAAATCATAGCGACACTACCTCCCAACTCGATGACCCAAACGTGTTGTGAAGTTGGTCAAAACAAGCTCAGGCTTGTGACTAGTTGGCTTTCCATGATTCTGCAAACAATAAAGGAGTCGTTAGTTGTACATCTACTAGTCGTACATTCTGCTTCAAATTAACCCCATTTATTGATTGATTCAACATTACTAACTTACAACATCTTATGCTAAGTTATACATAGATTCACACAGCAGTGCCAGCATTAGAACCATCGTGAAAAAGGGATTTTCTGGGTGGTGGTTAACTTGCAAATAATTAGACTTCTCTCCGCAGAAAAGAACACACCCACTTCGACTTTCTCATGTGGGCTCCTTTCCGAAGTAAGCCTAAACAAACTTTTTCCACTTTTGATAAAGTGAGCAAGTCCTAATAATTCCGCTAAGAGAAGGGGATGGCTCGGCGTGAAAGATCTGTGTGCTTATAACAAAGCCTGGAAGTGGGAGTGGAGCTTTGACGCACTACGGATTATGGAAGGAGGTAATTACAGAGAATTACAGAATAAATGAAGTGAACTGGAGGACTAGAAAAATCACTGTCCCTTTCGGGTGCAGCCTCTGGAAGACCATTTTGAAGTGATGCAATGACTTCAGTGGCAGCATCACATTCAGGTTACGGAATGAGAGTAACTTGAATGGGAGCAGATTTGGGGGGCTTTGTCGATAACACTTTGAAGCTTGCATTCCCAAACATTTGCAGTCTTGTGCCAAAATGATAGGACAGTCCAATAAGTTCGGAGACTACAAGAGGGTGTTAGGACCTCAAGACTTATAAAAGAAAAGGATGTTAGGACCTCAAGACTTGTAAAAGAAAAGGATGTTAGGACATCAAGTTTAGGAGAAACCTTCAAGATTTGGAGTTAAAAGACTCCCAAAGCCTAATCGACATGCTTCACAAATAGAATAAATCATTCGGGAACTAGTGCTCGTAGAAGTACGGGTGGGAAGTAGTAGAATGTTCTAAAGTCTTATCATAGTAAGCTCTTAATCAGATAGGATCTGAGCCTCTTTAGATACCCCAGGCAGCAAGAGAAGTGTTTTTCCACCTGGTTGGCGAAGAGGAGACATCCTGATAACTCAAAACTTGAGAAAGATACCTATGTCTTTTTTATAAGAAATAGCTCTGGAGGAGAAGGATCACCTATGTTAATAGGTGCCTAACATGCAAGAACTCACTCGAGTTCGTGGACCATATTCTTCTAGAGAATAAGAATTGGCTAACTTTGTGTAAGCACCCACGGTAATATCATCCTTCAAGAATAAGGAAGATCCTTCAGGTTTGAACTTGTTAGAATGAAATCTGGGTTCTTCTACTTCATACATTGCCTAGCTAGTTACGCACTTGTGGTGGGAGGTTTTTCAAATGGTTGGGGATACATGAACAATGTCAGGCACAATTCAGTTACGGTATAAGCTATATGCTTATAGAAGAAGGAAGAGAAGACATAAGCTTGTAAGTGGCCCTCTTTCCTATTATTTTCCTCCATTTTTTCAGGAAGGTGGGGGAGAAGGGATCCATTTAGAAGGAGAACCACCAAACCTTGATATCCTTCCGTAGCATGAGGTTTGAGAGCTTGAAATGAGCAGTAGGTCCATCGGGCAAGCCAATGACAAGAAGAGCATCTAAAGAAAGAATATGATAAAAATTGATCAAGCTGGCAACTCAACAGTTCAGACTGAATAGGAAGAAGCCGGAACAGAAACACAATTAGAAGAAACAAAAAACAATGCGTTTGAGAGAATGACCTGGTTCACGGCGATTGGTGTGGACTACAATAACAGAAGTAAATTCCTTCTCATTTGCATATTTGACAATCTGCAAAAAGTTAGAGAAGCAATGAAACTATTACAGTGGAAAAACTCCTTTGATTTGAATAATATAAGGGTGTCCATATCACCAAAAGCATGAAAGGAGTGAGAAAAGAGAAGGCAAGTAAGAACCTTTTTCAGGTCATATGTCCCTCGTTTATAGTAATGAGCATCAGGAATCACAGAAATAAGATCGGCAATAAATGCTGGTCCTCTCTGCAAAATGGAATGGCCATATTATTTGTTCATTAAGTTCAAAGGCTATTCAATTAGAAAAAACAATAGGGAAACACAAAAATACATGCTTACTGTAGAGTTGTAACGGGATGTTGTAATCAATACTTTTGGAGTACGCTCCTTCCTCAGAACTGCACTAAACTCATCAACATTGTTGCCCGCAAATAGCTTCAAACACAAATCAGGGAGAATACCAAATTATTTAATGGGCAAATTTCCAATGAACAAAACTACATATTTTTCTCTGTTAACTTGAATAATCAAACAAGAATTAGGGAAAACCTCTTCATCATCAGCTAAACAGACAGTCTCGTCTAACTCCCTTGTATTCTCAATCGTACGGGGTACCATCTTCGGTGGGGGCTGTTCACAAAAATAGCATCAACCAGTTAATGAGTTAGCATAAAAACAAACCTAAATGCTCAATCAGACAATCAACAATCAAAAACCCTAAACCCTAAGAACAAGATATTGGAAATTTAAGCAGCCTGTTCACAAAAAATATCATTTACCCATAAATTAAGTAGCATTAGAAAACAAACCTAAAATGCTCAACAGGACAATCAAGAATCAAAAACCTTAAACCCTAAAAACCGGATACTGGAAATTTAGGCAGCATGTTCACAAAATATCATTTACCCATTAATTAAGTAGCATTAAGAAACAAACACACAATGTTCAACAGCGATCAAAAGACAACACCTTAAGGGCCAAACAATTTTCAAAAATACCAATCACCCATCAATTAATTCGCATAAAGAAACAACCCCAAAATGTCCATTAACGAATTCAACACTAAAAACTCCAAAACACTAATCCCGAACAATAAAAAAAATTGTAAATTTCAGCAGCTTTACCTCCTCAACCCATTAATTAGTTCGCATAGAAAACAAACCTAATATGCTCAACCGTACAATCCAGAATCAAAAACCTAACTACAATGCTGGAACTTAGACATCCTGTTCACAAAAATGTCATCTTTTCATTAATTAATTAGCATTAAGAAAAAAAACACAATCAAGAATCAACAACAATACACCCTAAGGGCATGTTCACAAAAATTACATCCATCCATCAATTAATTCGAATAAATAAACAACCCCAAAATGCCCATTCACGAATTCAACACTAAAAACTCCAAAATACCTAATCCCCCAAATTTTAAAAGATTGTACATTTCAGCAGCTTTTACCTCCTCCCCTAGTTCCATTGTAAAATGCTCAACCCGGAAATCAAGAATCAAAAACCTTAAAACCTAAGAACCGGATATTGTAAATTTAGGCAGCTTATTCACAAAAATACCATATACCCATTAATCAAGTAGCATTAACAAACAACCTCACAATGCTTAACTGCAAAATCAAGAATCAAAAACCTTAAACCCTAAGAATCAAATATGTTTAAAATTTAGACAGGTACACGCTCTCGCCCTCCTTGCATCAGCGAAGCTGAGGCGGGAGAAAAAGCGTAATTCCCCGGTGGTATATTCACAAAAACATCCACCCATGAATTAATTCACATAAGTAAACAACCCCATAATGTCAATTCACGAATTCAACAGTAGAAACTCCAAAACCCTAATCCCCCAATCAATAAAAAAAATTAAATTTCAGCAGCAGATTTTCACCCCCTCCCCTGAGGGCCAAAAATAACTTCTACTCATCAATTAATTCGCATAAATAAACAACCCCAAAATGTCAATTCACGAATTCAACACTAAAATCTACAAAACCCCTAAGCCCCCAAACCGTAAAAATTGTAAATTTCAGCAGTTTTTTACCTCCTCCCTCTCCCCCTAAGGGCCAAAAATAACATCCACCCACCAATTAATTCACATAAATAAACAACCCCAAACAATTCATTCACGATTTCAACACTAAAAACACCAAGAACCCGTAAAAAAAACTGTAAATTTCAGCAGCTTTGTTACCTCCTCCCCCAACTCCAATGTTTTTTTCACAGCAGCTTCACGAGCTTTAACCTTTCTCCTCTTATCAAGCTTCTTCTGTTGCTTCAACTTAGCATGTACAGCTGATCTTTTCTCCTTATTCTTAATCATTGAGGGACGCATACTTTCTCTTCCTTCTTGCTTCTCTTTCATAGATTTCTCTTCTACCTCTACCCTCTCCCATTAATTAATCACTTACCCATTTATTAATCACAATTAAGAAACAAACACACAATGCTCAATCGCAAAATCAAGAATCAAAACAGTACACTATGGGCCAAATATTGTTGAAATTCACAAAAAATAACATCCACCCACCAATTAATTCGCATAAAAAACAACCCCAAAATGTCCATTCACGAATCCAACACTAAAAACCCTAAACCCCCAAACTGTAAAAAAAATTGTAAATTTCACAAAAATAACATCGACCCATCAATTAATTCGCAAAAATAAACACCCCCAATATGTCAATTCACAAATTAAACAGTAAAAAAAACTCCAAAATCAGTATAAAAATTGTAAATTTCAGCAATTATTTTTTACCTCTTCCCCTAGCTCCAATGCTTTTTTCTCAGCAGCTTCACGAGCTTTAACCTTTCTCCTCTTATCAAGCTTCTTTTGCTGCTTCAACTTAGCATGTACCGCAGATCTTTTCTCCTTGTTCTTAATCATTGAAGGACGCATACTTTCTTGATTTTCTTTCACCTTTTTAATGGGTTTCTCTTCTTCATCTTCGTTATTGCTTCGTTTTCCACCCATTGAAAAGAGTAGCCAAAAGGTTCTCTCTGTGGTGGAGCTTATAATGGAGGGAGAGGACCAAAAACTGAAGGTTTTGGGTTTTGGATGGTAAATAAATAGGAGACTATTAGTAGTTTGGCCTCTATTTTTTAGTTTATTGTCAATCTCTCCCCTATCAACTTTATGAAAAACAAAGATTTCTCGCTTTTTTTTTCTCAGGACTCGTTTAACTATAATCACTTTCTTTCCGGAGTACAACCGCATATGCAGTGTAATTTCACAAAATATTTGGAAAACGCAGAATGTACGTGGACCTAACCCTTTCTTGAGAGTTAGAGAGTCTTTATTGTAAATTTGGAAAGTATACTGACTTTTCACTTTTATAGTTGTATTTAAGTACATTCAAACATAAAGATTATTCTAAATATTTTTTTTGCTAAAAAATATAACCAAACATAACTCTATTTTCAACCCCAGCTCCATAAATTCCAAATAAAGTAAAAATATTTGAAATCTATGATCAAAGCACCTACTTAAAATCTTATAGTACCTACCAACAAATTTAAAATCATATAGTTTAATATTATACATAAGAAATCAGTTATCGACACTAGTACAGTTAGATCAACACTTCATATAATAATCAAATTTGAAATTTTCGATCCAATGTAAGATCGGTTCATAGAATTCCTTTTCTATCGGGCAGGAACAATTATGTTGTAATACATTTTGTATTTCTTAGTTGAGTTTGCGTTGAAATAGTGGTGGTCCTGAATTTTTTGCATTTGGATATAATTTAGCTAAGATTTGAAAAAAAAATGAAGTTGAAAATGCGGGTTGAGAATCAACTATGCAACCTAACGCTATTTCTAATCATACTTAAATTTACTTTTACACTAGAGGCACCTTTTATGTAATATATATATATACTATGAATGTGCGTTTGCACGTTATTCCTTATCAATTATACAAGGAATAAAAATTAAAATATGAGGTAAAAGATGTAGTGAATAATACTTAATTCTTACGAACTATTAAAAAAGAAATAATAAATTTTAATAAAATAAAAGAAAATCTAAAATAAACTATTAAAATACATTTTAGAAGACCAAACTTACGGAGCCCTCTGATCCAAATCCCAATAAGAGTCCGAGATAACCTAACTTGTAGTAGTTGTTCTACTTTAGTTAGGTTTCTTTTATAAGTATTTTTACAATTTTGGACATTAATATTTATAAGATAATTAGACTTGTAAGAGCATAAACGTCATTCAATAGTTGAAAAATATTTTGGTCGATCAACGTTTATATTCATGCTTTTAAAATTATATATATATATATATATATAAGTGTAAGATGATATTAATCTCCCTTGAGGAGTCTTCTCATTAATATCAAATATATATAGGTGTACAATGTTCATCCCAATTACAATCGGAATCCTAGTCACATATATAAGAGAAATCCTACTATTACCATAATTATATTTACATAAATATTCTAATTATGGGTGAGAATCTTATTTTCCTACACGTTTACACACATCATCGGGCGGGAGGAGGCGGACGAGGCTGGATTTGAAGTCAAGAAATAAGCATGCAGGAAGTCCTTTGGTAAATATATTTGCATACTGATAGGATGATGAAACATGTAACACTCTGACATGGCCTAGCGCAACTTTCTCACGAACGAAGTGTAGGTCTATCTCAATGTGCTTGGTTCGCTGATGTTGAACCGAATTATGAGAAAAATATATGGCAGAGATGTTATCACGATACCTGATAGATGGTAGCAGCGACACCGAAGTGGACACATTGCGGTCTTGGACTTCAGTGGGTGGAGTGGGCCTAACAACGTGTTTCGAATACGGGTTGAAGGTGCGCTAATCTTGGAAGGGCGTCGCGGCTGTCAGACGAGGCGACGCGGTCTTTATCTTGTCTGGCGGGCGCCGCGACCCGCTTATTCGCGGACCGCTGTTCTTGTTGTTGTTGTTGGTTCTCTTGACGCGACCGCACGCGACCACGGCCTCTCGCCATCGCGCGGCCGCTACTTTCGACGCCACGCGCATCGTGGTTGAGTTTTCCGGTGGCGCTCGGTCTGAGGTTGTGTGTCGATCGCTAACGCCACTGTTGTGCTCATCCTGCTTAGCACAACGGGTCTCTTCAAGCAACAATTGCGAGCGAGCTTTGTTGAAACTGGGTAATGGATCTGTCTGTTGAATCATGGTGGCTAACGTATCATAGTCGCCTTTGGAAAGGCCTGCAATCAATTGCAACACCATTTTAGTGTCCGAGATAGGCGTGTCGACGTTGGAGAGTTGATCGCGATGGTTTCAATCGCTGCGATTTCGGTCATGTTGGAGAAATTTTCAAGGCGTGTATTGTTAAATTGTTCCTCCAAATACACAGCACGAGTGTGCTTGTTATCTTGAAAGATTTCCTCCAAGCGGTTCCATAAATCAAAGACTGTGGCGCCAGATTTCATGATAGTAAGAAGAAGATCCTGAGAAATACTACCATAAAAAACCACTATTTGACGCCGGCGTCTAGACGACGCCAAGTAGAATCATCAACCTCCGGAGGGCGCGGAATAGTGTCATCGATATGATCAAGCACGTTATAGAGACATGCATGATTGCGAAATAGTTCAACCGAAGGAGAATACTGACTGTTTTCTTGATCAAGAAGAATGAGAATATAATTCTTGATGTTGGTAATAGTTAGGGCGGGATGAAAAGAGGATGACAACGTGGTGGTGGGATTTATGGAGGTAGAAGCGTTAGAAGTATTGGAAGAATCCTGAGTATCATGTAAGATGATATTAATCTCCCTTGGGGAGTCTTCTCATTAATATCAAATATATATAGGTGTACAATGTTCATCCCAATTACAATAGGAATCCTAGTCCCGTATATAAAAGGAATTCTAGTCTTGTCATAATTATATTTACATAAATATTCTAATTATAGGTGAAGATCTTATTTTCCTACACCTACACGTTTACAATAAGAATAAAATTGAATGTTCATTGGCAAGGATTTCACTTTCACCCTGCCAAAAATCAATGGAAGATATCTAGAGGGATCGGCCTGTTGGCTGAAGATCGAGTTTGCGACGCCGGGTTGCAAGTTCGATCCTCCGACACGTTCTAGGCGTATGTCTCGTATTAAATCCTGATATCTTAACCGCGCGGGCATGTTGCAGTGTGGGATGATCCTCCTCCTCCCGCGGAAGTCACCATAGCGTTGATCGTTGGTGGCGATCGACATCGAATCGCGGGTGCACACGCGATTTACCGATGATGGCGGCTAAGGGCGGATTTCATCGCCTCCAGGAGCCTAGTTCCAGTACTTGTGCATGTACTAGCGATATGGGGGTACTAAAACCACCCCGAGACCTGGATTATCAAAAAAAAAATCAATGAAAGATAGAAAATATGTACTATGCTTTTTAGGTCCCCCCCACCCCTTCTCTTTTCAGGTTTTTACGTTGTCGGGCATGGGCAGGGTGAGGAAGGTGGGGGGGGGGGGTTGAGGGGGACAGTTCAGTAGCCCATTGTTTGTTGGTCAAGCCTTCCTAGTTGCTTCTAATTGGTGTTCAAGTTATTGGGCTTTAATCCGTAAAATGCGAATTCAAGTAGAGATACTGCAATATTTGGAGTTGGGCCAATTGTATCAAATTGAGAATGAAGTTTTTCCACGGATTTCCCTTCAAGCGCACTAGTCTTTAATTTTTGCCGTTTATATCTAGGTAGAATTTAAATTTGCTCATGCAGCTCATTTAATGAAAACATCCAGATTTATTTTGCTCGACATAAGTTTTGTTATTTTAATCTTCGGAAACATAAACTTTTTCTCGCTCGACACAAGTTATGTATGAACAAGTTATGCGGCACAAACTGTGTAGTATTTTTCAGATATATTGATTGTTGAATGTTTTGCCGTGTTCGGCATAACTTATGGGGTGTTATGATACATATGACAAGTGAAATATAAACTTTGATGACTGAAATCTAAATTTATGTAGTTTTTCAGATTATATTGAGTGCTGAAAATTTTGTCGTGTTCGGCATAATTTGTGGAATGTTATGATATATATCCCGAGCTAAATATAAACTTTGTCGAGCGAAATTTAAACTTATGTCGCACCAAAGTATTGAATGGAAAAAATCACAAATTTGAGGGACAAAAATTAAATACCACCTCAAAATATGGGTGATTTAAATCACGATATGAAGATTCCTTTAAAATAAATGAAAATTTGATGAATTTTTTAAACCATGCTATATTATTTTATAGTAATCACAAATATTAGTCAACAGTCTAATATTTTATCATCAAAATTGAAAAATATATAAATAAACATTAAAATTGAGTCTGAAGTTTCGAGGGCTAACCTTTTAGTGATTATATTTAGCCAACTTTTTAAAATAAAAAAAATCTAACTAAAAATTAAATGTGCTTAAAAACCTACGGTAAAACCTCGATAAATGAATATCATTGAGACCGGCAAAAAATATTCATTTAGCGAGATTATTTATTTATCGATAAATGAATATTTATTCATTTACATAATATTTTTATATTTTTTGTGTGACATGCATTTTGTTATACATTTTCATTATTATTTTAATTAAGGTTCATGCATGTAATTTTAAATATATGTATTGAAAAAATAAAAAAAATAAACTAAGTACATTGTAACAAATTTAGTAAAGCATGAACATGAACTATCTCACATATGCATGATTTTTCTCTATATGTCAATCAATAATATCAAATGTTCTTAAAAGATCAGCTGAGTATTTTATCAATAGAAGAGGCACAAGTCATCAAAATATCCAGAGTTAGAAAAAGTGTTGTATGAGTGGTTTCTCCAATATCAAGAGAAATTTAATATTAGTGGAGAAATGACTCAAGATCAAGAAAAATAGTTTTGGCAAAAATGTATGGAAGCTCTGATCAAGGATTTAATTTCTCAAGTGGATGGTATAACGGTTTAAGGCGAGACATGAAATTAAATCTTATCGAAGGTTTGGTGTAAGTGTTCAGTTGCTATGGAGAATGTTGAGGATGCTTTATCAAGTATACGAGCTAAATTAGATCAGTTTCAATGAAAAACTGATTTATTTTATCGTTTGGAAGAAGATCATTCACTTGCAACAAAGCAATTGGAAGGACGAAAAAAAGACAAGGAAAGGATTACGATTGTTGTTTGTTGCAATGATGATGGTTATGACAAAGTGCCACTTTGAATAATTGGTAAATATGCTAATTCTAGATATTTTTAAAATGTGAATTTGAATAACCTTGATTGTCACTGTTGGAACTAACAAGAAAGTATGGATGACTAGATTATTTTTTCAAGAATTTGTTTGTTGGTTTGATAAACGAATGGATGGCAGAAAAGTTCTTTTGATAGTGGATAATTGCCTTCCCATCCTAAGGTTATTGAAGGCTTGAGAAATGTTGAACTATTTTTCTTGCCTCCAAATACAACCTCAAAGATTCAACCATGTGATGCTAAAATTATTCGGGATTTAAAAATCATTATCGACATCGTCTTTATTCAAGCATCTTGAAACCCTACGAGTCAAGAGAGACAAGTTCAAACAAAATTAATATACTGAATGCTATCAATTTTATTAGTGCGACTTGGAATATTGATGTGAAAACAATAACTATTGTAAATTATTTTCGATATTGTAAAATTTGATCAGACGAAGATATGAATACTGAACAATCACTCGATGAAGATGAAGGCATACATGGATTACATGAAGTTATCAATGATTTAGGTTATAGAAATGCAATGGATGTGGAAGACCTTTTAAACTATTCTAGTGAAAATGATGCACTGATGGAGTCTCTTACTGATGAAGAAATTATTCAATGCGTAATGAAAACATTTGCCGATAATGATCAAGATCCAGATGATAGTCAGAATTTGTCAATAATATCAACAAAAGAAGCAATGCAAGCAGTGGAAGCCTTCTATAACTATTTTTGCAACAAGAAAAAGATGCATCAAATGCAGTGCATGCTTTGCAAAAAAATAAGGATGAGATTGAGTTAAATATATGACCAAAAAAAAAAAACTTTAGATGAATATTTTCAAAAGAGTTGAATTTGAGTTGTCATAGTAATATCAATAAAAATAAGAATATTATGTGTTATTTTCAATTAACATTTTATTAATTATTCATTTATATTATTGTTGGGTCTTTAAAGATTTTTTTTTAAAAAAATTATCTTATGCATTTAGCGAAATTATTATTAAGTACACTGGCCCAAGTTGTGACCGGAAGATTAATTTTATTTATTTATGGAATTCTTTTATAGGGATTTTAGTGTATAATCACACTTGAGACCGATGCACTAAGTTATTGCTTTGCGCCGGGTGCGGGAAAGGACATTAACTACGGTTGTTCATCGGTCCAAATCCGGACCGGACCGAAGATCGAAAATTATAAAATGGAAGACCGGAATGACAATTATAGGTCCTAGACCGGACCGATAGGTCCAGTCTAAAACTCGGACCGGTTCTAAAGAAAGTTCAATTTGCTTTGCATTAGCTTTGTTATAAATCTGATACGTTTAAGTAATTTGACTAATTTAATCTCTTTTAAATTTGATCAAAATTCATGTATTGAAGCTTAAAGTACTTGAATATTTATCACTACGGACCATACGGATACTGTTCATGGGCAGTAGAGATCCAAAAAAATGCAATTATAGTATAAGAAAATAAGAAGAATTAAGTCACATATTACAATTTCATGTCCACTAATTATATTATTATTATTTTTGCCAACCCATTTCATGCATGAATATTTCTAAATCCTGTCACTTTGTTCTTACATTCCATGCATGAATATTTCTAAATCCGTTAAAAATCACTATTTTCATCAATTACGGACATTTTAATCATTTCTTTTTCTTAATTGGTTATAATGAAGCCAAAAAGTGCGTTATCTTTTGCTGATTTCAGTCAACAAATATTTTGGGAAAAAGCTGAATGTCGCATAATGTGGTGAATTTTTAAACAAATAATTTAATTTTAAATTAATTTAAAGATGCTAATTGACAGAATAGATACTGGAAACATTTGTCAGGAAAGAAAATATGAATTTTGCAATATGATTGTGTTCTTATGGTACCTCCTAATTAATTTCTTTGATTTATCCTAATCTCTTTTTATATATGTACGAAGATCCCACTAACTGCTAATTAAACATATACATGGCTGGGTATATAAGTCATGCATGTTTTTTTGGCATCAACGCTTGTTTTATAACTTTATGTAAACCATAGTTTTGATCAGTGTATATTTTGTCAATTACGTAATAAATCAATGTATGTGCATTTATATACATGTAGATACATATATATACACTAATTAACTATGGTTATTTAATAATAAAAAATATGTTATCAAGGAAGTGCGTGCGTGATTAATTATTTTGTCACTTATTTTAAGAAATTTCTTTGAAGTAATATGCCTAGAATATTTCCATAACTAATATATATTGCTCGTGTTTGTTCCGTCCCTTAGAGAATGATAGAAAATATAAATAAAAAGTAAAATGCCAGAAGAAGTTGCAAATAATATAACATAGGAAAAATAGTCAAATATACCCTAAAACTTTGGTAAAATAATTATATATTCTTTGTTAAGTATGAGGTCATATATACCCTCCGTTAGTCAAAACTTATCAAATTTACCCTTTTTTAACGGATTGGACACGTGGCTGCCACATGACAGCCACGTCATCCAGTGGAACAGAGAATCCAGTCACTGCCACAATCATTTCCGCCAGCTGCTGGACAGAAAAAATGGTGTTTCACTTCCAAGTTGAAATCGACCTTCGGGAGTGGGTGTATGATGAAGAGGATGAAGAAACGAACACAATTGTACCACCCACCCCCGCTGTCAATGCCGGAGATGGCCGAAAAATATAAACACAGATCGAAAAAACTGAGTTGGTGGACCGGACGTTTGGTGAAGAATTGAGGGTGATGGATTGGTGTAGAATGTCGGCAAGACGACGGTGAATCTACTGGTACTAGCCTCGATCGTCGACTGAAGCTCAGGTGGCCGGAAATCAATCGACGGCGGCTAGGGTTTGCAGAGTTGCGACTTGGTGGTTGTTTCGATTTGGGTCGAATTGAACTACGGGATGAGTATAGAAATGGCGGGGAGGAGAGGGCAGTCACAGTGGTATAATCCACTGCCTTCGATTCTCATTCAGGTCGCCGGAATTTGCAAATCTCCGTCAGAGTCAATTCCGTCCAAAAACTTCGAATATCAAATCGAGACTGAAAATGATGAAATCAAAGGTGTTGGGTAGTATAGACGTGTAGAGGGTGACGAGAAGAATCTTTTGGTATAAGCGGCGTTGGCTTGCTGTGGTGGCCGGAATCACTGTAGCGGCGACGACGTTACTGTAGCTTTCTGTAGCGGTGGTTGGGTTCTCTGTTCCAGTGGATGACGTGGTTGTCATGTGGCAGCCACGTGTCCAATCCGTTAAAAAAAGGTAAATTTGATAAGTTTTGGCTAACGAAGAGTATATATGAACTCATACTTTGACAAAAAATATGTGTGATCTTTTTATCAAAGTTTTAGGGTATATTTGACCCTTTTCCCTATAATGTATTGAGGGAAATTCCAATAATAATTAAGATCATAAAAAGCTAAACAAAGGTTTTTTTTTTAATCTTATTAATAACTATAAAAAGAATACGAAACAATTAAACAAATAGTGAAGTGGGGCATCCAATCAACTTAAGACAAACATCGCATGTGCTCAAACGTATACTCGCAACAAAAAATTCCAAACTCGAATGAGTATAAAACATAACTTTCATAACCAAGTATTATAAGCAAATAGTGCTATGTAAGATGATAGAGCCCTGCACCATATTTTTGATAAGTTGAAAGTCTTAGTGAATATTAGTACAATGTTTATTATTTTGTAATTATTAGTATTGTATAATTATGGTAGTTATAAGATCTTTATTGTATTAGGACTTCACATTGTACACACTATATATATTTATATTAAAGAGAAAGACTCTTCAAGAGAAATTAATACAATCTTACATGGTATCAAAAGTCAAACCCTAAAAACACCTAACCCCTCTTTTTACTTTGGTTACAGCCCCCCTCCCCAGGCCGACGGCTAACCTCCACTTTTTGATGTTTTTCTCGTGATCCTTTTCTTGTGCCTACCAGGTATCCCCTACCTCTCCTAATGCTTCCGCCTCCTCCACAATCGTCATTGACAACCCCCTCCCTCATCTACTTCTTCTTTCCATCCGGCGTTCACCGTTCAAGAATTTCATTCCCTTAATTCTTGATCAAGAAGATGGTCAATACTCTTCGTGGGTTAAACTGTTTTATATTCACGCGCGCGTATTATTATGATGGATGACTATACTCTCGACGCTCTCGACACGCGACATGGACGACGCGGCGCGCCGCCCTTTGTATTGTTGGTGGGTTATGACACAACGACACAAAGATTGCCTGTGCGATTATGAAAATCGGTATCATCATTCGTGAATTATGGGTACGGTTGGAGGAAATATTTCAGAATAACAAAAACATCAGTACCGCCGACTTGGAGGAACAATTCAACAATAAACGTCTTGAAAACTTTGCTAACATGTCAGAGTATTGTAAGCAGTTGAAACTAGTTGCAGACCAATTGTCCAACGTCGGAACGCCTGTTTCTGAAACAAATATGGTTCTCCAATTAGTTGTTGGTCTACCCAAAGGTGAATATGATACTCTGGCCACAATGATACAAGACGATCCATTACCCAGCTTCAACAAAGCTTGTTCACAATTATTATTGGAAGAATCCAGACGTGTCAAGCAGGACGAGCACCATCAAAAGACATTAGCAGTTGAAAACAACAATCACCCAATGGAGCAGGATCGTGGGCCGGCCCAGGGCAGTGGCCCAACACTGGCGCATAAGCCTCGGTTCCCTTCACTGTGAAGTACCCTGTAATCCAGTACCCCATCCCGGGGTAGCCTAGCATACTGGGCTAGTTCCCAGGTGCACGGACGACGCACAACACGCCCCCAACATGCCTATATTTCGCTGGCCCAACAAAAACAATTTCTGTTGGGCTTGGCCCCAACTGATTTGGGTCAGGCCTTCAGTTATTTGAATATGGAGCAGCCCGATAAAAATTGGTACATGGATACGGAAGCCACTTCACATCTTACCCGATCTTCAGGTAATCTCTTCCAACTATTTTGATTAAAGTATCTTCAATTTATTACAGTTGGCAATGGTCATCACATTCCGATTCAGAGTTATGGTACCACCTACACCCAACCACCTCATCCACCCTTCTCCCTCAATAACGTCCCATATGCCCAAAATCACTAAAAACTTAATCTCTGTTAGAAAATTCACTCGTAACAATTATGTCTGTTGAGTTTGACCCCTTTGGTTTTTCTGTGAAGGATGTGTGTACAGAGACACCTCTTACGATATGCAATAGTACATGAGACCTCTATCCTTTCTCATCCTCTTCCGCTGTCAGTTCCCGCTCATACACCCCCCTTGCTGCTATCTCTCCATCAACTTGACACAATAGACTTGGACACCCAGGAGCTCCTGTTTTTAATTTTCGTAGAAGTAATAATTTTATTCGATATAATAATGGGAAACTTTCCCATCGTTGTTTTTCTTGCCCTTTGGGCAAACATGTTCGCCTCCCTTTTAAGTCGTCTTTAAGTGTTTTGATTTCTCTATTTGATATTGTTCATGCTGATTTATGGATGTCTCTCATTACTAGCTCACTAGGTCATAAATATTAGCTAGTCTTATTAGATGAGTTTTTTCACTTTATTTGGATTTACCCACTTAAATCCAAGTCTGAAGTTTTGCCAAGTTTCTTGAGTTTTATATTTTTATCAAAACACAATTTGAAAATGCCATCAAATCTTTCTAGTGTGATAAAGATCGTGAATGTAATAATTCTACGTTTGACAAATTTTGTAAAAATAATGGCATGATTTTTCAATTTTTGTGTCCACACACATCTCCTCATAATGGCAAAGCAGAACGAATCAATCGCACCATAAATAACATAGTTCGTACTCTCCCGTTTCATGCCTCTCTATCTCCCTCCATATGGGTCTATGCAGTCAAAATGGTAGAATACATCCTTAATATTTTACCTACTTATACAATTCATAACATGACGCCGACCGAAATTCTATATCGTCGGATCTCCTCCTATGATCACCTTCGGATCTTCGGTTGCCTTTGCTACCCAAATCTTGCCTCCACCGCCCCTCATAAATTAGCACCCTGAACCACTTTGTGTGTCTTTGTAGGTTTTTCGTCTAATCATAGGGGATATTTGTGTTATGACTTTTCCACTCGTTAAATTCACATCTTTCATCACATCACGTTTGACGAAACAATCTTTCCATTTACAAACATCCAAAAATTCTGAAACACCTATACCTTTCTAGATGAGTCTGGCACCTCCTCTGTCATACTCACCGAACTCTGCCAGCCACCACCAACTGCCACCTCCGGCGTTCTGCCCGACCACTCTCTGCCTAAGCCGATTGCCACTGCCACCACTGTAAATCAGCCAGATGTCTCTCCGTTAGGTCCCACAGTCGTCTTCTCTACCCACCGGCACACCCAACCGAAACCTTCCGTGTCACTTGCCGCCGTCACTCTAGTCACCCAAACCCCCCCTAACAGTACCCATCCCCGGAACCCGTCACTATACCAGCGACCAAACCCAGACCACACCACCACCACCCCGACACATTTTTCCCAACCTCTCAACATCACCGGACCTAACATCGACTCACCCTCAACCATCCGATCTGACTAGATCCCAAACCCCACCCATCACTCCGCGGTCACCCTAACCCACTAACCACACTTCTTACTCCGTCCACCAAACCCATCAACCACCCGACACTATCATTGTCTCAAATAACCCCGACCAGACACCCCTCCACATACCCATCCGACCCTTGCCCCACCCGTGCCCAACATGGAATTTTCAAACCCAAAGTCCATTTTAAATTATCCACATAAATCATATCCCCAATTCCTAAAAACCCTAAAATAGCCAAATTTGACCCAAATTGGAATACGACCATGCGTGAGAAATTTAATGTTCTAACGAAACAACACACTCGAGATTTGGTTCCTAGACCGAATGGGTAAATGTGATTTATTGCATGTGGCTTTTTCATCACAAATACAGAGACATTGATGACCTAGAGAGATATAAGGCAAGAGTTGTGGCTAATGATACTAACCATTCACATAGTTCTGAGCATTACCATGGGTAAGCATTGGCTGATTCATCAGCTTGATGTGAAGAATGATTTTTACATGGAGACTTGAAAGAAACAGTTTATATGCATCAGCTACCAGGCTTTGCCCATCCGGAGGCCCCTCATTATGCATGTCGTCTTCGTAAGTCACTTTATGGTTTGAAATAGGCCCCTAGAGCGTGGTATGAATACTTTTCTAATTACATTATGCAGATTGAGTTTGTATGCAACAAGTTTCATAATTCTCTCTTTATCTTTCATTAAGGTAGTAACATTGAGTATTTGTTGTTGTATGTGGATGATATTGTGCTTACTGCCTCATCTGATGTGTTGAAAAATAAGATCATTGCACTGCTTATAACTGAATTTATCATGACTGACTTGGGGAAGTTGAGTTACTTTTTTGGAATATCAGTGACTAGATTTGCAGATACTATATTTTATGTCAACGTAAGTATGCAGAGGAGATTGTGTACAGGGCTAAAATAGTGAACTACAAGATCGTGTCCACTCCGGTTGACTCTAAATCAAAGCAAAGTGATGTTGACAGTGATCCAGTGTCCGATCCTACTCTTTATATGAGTATTGCAGGTGCACTTCAGTATCTTACTTTCACCAGACTTGATATTACTTATGTTGTTCAGCAGGTGTATTTGTTCATGCATGCCCCCAGGAAGACTCGTTTTACTTCTCTTAAGTGTATCATTCGATACGTTAAGGGCACACTCGATTATGGATTACATTTATACCCCTCTGCACCGACCAGGTTATTATCATATACAGATGCAAATTAGGTAGGCTATTCGGACATGCGACGCTCCACCTCTAGCTACTGTGTATTCTTCGGGGATAATCTCATTTCATGGTCTGTCAAGAGGCAAGCCACCCTATCCTGTTTGAGTGCAGAAGCAGAGTATAGAGGCGTTGCAAATGTTAATGCTGAGATATGCTGGCTTCGAAACCTTCTGTCACGACCTGAACTGATAGGCCGCAACTGGTGCCCTACCTGAGCACCCTTATTCCCACACATCACATATAACCAGCGGAAGCTTAAGAAAAACTCATTTTTTATAAAACTAGGCAAGCCGACAAGGCTGCCACTGTACATAGAAAATAACCAATGAACCACAACTGTACATATGGCCAACCCATACATGACTACAGACCTCTAAGAGTAAGATAGTGAACTATGACGGGATAAGGCCCCGCCGTACCCCTGAATATACATAAGTCTATTACAACAGATCTGTACCAAATGACAAGCTCCGGAACAATGGAGCTATCTCAAAAAGCTGGGCAAGGATCCTAAGCTCGAGGATCACCAAACTGTATACCTATACATGCGGGCATGAACGCAGCCCCCCGGAGAGGGGGTCAGTACAATAATATACCAAGTATGTAAACATAAAGTACATTAAATAAGATCATAACTGTACAAAAGATGACAGATACAAGTATGAAAATCAAATACCAGATCTAACCGTACCATATAAAATAAGAGTCAACTGTACTTTGTAAAAATAGAGAGCCCACTGTGCCTTTTTAAAATAGAGAGTCAACCGTACCTTTTCAATATATGATCAACTGTGCCCTTTTTAAAATAAGAGTCATATCAACATCATGAATGTCTGACCATATAATCTCATACTGTCATGGGAATCGAACCCACACCACGGATCTTGTCCATGGAATCATATAATATAAGGTATAACATGTCCCTGCCCATTATGGAACTCGGTGTAAGGTCATATAAGGTATAACATGTCCCGGCCCATTATGGGACTCGGTGTGAAGTCATATAAGGTATAACATGTCCCGGTCCATTAAGGGACTCGGTGTGAAGTCATATAAGGTATAACATGTCCCGACCCATTATGGGACTCGGTGTAAAGTCATATAAGTCATATAACATGTCCCGGCCCATTATGGGACTCAGTGTTCTCATCATCCTTACATATGTACCTATAACGTGTTCCGGCCCATTATGGGTCTCGGTGTAATCATGACTATCCATATAATCCTCATATATATACATATAATCCTTATATATATACATATAACGTGTCCCGACCCATCATGAGACTGGATGTATCAATGCAACCATATGACATTTAAAATCATCTTTTGACTCTCCATAAAACCGCTTTAATAAACTTTCACTTTAGAAAACCAAGGCACTATCACATCTTTCCTTTTTGAAAAACCAAGACACTATCACATTTTTCCTTTTTGAAAAATCAAGGCATTACCACATCTTGCAATATTAGGGACTTGAACCCAAAAGTACTATGTACGTTCACCGTACATTCATTTTAAATAAATCCTTTGACTCTCGATGAAATAAAATAAAATAACTTTCATTTAGAAAACCCAAGGTACTATCATGTTGTTATACCCCGTAGTTCCGTGGTAATTCCAGTTTTGGGCTTCTTGGATTATTTTAGAATTATGAGATTTTATTTTCGAATGGTCACGCTGGACCCATTTTGGATATTTTAAGAATTTAAATAAGACACATGGATTGGGCGAAACATTGGTCACCCCCATGTGGTCGACACCCTGTGTGGGGATTGACGTGCCCGTGGTGGGCCCGCCGAAAATGGCCCTCACACTTGGCCAGCATTATAGGTGCATGGTGTTGGTGTGGGTGGACACATGCCCAAGCCCACCCCACACACTCACTGCAATCTTGACGACTCTTGATTACATAAATAAAATACCCCTTAACTTAAAGACATCATCACATCCTTCTCCAGGCTTTCTAAAAATAATCCTCCTCCCTTTAGCTTTTCCCGTCCCCACTCGTGTAAAAAAACTCAAGTGTATTGTTTATATTATAAATCCAAATACCTAGCCTATATATAGTAGTAAGTTCCAGTTATTATAATAATAGGAGTCAGGAAATACTACTTTATTCGATAGTAGAAAAAAAAAAAAGAAAAAAATTCATAGCTTGGTTGAAGTGTTTATTAATTTTGGCTATCAGGGTATTGATGCATGCCCTCTATGTAATTTGATATTACATATCAGAGTAGTTTAAATTGAGTAATAAAGAATTTGAGCTGTATTTACATCTGATTAGACTTATGAGCTTTGTAGTTATGGGGTAGGTGTATTGTTATGCAAACGTATCGTTGCAGGAGTAGGAGCTGGAAGGTGGGCCTTGGCCTGGGCCTGGTTGTATGATGGAGATTTATTTGAGAATGGGGTGATTAAATTAATAGAAGATAAGGAACGCGTACTTTTGAAATGTGCAGAAGAGATCGAGGAGAGTTTAGGAGGCGTTACTTTATAGGTTGAAATCTTTAAGTAGTGGCGTATCTACTGAAGGGTGGAAAAGGCTAAAATGAATTTAGTTGGTTTTTAAAACATAAAAAAATATAACTTTAGCTTTGTTATAATAAACTTATAAAGGTAAAAAGAAAAGAAAGGGTTTTTTTAAAAAGATAAAGAGAACTTGATATAATGACTTTGATATGAGATATTAAGGACTTGGTTTTCTTAAAATTCCAAAGAAAGAACTTGTTAAAAGAAAGAAAAAGAGAAGAGTTTGAAAGTATTTTTGTTTTTAAAAAAAAAGTTTTGTTTTTCTTTGGTTTTAAAAAAAAAAAAAAGGTAATTTTTTTTGTTTACTTTGGATGATAGAGTTACTTTTTTTTTTTTACTACATACGTAGACTTTGTTTTGTAAAAAAAAGGATCTTTTGAAAGAATTTAAGTATGACATACTTTGAGTAAACTTTCATATTCTGATCGATTCTTCCAATTTATATGCCGCGGAGTTTGGATTCCACAGAAGTCGTGATGCGGGGAGGTCACGTAGTATATTCTTGCGATGACTTGAGGCGAGAGTCCGACGAGATCGCCATTGCACGTATTTGTTGTAGTTAGTTTTTATATCATATATCTCATGTTTTATATAGACTATTATCATGTCATGCATCAATAAGGATTAAGATCCAATAAAATAATGTACGTCCGCCGTACAATCTTTCCTTTATAAAAACTCAAGGCATTAGTACTTGTAACTTCAAGGAACTTTCATTTATAAAATCAAGACACTTACACTTTTAAAATCAAGACACTTATACTTTCAAAATCAAGACACTTCTACTTTTAAAATCAAGACACTTACACTTTTAAAATCAAGTCATGTATCATCAAGGATTAGGATCCACTCACTTTATAAAGATTATGCCAAAAGAAAGAAATGATAGTTCACATACCGTTTGTCGTATGTACCAACTCGATAATCTAAATTCGTCTCGCCCCTCTGGCTAACATTATGGAAACATTTGCATGGTGATAACAGATCCGAATTGCCAAATTAATTCATTATATGAGCCGTTAGTAGGTTATATTTTTATAATGATCTTAAATACTCAGCTGTGAACTAGCAAATGTAAAATAAATTGGTTATATCTTAGTTTCTATGCAGATGGCTTTCTAATCATTTCAATATAATAATTTGATTGTCGATACCTTTTCATTTAACGCTGCAATGACTTATTTTAACACGTCTATTAAAACATACCCATTTATTTATTGAACCAGTTTCAACACTTAATACTTAACAACACCGCTCATATATGCCTTAATAAGGACTCAAGAACAATTTAGACACGCTTTCAGCATAGAATCAATAACATGAATACCCCTTAACTTCTAAGAGTAGAATAACTTCTGAACCGATACCACAGTTATGGTTCATACGTAGAACATGCCAAAAGAAGGAAGGAAGAGGTTCACATACTTTATCGGCTTATTCCAACTTGATAACTAGAATACGTCTCAATGTACTTCAACCTATAACAACAATAACAAGTATATCAACTCATTCTTACTAGTGTAAGACATATACCAAGTAATGACTCTCTTTTCCTATAAAAATTTGGGCAGCACTTCCCCTATTTATACGTATTTTTCCACCTTTCAATAAGACCAATTTCATCAATAACCAAACACCAATTAAGGGCACAACCAAACAGTTAACCAAGGTGATTCACACACTTATTTATCACGTAAAAACAACCTCTTATTCACGTAAAATAGTCCACTAAAATCAGTCAATAATCCAACAACAACAAGGGTAAAATGTGAGGTCTTTCAACACCTTTCTATACCCTTATTCCTTTAAGACTTACATTAGCTTTTACCACATTTAAACATGCATAATGGCCGCTGAATTTCCAGCATTATAATTCCACAAAACAGTCTCTAAAACTGCACCACAATACCCCACAGTTTTATACAATTTCGACCAATCAAGACTCCAAACTAAAGCTCTTTTTCATAACTCTTTATAATCCAATTCGTTACAACACTTAATATAATCCATTTCAACTTTCAATATCAAGATTTCCTTCATTTTATAACATGTAATAGGTGGAGATAATAACAAAATAACCAACGAAATCCAAAGTAGTAAAAATGTCCAACATTCGGCCCAACCACCAAACTACCACAAGCACTTCTTATTCTCTATCCATCTTAACACAAGTTCATCTATTAACTATAACAATGTTGACACCCAATTTTGACCCTCCCGTCCAGTCATTAACTATAAAATTACACCAATTTTCAACAATAATTTTTAAATAATAAAATGCAGCAAATAAAACATTAATACATGCACAAATAAGCAATTTAATAATGGCACCGCGTCTTACGTAGAAAATTAAGCACTTAGAGTCTCGCGCCCGCATTTATTAATTTTAAGCCCTGTTACAATTCTCAAACGACAAAATAAATAAATACATAAAATAAATAATTTAGCAATGACGCCGTGTCAAGTAGCATAGTCACATTTATTAATACGCAAAGCAATTTCATAATTATTGTAGCGCCTAAAGTCAGATTAAGATAATTTAATTTTAGCTTAAATAATAATAAATAATGCACAATAAATAAGATTTTAAATAATAGCGCCGCATTTTACGTAAAAGTATTAAGCAACCCCTTAAATATCATATCTGCATTTAGCATTTATATGATTTAATAATATAACATCGCAAAATACACATAATAAATAAGATTTTAATAACGGCATCACATTATAGAATATTAAGCACTAGTTAAATAGCACGCCCGTCTTTATTTTTTGTAAAAAAATTTAAACTCAAGCTAGACTAATAAAGCACCGAAATAATTTAATCACAATTTGTTAATTTAATTTATCACTAATTAATTAAAACTATTAATACATCTAAAACTAAATCTAATACTAGCCCAATTCCCATCCTTTAAAACCAGCAGCCCATACACGCAACCCATACCCCGCAGGCCCAACTCGCCCCAGGCCCCTTTATTTCCTTTCCCCATCAGCCCGCAGCCCATAACCCCTATACCTTCTCCCTCTCCCCCATCGTCAACAGCCCTAAAACGAAAAGATCCTAACCTAAACCTAGAAAAAAACCCTAGCAACTCAAGATAATCCGCCGCACCAGCACTAGCACCTCAACCCGAGATTCTCGCCGGAGAATCCGGGGCTGCCCTTACCCATGCATACACAGAACCAAAAGATTAACACCAAATTGTCTATTTCTGGTAAAAATCACTCAAAAATCAATATCAAATTCGCACGAAATCAGTACAAAATCGCACCAAATCATAAGCCAGAACACGAATTAGGACTATATATACATAGCAACATACACATGCAAAGGGATCGAAAAAAGAAGAAGAAGGGAAACTGACAGGGAGAAGACGGTCAAGAACCATTTCAGCAATCGAGAGTATATAACAAACCCCTTAGAATAGCAAGGCAGCTTTCGAACTCGAGGGAACCCCTTTTCCTTTCGTTCGAAACCAGCAGTTAAAACACTAAGCCATCACTTTTCTTCAATCGCATCGCAATACCATCCGAGTGGATCGACGACTTGATACGCTGCCTCGGTTCGCTACCTGGAGAAGGTAAACCCGAATTCTTCTTAGTCCCACTTTGTATTGCTGTGTGTTTGTGTGATTAAACACGTGTTTGTTTAATTCATTTATGTTTATGTGTTCAGTAATGCGCGAATAGGATGTTGAACAGTTCACTTTAATTAATCTGGGTATGTTCTTGCTTTAAAGTTGTTAATCAGATTTATATTTAATATAATATGCTGAAGATGATTAGTAAACTCATTAAAACTGCTTGAACTCACTTTGCCTGGTTGAATGTTTGGGAGTGTTCTTATGAGTAGTATGATTAATATTCTGTGTGCACGCTTTGGTATGGATGGTCATATATGTTTGAAGTATCAGTCGCGACTGTGGATTTCTGTGATTTTCATAGGTTCATCAAATCGTATGAAAGCTCATGCTATATATTTATGTGTTAAAACACTGCTTGAGTCATCTTGGGTCTGATAAATGCATGTCTAAAGGAATTCCAGAATGTGGTCTGTTAAATAATTAACGCAAGGGATACAGAGGATTGTTTGCTTTACCTTTTGTTCTTAATTAATGACAATTGAATATTTATGTGCTGGTTTGGTATGCTTGTCTTAGAGATTACATAAGTAGTGACATAGTATCATGGCTTGATCGATCTGGGAGAATGTTTGTGAACTTGTATATGGGAATCTGGGTACAGTTATATGCTTTTGCCTATGCATTACATCTGAAACTGAGAGACATTGGCCTGTTTGTATTGAGATTCGTTTCATGCCTAACTTACTGTGTGCTCAGATTTTTGGATATGAGGGGAGGGGGGTTAGTTTGAGTTCATTATTTGCATTGCTAAAAGGATTAATGCATCCCGTAGGCTTGAACTGTAAGTATGCATATTTTCCCTGATATTCATGTCTAGAATGCTTTAAGTGGCACTTCCAGTTTCATCATTTGATGTACCCATGCCTGGCCCTTATATGCATATGCACTTGCAGAATATGTCTGATCCTTGTGTGTTTCTTTAGGTTTGCCCTCAGGAGGTGAGGTTAGATCTGGTTTGTTTAGGTCAAATATTGTTTGCTCAGTGGTGACATGTCTAATGGTCTGTGAAATTGATCTTAATCTGAATCGTTCTACATATCCAAACTGCTACTTTACTCTGGTCATTTGAATATCCTGGCTCGTTTCTGTAGTTATTAGATTAATCACATGTTCACTTTACTAAGTCAGTATGTTTGACATTAATAATGGGACTGAGGTTATACTGGGCTGTCCTCTCTATTCATCTTGTAAAAATCTTCATTTCGCACTAATTGACCTGCCCTCTTATTTTCTTTTCTAACAAAAATCTGATTGCATGTTTGGGCTAACATTTTCACGTCTGGAAATTACTGTGTTGGGCCCATTTCTCTCTTAAACTGCCGCAATGCAGTGATCCAAATATGTTAAAGTTTATGTCAATGCCTACGTACTATTTGATAAGGTTTGGGATATATACTAATCTTTATCTTTTATTTTCTTTTACATGAAATGCATCGGAGCGAAATGAAGAGTCTTATGGCGAGACTCATTTCAAGCTACAACAAATGAAGACTCGCATCTTATGTGCTTCATCCTCTCCACATCATAAACTCCAAACCATAGGCGAAATGACTTCACCATTTCTTCGAGTCCTTATTAATTCATATCCTCACCCCATTTATTTGTTGTAATTATTTGTCTAACATTACACTACTAGTTGTACACTTAGAATAGTTAAACTTTGGGTTGTCATTAGAAAATAGTTTGACGCTAGAAATTCACTCTCCTTAAATTACATTATTTTTTATGACTAGTTATGCATCGCCTAAGCCATACTAAATGACATTAAATATTCACGTAGCTAAAGTGTCACTCGCTATCAAATCCTTAGCATAATAAATTAATTTCTTCATAAACCCTTACTAACATTCATAATTAAAAATTATTTTGTTAGTCTTTGCATAACAGATATTCTACATCTTATTTTATAAGTACACATTTCGTCATAATAAGATTTTGCATTATTACAATACATGTATCTTATCTAATACGTTATGAATGCATGTTTTTATCCAAAGCTACTTTTATATTCTAAATAAATCTTACAATTTTTATCCCTTTTATTTAAACATTTTTAAACATGCCTTTTTATAGAATAATAATTCTCTAGATTTGAATGGACAACCGCAAGTTAGCGGATCCTTTAGGGTGCATAACCCCCTTCCCTTTAGGATAATAAAGAACCCTTACCCAGAATCTCACACTAGTTTTACAGACCATAAAAAATGGAGTTGATGTTGACTTTAACATAGTTAACATTTAGGTGTCCTAATTCACCCAAACTAATTAGGTGGCGACTCCGCGAACCCTTTAGCACCTTTTACTTTTAAACTTTAGCATTTAGCACCCTTTTAAGCCCTTTTAGCACTTTATCACTTTTAGCAACATCTTAGCATTATCTTTAGCACTTTTATATTATTTCCTAACATTTTTATTAAGCAGGAGTTAGAATGAATGTCGCGGTCGGAAACGGGCGTGACAGAAATGGCGACTCCGCTGGGGATTAGGTCCTTAACCATAATAGACCTGGGGTTATTATTCGACATTATTTTTGCATTTAATTTTGTGTGCTGTATTTTATTTTATTTATTGTAATTGCTACTTGCTCTACTGCTTTCCTTAAACTAGCAATCCGCTCATATTTCTTTCACTCCGGAAAATTCACACTATCACACACTCACGCGCTGGTGTGCTTCGCGCACCCGCAAATTTCTTCAAATATCCAAATTTTAAGAGAGTTGGCGCCTGCACGGAGTTAGATCGGTTCGTCTGATCAGCCGCGTAGCCTTCTCACTCGAGTTGTCCGCTCGGGAACCTTGCGTCTAGTAAAGCCAAATCTTATAAACTTAAGATAGAGCTATACCACCCCTTATTTTAAGGCATGCATGCATTTACCCTAGGTGGATCAGTCTTTGGCATTGACACCGCAATTAGGAAGACACCAAATTGGTCAACGGATTTTTTACAACCCCGCGGCCCAATAGCATATTATGTGTTGCATAAGTCATGATAAACGAAACCAAGCCCGAAGTTGAAATGCCTAAGCTGGAAAATGCATACTCATTTTTTGTATTATTTATTTTTAGATGGAACCTATCCCTCAGATCAGAATGGTGAATGGGATTCCTAGTAAATTGAGGACGTGGTGGTTGAAATTCGACTTGGGTAGTCAGATGACAATCAGAAGGAGGTTGGGATGTCTCATCTCATTATTCGACATCTCTCCCGATCAGCATTTGGTCAGAGCATTGATCCAATTTTGGGATCCGGATCGAGTCGCCTTCAAATTCAGGGATTTCGAGATGACCCCCACCTTAGAAGAAGTCAGCTATTTTACTGCTTTAGCATATCATGACAGGAAACCAGTTATTCCGCATGGCCAGTCGGGGAAAAAACTCCTCCGTTATTTGGGTTTAAAGAATACCAGAGAATTGCGTTGCTTTGAAAACAATCGGGTTTCTCTAGACTACATACGAGAGATATGGTTGCGAGACGATATAAGTTGTTTAAAATGAATTTTGCCGCATCGGACCATTGGAGTGTTAGGCATCCTATTGCATTTGCTATGGCTTTCCTAGGGACTCTTTTATTTCCGCTCGAGCATGGAAGGATTAGTACATGCATATGTTCAGTAGTTAGAGCAGTGTTCGATGAAGTTGGTGACAAACGGCTCACTTTGACGCCCATGATTTTGGCAGAACTATTTAGAGCCTTGAATAGATGCAGAAGGGGTGAATCAAGCTTCTTTGAAGGCAGCAATCTTATCTTACAGATGTGGGCAATAGAACATTTCTATCAGCGTTCAAACATGACCGATGTATGCCACAGCGCGGACAACAAGATCTCTACCTTTTATGAAAGAACAAAGCGTTATGTGTCACCAGTCGGCACAGAGGATTGGTACAAGTACTTAGCATCTCGTAGTAGCAGTCAGATTCAATGGAAGTATCCATTGCTTCATATGGTCAAAAGGGTCTACTTGAGACATAAGAGACTTTATTATATCAGACTTATATGTCTAAAGGGACTGCAACCATATGCTCCACTACGCGTACTCCGACAGTTTGGCCATACGCAGGTAATTCCTCTTATAGCTGACATGAGGACCTCCGTAATCCAGTTCGGACCAGAATTCATCGTTCCCGAAGCCAAACAGATCCTTTATGAATGGCATCATATTGACCAAGTGGAAGTTGGGAAGGACCAAGCAGGGGTCTCCCCAGAGTATCAAGAATGGTTTCTAGACCACACAGAATATAGTTCGTAAGGAGCAAGGCATCAAGACATCAGTGCGAGGAGTAATAAAAGATAATCAACTCAAAGAGAAGGTCATCACCCCAGACATGTGGGTACTAATGCACGATGCAATACAGTACTTGGTACAGGCAGGGGCTATACCGAAGAAAACCTAAGCTTCACCATCACATCAGCGACTTAGTTATAGGCTTTTGTTGTTTTATTGTTATTTCAATAAATTTGCAACTTATTCTCGATTAAAGCATTTCAATCTAAGGGCTTGGATTTTATTATCATGATCTTGCATATGTGACGTTTAGGCCTACCCCTGGCATAAAAGGGTCCCCATGCATGATTAGGACCCACCTCCAGCGTGACAGTTTATGTGCAATATATATACTTGTTAATCGTTATTCACCTTTAAAATCATGTGCTAACGCAGTTTGTTGCATTTTAGAATGATTTATTACTTCCCCCCAAAAGATCGGTTCGTATTTGACTCAACAATGTCGGAGCATCCATACTTTACTAGGTCCAAGGCACTAAATGATGACATGACTGGTTCGGGGGCGTCTGAGCCAAATGGTTTGGGAATTATTCCCTGGTGAAAGTAACCTTTAGAAGGGAGAAATGTCACTAGTAAAAAAGAATGCATTGCACAACTACTACAACAAATTGCTGATATGCATGTTGAGATGGAAAGACTACGGAATCTGAAAAACTTATCCATTAGTTTGAATACCCCTATACCAGAGCAAAGGGCCACTACCTCGCAAACTATCCCGGACCGACCTCCACCACCACATATCTCCCAAAATTCCCCACAAAGACTACCGGTTACCGATCAAACTATCCCTCGCCCAGCCAATCCTCAACCCACCCTCAAAATGATCCTCTTAGTACCCATATATCTCAGCCCCCGCCTGCTTACTTCACCCCAATTAGCCCGAATCGCCAGACTAACCAATACTCACGCACCATACCTATTACCAAATTTCAAAGAAACAACCTGCATAACTAACATACACAAGAAACTCACTTTTACTGCCCCTCAGACTTCTCAGAAACGGATCATTACGAGAAACGGAGGAAGCTCGAGCCAAAATGAACGAGGCGAGCGAGAGAAATTCATAGCGAAAGAAGTCGTCGGAGCATGCGATCGGATAAGGGTCGATGAAGGATTAGATTACGAGGATCTTTGCATGCATCGAGATGTGGAGCTACCTGTGGGGTATAAGGTGCCGAAGTTTGATTTATTTGATGGGAAGGGAACCCCCGTGCACACTTGAGGTCATATTGTGACAAGCTGATCGGGGTAGGGAAGAACCCAACAGTCATCATGAAGTTATTCATCCGAAGTTTGACCGGCGAGGCATTAGATTGGTATACTAGCCAGGACCCGCGAAAATGGCGTAGCTGGAATGCATTGGCCCAAGACTTTGTGGAGAGATTCAGGTTTAATATAGAAACCGTTGTGGACAGGTTTTATTTAATGAAGTTGGAAAAGAAGTCTACGGAGACGTTCAGAGAATACACCATGAGATGACGTTCAGAGGCAGCAAAAGTACAACCACCCATGACAGAGAGTGAGATGACCACACTATTCGTACAATCTTTGAAGGACGCAACCTACTATGAGCGAATGATAAGTGTCATTGGACGGAATTTTGCGGAAGTTGTCAGAATGGGCGACTTCGTGGAGGAAGGTATTAAAACTGGCAGGATTACGAATTTGGCAGCATTACAGGCAACTAATAAGGCAATTCAGTCAGGGACAATCGGGAGTACTTCACAAAGGAAGAAAGAGACAGTTTCCCCTTCCATGTTCATACAAGAACGTAAACCCGAAACATTCATAACATACCAAAACCCATCCTATCAAACCCCATACTACAACACAAGTAACCAAAACTTCACACCTCACTATACACCTGCCCCACACACCAACTACCACACACAGCCTATATATAACGCTTCCCAAACATCCATTTATCCTGCCCCACATCGACCCGCCCATCAAGCCCGCCAACAAAATAGAGCGCCCAATGCACCCAGACCAAACACGAATTTTGAAGGAAGACCACCCAAAGTTCGCACCCCACTAGCTGAACCCATACCCCAAATATACGAAAGGCTGCGAGCTGCAGGCTTGATCCAACCGATTCCAGGAAGGATTCCTAACCCTATCCCAAGATGGTATGATGAGAATAAGCGCTGCGCGTATCACTCCGATAGCCCAGGGCATGACACTGAAAGTTGCTACTCCCTCAGGGATAAAATCGAAGCATTGATCAAAGAAGGGGTAATTCAGCTGAAGGATCCTGCCCCAAACGTGCATGATAATCCCTTGCCAAACCACGGCAACGCCAATGTGCACTTGATAACCTTAGATGAGGAATACAACTTGGAGGGAACCATCCGATCAGTTCGAGTTGAAGGAAGAGCTGAACCTTCTGCTTTCGTCGCCCCTGTTGCCAATATTCGAAAGAAAGCAGTATTTGAGCTGGAAAGGGCGCCGTCGAAACATAAGGGTTCAATCACAGTTGCTCAGATGCCCGGCTGGGAACCGCCAATCAGAGTAGATCGCAGAGAAATTGGGAAGCAAGCCATAGAAGTCACCGCTGCAGGTATAACCAGGTCAGGGAGGTATTACACACGTGTAGAGGCAGCCAGGGAGGTACCACAAAAGAAACCCGTGACAGAGGCTGAAGTTGAGGAGTTTTGGAGGAAGATGCCCACTAAGGAATATTCTATCGTGGAACAGTTGAAGAAAACATCAGCACATATCTCTCTATTTTCACTGTTAATGCATTCGGCCCCACACAGGATTGCGTTAATGGAGGTACTGAAAGATGCATATGTTCCAGAGGGTACAACAGACGAGAACTTGACAACTTTAGTTGGACAAGTGCTAGAGGCCTGCAGAATCGCCTTTCACGATGATGAGTTACCTGCTGGTGGCGTCAGACACAATCTTGCATTGAATATCACCATCCAGGTCGCAGACAAGATTGTTTCAACAGTGCTGATTGACGGAGGCTCGACCGTCAATATTTGTCCCATGACGACGCTGTTGAAATTGGGGGCAGATTGCAAGAAAATTCGTAAAAGTCATATCAGGGTCAAAGGTTTCGACGGAGCCCATAAGGGAGTCGAAAGCGAAATTGACCTCACGCTGCTGATCGGACCTGCAGAATTCGTTGTGGAGTTTCAAGTATTGGATATTGCTACATGCAATCTGTTGATAGGAAGGCCGTGGATTCACGAGGCTGGTGCAGTCCCATCCACCTTGCATCAGTGTCTAAAGTTTATATGGAATCACCATGAAGTAGTAGTATTTGGGGATAAAAAGGGAAGAATCAACACCGATTATGTAGTCCCTGTCATAGAGGACGTAAAATAGTTGGATGGTTCGGTCTTTCATGTTAATGAGATCAAGAGCGCCAGAAGGGTCAGGCCGTTGCAGCTGCCACGTTCTCTCACAATGGTGCCAAGGAAATGCTAAGAAATGGGTACTAGCCCGACAGAGGTCTTGGATCCGGTATGAAGGGGATCACAGAGCCTATCCAGTTGTTTGGGAAGAAGGACACTTTTGGTTTGGGGTACCAGCCCACCTCGAAGGATTTGGTGACTGCGAGCCTCCGGAAAAAATGTTACATTCCCTTGCCTATGCCCATTCCGCCCCTAAGTCAGTCATTCGTCAAAGCCTGCACCATCCAGATACTGAGAGAAGATGACCAAGAGGATCTTGCAGTAGGGTTCCAGAATTTGTTCGTAGGTGAAGATGAAGCAGATTGTTGTATGATCACAGGGGATCACGAGGAAGAGCCCACCATTTGGGATGCAGAGCATGGATACATCCTGAATAATTGGACTTGCACCCCTGTCCTGACCTTCCGAGTAGCTTGGTAGAGTTTATGATAGTTCTAGCAATGTGACTTTATATCTAAAAAGAAAAACAGACCGGCATTTACGTTTCTTTAATATATTTTTAATCTCGCATTTTCACTTTCATCATAAATTCCAGGATATTTTTGCAGCTTTAAAACTTGCTTGTGTTAAAATTAAATTTTTTACGCGTTCTTCTTTCAGCGATCATATTAATAAACCTGTCGATAATGCGAATATGACATGTAATGAAACCAGCGAACAAAGTTCAAATGGCGAGTATAACCCCGAGAAACAAGAGGAATGTCCGCAATCAGAGCTTAACCAAGAGCTGGAAAACTTTGAGAATAGGCCTAAACCGAATTTAGAAGAAACGGAGTTGATAAACTTAGGCGATGAGAGAATTGTGAAAGAGACTAGGGTCAGCGCCCACCTAAATGTCACAAAGAAGAAAGAGTTGATTGAGCTCATGAAACAATACACCGACGTGTTTGCTTGGTCGTATGACGACATGCCAGGTTTGAGTACGGATATCGTCGCGCACAGGTTGCCTATTGAGCCATCTTACCTTCCCGTAAAACAAAGGCCAAGAAAGATCAAACCAGACATGAGTTTGAAGGTCAAAGATGAGGTGTCTAAACAGTTCGACGCAAAGGTAATTCTGGTTGCAAAATACCCTACTTGGTTAGCAAATATTGTGCCGGTAAAAAAGAAAAATGGAAGGGTCCGAGTCTGCGTGGATTATAGGGATCTCAACAGAGCTAGCCCGAAGGATGACTTTCCTCTTCCAAATATTCATATACTCATCGACAATTGTGCGAAGCATGAACTACTGCTCGTTAAATCGCTTTCTTGGTTATCATCAGATCCTTATGGCAGAGGAGGACGCAGAAAAGACATCATTCACTACCCCGTGGGGGGTGTACTATTATCGAGTAATGTCGTTCGGTCTCAAGAACGCGGGCGCTACATACATGAGATCCATGACTACCATCTTTCATAACATGATTCATAAGGAAATCAAGTCTATGCGATGTCATCATCAAGTCGCAAGAGCGGAAGGCCATTCGCGAACTTGAAGAAATTCTTCGAGCGGTGAGACGATAATCAAATCAATCTGCGAAGTGTGCATTTGGCGTTCCTGCTGGGAAGCTGTTGGGTTTTATAGTGAGGGATTGAGCTGGACCCTTCGAAAATAAAAGCCATCCAAGAGTTACCTCCTCCGAAAAGCAGAAAAGACGTAATGAGCTTCCTTGGTCGTCTCAACTACATCAGCAGGTTCATAGCTCAGTCCACCGTGATATGCGAGCCGATATTCAAATTGTTGAAAAAGGATGCAGCTACCAAATGGACAACAGATTGTCAGCAGGCTTTTGATAGAATCAAAGAGTACCTTTCTAATCCACCAGTTTTAGTACCGCCAGAACCGGGGAGACCTTTGCTACTCTATTTGTCTGTATTAGAAAATGCTTTCGGATGCGTGTTGGGGTAACACGATGAAACAGGGAAAAAGGAGCAGGCCATTTATTATTTGAGTAAGAAGTTCACAGCGTATGAAGCTCGTTACACTCTGCTAGAACGTACTTGTTGCGCATTAACTTGGGTCGCCCAGAAATTCAGGCATTATCTATCAGCATACACCACTTATCATATTTCGAGGATGAACCCGCTTAAGTATATCCTTCAGAAGCCCATGCCCACCGAAAAACTAGCAAAATGGCAAATTATGTTGAGCGAGTTTGATATCGTGTACGTCACACAGAAAGCCGTAAAAGGGCAAGCATTAGCTGATCATCTTGCTGAGAACCCGGTCGATGAGGAATACGAGCCCCTTCGAACCTATTTCCCTGATGAGGAGGTATTGTTTGTCGGAGAAGATATCTCAGAAGATTACCCAGGTTGGAGGATGTTTTTCGACGGAGCGACAAACTTCAAGGGAGTTGACATTGGAGCAGTTTTGGTTTCAGAAACAGGTCAGCATTATCCGATCTCCGCGAAGCTCAGATTTCCATACACCAACAATATGACAGATTATGAAGCTTGCATATTGGGACTCAGAATGGCCGTAGATATGAACATACAAGAGTTACTGGTCATAGGTGATTCAGACTTCACGATCCATCGTGCAGGTGAATGGGCAACCAAGAATATGAAGATACTCCCCTACCTGCATTGCGTGAAGGAATTGCAGAAGAAGTTCAGCAATATGGAATTTAAGCATGTCCCAAGGATCCAGAATGAATTCGCTGACGCCTTGGCAACCTTATCCTCCATGATTCAACATCCGGACAAGAATTACATCGATACGATCACAGTTAGTGTGCTGGAACAGCCGGCTTATTTCTCTCATATAGATGAGGAGATAGACGAGAATCCATGGTACCATGACATCAAAAGATACCTCAAAGCAGGAGAGTATCCGGAAGACATAACCAACATTCAGAAGAAAACACTTCGAAGATTAGCAAACCATTTCTTTTTGATTGGGGAGGTTGTATACCGAAGGACTCCAGATCTGGGCTTACTGAGATGTGTCGACGCTCAAGAGGCGAGCAAGCTAGTAGAAGAGATACACGGAGGGACATGTGGACCTCATATGAACGGCTTCACTTTGGCGAAAAAGATTCTGCGAGCAGGTTATTTTTGGATGACGATGGAAACGGATTGTATCCGCTTTGTGCAGAAATGTCGGCAGTGCCAGATTCATGGGGATGATCAGCAACTACAAACATTGGCATGAGCATTTGCCTTTTGCACTTTTGGGTTATCGCACCACAATCCGGACTTCTACCGGGGCAACGCCATATCTTTTGGTCTATGGAACAGAAGTTGTGCTACCAGCAGAGGTGGAAATACCATCGTTGAGAATCATCCAAGAAGCCGAGTTGAGCGAAGCCGAATGGATACAAGATCGTCGTGAGCAGCTGATGCTGATTGACGAAAAAAAGTTGAATGCAGTCTGTCATGGGAAGCTTTATCAGAACAGAATGGCTAGAGCTTTTAACAAGAGAGTAAGACCAAGGTTATTCAAGCCGGGACAATTGGTTTTGAAACACATATTTCTGAATCAAAGCGAAGCTAAAGGAAAGTTCGCACCTAATTGGCAGGGGCCCTACATGGTTCATCGAGTATTAAGTGGGGGAGCTTTAATCTTAGCTGAGATGGACGGCGAAGTATGGCCTAAAGCTATCAACGCAGATGCGGTAAAGAGATATTACGTTTAGGAGCATTTGTTTTCCATGTAATCCCCCTTTACATTGTAAAAAAGTTGCATTCCCTCGGAGGGATATGCATAAGAGCCGATATAGGGTCTCACCGCTTCAAATTAGAAAGCCCCTTTACTTGTAATTGGAACTACGTTCGACCTGATTCCCTTGGCGGATACGTAGGCGGCCACATCGGCCTCGGTCCCACATTTAGAGTTTTAGCTTTATCAAATTTCGCTTGTAATGAACTACGTCATGACCTGATTCCCTCATGGGGATACGTAGGCGGCCTAAATCGTCTTCGGTCACACCATTAGGAATCTTCCCATTAGCCCGCGTGTAACAGAATGTGTTTGGTTATTCCAAAAGTGATATGAACAATTCCCGCCAAAGTTGAGTCTCGCCCGCATAGCAAAACTGGGACAATTTTACGCACCATGGAGAGATCATAATAAGGACTCCAAAAGATGTTCGTTTGGTCAGAATACATGTCATATTCGGCAAATTCGACAAGGCTTTTTACACTTTATACGCATGACATAAAAATGTTTATTTCTAAAAAATATTTTGTGCAAACCTCATGAAAATGTTTCGTTTTGGAAAATACTTTTGAAACGCTACCAAACATCTCAAAGAGATCAGACAGGTTCTGTGTCCAAACAAATCAGCGTGGACGTGAAAGGACCAAGCGCAAAGTCAATACGAACAAACCCCCCAAAACTTACCAATGTTCTTTGAGCGCAAGTTTTTTCATATTAGCGAGAGAAAGAATGCAGCAAAGGCAGAAAGGGACATCGACGATCAACAATCAAAGTTCAAAATCCACAACAAAGAGCATCAGCAATACGCCCAGTAACGACGCCATCAAGAACACGCCCGAAACGACGTTATCAGCATTATGTCCAGTCAACGACATCATCGCGATTGCGTCACGCAACGACGCTTAGCAACAATACGCCCAGTAACGACGCGTTATCAAGATTATGTCTACGCAACGACGCCAATAGCAATACGCTTCAGTAACGACGTTATCGCGAACACGCCCAACGACGGCGTTATCGCGTATGTCCAGGCAACGACATCATCAGCATTGCATTTACACAACGACGTCAACAGCAATACGTCTAGGCAACGACGTTATCAGCATTATGTCTACGCAATGACGCTATCAGCATTACGTCTACGTAACGACGCCAACAACAATACGTCTAGGCAACGACGTTATCAGCAACACGTCCAAGCAACGACGTTATCAGCATTAACACGTCCAGGCAACGACGTCATCAGCATTGCATCCACGCAACGACGCCAGCAACAATACGTCTAGGCAACGACGTTATCAGCATTGCGTCTACGCAACGACGTCATCAGCACAACACATCCAGGCAACGACGTTATCAGTATCAACACGTCCAGGCAACGACGTCATCAGCATTACGTCTACGCAACGACACCAGCATCAATGCGTCGAGGCAACGACGTCATCAGCATTTCGTCTACACAATGACGACATCAACAATCGCAATGCGTCCGTGCAATGACGAAAGTCACAGCATGTTACAACATCACGTCAACGCAACGAGCATCACATTTTACAGGATAGCATTTTCTACTCACACAGTTACATTGCTTTTAAAATTTATGCATCATCATTTTGCCTTAACAGTTATGCACTAACCGTTTGTTTAAGTCTTAGCATGCAGGAGCAGGAGCACAACATGGATTTTCTCTTACAGCAAACCGGGGCAATTTGTTGGGGGGCCAACCTTCCCAACGAATGGCAGAAACGGCCTCAAGCGTCGGTCCACTCATTTCGCATCACCATACCGGTACACCCCTAGGGTCAAGCTAGTTTATTTTTATTTTTATTTTAACATCATGCCGGCCCAGTGTCGTCATAACTCGACACTGGGACAAAATTTTGAGTCCGCGTTAGCCCACCTTGGTGTTTTGACCATGGTAGCCCAGTGTCGTCATAACTCGACACTGAGACATATTTTGAGTGCTCCGATTTCTGGATATGAGGGGAGGGGGGGTTAGTTTGAGTTCATTATTTGCATTGCTAAAAGGATTAATGCACCCCGTAGGCCTGAGCTGTAAGTATGCATATTTTCCCTGATATTCATGTCTAGAATGCTTTAAGTGGCACTTCCAGTTTCATCATTTGATGTACCTATGCCTGGCCCTTATCTGCATATGCACTTGCAGAATAGGTCTGATCCTTGTGTGTTTCTTTAGGTTTTCCCTCAGGAGGTGAGGTTAGCTCTGGTTTATTTAGGTCAAATATTGTTTGCTCAGTGGTGACCTGTCTAATGGTCTGTGAAATTGATCTTAATCTGAATCGTTCTACATATCCAAAGTGCTACTTTACTCTGGTCATTTGAATATCCTGGCTCGTTTCTGTAGTTATTAGATTAATCACATGTTCACGTTACTAAGTCAGTATGTTTGACATTAATAATGGGACTGAGGTTATACTGGGCTGTCCTCTCTATTCATCTTGTAAAAATCTTCATTTCGCACTAATGGACCTGCCCTCTTATTTTCTTTTCTAACAAAAATCTGATTGCATGTTTGGGCTAACATTTTCACGTCTGGAAATTACTGTGTTGGGCCCATTTCTCTCTTGAACTGCCGAAATGCAGTGATCCAAATATGTTAAAGTTTATGTCAATGCCTACGTACTATTTGATAAGGTTTGGGATATATACTAATCTTTATCTTTTATTTTCTTTTACATGAAATGCATCGGAGCGAAATGAAGAGTCTCATGGCGAGACTCATTTCAAGCTACAACAAATGAAGACTCGCATCTTATGTGCTTCATCCTCTTCACATCATAAACTCCAAACCATAGGCGAAATGACTTCGCCATTTCTTCGAGTCCTTATTAATTCATATCCTCACCCCATTTATTTGTTGTAATTATTTGTCTAACATTACACTACTAGTTGTACACTTAGAATAGTTAAACTTTGGGTTGTCATTAGAAAATAGTTTGACGCTAGAAATTCACTCTCCTTAAATTAAATTATTTTTTATGACTAGTCATGCATCGCCTAAGCCATACTAAATGACATTAAATATTCACGTAGCTAAAGTGTCACTCGCTATCAAATCCTTAGCATAATAAATTAATTTCTTCATAAACCCTTACTAACATTCATAATTAAAAATTATTTTGTTAGTCTTTGCATAACAAATATTCTACATCTTATTTTATAAGTACACATTTCGTCATAATAAGATTTTGCATTATTACAATACATGTATCTTATTAAATACGTTATGAATGCATGTTTTTATCCAAAGCTACTTTTATATTCTAAATAAATCTTACAATTTTTATCCCTTTTATTTAAACATTTTTAAACATGCCTTTTTATAGAATAATAATTCCCTAGATTTGAATGGACAACCGCAAGTTAGCGGATCCTTTAGGGTGCCTACCCCCTTCCCTTTAGGATAATAAAGAACCCTTACCCAGAATCTCACACTAGTTTTGCAGACCATAAAAATGGAATTAATGTTGACTTTAACATAGTTAACATTTAGGTGTCCTAATTCACCCAAACTAATTAGGTGGCGACTCCGCGAACCCTTTAGCACTTAGCACCTTTTACTTTTAAACTTTAGCATTTAGCACCCTTTTAAGCCCTTTTAGCACTTTATCACTTTTAGCAATATCTTAGCATTATCTTTAGCACTTTTATATTATTTCCTAACATTTTTATTAAGCAGGAGTTAGAATGAATGTCGCGGTCGGAAACGGGCGTGACAGAAATGGCGACTCCGCTGGGGATTAGGTTCTTAACCATAACAGACCTGGAGTTATTATTCGGCATTATTTTTGCATTTAATTTTGTGTGCTGTATTTTATTTTATTTATTGTAATTGCTACTTACTCTACTGCTTTCCTTAAACTGGCAATCCGCTCATATTTCTTTCACTCCGGAAAATTCACACTATCACACACTCACGCGCTGGTGTGCTTCGCGCACTCGCAAATTTCTTCAAATATCCAAATTTTAAGAGAGTTGACGCCTGCGCGGAGTTAGATCGATTCGTCTGATCAGTCGCGTAGCCTTCTCACTCGAGTTGTCCGCTCGGGAACCTTGCGTCTAGTAAAGCCAAATCTTATAAACTTAAGATAGAGCTATACCACCCCTTATTTTAAGGCATACATGCATTTACCCTAGGTGGGCCAGTCCTTGGCATTGACACCGCAATTAGGAAGACACCAAATTGGTCAACGGATTTTTTACAACCCCGCGGCCCAATAGCATATTATGTGTTGCATAAGTCATGATAAACGAAACCAAGCGCGAAGTTGAAATGCCTAAGTTGGAAAATGCATACTCATTTTTTGTATTATTTATTTTTAGATGGAACCTATACCTCAGATCAGAATGGTGAATGGGATTCCAAGTAAATTGAGGACGTGGTGGTTGAAATTCGACTTGGGTAGTCAGATGGCAATCAGAAGGAGATTGGGATGCCTCTGTCACGCCCCAAATTTTCCTAAGTCTTTACTTAGGGCGTGATGACACCTGGACAATTATTTTCCACCAGGAGCACCATTTAATTCTCTTTATTTAGAAATTTAAACTTATATTCAAATACGGAGCTATTAATAAAATAACAATAAAGAAATTTGTTTATGACTTTATTAAAAATATAACGCGAGCCCATGCTCGTGCAAATATTGTCTCTACATAGACATACTGACAAATATTATTCTAAGTTGGAAGGGAGACCATTCCACACGGGCATTTCCCGAGACATTGGAACTGACATTCTGAACCTGACGAGTACCAAGCCCGAAATAATGGACTTGGTATGACAAGAGGCTGCGGGACGATCGCTAGCCTTGGTGTGGAGCATTTCCTCTATCACGCTTTCCTGAAACATGTTAAATAAAGAGTCATTACCATCCAATTTGGTGAACTTTACCCTGCAATTCAAAGTAACACCACAATATTCCAAGCGCAATCACTTTATAACGTAATAAGCATATTGCAAAAACATATCAGGTTACAACATTTTTAAATATGCAACAACTCCTCATAGGAAATTCTCGGTTTAACTAACATTTCATTTTATCTCGTATTATACGTTGAGACATTCCCCTGCATTTCCACATATTTATTACATTTATATATTTGTGAACGCGTATTCACTTTTCATATTTATATATAGGTGAACATGTATTCATCTTTCATATTTGTTGCGGCGTGCAACCCGATCCATTATATTTACGTATTTGTGAACACGTATTCACTTTACGTTTTGTTGCGGCGTGCAACCCGATCCATTATGTTTACGTATTTGTGAACACATATTCACTTTACGTTTTGTTGCGGCGTGCAACCCGACCCATTATATTTACGTATTTGTGAACGCGTATTCACTTTACGTTTTGTTGCGGCGTGCAACCCGATCCATTATGTTTACGTATTTGTGAACGCCAGATTCACTTTACGCTTTGTTGCGCGCAACCCACCCATTATATTTACGTATTTGTGAACGCGTATTCACTTTACGTTTTGTTGCGGCGTGCAACCCGACCCATTATATTTACGTATTTGTGAACACGTATTCACTTTACGTTTTGTTGCGGCGTGCAACCCGATCCATTATGTTTATATTTATATATTTATGTGAACACGTATTCACTTTTCATATTTTTCAGAAGATCGAATAAATAATAATCTATTTCTCAACATTCTGTCATTCATACTTGTAACAATTATAACTTTTTAACCATAACTCCAACTAAGGTGTTTCTCAAGCGGAAACTAAGGTAAGACGGGGATCTTTCACTGTACCAAATTTTATTTAAAACTACTTTGGGTAACTAACACAAATTTATCCTCAAAACAGCCACATGAAATTTGTTTCGGCGGAATTTTTATTAAACATAACCCAATCTTAGAATAGTCATAACTCCTAATCTGTAAACCCGTTCAAGCCCCATAAAATCTCAAAACGACGAGAACAGAGAGATACACGTCTCCATGTGAACCATCCTTTCATATTCTGTACCATTTGGTACAGTTTTACCCTTTTATTCGCTGCCCTTCCTGGATCTCGATAGATCCGAGGCAGAAACTTTAAACAGAGATAACTCTCAATCCGTAAGTTGGATAGACCCTCGTAAGGTCTCAAAATGTCCAAAACAGAGAGATATAGAACTTTCATTTAGCAACAATTTTCATATTCCCCACAGATTAGTACAGTTTTACGTTTCAACGTCCTGCCCTTCTGGATTCCGATGAATCCGAGGCAGCAACTTCAAACTACAATAACTCTCAACTCGTAAGTCCGTTTTAATAACTATTTATCTATATCTGTCCGTAACAAAGAGATTTACAACCATGTAAATTTTCATATGATTCTAATAAGTAAAACTCAATAAAAACAATCCGTAATTATGTCTTTCCGAATTTCGGCCAAATCTAAGGCAGGAACTTTGAACTATGATAACTTTCAAACCGTATGTCCATTTTACCTCATTTTTGATTCTATATGATCATATTAGAGAGGTGTACCACTCCTCCGAATTTCATCAAATTCTAACTATTATAACTCAGTGAGAACAGTTCGTAAAATTCATGACGCAACTAGTTGTCTAAACAATCAAAAGTTCAATATTTCTTTTCAACACTCAATTCTTATTCTAACATGTATTGAACTTAAAATAAAGGATGTTACCAAGAATTTCTGAGTGAGAAAACTCACCTTGTAAGTGTGAAGATTATTGTTGTGTGGTTGCTAAAATTATCCTTACTCTCTAGTATTTTGATTCTTGTTCTTCTTGCCTCTTGGTATTTTTTCCGCATTTTTCCTCTTCTTTTCACTTGTTTTTTTTCTGATTTTCAATTCTTTTTGCTATATCCATTGTTTGTGTTTAAATACAATGTATATGTGGAGAGTTTTCTCTAACCTAGTGGGGGGTGAAATGACAAGAGTTGGAGGAGAAATGAAAAGGGGGGAAGGGGGGAGCAAGGGACGTGCAACATTCTGCATGTTTTTTTTTTGTTTTGTTTTTTTTTTGTTTATTTGTTTTTTTGTTTTGTTTTTTTTTTTCTTATTTTCATTTTATCTATCTATTTATACAACTTTAACATTAACTCTATCCCATGCAATTTATTCATTGTTTTCTTATATATATATATATATATATATTTTTTTATTAACTCAAACACAAATATATATTATTATTTATTTTTTTCATGATTTTACATTCTCTCTCCTCCTTAAGCAACATTCGTCCTCGAATGTGAATAAAGTCGTAACATAATCACATAGACACAATAATGTTTATTGTTATTGTAACACTAATTTGGGGCTTCACATTCTCCCTTCCTTAAGAAGCATTCGTCCTCGAATGAGAATAAGGTTGTAACACATGCATATAGACACGCAAATGACACACATATGAAGTACTATGTAATGCATTTTTTTTTACCTTAGTCAAATAGGAATGGATATTTAACTTTCATCGCCTCTTCCGCTTCCCAGGTGGCTTCCTCTGTGGAGTGATTCTTCCATAGGACTTTCACGGAAGCAATATCTTTATTTCTAAGACGTTGGACCTTTCTATCAAGTATTTCTACCGAGCCTCTTCATATCAAGCTCTTTATTAAGAACTATCTCCGGGAAGGATGACGTGACTTGGATCGTGCAAGTATTTTCGTAACATCGACACATGAAATCTGGATGATCGCTTCCAACTCTTGTGGAAGTGCTAATTCGTAAGCCACATTCCCCACTCTTCGCAAGATCTCATATGACCCAATAAACCTTGGGCTCAATTTCCCTTTCTTACCAAAACGCATCACTCCCTTCATTGGGGACACTTTTAAAAATACTTTCTCCCCCTCTTGGAATTCAAGATCTCTTTTCCGATGATCCGCATAAGACTTATGACGGCTATGAGCTGTTTTGATCCGCTCCCGAATCATCTGTACCTTATCATTTGTTTCTTGAATGACTTCAGGTCCGAACAGTTGCGTCTCACCCACCTCGAACCATCCAAGTGGAGACCTACATTTTCGTCCATATAATGCTTCAAACGGGGCCATTTGTATGCTAGAGTGAAAACTATTGTTGTAGGCGAACTCAATTAGACATAGATGGTCCAACCAGTTTCCCTGAAAATCTAACACACAAGATCGCAACATGTCCTCAAGTGTTTGGATTGTTCGCTCAGCTTGCCCATCTGTTTGCGGGTGGAAAGCCGTGCTTAACTTAACTTTTGTCCCGAGACCCTGCTGAAAACTTTGCCAAAAGTGTGAGGTGAACTGGGAACCCCTATCTGAAATAATTTGTAAGGGAATCCCGTGTAACCGCACAATCTCCTTCAAATAAATCTGTGTGTATTGTGGTGCGCGATACGTAGTCTTGACCGGTAAGAAATGGGTTGACTTTGTAAGTCGATCAACAATTACCCAAATAGAATCATACCATTCTCGAGTTTTCGGTAGACCAGTTACAAAATCCATATGAATCGCCTCCCATTTCCACATGGGGACCCCAATGTCCTGAAGTAATCCGCCAGGTTTTTGATGTTCAGCTTTCATCTGCTGACATATAAGACACCTCCCGACAAACTCTGCAACGTCCTTCTTCATCCCGTCCCACCAGTAATTTACCTTGAGGTCCTGATACATTTTTTTTGTTGACCCTGGATGAATGGAATATCTTGTGTTGTGACCCTCATCTAAGATCTTCCTCCTTAGATCCGTTACCTTAGGAACACATAACCTACCCTTATACCGAAGAGTTCCGTCATTTTCTTCTAATGTAAACTGTGAAGGTTTTCCATGTTGAATCCTCTCCCGGAATCTAACAAATTTCGTATCCTCAAACTGACTTTCTTTTATTTCTGCAGCTAAGGCAGACTGAGAGGTATCATGTACCGCCACCGTGCCTTCACCGACCTCAGTTAAACTAACTCCGAGGTTTCCCAATTTTTGTACCTCACGAACGATACCTCTCTTTTGTATCGCCAAATGAGCCAAGCTGCCCATTGATCTCCTACTGAGTGCATCAACTACCACGTTAGCTTTTCCAGGATGGTAAATAATGCTAAGATCATAATCCTTAAGCAACTCTAACCATCTTCTTTGTCGGAGATTCAAATCCTTTTGTGTGGTTATGTACTGTAAACTCTTATGATATGTAAATATATCCACATGCACACCACACAAATAGTGTCTCCATATTCATAAGGCAAACACTACCGCGGCCAATTCCAAGTCATGAGTTGGGAAATTCTTCTCATGTATCTTCAATTGTCTAGATGCATACGCAATAACCTTTCAAAACTGCATCAAGACACATCCTAACCCAATTCTAGAGTCATGATAGGCGTGAACCTTTGTCCCGATGGTAAGGTTAGGATCATGCGATGAGTCAACAATTCCTTTAGTTTCAAAACTTGCTTCACATGCTTCGACCATCGATACTTAACCGCTTTGAGTCAACCGGTCAAAGGAAGCGTGAACTAGAAAAACCTTTTACGAATCTTCTATAATACCCAACCAAACCTAAGAAATTTCTAACCTCTGTCGGAGTGGTCGGTTTTGGCCAGTTCTTCACTGCTTCTATCTTCTGGGGGTCTACCATAATTCCATCCATTGACACAACATGGCCCAAAAAGGCTACCTTTTCCAACCAAAATTCACACTTTGAAAATTTAGCATATAGTTTCTCCTGTTTCAAGACTTGAAGCACTACACTCAGATGCTCTTCATGTTCTTCAACACTCTTACTGTAAATTAGGATATCATTCACTGCTGGGGATTCTTTTTGGGTATCCACTATATTAGCCAGATATGTGTACTCCACTCTGTGACTTCTCAATAACTTTTGAGCCCCAAGGTAGGAAATAAACTGACCTGAGGATATTCCAATCCTACCCCTTATAACAACTTCTGGTTCTCCGGGAAAAGTTAATCTCACTATCTTACGCATACAATATAACATGGCATAACATGCCGACAACCAATCCATACCCAAAATGATGTCAAGTCTACCATATCAAGTAGTACTAGGTTCACCATTGTTCCCGCCATTCACTTCTAATGGGAAATTATTTACCACCCGAGAGGCCCAAATCGAGGCCCTATCGTGTCATAACCTCAAAAGGTTCACTTAAATAAGAAGGTTCTACGTGTAAATTCTTAGCAAAGCCCATTGACACATATGAAAATGTAGAGCGGGATCGTATAATACAAATGCAGGAATACTCGAGACTAGCAAAATACCGTGACCGCATTAGATGCTTCGCCTCATTCCTCCGGGCAAAGCGTAAAGCCGATTAGAATTGTTGGGTTGTTGACCTCCCTGACTCTGGCGGGGTTGGTTTCCCTTATTTCCCCTGTAGGCAGCTGTGGTTGCTTCTGACCTCCCCTGAATAGATTGAGTTTGGGTCCTCTTCTTGCAATCCTCGGCATAGTGTCCCGACTCTCCACGCTTATAACTTGTCTTCGTAAGAGCCGACATTCTCCATCAGGTTTCCTTTGACAAATCTTACAAATCGGTTTGTCACCTCCGTGTTAGGGTTGGTGGCCTTGTCCTTGCTACCTTGGTAATTAGACCAACTGCCCTTAGACTTGAAATAAGATCGCCCGATTGGTTCGGTCACGAAGATCCCTTACTAAACTCCCCGCTTCGATTTTGACGGTTAAATGATCCCGACGCTCAAATCTCTTCTCGCGAATATTCTTTTTGCTTTAGCGAAACCTTCTACCCTCATTGTCATCCCGACGATATGAAGGTATGCCCGAGAATGGGCTAATGCCACTACCTTCTCTTCCAAGTTTGGGTTTAAACCCTTAACAACTCTTTTGACCTTCTCCCTTTCTGTAGGAATAATATGCGTTATATGTCGACAATCGGACGAATTAGGTATTGTATTCTATCACATTGCGGTCTCCTTGTTTCAACATTCAAACTCACGTCGAGCGCATCTTTCGGGAGTTAGGCATGTACTTTTCACCGAACGCGGCTCAACTCCCCCGCGTCATCGGTGGTGACATCGGAAAATGATCTCTTCTAAAATTTCTCCACCACACCCGTGTCGCCCACTAACCGCGATTACCAAATTGACGTCACGCGTCTCCACACATCCTCGTAAATGAGGTTTTCTACCTCATCGAGAAATACTATTGGGTTAGACTTGTAGTCCTTCCCCGTATAGATATCTTCTCTTCTTCTCACAAAATTTGCCCCATAGTCTATCCGGTACCTCTCCTACCTTTCGGCCTGGTGCAATCACATCCGATTATTTTATCGTTGTACACTCCTTCCACAATCCTTTGAATGAGGTAGTACGAGAACCAAGTCTTTGAAAAGACTCAAGATAGGCACGAGAAGAGTATGAAAGAAGTGAAACTTTAGGATGTTATTCGTTTACTTATTACTAAGGTGGCGCGCGCAACCGCAATAAGTAACCGCTCAAACACCCAACTCGAAGAAACTTCCTAGAATCTCCTAACTGGTTTAGCTTTGATACCAACTTGTCACGCCCAAATTTTCCTAAGTCTTTACTTAGGGCGTGATGGCACTGACAATTATTTTCCACCGTGAGCACCATTTAATTCTCTTTATTTAGAAATTTAAACTTATATGCAAATACGGAGCTATTAATAAACTAACAATAAATAAATTTGTTTATGACTTTATTAAAAATATAACGCTAGCCCATGCTAGTGCAAATATTGTCTCTACATAGACATAATGACAAAAATTATTCTAAGTTGGAAGGGAGACCATTCCACACGCATTTCGAGACATTGAACCGACATTCGAACTCGACGAGTACCAAGCCCAAACAATGGACTTGGTATGACAAGAGGTCATGGACGATCGCTAGCCTTGGCGTGGAGCATTTCCTCTATCACGCTTTCAAACATGTTAAATAAAGAGTCACCCTACCATCCAATGGTGAGAACTTTACCCGCAATTCAAAGTAACACCACAATATTCCAAGCGCAATCACTTTATAACGTAATAAGCATATTGCAAAAACATATCAGTTACAACATTTTTAAATATGCAACAACTCCTCATAGAAATTCTCGGTTAACTAACACTTCATTTTATCTCGTATTATACGTTGAGACATTCCTGCATTTCCACATGTTTATTACATTTATATATTTGTGAACGCGTATTCACTTTTCATATTTATATATAGGTGAACATGTATTCATCTTTCATATTTGTTGCGGCGTGCAACCCGATCCATTATATTTACGTATTGTGAACACGTATTCACTTTACGCTTTGTTGCGGCGCAACCCGATCCATTATGTTTACGTATTTGTGAACGCGTATTCACTTTACGCTTTGTTGCGGCGTGCAACCCGATCCATTATGTTTACGATTTGTGAACGCGTATTCACTTTACACTTTGTTGCGGCGTGCAACCCGACCCATTATATTTACGTATTTGTGAACGCGTATTCACTTTACGTTTTGTTGCGGCGTGCAACCCGACCCATTATATTTACGTATTTGTGAACACGTATTCACTTTACGTTTTGTTGCGGCGTGCAACCCGATCCATTATGTTTATATTTATATATTTATGTGAACACGTATTCACTTTTCATATTTTTCAGAAGATCGAATAAATAATAATCTATTTCACAACATTCTGACATTCATACTTTTAACAAGTATAACTTTTAACCATAACTCCAACTAAGGTGTTTCTCAGCGGAAACTAAGGTAAGACGGGGATCTTTCACTGTACCAAATTTTATTTAAAACTACTTTGGGTAACTAACACAAATTTATCCTCAAAACAGCCACATGAAATTTGTTTCGGCGGAATTTTTATTAAACAAAACCCAATCTTAGAATAGTCATAACTCCTAATCAGAAATCCGTTCAAGCCCCATAAAATCTCAAAACGACGAGAACAGAGAGATACACGTCTCCATGTGAACCATCTTTTCATATTCTGTACCATTTGGTACAATTTTACCCTTTTATTCGCTGCCCTGCCTGGATCTCGATAGATCCGAGGCAGAAACTTTAAACAGAGATAATTCTCAATCCGTAAGTTGGATAGACCCCCGTAAGGTCTCAAAATGTCCAAAACAGAGATATCTAGAACTTTCATTTAGCAACAATTTTCATATTCCCCACAGATTAGTACAGTTTTACGTTTCAACGTCCTGCCCTTCTGGATTCCGATGAATCGAGACAGCAACTTCAAACTACAATAACTCTCAACTCGTAAGTCCGTTTTAATAACTATTTATCTATATCTGTCCGTAACAGAGATTTACAACCATGTAAATTTTCATATGATTCTAATAAGTAAAACTCAATAAAAACAATCCGTAATTATGTCTTTCCGAATTTCGGCCAAATCTAAGGCAGGAACTTTGAACTATGATAACTTTCAAACCGTATGTCCATTTTACCTCATTTTTGATTCTATATGATCATATTAGAGAGGTGTACCACTCCTCCGAATTTCATCAAATTCTAACTATTATAACTCAGTGAGAACAGTTCGTAAAATTCATGACGCAACTAGTTGTCTAAACAATCAAAAGTTCAATATTTCTTTTCAACACTCAATTCTTATTCTAACATGTATTGAACTTAAAATAAAGGATGTTACCAAGAATTTCTGAGTGAGAAAACTCACCTTGTAAGTGTGAAGATTATTGTTGTGTGGTTGCTAAAATTATCCTTACTCTCTAGTATTTTGATTCTTGTTCTTCTTGCCCTCTTGGTATTTTTTCCAGATTTTTTCCTCTTCTTTTCACTTGTTTTTTTTCTGATTTTCAATTCTTTGTGCTATATACTTTGTTTGTGTGTAAATACAATGTATAAGTGGAGAGTTTTCTATAACCTATTGGGGGGTGAAATGACAAGAGTTGGAGGAGAAATGAAAAGGGGGGAAGGGGGGAGCAAGGGACGTGCACCATTCTGCATGTTTTTTTTTTGTTTTGTTTTTTTTTGTTTATTTGTTTTTTTGTTTTGTTTTTTTTTTGTTTTCTTATTTTCATTTTATCTATCTATTTATCCAACTTTAACATTAACTCTATCCCATGCAATTTATTCATTGTTTTCTTATATATATATATATATATATATTTTTTTATTAACTCAACCACAACTATATATTATTATTTATTTTTTTCCGGATTTTACATTCTCTCCTCCTTAAGCAACATTCGTCCTCGAATGTGAATAAAGTCGTAACATAATCACATAGACACAATAATGTTTATTGTTATTGTAACACTAATTTGGGGCTTCACATTCTCCCTTCCTTAAGAAGCATTCGTCCTCGAATGAGAATAAGGTTGTAACACATGCATATAGACACGCAAATGACACACATATGAAGTACTATGTAATGCATTTTTTTTTACCTTAGTCAAATAGGAATGGATATTTAACTTTCATCGCCTCTTCCGCTTCCCAGGTGGCTTCCTCTGTGGAGTGATTCTTCCATAGGACTTTCACGGAAGCAATATCTTTATTTCTAAGACGTTGGACCTTTCTATCAAGTATTTCTACCGGAGCCTCTTCATATTGAAGCTCTTTATTAAGAACTATCTCCTGGGGAAGGATGACGTGACTTGGATCGTGCAAGTATTTTCGTAACATTGACACATGAAATCTGGATGATCGCTTCCAACTCTTGTGGAAGTGTTAATTCGTAAGCCACATTCCCCACTCTTCGCAAGATCTCATATGACCCAATAAACCTTGGGCTCAATTTCCCTTTCTTACCAAAACGCATCACTCCCTTCATTGGGGACACTTTTAAAAATACTTTCTCCCCTCGAATTCAAGATCTCTTTTCGATGATCCGCATAAGACTTATGACGGCTATGAGCTGTTTTGATCCGCTCGAATCATCTGTACCTTATCATTTGTTTCTTGAATGACTTCAGTCGAGCGATTCGTCTCACCCACCTCGAACCATCCAAGTGGAGACTACATTTTCGTCCATATAATGCTTCAAACGGCCATTTGTATGCTAGAGTGAAAACTATTGTTGTGGCGAACTCAATTAGACATAGATGGTCCAACCAGCTTCACGAAAATCTAACACAAGATCGCAACATGTCCTCGAGTGTTTGGATTGTTCGCTCGGCTTGCCCATCTGTTTTGCGGGTGCAAAGTGCTTAACTTAACTTTTGTCGAGACCTGCTGAAAACTTTGCCAAAAGTGTGAGGTGAACTGGGAACCCCTATCTGAAATAATTTGTAAGGGAATCCCGTGTAACCGCACAATCTCCTTCAAATAAATCTGTGTGTATTGTGGTGCGCGATACGTAGTCTTGACCGGTAAGAAATGGGTTGACTTTGTAAGTCGATCAACAATTACCCAAATAGAATCATACCATTCTCGAGTTTTCGGTAGACCAGTTACAAAATCCATATGAATCGCCTCCCATTTCCACATGGGGACCCCAATGTCCTGAAGTAATCCGCCAGGTTTTTGATGTTCAGCTTTCACCTGCTGACATATAAGACACCTCCCGACAAACTCTGCAACGTCCTTCATCCCGTCCGTCCACGATTAATTTACCTTGAGGTCTGATACATTTTTTTGTTGACCACGGATGAATGGAATATCTTGTGTTGTGACCTCATCTAAGATCTTCCTCCTTAGATCCGTTACCTTAGGAACACATAACCTACCCTTATCAGAAGAGTTAGTCATTTTCTTCTAATGTAACCGTGAAGGTTTTCCATGTTGAATCCTCTCCGGAATCTAACAAATTTCGTATCCTCAATGACTTTCTTTTATTTCGCAGCTAAAGCGGTGAGAGGTATCATGTACCACCACCGTGCCTTCACCGACCTCAGTTAAACTAACTCCGAGGTTTCCCAATTTTTGTACCTCACGAACGATACCTCTCTTTTGTATCGCCAAATGAGCCAAGCTGCCCATTGATCTCCTACTGAGTGCATCAACTACCACGTTAGCTTTTCCAGGATGGTAAATAATGCTAAGATCATAATCCTTAAGCAACTCTAACCATCTTCTTTGTCGGAGATTCAAATCCTTTTGTGTGGTTATGTACTGTAAACTCTTATGATATGTAAATATATCCACATGCACACCACACAAATAATGTCTCCATAGTCATAAGGCAAACACTACCGCGGCCAATTCCAAGTCATGAGTTGGGAAATTCTTCTCATGTATCTTGATTGTCTAGATCATCTGCAATAACCTTTCAAAGCGCATCAAGACACATCCTAACCCAATTCTAGAGTCATATGATAGGCGTGAACCCTAACGTCCCGATGGTAAGGTTAGGACTGGTGCAGTAGTCAACAATTCCTTTAGTTTCTGAAAACTTGCTTCACATGCTTCTGACCACTGATACTTAACCGCTTTTTGAGTCAACCGGGTCAAAGGAGCAGCAAGACTAGAAAAACCTTTTACGAATCTTCTATAATACCCAACCAAACCTAAGAAATTTCTAACCTCTGTCGGAGTGGTCGGTTTGGCGATTCTTCACCGCTTCTATCTTCCGGGGTCTACCATAATTCCATCCATTGACCTGACATGGCCCAAAAAGGCTACCTTTTCCAACCAAAATTCACACTTTGAAAATTTAGCATATAGTTTCTCCTGTTTCAAGACTTGAAGCACTACACTCAGATGCTCTTCATGTTCTTCAACACTCTTACTGTAAATTAGGATATCATTCACTGCTGGGGATTCTTTTTGGGTATCCACTATATTAGCCAGATATGTGTACTCCACTCGTGACTTCTCGATAACTTTTGAGCCCAGGTAGGAAATAAAGCGACACGAGGATATTCCAATCCTACCCTTATAACAACGGTTCTCGGGAAAAGTTAATCTCACTATCTTTCGCCGCCAATCTAACATGGCATAACATGCCGACAACCAATCCATACCCAAAATGATGTCGAAGTCTACCATATCAAGTAGTACTAGGTTCACCATTGTTCCCCTGCCATTCACCTCTAATGGGAAATTATTTACCACCCGAGAGGCCCAATTGAGGCCCTGCGGTGTCATAACCTCAAAAGGTTCACTTAAATAAGAAGGTTCTACATGTAAATTCTTAGCAAAGTCCATTGATACATATGAAAATGTAGAGCCGGGATCGTATAATACAAACACAGGAATACTCGAGACTAGCAAAATACCTGTGACCGCGCGTTAGATGCTTCGCCTCATTCCTGGGCAAAGCGTAGCGGATTAAATTGTTGGGTTGTTGACCTCCCGACTCTGGCGGGGTTGGTTTCCGATTTCCCACAGTAAGCGGTGTGGTTGCCGACCTCCCGAATAGATTGAGTTTGGGTCCTCTTCGCAATCCACGGCATAGTGGCACGACTCTCCGATTATAACTTGTCTTCGTTAAGAGCATTCTCCATTGTGTTTCCTTTGACAAATCTTACAAATCGGTTTGTCACCTCCCGTGTTAGGGTTGGTGGCCTTGTCCTTGCTACCTTGGTAATTAGACCAATGTGCCCTTAGACTTGAAATAAGATCGCCATTACGATTGGTTCGGTCTGAAGATCCTTACTAAACTCCTGCTTACGATTTTGACGTTGGTTAAATGATCGGACGTTGAAATCTCTTCTGCGAATATTCTTTTTGCTTTAGCGAAACCTTCTACCTCATTGTCATGCTGCGATATGAAGGTATGCCCGATAATGGGCTAATGCCACTACCTTCTCTTCCAAGTTTGGGTTTAAACCGCAACAACTCTTTTGACCTTCTCCCTTCGTAGGAATAATATATGCGTTATATCGCGACAATCGGATGAATTAGGTATTGTATTCTATCACATTGCGGTCTCCTTGTTTCAAGATTCAAACTCACGTCGAGCGCATCTTTCGGGAGTTAGGCATGTACTTTTCATGAACGCGGCTCGAACTCCCCGCGTCATCGGTGGTGACATCGGAAAATGATCTCTTCTAAAATTTCTCCACCACACCGTGTGTCGTCCACTAACCGTGCGATTACCAAATTGACGTCATGCGTCTCCACACATCCTCGTGTAAGCGATGAGTTTTCTACCTCATCGAGAAATACTATTGGGTTAGACTTGTAGTCCTTCCTGTATAGATATCTTCTCTTCTTCTCACAAAATTTGCCCCATAGTCTATACGGTACCTCTCCTACCTTTTAGGTGGTGCAGTCACATCTGATTATTTTATCGTTGTACACTCCCTTCCACAATCCTTTGAATGAGGTAGTACGAGAACCAAGTCTTTGAAAAGACTCAAGATAGGCACGAGAAGAGTATGAAAGAAGTGAAACTTTAGGATGTTATTCCGTTTACTTATTACTAAGGTGGCGCGCACACCGCCGCAATAAGTAACCGTTCAAACACCCAACTCGAAGAAACTTCCTAGAATCTCCTAACCTGGTTTAGCTTTGATACCAACTTGTCACGCCCCAAATTTTCCTAAGTCTTTACTTAGGGCGTGATGGCACCTGGACAATTATTTTCCACCAGGAGCACCATTTAATTCTCTTTATTTAGAAATTTAAACTTATATGCAAATACGGAGCTATTAATAAAATAACAATAAAGAAATTTGTTTATGACTTTATTAAAAATATAACGCGAGCCCATGCTCGTGCAAATATTGTCTCTACATAGACATACTGACAAATATTATTCTAAGTTGGAAGGTAGACCATTCCACGGGCATTTCGAGACATTGAACCGACATTCGAACTCGACGAGTACCAAGCCCGAAACAATGGACTTGGTATGACAAGAGGCTGCGGGACGATCGCTAGCCTTGGCGTGGAGCATTTCCTCTATCACGCTTTCCTGAAACATGTTAAATAAAGAGTCACCTACCAAATTTGAGTGAGAACTTTACCCTGCAATTCAAAGTAACACCACAATATTCCAAGCGCAATCACTTTATAACGTAATAAGCATATTGCAAAAACATATCAGGTTACAACATTTTTAAATATGCAACAACTCATAGGAAATTCTCGGTTTAACTAACACTTCATTTTATCTCGTATTATACGTTGAGACATTCCCCTGCATTTCCACATGTTTATTACATTTATATATTTGTGTTCACTTTTCATATTTATATATAGGTGAACATGTATTCATCTTTCATATTTGTTGCGGCGTGCAACCCGATCCATTATATTTACGTATTTGTGAACACGTATTCACTTTACGTTTTGTTGCGGCGTGCAACCCGATCCATTATGTTTACGTATTTGTGAACGCGTATTCACTTTACGTTTTGTTGCGGCGTGCAACCCGATCCATTATGTTTACGTATTTGTGAACGCGTATTCACTTTACGTTTTGTTGCGGCGTCTGGCAGGCCCATTATATTTACGTATTTGTGAACGCGTATTCACTTTACGTTTTGTTGCGGCGTGCAACCCGACCCATTATATTTACGTATTTGTGAACACGTATTCACTTTACGTTTTGTTGCGGCGTGCAACCCGATCCATTATGTTTATATTTATATATTTATGTGAACACGTATTCACTTTTCATATTTTTCAGAAGATCGAATAAATAATAATCTATTTCCCAACATTCTGTCATTCATACTTGTAACAATTATAACTTTTTAACCATAACTCCAACTAAGGTGTTTCTCAAGCGGAAACTAAGGTAAGACGGGGATCTTTCACTGTACCAAATTTTATTTAAAACTACTTTGGGTAACTAACACAAATTTATCCTCAAAACAGCCACATGAAATTTGTTTCGGCGGAATTTTTATTAAACAAAACCCAATCTTAGAATAGTCATAACTCCTAATCTGTAAATCCGTTCAAGCCCCATAAAATCTCAAAACGACGAGAACAGAGAGATACACGTCTCCATGTGAACCATCTTTTCATATTCTGTACCATTTGGTACAATTTTACCCTTTTATTCGCTGCCCTGCCTGGATCTCGATAGATCCGAGGCAGAAACTTTAAACAGAGATAATTCTCAATCCGTAAGTTGGATAGACCCCCGTAAGGTCTCAAAATGTCCAAAACAGAGATATCTAGAACTTTCATTTAGCAACAATTTTCATATTCCCCACAGATTAGTACAGTTTTACGTTTCAACGTCCTGCCCTTCTGGATTCCGATGAATCCGAGACAGCAACTTCAAACTACAATAACTCTCAACTCGTAAGTCCGTTTTAATAACTATTTATCTATATCTGTCCGTAACAGAGAGATTTACAACCATGTAAATTTTCATATGATTCTAATAAGTAAAACTCAATAAAAACAATCCGTAATTATGTCTTTCCGAATTTCGGCCAAATCTAAGGCAGGAACTTTGAACTATGATAACTTTCAAACCGTATGTCCATTTTACCTCATTTTTGATTCTATATGATCATATTAGAGAGGTGTACCACTCCTCCGAATTTCATCAAATTCTAACTATTATAACTCAGTGAGAACAGTTCGTAAAATTCATGACGCAACTAGTTGTCTAAACAATCAAAAGTTCAATATTTCTTTTCAACACTCAATTCTTATTCTAACATGTATTGAACTTAAAATAAAGGATGTTACCAAGAATTTCTGAGTGAGAACTCACCTTGTAAGTGTGAAGATTATTGTTGTGTGGTTGCTAAAATTATCCTTACTCTCTAGTATTTTGATTCTTGTTCTTCTTGCCCTCTTGGTATTTTTTCGATTTTTCCTCTTCTTTTCACTTGTTTTTACGATTTTCAATTCTTTGTGCTATATACTTTGTTTGTGTGTAAATACAATGTATAAGTGGAGAGTTTTCTATAACCTATTGGGGGGTGAAATGACAAGAGTTGGAGGAGAAATGAAAAGGGGGGAAGGGGGGAGCAAGGGACGTGCACCATTCTGCATGTTTTTTTTTTGTTTTGTTTTTTTTTTGTTTTTTGTTTTTTTGTTTTGTTTTCTTATTTTCATTTTATCTATCTATTTATCCAACTTTAACACTAACTCTATCCCATGCAATTTATTCATTGTTTTCTTATATATATATATATTTATTAACTCAACCACAACTATATATTATTATTATTTTTTTCCGGATTTTACATTCTCTCCTCCTTAAGCAACATTCGTCCTCGAATGTGAATAAAGTCGTAACATAATCACATAGACACAATAATGTTTATTGTTATTGTAACACTAATTTGGGGCTTCACATTCTCCCTTCCTTAAGAAGCATTCGTCCTCGAATGAGAATAAGGTTGTAACACATGCATATAGACACGCAAATGACACACATATGAAGTACTATGTAATGCATTTTTTTTTACCTTAGTCAAATAGGACTGGATATTTAACTTTCATCGCCTCTTCCGCTTCCGGTGGCTTCCTGTGGAGTGATTCTTCCATAGGACTTTCACTAAGCAATATCTTTATTTCTAAGACGTTGGACCTTTCTATCAAGTATTTCTACCGGAGCCTCTTCATATTGAAGCTCTTTATTAAGAACTATCTCCTGGGGAAGGATGACGTGACATGGATCGTGCAAGTATTTTCGTATCATTGACACATGAAATACTGGATGCACTGCTTCCAACTCTTGTGGAAGTGCTAATTCGTAAGCCACATTCCAGCTCTTATGAGATCTCATATGACCCAATAAACCTTGGGCTCAATTTCCCTTTCTTACCAAGCGCATCACTCCGCCATTGGGGACACTTTTAAAATACTTTCTCCTCTTGGAATTCAAGATCTCTTTTCCGATGATCCGCATAAGACTTATAGCGGCTATGAGCTGTTTTGATCCGCTCGAATCATCTGCCTTATCATTTGTTTCTTGAATGACTTCAGTCCGAAACGATTCGTCTCACCCACTCCGAACCATCAGTGGAGACTACATTTTCGTCCATATAATCTTCAAGCGGGGCCATTTGTATGCTAGAGTGAAAACTATTGTTGTGGCGAACTCAATTAGACATAGATGGTCCACCGAACTTCGAAAATCTAACACACAAGATCGCAACATGTCCTCAAGTGTTTGGATTGTTATTTCGGCTTGCCCATCTGTTTTGCGGGTGCAAAGCGTGCTTAACTTAACTTTTGTCGAGACCTGTGAAAACTTTGCCAAAAGTGTGAGGTGAACTAGAACCCTATCCGAAATAATTTGTAAGGGAATCGTGTAACCGCACAATCTCCTTCAAATAAATCTGTGTGTATTGTGGTGCGCGTCGTAGTCTTGGCCGGTAAGAAATGGGTTGACTTTGTAAGTCGATCAACAATTACCCAAATAGAATCATACCATTCTCGAGTTTTGGTAGACCGGTTACAAAATCCATATGAATCGCCTCCCATTTCCACGTGGGGACCCCAATGTCTGAAGTAATCCGCGGGTTTTGATGTTGACTTTAAATCTGGCGACATATAAGACACCTCGACAAACTCTGCAACGTCCTTCATCCGTCCGTCCACGATAATTTACCTTGAGGTCTGATACATTTTTTTGTTGACCACGGATGAATGGAATATCTTGTGTTGTGACCTCATCTAAGATCTTCCTCCTAGATCCGTTACCTTAGGAACACATAACCTACCACTTATCAGAAGAGTTAGTCATTTTCTTCTAATGTAAATGTGAAGGTTTTCCATGTTGAATCCTCTCGGAATCTAACAAATTTCGTATCCTCAATGACTTTCTTTTATTTACTGCGGCTAAAGCGGTGAGAGGTATCATGTACCACCAGTGCGCCTTCGACCTCAGTTAAACTAACTCAGGGTTTCCCGATTTTTGTACCTCATGACGATACCTCTCTTTTGTATCGCCAAATGAGCCAAGCTGCCCGTTGATCTCTGCGAGTGCATCAACTACCACGTTAGCTTTTCGGGATGGTAAATAATGCTAAGATCATAATCCTTAAGCAACTCTAACCATCTTCTTTGTCGGAGATTCAAATCCTTTTGTGTGGTTATGTACTGTAAACTCTTATGATATGTAAATATATCCACATGCACACCACACAAATAATGTCTCCATAGTCATAAGGCAAACACTCATGACGATTCAAGTCATGAGTTGGGAAATTCTTCTCATGTATCTTGATTGTCTAGATGCATCTGTGATAACCTTTCAAAGCGCATCAAGACACATCTAACCCAATTCTAGAGTCATCATGATAGGCGTGAACCCTTCATCCCGATGGTAAGGTTAGGGTAGTGCGATGGTCAACAATTCCTTTAGTTTCTGAAAACTTGCTTCACATGCTTCTGACCACTGATACTTAACCGCTTTTTGAGTCAACCGGGTCAAAGGAGCAGCAAGACTAGAAAAACCTTTTACGAATCTTCTATAATACCCAACCAAACCTAAGAAATTTCTAACCTCTGTCGGAGTGGTCGGTTTTGGCCAGTTCTTCACTGCTTCTATCTTCTGGGGGTCTACCATAATTCCATCCATTGACACAACATGGCCCAAAAAGGCTACCTTTTCCAACCAAAATTCACACTTTGAAAATTTAGCATATAGTTTCTCCTGTTTCAAGACTTGAAGCACTACACTCAGATGCTCTTCATGTTCTTCAACACTCTTACTGTAAATTAGGATATCATTCACTGCTGGGGATTCTTTTTGGGTATCCACTATATTAGCCAGATATGTGTACTCCACTCTGTGACTTCTCAATAACTTTTGAGCCCCAAGGTAGGAAATAAAGCGACACGAGGATATTCGATCCTACCCTTATAACAACTTACGGTTCTCAGGGAAAAGTTAATCTCACTATCTTTCGTGACAATCTAACATGGCATAACATGCCGACAACCAATCCATACCCAAAATGATGTCAAGTCTACCATATCAAGTAGTACTAGGTTCACCATTGTTCCCTGCCATTCACTTCAATGGGAAATTATTTACCACGAGAGGCCCCAATTGAGGCCCTGCGGTGTCATAACCTCAAAGGTTCACTTAAATAAGAAGGTTCTACGTGTAAATTCTTAGCAAAGCCCGTTGACACATATGAAAATGTAGAGCGGGATCGTATAATACAAATGCAGGAATACTCGAGACTAGCAAAATACACCATGACCGCGCATTAGATGTACGCCTCATTCCTGCGGGGCAAAGCGTAAAGCCGATTAAATTGTTGGGTTGTTGACCTCACGACTCTGGCGGGGTTGGTTTCCCGATTTCCCACAGCGGTTGTGGTTGCTTCGACCTCCACTGAATAGATTGAGTTTGGGTCCTCTTGCAATCCACGGCATAGTGGCACGACTCTCCACGATTATAACTTGTCTTCGTTAAGCCGACATTCTCCATTGTGTTTCCTTTGACAAATCTTACAAATCGGTTTGTCACCTCGCGTGTTAGGGTTGGTGGCCTTGTCCTTGCTACCTTGGTAATTAGACCAATGTGCCCCTTAGACTTGAAATAAGAGGCCCGCGATTGGTTCGGTCACGAAGATCCTTACTAAACTCCCCTTACGATTTTGTGTGGTTAAATGATCTGGCGTTGAAATCTCTTCTGCGAATATTCTTTTTGCTTTAGCGAAACCTTCTACCCTCGTTGTCATACCGGCGATATGAAGGTATGCCGATAATGGGCTAATGCCACTACCTTCTCTTCCAGTTTGGGTTTAAACCGCCAACTCTTTTGACCTTCTCGCTACGTAGGAATAATATGTGCGTTATATGCTGACAATCGGATGAATTAGGTATTGTATTCTATCACATTGCGGTCTCCTTGTTTCAACAGTTCAAACTCACGTCTGAGCGCATCTTTTCGGGAGTTAGGCATGTACTTTTCACTGAATGCGGCTCTGAACTCCCCCCACGTCATCGGTGGTGACATCGGAAAATGATCTCTTCTAAAATTTCTCCACCACACCCGTGTGTCGTCCACTAACCGTGCGATTACCAAATTGACGTCATGCGTCTCCACACATCCTCGTGTAAACAGTAGGTTTTCTACCTCATCGAGAAATACTATTGGGTTAGACTTGTAGTCCTTCCCTGTATAGATATGTTCTCTTCTTCTCACAAAATTTGCCCCATAGTCTATCTGGTACCTCTCCTACCTTTTCGGTCGGTGGTGCAGTCACATCTGGTTATTTTATCGTTGTACACTCCCTTCCACAATCCTTTGAAGGAGGTGATCACGAACCAGTCTTTGAAAAGACTCAAGATAGGCACGAGAAGAGTATGAAAGAAGTGAAACTTTAGGATGTTATTCGTTTACTTATTACTAAGGTGGCGCGCACACGTGCAATAAGTAACCGTTCAAACACCCAACTCGAAGAAACTTCCTAGAATCTCTAACTTTGGTTTAGCATTGATACCCAATTTTCACGCCCCAAATTTTCCTAAGTCTTTACTTAGGGCGTGATGGCACCTGGACAATTATTTTCCACCAGGAGCACCATTTAATTCTCTTTATTTAGAAATTTAAACTTATATGCAAATACGGAGCTATTAATAAAATAACAATAAAGAAATTTGTTTATGACTTTATTAAAAATATAACGCGAGCCCATGCTCGTGCAAATATTGTCTCTACATAGACATACTGACAAATATTATTCTAAGTTGGAAGGGAGACCATTCCACACGGGCATTTCCCGAGACATTGGAACTGACATTCTGAACCTGACGAGTACCAAGCCCGAAACAATGGACTTGGTATGACAAGAGGCTGCGGGACGATCGCTAGCCTTGGCGTGGAGCATTTCCTCTATCACGCTTTCCTGAAACATGTTAAATAAAGTCGACCCTACCAATTTGGTGAGAACTTTTACCTGCAATTCAAAGTAACACCACAATATTCCAAGCGCAATCACTTTATAACGTAATAAGCATATTGCAACACATATCAGGTTACAACCTTTTTAAATATGCAACAACTCATGTAGGAAATTCTCGGTTTAACTAACACTTCATTTTATCTCGTATTATACGTTGAGACATTCCCCTGCATTTCCACATGTTTATTACATTTATATATTTGTGAACGCGTATTCACTTTTCATATTTATATATAGGTGAACATGTATTCATCTTTCATATTTGTTGCGGCGTGCAACCCGATCCATTATATTTACGTATTTGTGAACACGTATTCACTTTACGTTTTGTTGCGGCGTGCAACCCGATCCATTATGTTTACGTATTTGTGAACGCGTATTCACTTTACGTTTTGTTGCGGCGTGCAACCCGATCCATTATGTTTACGTATTTGTGAACGCGTATTCACTTTACGTTTTGTTGCGGCGTGCAACCCGATTATATTTACGTATTTGTGAGCGTATTCACTTTACGTTTTGTTGCGGCGTGCAACCCGACCCATTATATTTACGTATTTGTGAACACGTATTCACTTTACGTTTTGTTGCGGCGTGCAACCCGATCCATTATGTTTATATTTATATATTTATGTGAACACGTATTCACTTTTCATATTTTTCAGAAGATCGAATAAATAATAATCTATTTCCCAACATTCTGTCATTCATACTTGTAACAATTATAACTTTTTAACCATAACTCCAACTAAGGTGTTTCTCAAGCGGAAACTAAGGTAAGACGGGGATCTTTCACTGTACCAAATTTTATTTAAAACTACTTTGGGTAACTAACACAAATTTATCCTCAAAACAGCCACATGAAATTTGTTTCGGCGGAATTTTTATTAAACAAAACCCAATCTTAGAATAGTCATAACTCCTAATCTGTAAATCCGTTCAAGCCCCATAAAATCTCAAAACGACGAGAACAGAGAGATACACGTCTCCATGTGAACCATCTTTTCATATTCTGTACCATTTGGTACAATTTTACCCTTTTATTCGCTGCCCTGCCTGGATCTCGATAGATCCGAGGCAGAAACTTTAAACAGAGATAATTCTCAATCCGTAAGTTGGATAGACCCCCGTAAGGTCTCAAAATGTCCAAAACAGAGATATCTAGAACTTTCATTTAGCAACAATTTTCATATTCCCCACAGATTAGTACAGTTTTACGTTTCAACGTCCTGCCCTTCTGGATTCCGATGAATCCGAGACAGCAACTTCAAACTACAATAACTCTCAACTCGTAAGTCCGTTTTAATAACTATTTATCTATATCTGTCCGTAACAGAGATTTACAACCATGTAAATTTTCATATGATTCTAATAAGTAAAACTCAATAAAAACAATCCGTAATTATGTCTTTCCGAATTTCGGCCAAATCTAAGGCAGGAACTTTGAACTATGATAACTTTCAAACCGTATGTCCATTTTACCTCATTTTTGATTCTATATGATCATATTAGAGAGGTGTACCACTCCTCCGAATTTCATCAAATTCTAACTATTATAACTCAGTGAGAACAGTTCGTAAAATTCATGACGCAACTAGTTGTCTAAACAATCAAAAGTTCAATATTTCTTTTCAACACTCAATTCTTATTCTAACATGTATTGAACTTAAAATAAAGGATGTTACCAAGAATTTCTGAGTGAGAAAACTCACCTTGTAAGTGTGAAGATTATTGTTGTGTGGTTGCTAAAATTATCCTTACTCTCTAGTATTTTGATTCTTGTTCTTCTTGCCCTCTTGGTATTTTTTCCAGATTTTTTCCTCTTCTTTTCACTTGTTTTTTTTCTGATTTTCTATTCTTTGTGCTATATACTTTGTTTGTGTGTAAATACAATGTATAAGTGGAGAGTTTTCTATAACCTATTGGGGGGTGAAATGACAAGAGTTGGAGGAGAAATGAAAAGGGGGGAAGGGGAGCAAGGGGCGTGCACCATTCTGCATGTTTTTTTGTTTTTTTGTTTTTTTGTTTTTTTGTTTTTTTGTTTTGTTTTTTTTTTGTTTTCTTATTTTTATTTATCTATTTATCCAACTTTAACACTAACTCTATCCCATGCAATTTATTCATTGTTTTCTTATATATATATATATTTTTTTTTATTAACTCAACCACAACTATATATATTTTTTTTTTCCGGATTTTACATTCTCTCCTCCTTAAGCAACATTCGTCCTCGAATGTGAATAAAGTAAATAACATAATCACATAGACACAATAATGTTTATTGTTATTGTAACACTAATTTGGGGCTTCACATTCTCCCTTCCTTAAAAAGCATTCGTCCTCGAATGAGAATAAGGTTGTAACACATGCATATAGACACGCAAATGGCACACATATGAAGTACTATGTAATGCATTTTTTTACCTTAGTCAAATATGAATGGATATTTAACTTTCATCGCCTCTTCCGCTTCCCGGGTGGCTTATACGTGGAGTGATTCTTCCATAGGACTTTCACGGAAGCAATATCTTTATTTCTAAGGCGTTGGACCTTTCTATCAAGTATTTCTACCGGAGCCTCTTCATATTGAAGCTCTTTATTAAGAACTATCTCACGGGAAGGATGGCGTGACTTGGATCGTGCAAGTATTTTCGTAACATTGACACATGAAATCTGGATGCCGCTTCCAACTCTTGTGGAAGTGCTAATTCGTAAGCCACATTCCCACTCTTGTGAGATCTCATATGACCCAATAAACCTTGGGCTCAATTTCCCTTTCTTACCAAGCGCATCACTCCGCCATTGGGGACACTTTTAAAAATACTTTCTCCTCTTGGAATTCAAGATCTCTTTTAGATGATCCGCATAAGACTTATAGCGGCTATGAAATTTATTTTGATCCGCTCGAATCATCTGTACCTTATCATTTGTTTCTTGAATGACTTGAGTCCGAAACGATTTGCGTCACCGCCTCGAACCATCAGTGGAGACCTACATTTTCGTCCATATAATGCTTCAAACGGGGCCATTTGTATGCTAGAGTGAAAACTATTGTTGTGGCGAACTCAATTAGACATAGATGGTCCACCAACTTCCACTGAAAATCTAACACAAGATCGCAACATGTCCTCAAGTGTTTGGATTGTTCGCTCGGCTTGCCCGTCATTTGCGGGTGCAAAGCGTGCTTAACTTAACTTTTGTCGAGACCTGTGAAAACTTTGCCAAAAGTGTGAGGTGGCAGGAACCCTATCTGAAATAATTTGTAAGGGAATCCGTGTAACCGCACAATCTCCTTCAAATAAATCTGTGTGTATTGTGGTGCGCGTCACGTAGTCTTGACCGGTAAGAAATGGGTTGACTTTGTAAGTCGATCAACAATTACCCAAATAGAATCATACCATTCTCGAGTTTTCGGTAGACCAGTTACAAAATCCATATGAATCGCCTCCCATTTCCACATGGGGACCCCGATGTCTGAAGTAATCCGCGAGTTTTGATGTTCGACTTTCATCTGGCGACATATAATACACCTCCCGACAAAATCTGCAAAGTCCTTCTTCATCCCGTCCCACCAGTAATTTACCTTGAGGTCCTGATACATTTTTTTTGTTGACCCTGGATGAATGGAATATCTTGTGTTGTGACCCTCATCTAAGATCTTCCTCCTTAGATCCGTTACCTTAGGAACACATAACCTACCCTTATACCGAAGAGTTCCGTCATTTTCTTCAATGTAAGTGAAGGTTTTCCATGTTGAATCCTCTCCCGGAATCTAACAAATTTCGTATCCTCAAACTGACTTTCTTTTATTTCTGCAGCTAAGGCAGACTGAGAGGTATCATGTACCACCACCGTGCCTTCACCGACCTCAGTTAAACTAACTCCGAGGTTTCCCAATTTTTGTACCTCACGAACGATACCTCTCTTTTGTATCGCCAAATGAGCCAAGCTGCCCATTGATCTCCTACTGAGTGCATCAACTACCACGTTAGCTTTTCGGGATGGTAAATAATGCTAAGATCATAATCCTTAAGCAACTCTAACCATCTTCTTTGTCGGAGATTCAAATCCTTTTGTGTGGTTATGTACTGTAAACTCTTATGATATGTAAATATATCCACATGCACACCACACAAATAATGTCTCCATAGTCATAAGGCAAACACTACCGCGGCCAATTCCAAGTCATGAGTTGGGAAATTCTTCTCATGTATCTTCAATTGTCTAGATGCATACGCAATAACCTTTCAAAACTGCATCAAGACACATCCTAACCCAATTCTAGAGTCATCGCATAGGCGTGAACCCTTAACGTCCCGATGGTAAGGTTGGGGTAGTGCGAGTCAACAATTCCTTTAGTTTCTGAAAACTTGCTTCACATGCTTCTGACCACTGATACTTAACCGCTTTTTGAGTCAACCGGGTCAAAGGAGCAGCAAGACTAGAAAAACCTTTTACGAATCTTCTATAATACCCAACCAAACCTAAGAAATTTCTAACCTCTGTCGGAGTGGTCGGTTTTGGCCAGTTCTTCACCTTTCTATCTTACGAGGGTCTACCATAATTCCATCCCTTGACACAACATGGCCCAAAAGACTACCTTTTCCAACCAAAATTCACACTTTGAAAATTTAGCATATAGTTTCTCCTGTTTCAAGACTTGAAGCACTACACTCAGATGCTCTTCATGTTCTTCAACACTCTTACTGTAAATTAGGATATCATTCACTGCTGGGGATTCTTTTTGGGTATCCACTATATTAGCCAGATATGTGTACTCCACTCTGTGACTTCTCAATAACTTTTGAGCCCCAAGGTAGGAAATAAAGCGACTGAGGATATTCCAATCCTACCCCTTATAACAACTTCTGGTTCTCCGGGAAAAGTTAATCTCACTATCTTTCGCCGACAATCTAACATGGCATAACATGCCGACAACCAATCCATACCCAAAATGATGTCGAAGTCTACCATATCAAGTAGTACTAGGTTCACCATTGTTCCCCTGCCATTCACTTCTAATGGGAAATTATTTACCACCCGAGAGGCCCAAATTGAGGCCCTGCGGTGTCATAACCTCAAAAGGTTCACTTAAATAAGAAGGTTCTACGTGTAAATTCTTAGCAAAGCCCATTGACACATATGAAAATGTAGAGCCGGGATCGTATAATACAAATGCAGGAATACTCGAGACTAGCAAAATACCTGTGACCACCGCATTAGATGCTTCTGCCTCATTCCTCTGGGGCAAAGCGTAAAGCCGATTAGAATTGTTGGGTTGTTGACCTCCCTGACTCTGGCGGGGTTGGTTTCCCTGATTTCCCCTGTAGGCAGTGTGACACCCTATTTTCGACCGGAGTCGGAAACGGGATTACTGCTACGCATGGTTGGATTCCTAAATGTGTATTTGAAGGAGTCGCCACCTAATTATTATAGTGAATTAGGACACTAAAATGTAGCATAAAATACTACGAATGATCTCCATTTTTAATGGTCTGCGAAACTATGTGAGATTCTAGGTAAGGGTTCTTTATTATCCTAAAGGGAAGGGGTTAGACACCCTAAAGGATCCGCTAACTTACGGTTGTCCATTCAAACTTAGGTTAATTATTATGCTAAATATATCATGCAATTCTAAGGGTATTCTAATTATTAAACTAACCAAGAGATATTTAAACTAGGCATGCAAATATTTAAAATAAATATATACTTAACAAGATAGTAATAAAAGTAAATAAACATAAAAGATGTAATGAAGATAAATTAACAACATTTTTGCTTTTATTTCATTTTATGCGAATGATTTGGCTTTGGGGTGCGCCTCCGGGTACCTGCAAAAGACACTTAGCAGAAGAGTTAGTAAATAATAAATAAATTACAAAACAAACACAATGTATGCATATATATATAGATATATATATATATATATATAAGCTATTGTGAAAGATATATTTTTATATAGTGTGGGCTCGGTAGTGTTATGCGAGGATACTAAGACATGAGAAGCCAATATCGCTACTGGTCGACTCGCCTCGGTGAACGATACTATGCATTCTCGTCTAATCTTTTCACTTTCCTCCCCACATATTAGTCTCTTACCACGGAGGCCTCCAGATCGACGGATAAATCCTTCTTTGGCCAGTATAGTATCAAGTTCAAATCAGCATAATAAATAGATAAAGGGGGGCAAAGTCGCCAAACATCAGTCCGACAACAAGCGAAAGCGGTAGAAATAGTAACAGCGAAACAACCCAAACTCGCTGGAAACATCCCTTAAAGTGCAATAAAAAGCGACCAAACGCAGCCAAACAGCCCATAAGCGATGCCGCGGTGGCGACTCACTGCGTTGACTCTGTTTGGTGAGCCTATCCAATCACGTTATTGAACTTCCCGCAAAAATACCACTCGAACGCTCTCTGAACCCCAAACCCTTAGGTTCCGTGGGAGCAATTCCTCGGAAAAGAAACAAAAACGTTAGTAAAAATATACGCCACCTTACAGGTGTGGCGTGGTGACAGTTGTTAAACACATAAATCATACATAGGTAAGTTGTCATAATTCATTTTTTATTCAACATAGTCTAGAGCAGCAGTGAGAGGATACATCAGATTGAAATTCAAAGCCTTTTTACAGTTAATCATACTACAAGCTTAAAAATAAAAATAAAAGAACCAATACATCCATCCACAAATTTTTAGTGCATGGCATTATCCTCCAAATGTAATCCCATTAATGCCTTACTTCGTAAGTTAGTCTTAACAGAATTTATTCCCATGAAAGTTGTGAGATAAAATATATTATGTCATTCACATTAATTAAATCAAATGGAAGAGAAATAAAGTAGTATCTTATAGGTTACTCAAATAGTATGTGCATCACTAAAAATATGTATTCTAAAGCAAATTTCCAAATAAATTTAACGAACACCAAATAATTCAGAAACTTAGGTAGAACACATATTTTAGCACTAAACAATCGCTCAAATGGTAGCAACAACTATTTTTTTTTAACTTGGAGAAGCGATCTTTATAGCGTTGAATCAACTCGATTAAAATAACATGCATCATTCAACACGATAACTGCTCAAAAAATTTATGAAACATATAGTGTACTTTAACAATATCAGAAATAAAATAAAGGAACTAATGACTTATGTGATCTATTTTTTTTTTAGTTTAGAACACAAGAGATGTAGAAACTATGAGAAGTTGGGGCAAACGGCTGACGACTGCAGATCTGAGCGAGCGAAGACGTCGGCCTTCGGAGCTCGTTAGGTGGCGGCGATGCGAGAAAAGGTCCGGCGTGAAGGCGTTGCAAAGGGTTGATGGTGTTATGGCCATGACATTTTTTGTGGGTAAAGAGGGCGATTTTTGTGAAGAGCCGCCGGTGAATGATTTGGGGAAAGGGGGTGTCCGTGACGGGAAGGTGTGAGAGGGTGAGGGAGATAGGGTCTGTGCGGCTGCTGGTTCAAAGGGGGGTTCGCCGGAGCTTGGAGCTCCGGCGAAGGGCGGCGGCGGCGACGAGAAGGAGAGGAAGGAGAGGCTTTTCTTTTTGTTTCCAACGGAAAATGGGCTGATGCCCTTCTTTTTGTGCTGAACGTTGGGGACCCTTTGTATGGGCTGCCCCTCCTCTTTAAAAAAGGGGGGGTAAGGTGTTTAGGGGGGAATGAAAAGTGGTTTGAAATTTAAAAATGGGGGGGAAATAAAAGGGTGTTTGGAATTTAAAATGGGGAAAATAAAAGGGGGTGTTTGGATGATATAACAAAAATGGTGTTGGATTGGAATGATTCGGATTGGGTTCCGTACTGGACTGGTTTGACAAAATGCGACGCGAGTTAATTAATTAAAAGAAAAATTATTTAACAAGATGCAAAATTATAAAAATGCAAATGTCGATGCAATAATAATAAAATACAATATTTAGACAAATGTTTAATGTCTAATTAAAATAAAGACGGATGTTAATTAATTATTTAAAGAAACGCAAATATTATTAAAACAAACGATGGTGTAGTAATAATAGAAACATAACATAACGCTTAATTTTAAAATATAACGATAAACAAGCAAAAATGATGATTAAAATGTAGTGTCTAAAACACATGAAATTGCGACAAATATGCAAAAACGGGTCAAAATTGGTATCAACGGTATGTGGTTTCCGACCTCCCAGAATAGATTGAGTTTGGGTCCTCTTCTTGCAATCCACGGCATAGTGGCGACTCTCCACGATTATAACTTGTCTTCGTTAAGATGACATTCTCCATTGTGTTTCCTTTGACAAATCTTACAAATCGGTTTGTCACCTCCCGTGTTAGGGTTGGTGGCCTTATCCTTGCTACCTTGGTAATTAGACCAAGCGTGCCCTTAGACTTGAAATAAGATCGCCTGATTGGTTCGGTCTGAAGATCCCTTACTAAACTCCGCTCGATTTTGACGCTGGTTAAATGATCCTGACGTTCGAAATCTCTTCTGCGAATATTCTTTTTTTGCTTTAGCGAAACCTTCTACCCTCATTGTCATACCGACGATATGAAGGTATGCCCGATAATGGGCTAATGCCACTACCTTCTCTTCCAAGTTTGGGTTTAAACCCTTAACAACTCTTTTGACCTTCTCCCTTTCTGTAGGAATAATATGTGCGTTATATGCTGACAATCGGATGAATTAGGTATTGTATTCTATCACATTGCGGTCTCCTTGTTTCAACAGTTCAAACTCACGTCTGAGCGCATCTTTTCGGGAGTTAGGCATGTACTTTTCACTGAATGCGGCTCTGAACTCCCCCCCACGTCATCGGTGGTGACATCGGAAAATGATCTCTTCTAAAATTTCTCCACCACACCCGTGTGTCGTCCACTAACCGTGCGATTACCAAATTGACGTCATGCGTCTCCACACATCCTCGTGTAAGCGAGGTTTTCTACCTCATCGAGAAATACTATTGGGTTAGACTTGTAGTCCTTCCCTGTATAGATATCTTCTCTTCTTCTCACAAAATTTGCCCCATAGTCTATCTGGTACCTCTCCTACCTTTTCGGTCGGTGGTGCAGTCACATCTGATTATTTTATCGTTGTACACTCCCTTCCACAATCCTTTGAATGAGGTAGTACGAGAACCAAGTCTTTGAAAAGACTCAAGATAGGCACGAGAAGAGTATGAAAGAAGTGAAACTTTAGGATGTTATTCCGTTTACTTATTACTAAGGTGGCGCGCACACCGTCGCAATAAGTAACCGTTCAAACACCCAACTCGAAGAAACTTCCTAGAATCTCCTAACCTGGTTTAGCTTTGATACCAACTTGTCACGCCCCAAATTTTCCTAAGTCTTTACTTAGGGCGTGATGGCACCTGGACAATTATTTTCCACCAGGAGCACCATTTAATTCTCTTTATTTAGAAATTTAAACTTATATGCAAATACGGAGCTATTAATAAAATAACAATAAAGAAATTTGTTTATGACTTTATTAAAAATATAACGCGAGCCCATGCTCGTGCAAATATTGTCTCTACATAGACATACTGACAAATATTATTCTAAGTTGGAAGGGAGACCATTCCACGGGCATTTCGAGACATTGAACGACATTCGAACTTTGGCGAGTACCAAGCCCGAAACAATGGACTTGGTATGACAAGAGGCTGCGGGACGATCGCTAGCCTTGGCGTGGAGCATTTCCTCTATCACGCTTTCCTGAAACATGTTAAATAAAGAGTCAGCCCTACCATCTGGGGCTGAGTGAGAACTTTACCCTGCAATTCAAAGTAACACCACAATATTCCAAGCGCAATCACATTATAACGTAATAAGCATATTGCAAAACATATCAGGTTACAACATTTTTAAATATGCAACAACTCCTCATAGGAAATTCTCGGTTTAACTAACACTTCATTTTATCTCGTATTATACGTTGAGACATTCCCCTGCATTTCCACATGTTTATTACATTTATATATTTGTGAACGCGTATTCACTTTTCATATTTATATATAGGTGAGCATGTATTCATCTTTCATATTTGTTGCGGCGTGCAACCCGATCCATTATATTTACGTATTTGTGAACACGTATTCACTTTACGTTTTGTTGCGGCGTGCAACCCGATCCATTATGTTTACGTATTTGTGAACGCGTATTCACTTTACGTTTTGTTGCGGCGTGCAACCGATCCATTATGTTTACGTATTTGTGAACGCGTATTCACTTTACGTTTTGTTGCGGCGTGCAACCCGACCCATTATATTTACGTATTTGTGAACGCGTATTCACTTTACGTTTTGTTGCGGCGTGCAACCCGACCCATTATATTTACGTATTTGTGAACACGTATTCACTTTACGTTTTGTTGCGGCGTGCAACCCGATCCATTATGTTTATATTTATATATTTATGTGAACACGTATTCACTTTTCATATTTTTCAGAAGATCGAATAAATAATAATCTATTTCCCAACATTCTGTCATTCATACTTGTAACAATTATAACTTTTTAACCATAACTCCAACTAAGGTGTTTCTCAGCGGAAACTAAGGTAAGGCGGGGATCTTTCACTGTACCAAATTTTATTTAAAACTACTTTGGGTAACTAACACAAATTTATCCTCAAAACAGCCACATGAAATTTGTTTGGTGAATTTTTATTAAACAAAACCCAATCTTAGAATAGTCATAACTCCTAATCGTAAATCCGTTCAAGCCCCATAAAATCTCAAAACAGCGAGAACAGAGAGATACACGTCTCCATGTGAACCATATTTTCATATTCTGTACCATTTGGTACAATTTTACCCTTTTATTCGCTGCCCTGCCTGGATCTCGATAGATCCGAGGCAGAAACTTTAAACAGAGATAATTCTCAATCCGTAAGTTGGATAGACCCCCGTAAGGTCTCAAAATGTCCAAAACAGAGATATCTAGAACTTTCATTTAGCAACAATTTTCATATTCCCCACAGATTAGTACAGTTTTACGTTTCAACGTCCTGCCCTTCTGGATTCCGATGAATCCGAGACAGCAACTTCAAACTACAATAACTCTCAACTCGTAAGTCCGTTTTAATAACTATTTATCTATATCTGTCCGTAACAGAGAGATTTACAACCATGTAAATTTTCATATGATTCTAATAAGTAAAACTCAATAAAAATAATCCGTAATTATGTCTTTCCGAATTTCGGCCAAATCTAAGGCAGGAACTTTGAACTATGATAACCTTCAAACCGTATGTCCATTTTACCTCATTTTTGGTTATATATGATCATATTAGAGAGGTGTACCATTCCTCCGAATTTCATCAAATTCTAACTAATATAACTCAGTGATAACAGTTCGTAAAGTTCATGACGCAACTAGTTGTCTAAACAATCAAAAGTTCAATATTTCTTTTCAACACTCAATTCTTATTCTAACATGTATTGAACTTAAAATAAAGGATGTTACCAAGAATTTCTGAGTGAGAAAACTCACCTTGTAAGTGTGAAGATTATTGTTGTGTGGTTGCTAAAATTATCCTTACTCTCTAGTATTTTGATTCTTGTTCTTCTTGCCCTCTTGGTATTTTTTCCAGATTTTTTCCTCTTCTTTTCACTTGTTTTTTTTTTCCTGATTTTCTATTCTTTGTGCTATATACTTTGTTTGTGTGTAAATACAATGTATAAGTTGAGAGTTTTCTATAACCTATTGGGGGGTGAAATGACAAGAGTTGGAGGTGAAATGACAAGAGTTGGAGGGGAAATGAAAAGGGGGGAAGGGGGGAGCAAAGGACGTGCAACATTTTGCATGTTTGTTTTTTGTTTTGTTTTTTTTTTGTTTTTTTGTTTTTTGGTTTTGTTTTTTTTGTTTTCTTATTTTCATTTTATATATCTATTTATCCAACTTTAACACTAACTCTATTCCATGCAATTTATTCATTGTTTTCTTATATATATATATATATATATATTTATTAACTCAACCACAACTATATTTTTTTTTTCCGGATTTTACAGCCTCATCTCATTATTCGACATCTCTCCCGATCAGCATTTGGTCAGAGCATTGATCCAATTTTGGGATCCGGATCGAGTCGCCTTCAAATTCAGGGATTTCGAGATGACCCCCACCTTAGAAGAAGTCAGCTATTTTACTGCTTTAGCATATCATGACAGGAAACCAGTTATTCCGCATGGCCAGTCGGGGAAAAAACTCCTCCGTTATTTGGGTTTAAAGAATACCAGAGAATTGCGTTGCTTTGAAAATAATTGGGTTTCTCTAGACTACATGTACGAGAGATATGGTTGCCGAGACGGATATAAGTTGTTTAAAAATGAATTTTGCTGCACTGCGGACCATTGGAGAGTTAGGCGTCCTATTGCATTTGCTATGGCTTTCCTAGGGACTCTTTTATTTCCGCTCGAGCATGGAAGGATTAGTACATGCATATGTTCAGTAGTTAGAGCAGTGTTCGATGAAGTTGGTGACAAACGGCTCACTTTGACGCCCATGATTTTGGCAGAACTATTTAGAGCCTTGAATAGATGCAGAAGGGGTGAATCAAGCTTCTTTGAAGGCAGTAATCTTATCTTACAGATGTGGGCAATAGAACATTTCTATCAGCGTTCAAACATGACCGATGTATGCCACAGCGCGGACAACAAGATCTCCACCTTTTATGAAAGAACAAAGCGTTATGTGTCACCAGTCGGCACAGAGGATTGGTACAAGTACTTAGCATCTCGCAGTAGCAGTCAGATTCAATGGAAGTATCCATTGCTTCATATGGTCAAGAGGGTCTACTTGAGACATAAGGGACTTTATTATATCAGACTTATAGGTCTAAAGGGACTGCAACCATATGCTCCACTACGCGTACTCCGACAGTTTGGCCATACGCAGGTAATTCCTCTCATAGCTGACATGAGGACCTCCGAAATCCAGTTCGGACCAGAATTCATCGTTCCCGAAGCCAAACAGATCCTTTATGAATGGCATCATATTGACCAAGTGGAAGTTGGGAAGGACCAAGCAGGGGTCTCCCCAGAGTATCAAGAATGGTTTCTAGACCACACAGAATATAGTTCAGAAGGGGAGCAAGGCATTGAAGACATTGGTGCGAGGAACAGAATAAAAGATAATCAACTCAAAGAGAAGGTCATCACCCCAGACATGTGGGTACTAATGCACGATGCAATACAGTACTTGGAACAGACAGGGGCTATACCGAAGAAAACCTAAGCTTCACCGTCACATCAGCGACTTAGTTATAGGCTTTTGTTGTTTTATTGTTATTTCAATAAATTTGCAACTTATTCCCGATTAAAGCATTTCAATCTAAGGGCTTGGATTTTATTATCATGATCTTGCATATGTGACGTTTAGGCCTACCCCTGGCATAAAAGGGTCCCCATGCATGATTAGGACCCACCTCCAGCGTGACAATTTATGTGCAATATATATACTTGTTAATCGTTATTCACCTTTAAAATCATATGCTAACGCAGTTTGTTGCATTTTAGAATGATTTATTACTTCCCCCAAAAGATCGGTTCATATTTGACTCAGCAATGTCGGAGCATCCATACTTTACTAGGTCCAAGGCACTAAATGATGACATGACTGACTCGGGAGCGTCTGAGCCAAATGGTTTGGGAATTATTCCTGTCGGCGAAACAGAACCTTTAGAAGGGAGAAATGTCACTAGTCAAAAAGAATGCATTGCACAACTACTACAACAAATTGCTGATATGCATGTTGAGATGGAAAGACTACGGAATCTGAAAAACTTATCCATTAGTTTGAATACCCCTATACCAGAGCAAAGGGCCACTACCTCGCAAACTATCCCGGACCGACCTCCACCACCACATATCTCCCAAAACTCCCCACAAAGACTACCGGTTACCGATCAAACTATCCCTCGCCCAGCCAATCCTCAACCCACCCTCAAAATGATCCTCTTACTACCCATATATCTCAGCCCCCGCCTGCTTACTTCACCCCAATTAGCCCGAATCGCCAGACTAACCAATACCCACGCACCATACCTATTACCAGCCCCAGCAAACAACCCAGACAACTAACATACACAGCAGAAACCCAGCCTTTTACCGTCCATGTACTCCCTCAGGAAACGGATCATTACGAGGAAATGGAGAGGGAAGCTCGAGCCAAAATGAACGAGGGCGTAGCCAGAGAAATTCATAGCTTGAAAGAAGCTGTTCGGAGCATGCGATCGGATAAGGGTCGATGAAGGATTAGATTACGAGGATCTTTGCATGCATCCAGATGTGGAGCTACCTGTGGGGTATAAGGTGCCGAAGTTTGATTTATTTGATGGGAAAGGGAACCCCCGTGCACACTTGAGGTCATATTGTGACAAGCTGATCGGGGTAGGGAAGAACCCAGCAGTCATCATGAAGTTATTCATCCGAAGTTTGACCGGCGAGGCATTAGATTGGTATACTAGCCAGGACCCGCGAAAATGGCATAGCTGGAATGCATTGGCCCAAGACTTTGTGGAGCGATTCAGGTTTAATATAGAAACCGTTGTGGACAGGTTTTATTTAATGAAGTTGAAAAAGAAGTCTACGGAGACGTTAAGAGAATACACCATGAGATGACGTTCAGAGGCAGCAAAAGTACAACCACCCATGACAGAGAGTGAGATGACCACGCTATTCGTACAATCTTTGAAGGACGCAACCTACTATGAGCGAATGATAAGTGTCATCGGACGGAATTTTGCGGAAGTTGTCAGAATGGGCGACTTCGTGGAGGAATGTATTAAAACTGGTACGATTACGAATTTGGCAGCATTACATGCAACTAATAAGGCAATTCAGTCAGGGACAATCGGGAGTACTTCACAAAGGAAGAAAGAGACAGTTTCCCCTTCCATGTTCATACAAGAACGTAAACCCAAAACATTCATAACATACCAAAACCCATCTTATCAAACCCCATACTACAACACAAGTAACCAATTTTGGGATCCGGATCAAGTCGCCTTCAAATTCAGGGATTTCGAGATGACCCCCACCTTAGAAGAAGTCAGCTATTTTACTGCTTTAGCATATCATGACAGGAAACCAATTATTCCGCATGGCCAGTCGGGGAAAAAACTCCTTCGTTATTTGGGTTTAAAGAATACCAGAGAATTGCGTTGCTTTGAAAATAATTGGGTTTCTCTAAACTACATGTACGAGAGATATGGTTGCCGAGACGGATACAAGTTGTTTAAAAATGAATTTTGTTGCACTGCGGACCATTGGAGAGTTAGGCATCCTATTGCATTTGCTATGGCTACCCTAGGGACTCTTTTATTTCCGCTCGAGCATGGAAGGATTAGTACATGCATATGTTCAGTAGTTAGAGCAGTGTTCGATGAAGTTGGTGACAAACGGCTTACTTTGACGCCCATGATTTTGGCAGAACTATTTAGAGCCTTGAATAGATGCAGAAGGGGTGAATCAAGCTTCTTTGAAGGCAGCAATCTTATCTTACAGATGTGGGCAATAGAACATTTCTATCAGCGTTCAAACATGACCGATGTATGCCACAACGCGGACAACAAGATCTCCACCTTTTATGAAAGAACAAAGCGTTATGTGTCACGGTCGGCCGCAGAGGATTGGTACAAGTACTTAGCATCTCGCGATGTGATCAGTTGATGGAAGTATCCATTGCTTCATATGGTAAGAAGGTGCACTTGAGACATAAGGGACTTTATTATATCGGACTTATAGGTCTAAAGGATGCAACCATATGCTCATTCGCGTACTCGGCGGTTTGGCCATACGCAGGTAATTCCTCTCATAGCTGACATGAGGACCTCCGAAATCCAGTTCGGACCAGAATTCATCGTTCCCGAAGCCAAACAGATCCTTTATGAATGGCATCATATTGACCAAGTGGAAGTTAGGAAGGACCAAGCAGGGGTCTCCCCAGAGTATCAAGCATGGTTTCTAGACCACACAGAATATAGTTCAGAAGGGGAGCAAGGCATTGAAGACATTGGTGCGAGGAACAAAATAAAAGATAATCAACTCAAAGAGAAGGTCCTCACCCCAGACATGTGGGTCCTAACGTCCCTAATCGCATGTTAAAATGAAGGAAACCATGTTGTTTCAAGTTTTTATGGTTTATATAAACATGTTAGAATGTAAGTTGGATTAAAAGGAATTGTGAAAAGGGCTTTAGGATGTGTTGGCCGAAAACTGCCTAAAACTGTTGGATATTGTGGTGCAGTTTTAGGGACTGTTTTGTGGTGTTATAATGCTGAAAATTCAGTCATAATTATGCATGTTCAATGTGGTAAGTCGCTAACGTAAGTTCTAAAGGAATAATGGTATATAAAGGTGTTGTAAGCTTCACATTTTACCCTCTTTGTCGTAGAAGTATGGACTGTTTTTATGTACTGGTTTTACTTGGATTAAGGGGCTGAATTTTACACGTAAAGTAGGCATGTAATCCCCTTTGGTTGCTATTTTGTTGTGCCCTTAGTTGGTGCCTTGGTTATTGTTGAAATTAGCCCTTTTAAAAGGTGGAAAAGTACGTATAAACGGGGGAAGTGCTGCCCGAATTTTTATACGAAAGGAGATTCATTATGTAGTATAAGTGTATACTAGTATCATAGAATTGATAGACGTGTTATTTTCATTATAGGTTGAAGTACTACTTGAGACGTATTCTAGTTGTCAAGTTGGTGTAACCTATAAGGTATGTGAACTATCCTTTCTCATTTGGCATGATATTTGGTTTTCTAAAATGAAAGTCCATTGTATTGTTAGTTGTATAAAGTAAGTGTACGGCGGACGTACATAGTTTTATTGGATCTTAATTCTAAATTGGAAGGCATAGTATGGTCTTGAGTTTTCTAAAATGGAAGTTGTTCTATATATTCCCTTGATAGTACTTTGGGTTCTCTAAAATGGAAGATGTGAAAGTGCCTTGATTTTGAAAATTATAAGTCACTTAGTTTTAAAGGTGTAGGTTACTTGATTTTGGAAGTATACTTGACTTGATTTTAAAAGTGTGAACTTGATTTTTAAAGAGTAAGTGACTTGATGTTTCAAGGCTAGTGCCTCGGTGTTTATAAAATGGAAGACTTGATAGTGTCTTGGTTTATCTAAAATGAAAGTTCATTTGAAAGATAATGTTGTTGAGAGACAAAAGGTGATTTAAATTGCGCAAGGTTGCCATGATAGTTATATGTATAATTATTGGGACGGGTTGCACGATCCGCAACACTTGTATACATATATTGGGACGGGTTGCACGATCCGCAACACTTGTATACATATATTGGGACGGGTTGCACGATCCACAACGCTTATATATTTATTGGGACGGGTTGCACGATCCGCAACACTATTATATAATGGGACGGGTTGCACGATCCGAAACACTGATATAGATATAAATGCCTTTGATGAGTATATGGGCCGGCATCCCATGATGTTGACATGACTCTCTGTTAGTTTAAAAGGTACAGTTGAACCTGATTTTATATGACACGGTTTGATTTAGTATTTGACATTTATACTTGTTCATGTCATTCTTTGGCCAGTTATGATTTTCATTACTGTACTTTATGTTTACATATTTAGTACCTGTTGTACTGACCCCCTTGGGGGGGCTATGTTCATGCCCGCAGGTGTAGGTACTCAGTTTGCTGATCCGCGTGCTTAGGATCTTTGCTCAGCTGTTGAGATAGCTCCATTGTCCCGGAGTCTAGTCTTTTGGTACATTTTTTGCTATTACAGGCTTATGTACATTCAGGGGTACGACGGGGCCTTGTCCCGTCATAGTTATTGTTATACTCTTAGAGGTCTGTTGTCAGGTGTGAGTTGGACATATGTACATTTGCAGTTGTTTGGGTATTTTATATATATTGTGGAGGCCTTGTCGGCTTGCCAATTTTATCATGTGAGTTGTGTTATTATATGAGTTTTATTCACTTTCGTTGGTTATATAGGAGGTACGGGTATAAGGGTGATCAGGTAGGGCACCAGTCGCGAGCCCGGAGTTCGGGTCGTGATAAAAGTGGTATTAGAGCAGTTAGTCCTCTGAATGTCTACAGACCGTGTTTAAGTAGAGTCTTGGGTATAGGTATATTGTGCACCATACTTATACACAGGAGGCTGCTGAGCATTTAAGATTGGTTTCTATTATTTCATCTCATAAGATCGTGCAATAGAGCTGTGTTATTAGGCTGGTTCCTCTCTAACCTATTATTGTGTTACAACTATGCCTCCAAAGAAGGCAACAGTGGCCCAGAGGGGCAAGTCGATGCGAGGCGGCTAGTCGGACTCGAGAGAGTTATTAGGCACATGCCCGATCTATACTGAGATGTGCGTCGATCACGAAGTTGATTACACCGATACCGAGGAGCTTAGCGGCTCAGAGGCCCGATACTTGAGCCTCGGTTCCTCGGCCCGAGCGAAGGATAGAGACTTCGAGGATATAGTACAACTGCAGCTGAGATAGTAGCGGGAGCACTCATAGGCAAAAACCGGTAGTTAACCCCAGAGAAGACAGTTTGAGGGTTCGGGACTTCCTGAGTTGCAGTCCGCCGGAGTTTTATGGGTCGAGGCATGAGGATGATCCTCAGGAGTTCATCCGCCAGATTCAGTGGACGATGAGGGTGATTAAGGCTTCGGAGACCGAGTCGGTCGTATTGGCTTCTTACCAATTGCGCGATGTAGCAGTAACTGGTTCAAGTCGTGAGAGCTGTCTAGGGGCGAGGGTGCTCCTCCAGCTGTTTGAGATGAGTTCATGGAGGCCTTTTTTGACCACTTCTTGCCTCCTGAGATGAGGAGAGCCAGGGTTGACAGGTTCTTGACTTTGAGGCAGGGTGGGAGGACTATTAGAGAGTACAACCTGGAGTTTGACTCATTGGCTCGGTACGCCACCACTATAGTAGCGGACATGGCAGACAGAGTGCACCGTTACGTGATGGGACTAGACCACTACCTTATTGATGGGTGCATGACAGTAGCGCTTCAGCCGGGCATGGATATTGCTCGTATCCAGGCGTATGCACAGGGAGTCGAGGAGCGACATAGAGGGCGCCGGATAGATAGAGGTCATGGTAGGGATCAGCCTAAGAGGGCCAGGACGGCCGGGTTTTCGGGTGAGTTTCGAGGCGGGCAGCCTCGGCAGCAGGTGAGGTATGCATCTCAGCCAGCTCAGAGTGCACCATCACAGTCTACGAGCAGGAGGTTCGACCATCCGGGGTATTCGGGAGCAGGTCAGGGCTCCAAGGCTGCAGGTTCGCAGATATTCAGGGGTTCTAGCCAGATGAGGCCACCTTTACGACTTTACCTCATTGTCCTCGGTATGGTAGGTCCCATTTTTTGGAGTGCCGCGTTATTATAGGTGCTTGCTATTTTTGCGGCCACCACAGCCATTTGAGGAGAGACTGTCCTTTCAGAGGTGGTATAGGGAGTATGGCACAGCCTACTGGGTCAGCTGTTGGATCTTCATCTTCTATAGCTATGCGCCCCCCAAGGCAGGATGTTCATGGGCCAGCAAGACGTGGTAGAGATCGTGGCAGAGGTCCTAGTTCTAGCGGTCCTCCGAACTGCATTTATGCCTTGGCCAGTCGACACGACCAGGAGACTTCGCCGGATGTCGTCACAGGTATATTATTGATTTCCTTCTGTGACGTATATGCTTTGATAGATCCAGGTTCTACTTTGTCCTATATATCCCATCTTGTTGCTGGTAGAATAGGAATAGAGCCTGAGTTGATAAAACCCTTTGAGGTAGCTATACCAGTAGTTGATTCGGTGGTAGCTGAGCGGGTATATAAGAATTGCCCGGTGATTATATACAGTCGTCAGACCCTAGCAGACTTGATAGAGTTGGATATGACAGATTTTGATATCATTATGGGCATGGACTGGTTGGCTTCCTGTTATGCCAATGTTGTTGTAGGAGAAGTTGGTGCGATTCGGTTCTCGGTGGCGGTTATTGTGTGGAAAGGGAATCTGATCAGAGGGTAGGTTTATTTCTTACCTCTAGGCCAGGAAGATGGTTCGAAAGGGGTATATCTATCATCTAATTCGGGTGTTCGATACGGAAGCTGAGGTACCAGCTCTTCAGTCAGTTCCGATTGTTAGTGAATTCTCGGATGTATTTCCAGATGATCTCCCAGGTATTCCTCCATAGCGGGAGATAGATTTCTGTATTGATGTTCTGCCAGATACCCGACCGATATCCATTCCTCCGTATAGAATGACACCTGTTGAGTTGAAGGAGTTGAAAGACCAGCTGAGAGACTTGCTGGAAAAAGGCTTCATTAAGCCTAGTACATCTCATTGGGAAGCGCCGGTATTGTTTGTGAAGAAGAAGGATGGGTCGCTGCGGATGTGTATCGACTATAGGCAGCTGAATAAGATAACCATTAAGAATAGGTATCCCTCCCCAGGATTGATGATTTGTTTGATCAGTTGCAGGGTGCTAAGTGTTTTTCGAAGATAGATCTTCGGTTCGGTTATCATCAGGTGCGGGTTAGAGAGACATATATCTCGAAAACTGCATTCAGGACCCGGTACGGGCATTATAAGTTCAGGGTGATGTCTTTTGGGCTGACTAATGCTCCAGCGGTGTTTATGGATTTAATGAACCGGGTGTTCAAGCCATTTCTGGATACGTTTGTTATAGTATTCATTGATGACATCCTGGTTTATTCTCGTTCAGAACAGGAACATGCAGACCATTTGAGGACAGTACTTGGAGTCCTCCAGCACCGACAGTTGTATGCTAAGTTTTCGAAATGTTAGTTCTGGTTGGCCTCAGTGGAATTCTTGGGGCATATTATTGGATTCGATGGTATTCGGGTGGATACTCAGAAGATTGAGGCAGTGAAGACATGGCCCAGACCTACTACACCTACTGAGGTGCACAGTTTTCTGGGGCTAGCGGGGTATTACCGGAGGTTTGTGAAAAAGTTTGCTTCGATCTGAGCACCTTTGACTAGGCTGACTCAGAAGACGGCTAAGTTCCAATGGACGGATGCTTGTGAGAATGGCTTCCAGTTATTGAAAGATAAGTTGACGACGACTCTGGTTCTTACTCTTCCTGAGGGATTAGAGGGATATGTCGTGTATTGTGATGCTTCGGGTGTTGGGCTAGGTTGTGTATTGATGCAACATGGTAAGGTGATAGCTTACGCGTCCCGACAGCTCAGGAAGCATGAGAAGAACTACCCTACTCATGATTTGGAGTTAGCGGCAGTTATACATGCTTTGAAGATATGAAGACACTATCTATATGGGGTTCATATTGACATTTATACGGATTACAAGAGTCTCCAGTATATCTTCAGACAGAAGGAGCTGAACTTGTGGCAGAGACGGTGGTTAGAGTTACTTAAAAACTACGATGTTGATATTCTATATCACCCAGGGAAAGCCAATGTGGTTGCAGATGTTCTTAGTCGTAGATCTATGGGTAGACTGACGGATGTTCAGCCAGACAGAAGGGAAATGGTTCGTGAGATACATCAGCTAGCGAGCCTTGGGATCCGGTTGGTTGATTCCGATGACAGTGGAGTTCGAGTTCGAGAGGTTACCGAGTCTTCCATCGTAGAAGAGGTAAAGAGGCACCAGTATGAGGATCCGGTTCTGGTACGGTATAGAGATGCAGCTCTTCGGAAGGAGAAGACTCTATTTGAGGTTGCACCTGATGGGGTGCTACGATGCGAATCGCGGTGTGTGTGCACGATATTGCGAGCTACGGCGATGGGTTATGGGAGAGGCACACAGTGCTCGGTATTCTGTTCATCCGGGGTCAGCAAAGATGTATCATGACCTTAGATGCGTGTATTGGTGGGACGGCCTGAAGAGAGACGTAGCAGGGTTTGTTGCTCAGTGTTCGAATTGTCAGCAGGTCAAGGTGGAACACCAGAAGCCTGGTGGGTTATTACAGGCGATAGAGACCCCGACTTGGAAGTGGGAGGTGATTAATATGGATTTTGTTACAGGGTTGCCTCGTACTCAGCGGAAGTGTGACTCCATTTGGGTTATTGTGGATAGGCTGACGAAATCAGCCCATTTTCTTCCGGTCAGGACTACTTACTCGGCTGAGGACTATGCTAGGTTATATATCATGGAGATTGTGAGACTGCACGGGGTTTCTACATCTATTATATCAGACAGAGGGGCTCAGTTTACGGCTAACTTCTGGAGGTCTTTTCAGAAGGGATTAGGGACACAAGTGAGTCTCAATACATCGTTTAATCCTCAGACCGATGGACAAGCAGAGCGTACTATTCAGACACTTGAGGATATGTTGAGAGCCCGTGCTATCGATTTCAGAGGTAGCTGGGAGGATCATTTGCCACTTGTTGAGTTTGCATATAACAACAACTACCATTCGAGTATTCAGATGGCCCCGTATGAGGCCTTATATGGAAGGAAGTGTAGGTCACCGATTGGTTGGTTTGTTATTGGCGAGGCTAGGTTAGTCAGCCCAGACTTGGTTCAGCAAGCTATGGATAAGGTGAAGCTTATCCAGGAGAGATTATTAGCAACACAGAGTCGATAAAAGTCGTATGCAGAAAATCGGGTATTCTTGAAGGTATCACCCATGAAGGGTGTGATGAGGTTTGGTAAGAAGTGGAAGCTCAGCCCGAGGTACATTGGGCCTTACCAGATTGTTCGTAGAGTAGGAAAGATTGCCTATGAGTTGGATCTACCAGCAGATTTGGAGGCGGTACATCCGATCTTCCACTTATCGATGCGACGTAAGTGTATCGGTGATCCATCTAGAGTCTTCCCAGTAGATGATGTCCAGGTGACAGAGAAGTTGTCATATGAGGAGAGTCCCATAGCCATACTTGATCGCCAGGTTAGACGGTTGCGGACTAAGGAGGTAGCATCCGTCAAGGTATTATGGCGGAATGATAATAGGGAAGAGATGACGTAGGAAGTGGAAGATGAGATGATGAGGAAGTATCCTCACTTATTCCCGATGCCTACAGGTAATTTCGATCCCTACTTGACTGTTTTGATTTATTAATGAGACTATGTGTTGTATTGTGGCCATGTGAGACATCTTTGTGATTGCTAAGTATAGGTTGGTAGGTGTAGTTTAAGGTAACTATGCCGGAAGTTGTATACTTGAGACTTAATATGAACATTCAAGATGAATGTTTCTAAGGGGGGGGGGGGGGGGGGCGTAATTCCATAGCTACCAAGTGAGAACATGATTATAGAAATAAGATTGAAATGTCGGAAGGAAAGGATTTTTACATTTCCTTATGCGGAAAATTTCCGAGATTAATGTGATAACAAGAATTAATTAAAAGTAGATGAATTCCTTCCAATAGAATTGTGGACTAAGTGTTAAATAATTAAGTCTTGGTATATGGATGTTGAAGCCATCGAGAAATTGGATGAAGAATGGCTAAGTGTGGAAATAATTTTTATGAAGAGAAATACTTGGCCAATAGGAGGGTGGCAAGTGCTCCCTCCATTTGTCTTGCAAAGACTCCACATACTTATATATAGATAAGTCTTGAAGACTTAGAATAAAAGATTTTTATCCATACAAACCCTCATATCTCTCCTTTCTCTTGTGATTTTTCGAAAATCACCATCCAAAGACAAGAACAAGATCAACTTATTTTCTTTCCAAGATCAAGCACCAAGACTAAGTTCTAAGCCAAGTTAACCTTGCAATATAGTAAGTCACGGTTTTGGCAAGAAAAGATCTTGAAACCCTAAGCTTGTATATGAACTTATGGAAGTTAAAACATGAAGGCAAGATGGATACAAGCTTGTAGAAGTTACATGTGTATTTGTAACGTGAAGAAGTGGTGCTAAAGTGAAGTAGTGTGTGCCGTGTGTGTGGACTGTTTTTTGGCTAAGATTTTGGTAAGTTTTCTTCTTCCTCTTGAAGTAATTATATATTACATGTTGTGGTAGTTAGGGGAAGAACTTTTAACAAGAAAAATGGAGTATAAGAAACATATGTGACATTTTGGGTGATTACCGATTTGGGGACAGTTTTGTCGCCTCAAATTTTGTTGGTTATTGTTGTTATTTAACGTCCCTAATCGCATGTTAAAATGAAGGAAACCATGTTGTTGCAAGTTTTTATGGTTTATATAAACATGTTGGAATGTAAGTTGAATTATAAGGAATTGTGAAAAGGGCTTTAGGGTGTGTTGGCCGAAAACTGCCTAAAACTGTTAGATATTGTGGTGCAGTTTCAGGGACTGTTTTGTGGTGTTATAATGCTGGAAATTCAGTCATAATTATGCATGTTCAATGTGGTAAATCGCTAACGTAAGTCCTAAAGGAATAAGGGTATATAAAGGTGTTGTAAGCTTCACATTTTACCCTCATTGTCGTAGAAGTATTGACTATTTTATGGACTGTTTTTACATGGATTAAGGGGCTGAATTTTACACGTAAAGTAGGCATGTAATCCCCTTTGGTTGCTGTTTTGTTGTGCCCTTAGTTGGTGCCTTGGTTATTGTTGAAATTGGCCTTTTTAAAAGGTGGAAAAATACGTATAAACGGGGGAATTGCTGCCCGAATTTTTATACGAAAGGAGATTCATTATGTAGTATAAGTGTATACTAATATCATTGAATTGATAGACGTGTTATTGTCATTATATGTTGAAGTACTACTTGAGAAGTATTCTAATTGCCAAGTTGGTGTAACCTATAAGGTATGTGAACTATCCTTTCTCCTTTGGCATGATATTTGGTTTTCTAAAATGAAAGTCCATTGTATTGTTAGTTGTATAAAGTAAGCGTACGACGGACGTACATAATTTTATGGGATCTAAATTCTAAATTGGAAGGCATAGTATGGTCTTGGGTTTTCTAAAATGAAAGTTGTTCTATATATTCCCTTGATAGTACTTTGGGTTCTCTAAAATGGAAGATGTGAAAGTGCCTTGATTTTGAAAAGTATAAGTCACTTAGTTTTAAAGGTGTAGGTTACTTGATTTTGGAAGTATACGTGACTTGATTTAAAAAGTGTGAACTTGTTTTTTAAAGAGTAAGTGACTTGATGTTTCAAGGCTAGTGCCTTGGTGTTTATAAAATGGAAGACTTGATAGTGTCTTGGTTTATCTAAAATGAAAGTTCATTTGAAAGATAATGTTGTTGAGAGTCAAAAGGTGATTTAAATTGCGCAAGGTTGCCATGATAGTTATATGTATAATTATTGGGACGGGTTGCACGATCCACAACACTTGTATACATATATTGGGACGGGTTGCACGATCCGCAACACTTATATATTTATTGGGACGGGTTGCACGATCTGCAACACTATTATATAAGGAGACGAGTTGCATGATCCGCAACATTGATATAGATATAAATGCCTTTGATGAGTATATGGGTCGGCGTCCCATGATGTTGACATGAATCTATGTTAGTTTAAAAGGTACAGTTGGCCCTGATTTTATATGGCACAGTTTGATCTAGTAGTTGACATTTATACTTGTCCATGTCATTCTTTGGCCAGTTATGATTTTCATTACTGTACTTTATGTTTACATATTTAGTACCTGTTGTACTGACCCCCTTGGGGGGCGGCGTTCATACCCGCATGTGTAGGTACTCAGTTTGCTGATCCGCGTGCTTAGGATCTTTGCTCAGCTGTTGAGATAGCTCCATTGTCCCGGAGTCTAGTCTTTTGGTACATTTTTGGCTATTACAGGCTTATGTACATTCAGGGGTAGGACAGGACCTTGTCATGTCATAGTTACTGTTATACTATTAGAGGTCTGTTTTCATGTGTGGGTTGTACATATGTACAGTTGCAGTTGTTTGGGTATTTTATATATATTGTGGCGGCCTTGTCGGCTTGCCAGTTTTATCATGTGAGCTGTGTTATTATATGAGTTTTACTCGCTTCCGTTGATTATATAAGAGGTACGGGTATAAAGGTGCCCAGGTAGGGCACCCGTCGCGGGCCCGGGGTTTGGGTCATGACATCGGCCAACACCTTCACTTTTACACCACTTCTTCAAGTTCCAATCTCACATGTATCCACTACAAGCTTGTAACCATCTTGTCTTCTTGTTTTACTTCCAAAAAGTTCATAAACAAGCTTAGGGTTTTCAAGGCCATATTCTTGGCCAAACCGTGGCCACCATTATTGTCACGACCCGACCGCATGATCGTGCCACTACAGGCACTTTTCGTATACATCGAGAATAGCGTGAATAAACACAACACATGAAAACACTTTAGAAAATAAACATTAACAGGCTAGCCGATAAGGCCATCTTCCGTAAAATATACATAATCCAAAAATAAATCAGTACATCTCTTGTTCTTAAAACCCAATCCACAAATATGACTACAGACTTAGGAATAACAAGCGACGGACGTGGCCGCCATACCACGAAGGTACATAGATCTACAACCTCGGGAGCCGTACCAAAAGACAAGCCTCCGAGAAATGGAGCTTGGACGCTGATCGGTGATCTAAGAATGAGGATCCACCACCGCTTACCCTACTGCGGCATGCAGCGCCCGAGAAAGAAGTCGTACACAATATGTACCAAGTATGCAGCGGAAAATCCGCAATTTACATCATAAGTCTAAAATAAAGCTGGAGACGTGTATGATAATCAAATTACAGTACACTGTGCCTTACTAACAATGAGAGTAAACAAGTGTATATTTTACTGCATAAAAATAGGAGACTCATGATCAAAGTAGGGTCACCCGCCCATAGTATCATTAAGCGATCCTACTCCTGAGACTATTTCACCCGCATAGGCCGTATGGACCCGCATGAGGTAACTTCCTGGCATAGACTGTATCCGCATGCATAGGTCGTGTGGACCCACATGAGGTAACTTCCTCGCATAGGACTGATCCACCCCGCATAGGACTATTTCACCCGCATAAGCCCTACGGACTCGCATGAGGTATTCCTCGCATCATGGGTAGCAAATCCACGGAATATGCAAATGCCACAAACCCGGGGAATGACCCCGTAATGAACAATATATATATCCATAGCACAACCGGCTATCATACATAACATAAGCACTACCGACTTATCATACATAACACAAACAAGTTAAGAAATCCCCTAACTTCTTATTAGCTTTGTTCATAAACACTCTCATTTTAGTTTACTTAAGGCACTGGCATGTCTTTATAAAAATCCGGGAATTTAACCCAAAGTACTATGTACTTCAACTCTTTTAAAATGACTCTTTTTCGTATAAAACTTCCAAGATACTAATAACCGTAGTATCAAGTCATATCTACTTTTTAAGACAAGTCACACTACTTTTTTTGAAATACATTTATAGACCTCTAAATCAAGTGACTTCCTTCTTTTAAAAACTAAAGCAATTGATGCCTTCAAATCAATTTGCCTTTCATTATTTCAAGTCATTTATCATTGCTTACATTACTTAGAGTAAACCACTCTTTTAGCTTTCCATCAAGTTATTATAACCGACTTCTCATAAAGCCGTTATACTAGCTTTATACCTTAGATACTTACATTCTTCTTTATAACCAAGACACTTAAACCTTCCAAACAAAACCAGTATCACATACTTTCAAAATACTTTAAGTCTCTTAACCTTTGGAACTAAGATATCCTTAGTATCTTTAAACCAGTGAGTTAATTTCCTAACTCAACCAACTTGGACATTCTTAAGATAAGCCAAGGATATCAAATGGACTAGATTCGTCAAAATCTCAAATGCGTCTCACCGCATTATATATTTTCAACTATTCATGCTCAAGAGATAGGAAAGTTCCACATACATCTTCGGCTCAATCCACTTGCCAAGCCCAATACGCCGCCCATAGTATGTCAACCTATAATGACCATAATACGTTTATTAGCCTCTAACTTCAACGTAGAATATTCTAATTGTAAAGTCCTTTATTCTACGGAAAATTGGACAGCACTTCCTTTGTTTCTATACACTTTTCCACCTTTTTCAAGGCCCGAATTCAATAACCAAACACGCCACATTTAAGGCTCAACACATTAACCAATCAGAGGGGATTATACGCCTTACAGGACGTATAAAATTCTGCCCCACAATTCATATGAAACAGTCCAATATTACATGTCATTTCGACTACAAAGTACAACCACAATAAATCTTTTCCAATTCATTTTTAATCCATAATGTCGTTCTCGCATGTTATATAGTCGCAACCAATTTTAACGACTGTAACTCTCATTTAGCTAACATGCGACAATTATAATTATCGTTTCATTTGTATTGTAATTCCAATGGCTAATAAGTCTGTATTCGGATTAAGGCTCCCAATACTCAAATACACTTATCAACTATTACAGGTATCATAATTTATTTCCAAGAGGAGAGAGAATTTTTACCTTTAGGATTTCGCCCTCTATAGCCCTTTTTCCGCAACTTCTTTTCTCATAAAAAACGTCTACACGACCTTTCTACGAGTTTATCAAAACTTTATCTTCTTGCCGCCTGTTATACCCTGTGGTTAGGGCCGGGACCTCGGTCAGGGGTATCAGCGCCGCGGCGCCGGAGGCAGGGCCGCGGCGCCAAGGCGGGTAATTATAGGGCCATGGCGCGTCGAGGCCCGGAAAACTGGTCGCTGGTTTCAGCCGCGCCGGAAGCCAGGCGCGCGGAAGATCCGAGGTTCGCGAGAGTTGCGGCCGCTGGGCGCCGGCAAGCGCCGAGCCGAAATCGTGGGAAAAAACTTAGAAAAGTCGATTTTTATTTTGAAAGAGGCCGAGTGGGACACAAGTTCCCCATCTGATTTTTACATGCAATATATTGACTAAGTCTTAAAGACTTGGTCATTTGTCATCTCTCTCTTTGAAAAACCTCTTCCTTCTCTCTAAATATTTCAAGCTCCTCCTTCTCTCTAAAAATCCAAGAGGATTCTAGCCTTAAGGAAAATCTGAAAAAAAATTAAAAGACAAGAAGGAAGCTTGTGGCTAGCTTGTGAAGGTGGTGGTGGTGGTATTCTTGGTAGAAAGGCTAGCAAATTGTTGGATAAAATTTGGCTAAAGTTCTAAGGTAATGATTCTTCCTCTATTATTAGTTATAGAGTTGCATGTTAAGAAGAAAATACTTATGGTGGTAAATAATGCTCTTAGAGTCATTGCATGCTAGAAATGTGGGTTGAATATGAAGGATTTGGCTAAAGAAATATTATGAGCATGTTGTAGTCTAAAAACCACCTTGGAATTGTTAAGTGTACTATTATAACTTATGGTAGAATTTTACACACCCAAGATTAGGTGTGTAATCCCCTTTGTGTTGGTTGGTTGTTGGGCCTTAATAAGGCGTTTGAATGTTGAAAAATCGGCCTTTGAAAAGGTGGCAAAGTGAGTAGAAACAAAGGAAATGCTGCCCAATTTTCCTTAGGAATTGATAACTTGAATTTGGAATTTCTACATTGGAATTAGAGGTTAATAAACACACTATGGTTATTATAGGTTGACATATTACTTGCGGTAGTTGGACTTAGCAAGTGGATTGACCAAGGAGGTATGTAGAGCTTTCCTATCTCTTGAGCATGAGTAGTTGTATCTATGTGATGCGGTATACGCACAAGATTTGATAATCTACACTTGTTTTAAAGTATATGATGCTTGTTTCATTTCAAAAGTATAAGTCCTTTGGATTTAAGGAAAATGTTTTTGACAAAGGTATAACGCTAATATAATGACTTTATGGGAAGTTGGTTATATTAGTTTTTGGAAAGGCTCACAAAGAATGGTTTACTCTAACTAAAACAAGTACGGGTAAAGGATTCGAAACTATGGAAGGTGGATTGATTTTTAGGCATTGGTTGCCTAAGGTTTTAAAGGAAATGAAGTCACTTGATTTAGAAGCCTATTATATTTCTAAAAGGAAATGTGACTTGTTTTGAAAAGAAATTGTAACTTGATACTATGGTGATTAGTATCTTGGAATCTCTGTATAAAAAGAGTTTTTCTTAAAAAGTTAGAAGTACATGGTACTTGGGTTGATTCCCGGATTTTTCTATTAAAAGACATGTTAGTGCCTTAGGATACTAAAATGAGAGGATATATTAATAATGTTAATAAGAAGTTAGGGGATTTCTTAACTTGCTTATGTTATGATAAGCCGGTAGTGCTTGTGTATGATACGATAGGCCGGTAGTGCTTATGTTGTGATATGATAGGCCGGTAGTGCTTATGTATGATATGATAGGCCGGTAGTGCTTATGTTATGTATGATAGTCGGATGAGCTATGTTATATATATTTGTATTATTACAGGGTAAACCCCGGGTTATCATCTATGTCATGGATTTGCTACCCATGATGCGAGTGCGGCACTTGCACTCATGCGGATCCGGACCACAGGATCCATGCGGGTGAAATAGTCCCATGCGAGTACGGCGATGGTACTCATGCGGATCCACAGGATCCATGCGGGTGAAATAGTCCCATGCGGGTGAAATAGTCCCATGACGAGGCGGATGACCTCATGCGGGTCCACAGGACCCATGCGGGTGAAATAGTCGCGAGTAGGATCGCTAACGATACTACGGGCGAGGTACCCTGTTTTGATCGTGAGCCTCCTATTTTTTTTATGCTATAAGCTTTATACTCGTTACTCTCATTGTTAGTAAGGCACAGTGCAATGAAATCGATTTTTATCTATGACTCCAGCTTATCTTTGACTTGTGATATTACTACAGTATTTTCCGCTTTACATACTGCACGTTGTGTCGACCCCCGCCTGGGGTTGCGTTCATGCCGCAGGTAAGGGAAAGCAGGTGGTAGATCCTCATTCCTAGGATCTCTTACTCAGGTGTCAGGAGCTCCATTTCTTCGGAAGCTCGACTTTTGGTATGGTTCTCCCCGGTGTTGTGATATTTTGTACATTCAGGGCATGGGGCCTGTCCGTCATAGTGTTACTTATTCTTAGAGGCTTGTAGTCTTGTCATAACTGGGTTGTTTAAGGATATAACTGCTCAATTTGATGTACTTTGGGATAGCCATTTTGGGCTAGACTATTTATACCATTACGGTTGTTTTGTTTTGAGTTTATATTCCGGTTTTCTCCGATGTTGTGTCGCGGTGCCCGGTCGAGGCACGGTCACGATCCGGTCGGGTCGTGACAAAAGTGGTATCGAGCGCTTAATCCTGAAGGGGTCTACAGCCGTATCTAGTAAGTCTTGATTATCGGTGTGGCACCACATCTATAATCGTGAGGCTCTGGATATTTAGGATTGGTTTCATTTCTTTCACTCTAAGATCGTGCAATGAAGGCCGTGTTATAGGTTGAATTTCCTCCGACGTAAACTTTGTGTGTATCACTTATGCCTCCACGCAGCGACCGCGCCCGTGGCGGCAAGGCGATGGAGGAACTACTAGTAGGCACCGAGGTTACCAGGCACGTGCCCGATCCTTACGATGAGGTGTTTGGACGGCGAAGTTCTACCACGCCGCCAACGCTAGTAAGTCCGAGGCGGCAGCGGCCATCGAGACCGCAGATTCGAGCCTCCACCGGCCGGGACAGAGGATATGTGCTACAAGAGATGGCCCGATTACTAGCGTGATTGTGGCTGCATACGAGATAGCCGAGATGCAGCCCGATCAGACCGTAGTTCAAAGACAGAGTCGCTAGCTGAGATCGAGGGACTTTTGAGTGCAGCCACCGAGTTTTATGGGTCGAGGCACGAGGATGATCCTCGTGAGTTCATCCGACGCTGTGGATCACGAGGGTGATCGGGCCGAGACCGAGTCGGTGGTACTAGGTTCGCATCGGCCATGGACACCGCAGCTTGATCGGTATGATTCATGGAACCGTCCCGGGGAGCATGCGCTTTCACCGCTTGGGACGAGTTCTCGAGGCGCCATTGGCCATTTCTTGCCTCCGCAGATGAGGAGGGCTCGGGCCGATAGATTTTTTACGCTGAGACAGAATGGGCGGACGGTCCGGGAATACAATATGGAGTTTGATTCATTGGCTAGGTATGTGCCCGCTTTGGTAGCAGACATGGAGGACAGGGTGCACCGCTATGTTACAGGACTCGATGATCACTTGGCCGAGTTGCTCGGGGTGGCTCTTCTTCACCGCACGACATGCCCGCACGCAGTACATGCACTTGCGGTGTGAACGCAGGGGCCGACGGATCAACAGGTATCAGCAGAAGAGGGCCAGGACAGCAGGGTCATCTCGTAGTTTTAGGGGTAGACAACCCCAGCAGCAAACCAGGTTTGCACCACAGCCGGTCCAGAGCGCTCTCCACCATCTTCGGTACGCATGAGTATTCAGGAGCGTGACAGGTTCCGTGGCCGGGTTTTCGGAGGACCGAGTTCGATCGGATGAGGCCCCCAATGCCTCGGTGTGGTCGATGTTGTGATTGCCATTATGGGGGGTGTCGTATTCCTCCAGGAGCTTGTTACTCTTGTGGCCAGCAGAGCCATTTGAAGAGAGATTGTCCGTCAGGCGGCGGAGTGCCATGGCTCACCCGAGTTGATTCTTTGGGTCTTCATCTTGATGGTTAGGCGCCGGAGGCGTGGTGTTCACGGGCCAACAGGCCGCGGCAGGGGTCGTGGCAGGGGTTCCAGTTCCAGCGGTCCTCAGAACCGCATTTATGCTATGTCCACCGCCGACCGCGAGGCGCCACGGATGTCGTCACATGTACATTATTGGTTTCATGTTGTGATGTATATGTTTTGATAGATCCGGGTTCTACCTTGTCCTATATATCTCCTCATATTGCTGGTAGAATAGGGATAGAGCCCGAGTCCATAGAATCCTTTGAGGTGGCTACGGTAGGTGCCGGTGGTAGCGGAGCGGTATATAAGGCTTGCCCAACGACTATAGATGGTCGCCGACTCAGCCGACTTGATAGAGTTGGATATGATGAACTTCGATGTGATTATGGGTATGGATTGGCTAGCGTCTTGCTATGCCAATGTGGACCGCAGAGAGAGGTTAGTTCGGTTCCGTTTCTGGTATCGGTTGAGTGGAAGGGAATCGTGATCGCCGAGGGTAGGTTTATTTCTTACCTCAAGGCTGGAAGATGGTACGGCGGGTATATCTACCATTTGGTTCGGGTATTCGACATCGAGAGTGAGATACCGGACCTTCGATTCCGGTTGTTAGAGAGTTTCGACGTATTCCCGACGAAGCTCCGTATCCTCCTGAGAGGGAGATTGAGTTTTGCATCGATTTGGCACCAGACACTCGACCGATATCTATTCCGCCATATAGGATGGCACCGGCCGAGTTGAAGGAATTGAAGGATCAGCTGAAAGATTTGCTGGAGAAAGGCTTTATTAGGCCAAGTGTTTCTCCCCGGGAGCGCCGGTTATTTGTAAAGAAGAAGGACGGACGCCATGCGTATTGATTACATGGCAAATTGAACAAGGTTACTATCAAGAACATGTATCCTCCCGTGATTGACGATTTGTTTGACCAATTGCGGTGCAAAGTGTTTTTCAAGATAGACTGCGGTCCGTTATCATCAGTGCGAGTTAGAGATAGACATCCCAAAGATCGCATTCAGACCTGTATGGGCACCATGAGTTCAGGTGATGTCTTTCGGGTTGACCAACGCCCAGCAAAGATTCATGGATTTGATGAATAGGTGTTCGTGCCATTCTTGGATATGTTCGTTATAGTGTTTATTGATGATATCTTGGTGTATTCGCGCACGAGCGAGCATACTGATCATTCGGCGACGGTACGGAGTCCTCCGAGACCGGCACAGTATGCCAAGTTCTCAAACGCGAGTTCCGTTAGCTTCGTGGCTTTCGGGGCATGTTATCGGGCCGATGGTATTCGTTGATACAACTAAGATTGAGGCGCCAAGACTCGCCTGCACTCCACTACACCGACGGAGTGCGCAGCTTTGGGCCTCAGGCTATTATCTGGAGGTTTGTGGAAAAGTTTGCTTCTATTTCAAAGACTTTGACTAAGCCGACTCGTAAGCGGCTATGTTCCGGTGGACGGATACTTGTGAGGAAAGTTTCCAATTGCTAAAGGAGAGGTTGGCACCGCCCCGCTTCTTACTCTTCCAAAGCGGTTTAGATGGATATGTGGTTTATTGCGACGCCAGTGTCGGGCTTGGAGTGCGTCGATGCAAAGACGGCAAGGTTATAGCTTATGCATCTCGGCTTTAGGAAGCATGAGAAGAACTATCCCACACATGACACAGGTTGGCAAAATGTGATTCATGCCTTGAAGATCCGGAGGCATTATTTATATGGAGTTCACGTGACATCTACACACTCACAAGATTCTCCAATACATCTTCACCGCAGAGGAACCGAACTTGCGGCGAGGCGGTGGTTGGAGCTACTTAAGGATTACGATGTTGATATTTTATACCACCCGGAAGGCGAATGTCGCAGATGCCCTTAGTCGCAGATCGATGGGTAGTCCGTCTGTTGTTCACCGCAGAAGAGGATATGGTCCGAGAGTTACATCACCAGCGAGCCTGGGGTTCGCTTTGGTTGATTCTGTTGGTGACGAATTCGGGTTCGAGAGGTTGCGAGTCTTCCATCGCCGAGGAGGTGAAGAGGCGCAGATGAGGATCCGATTTTGGTACGGCATGCAGACGCCATGCTCGTAAAGAGAGGAGTCTGCTTTGAGGTAGCGCGATGGGGTGCTAAGATTCGAGGCGGTTGTGTTCCCGATGTGACAGACTTCGTCAGATTCTCGGCGAGGAGGCACACAGTTCTCATTATTCTATTCATCCGGGATCGACTAAAATGTATCATGACCTCAGATGCGTGTATTGGTGGGATGGCCTAAAGAGGGACGTTGCGGAGTTCGTGGCACAGTGCCCGAATTATCAGCAGGTTAAGATAGAGCTCGTAAGCGGTGGTCATTGCAGATATTGATATTCCGACTTAGAAGTGGGAGGTGATAAATATGGATTTTATTACAGGACTACCTACCACTCAGAGGAAGCATGATTCCATTTGGGTGATTGTCGACAGGCTGACGAAATCAGCCCATTTTCTTCCGGTCAGAATGACGTTCTCAGCTGAGGACTATGCCAGATTATATATTAGAGAGATTGTGAGACTGCACGGAGTCCCGGTGTCGATTATATCAGATAGAGGAGCCCGCTTCGGCTAACTCGGAGGTCCTTTCGGAAGGGATTAGGGACACGGGTGAGTCTCAAGACGACATTTCATCCTCGCATCGGACGTGCCGAGCGCACTATCCGACACTCGAGGATATGTCGCGGGCTTGTGTATTGATTTCGTGGGTAGCCGAGGATCATTTGCCTCTTGTGGAGTTTGCTTACAACAACGGCTACCATTCCGGATTCGAGATGGCGCCTTATGAGGCCTTATACGGGAGGAAGTGCAGATCACCTATAGCTGGTTCGAGTGGGAGAAGTTCACTGGTCGGGCGGACTTAGTTCAAGGCGGTGGATAAGGTGAAGCTTATCCAGAGCGGTTGTTAGCGGCTCGAGTCGGCGAAGTCATATGCAGATCATCGCGTCGACACTTGGAATTTGAGTTAGGTGATTGGGTTTTTCTAAAGGTACGCCCATGGCGGCGTGATGAGATTTGGAAAGAAGGGAAGCTTAGCCCAAGGTACATCGGGCCTTACCAGATTGCCGGAGGGTAGGCAAGGTTGCTTATGAGTTGGATCTCGTCCGATCCGAGGCGGTACATCCATTTTCCATGTGTCCATGTTGCGGAAATGTATCGGAGATCCATCAGAGTGCACACGGTTGAGAATGTCCTAGTGACAGGAGTTATCGTATGAGAGAGTCCCATAGCTATACTCGATCGTCGAGTTAGACGACTTGGACGAAAGACGTGGCTTGGCCAATGTCCTATGGCGGAATGTGAACAGTGGAGGAAATGACGTGGGAAGCGGAGGATGACATGAAGAAGAAATATCCTCACTTATTCCTATACCTGTGTAACCCACGCTCTAAAATTGTTGGTCTTTAAATTTAGTATTTGTGCTTGAGTTTTTGTTGTGCGTGTGGCCGTCTTTATTCGAGTCTATGCCGATATTGTAATTTGAGTAAGCTCGAGGAACATTCGACGAATGTTTCGGCGGGGAGAATGTTATACCCCGTGGTTAGGGCCGGACCTCGGTCTCAGTCAGCGCATGGCGTGTAGGTCGCAGCCACGGAAGCCGGCCACGCGAAACCCGAGGGGTCGCTGAAGTTTCAGCGCGCCGGAAGCCGGAAGCATGCGCCAAGATCCGAGGTTCGCAGGAGCCGCGCCGGAAGCGTGCGCCGAGGCGGGAAATCAGGCGGAAAAACTTAGGAAAAGTCAGATTTTTATTTTGAAAGGGGCTGAGTGGGGGACAAGTGTTCCCCCCCATCTGATTTTTACATGCAATATATTGACTAAGTCTTAAAGACTTGGTCATTTGTCATCTCTCTCTTTGAAAAACCTCTTCCTTCTCTCTAAATATTTCAAGCTCCTCCTTCTCTCTAAAAATCCAAGAGGATTCTAGCCTTAAGGAAAATCTGAAAAAAAATTAAAAGATAAGAAGGAAGCTTGTGGCTAGCTTGTGAAGGTGGTGGTGGTGGTATTCTTGGTAGAAAGGCTAGCAAATTGTTGGATAAAATTTGGCTAAAGCTCTAAGGTAATGATTCTTCCTCTATTATTAGTTATAGAGTTGCATGTTAAGAAGAAAATACTTATGGTGGTAAATAATGCTCTTAGAGTCATTGCATGCTAGAAATGTGGGTTGAATATGAAGGATTTGGCTAAAGAAATATTATGAGCATGTTGTAGTCTAAAAACCACCTTGGAATTGTTAAGTGTACTATTATAACTTATGGGGCAGAATTTTACACACCCAAGATTAGGTGTGTAATCCCCTTTGTGTTGGTTGGTTGTTGGGCCTTAATAAGGCGTTTGAATGTTGAAAAATCGGCCTTTGAAAAGGTGGCAAAGTGAGTAGAAACAAAGGAAATGCTGCCCAATTTTCCTTAGGAATTGATAACTTGAATTTGGAATTTCTACATTGGAATTAGAGGTTAATAAACACACTATGGTTATTATAGGTTGACATATTACTCGGTAGTTGGACTTAGCAGTGGATTGACCAAGGAGGTATGTAGAGCTTTCCTATCTCTTGAGCATGAGTAGTTGTATCTATGTAGTACGGATAATGCACAAGATTTGATAATCTACACTTGTTTTAAAGTATATGATGCTTGTTTCATTTCAAAAGTATAAGTCCTTTGGATTTAAGGAAAATGTTTTTGACAAAGGTATAACGCTAATATAATGACTTTATGGAAAGTTGGTTATATTAGTTTTTGGAAAGGCTCACAAAGAATGGTTTACTCTAACTAAAACAAGTACGGGTAAAGGATTCGAAACTATGGAAGGTGGATTGATTTTTAGGCATTGGTTGCCTACGGTTTTAAAGGAAATGAAGTCACTTGATTTAGAAGCCTATTATATTTCTAAAAGGAAATGTGACTTGTTTTGAAAAGAAATTGTAACTTGATACTATGGTGATTAGTATCTTGGAATCTCTGTATAAAAAGAGTTTTCTTAAAAAGTTAGAAGTACATGGTACTTGGGTTGATTCCCGGATTTTTCTATTAAAAGACATGTTAGTGCCTTAGGATACTAAAATGAGAGGATATATTAATAATGTTAATAAGAAGTTAGGGGATTTCTTAACTTGCTTATGTTATGATAAGCTGGTAGTGCTTGTGTATGATACGATAGGCCGGTAGTGCTTATGTTGTGATATGATAGGCCGGTAGTGCTTATGTATGATATGATAGGCCGGTAGTGCTTATGTTATGTATGATAGCCGGATGAGCTATGTTATATATATTTGTATTATTACGGGGTAAACCCCGGGTTATCATCTATGCCATGGATTTGCTACCCATGATGCGAGTGCGGCGCGCTTGCAGACTCACGCGATCCCACCACGTGATCCACGCGGGTGAAATAGTCCCACGCGAGTACGGCGATGGTACTCATGCGGATCCACGGATCCATGCGGGTGAAATAGTCTCACGCGGGTGAAATAGTCCCACGACGAGGCGGATGACCTCACGCGGTCCACAGACCCACGCGGGTGAAATAGTCCTGCGAGTAGGATCGCTAACGATACTACGGCGAGGTACCTGCTTTGATCGTGAGCCTCCTATTTTTTTTATGCTATAAGCTTTATACTCGTTACTCTCATTGTTAGTAAGGCACAGTGCAATGAAATCGATTTTTATCTATGACTCCAGCTTATCTTTGACTTGTGATATTACTACAGTATTTTCCGCTTTACATACTGTACGTTGTGCATCGACCCTTCCTGGCCGTGCTCACGCCGCAGGTAAGGGAAAGCAGGTGGTAGATCCTCATTCCTAGGATCTCTTACTCAGGTGTCAGGAGCTCCATTTCTTCGGAAGCTCGACTTTTGGTATGGTTCTCCCCGGTGTTGTGATATTTTGTACATTCAGGGGCATGACGGGGCCCTGTCCCGTCATAGTGTTACTTATTCTTAGAGGCTTGTCATAACTTGGGTTGTTTAAGGATATAACTGTTCAATTTGATGTACTTTTGGGATAGCCATTTTGGGCTAGACTATTTATACCATTATGGTTGTTTTGTTTTGAGTTTATATTCCGCTGGTTTTCTCTGATGTTGTGTCACAAGGGTGCCCGGGTCAAGGCACCGGTCACGGATCCGGGGTCGGGTCGTGACACTGCCTCTCCAACAAATTCCAATAGGCTTAGGTTTTCTTTGATTTTTTTTTAGAGAAGGGAGAAGAATTCTTAAGATGATCCTTTGCAAAATGACCAATTGGTCAATAAATAAGATCTCCTCTTGGTCAAAAGGATGGGAGGGACACTTGTCACCCTCCCATAGGCCTTTACACAAATATCTTCTGATTTTCCCCCCTTTTTCGCGAAAATCCCGCCTCGGCGCCGCGGCCCTGCAGTCGGCGCCGCGACGCTGAAACTTCAGAACACTTCAGGGCTTTCGGCGTCGCGGCCCTGCTGCCGGCGCCGTGGCGCTGTGGCTCCTGACTGAAGCTTTCTTTTCTCTTCGACAACCGAACTTCTAACGTCCATAACATTCTACCCCGATGTCCTATCGACGAGCGATTTGTTGCGTTGAAAACTACACTCAACGAACTTCATGCTAGGCTTTTGAAACACCTATAAACTCCTAATGAACTAGGAGATATACCGCTCTAAAGTTTACTGAAAATCTGCCTACAACATTTTCCAACTTATCTTTCCAAATTTCAAACTTTATTTCCTTTTAGACGTTCTTATCTTATTCTCTTGAATTTACGGGGTGTAACAATTATGGAGTATTTAGCTAGGCTTAGAACTTGGTTAAGGTGCTTAATCTTGGAAAATAACTTAGTCTTGTTCTTGCACTTTTGCTTGGAAAAATCGAGCCTTATAGGCTAAGAGAAGAGAGAAGAGAAAGCTTTTGGAGAGGAAGATATTATGTGAAATGGTTAAGTCTTGCTATACACCTTTCTATAGAGATATTATCTTGCAAGACAAGTGGGGGGAGGGACACATGTCGCCATCCTATTGGTCAAAATCCTCTCTTCACAATTATCTTAACACTTGGCCAAAATATCTAATTTTTCGAAGGGCCCCACAAAATTGTGAAATTTTCGGTGGGCCTCATATTATCAATGCCCAGACTTCATAATACAATACTAAGTCCATAAATCCATATTAGGAAATTTAACTCCAAGTTAATAAATTTTCGTCTTCACATTTTTTCAAAAATTTTCCATAAGAAAAAGTAATTATATTTTCCTTCTAATATTCAAATCTTAATTCCTTAAGTACGTTCCCATATTAATGTCTTAGAATTACGGGGTGTAACACCTTCTTTTGGAGCTTCAGTGTCCCTTGCGTAAGGCGTCTTTGGTGTACTATGATAACATATCCGCCATATATTTATCTCATAATCCGGTTCAACATCAGCGAACCAAGTACATTGAGATGGATTTACATTTTGTTCGTGAGAAGGTTGCTATAGGACATGTTAAGGTGGTGCATGTGTCATCTTCGTATCAGTATGCACATATCTTCACTAAAGGACTCCCTAGACAGCTATTCCTCGACTTCAGATCTAGTCTAAGCGTCCGACCTCCTCCCGCTCCGACTGAGGGGTGTCTTAGTGAATATTAGTAGAATATTCACCATATATTTTGTAGTTATTAGTGTTGTATAATTATGATAGTTATAGAATCCTTATTGTATTAGGACTCTACATTGTATACACTATATATATTTGTATTAATGAGAAAGACTCCTCAAAAGATATCAATACAATCTTATAGAAAGTATTATTTTAATTTAAAAATATGTTTATTTTAAAGAATTAAAGTATTTTCAAGTTTTTAGAAAAAAAATACGTAAGTATTTTTTAGTAGTCGTAGGTAGAAATCGAAAAATAAATATTTTTTTTAGAAGCACTTTTAGAACCTTAGCTAAGCACAATTTGCTGTTTTAATATTGACAAAATATTTCTCAAATTGATAAGTCAAACACAAATCACTACTACGGGAAAATATTTTTTGGCGCACACAAAAAAACACATTTCTAGATAAGTAGATTTTGAGAGTCTGGCTAAATCAGATCTAAGCCTGATATTTGAGTACAGCCATTATCCGGAGTTTCAACATTTACAATTAATCCTAAAATTGGATTGAGACGAATTTCTCGGTCATTAAAAATACAAGTATTATGGTGAATAAGTCGGGGGTATTATATACATACCAAACAAGAACCTGTTTTCTTGCCTATCTTGTCTAAAAATTATCCTTTGTTCACTAACATATTCTCCTTAATTTTACACTCACATACTTCTCCAAATTTTTTTATGCAGTTGTTCTATCTTATCTCATGTTAATTAGTTGTTACTTAGGGTTGGATATTTGTGTAGTAACAAGGAAACGGGAATGTAACAACAATAACTAATGTGAACAATGTAACTTGTCTTGCTGAGTCGATTGATGAACAATCTATCCTTAAAATAATATTGCCCCGTAATTCCTTTCTACGGTGGTATGACAACTTATCTCCCAAGATAAAACAACAATCAAACTAATGAGCAAAGGAGACTCAAGAGTTCGCTATGGGAAGAAAGATCTTTGAGTGTTTGATTGCAAGAGAGGAAGAACAATTATAAGAAAATTGTTAAGTATAGAATGTCAAGTGTGTATTTTGCAAATGAGCCAAAGACCTCATTTTATAGTGTTGAGAAGAGAACCTTCAATTAGCCTAATAATGGCCTTGAATGACCATCTAATGGTCATGAATATGGAGTTACAATTCAGCCAAATAATGGATGAATTCATGAGTCCAATAATGGAGAATTAATGCTCCAAAGTCACCCCAAAAATCACCTTTAATTCTCTTCCAACATTCTGAAACTGTCGCAGCGTCGCAGCCCTGCAGGTTGGCGCCACGGTGCCGAAACTTCAGAGAGTTCCAGACGGCGCTGGCTGGTGGCGCCGCGACTCTGTGGTGGTGGCGCCGCGGCGCTGGCTGGTGGCGCCGCGGCCCTTTTTCCCACTCGTTTCGACATTCACACTTTGTACACTTCTTCCTTCATTTACCAACGTGAAACCAACGTCTATTATCTTACGTCTCAAACAATTCGTATACGTACCAATATCTCTTCCATTTAAGGAAATTATGATCTTTGGCACTTATATGTGCACGTGTGTGGAAACAACATTTCCGACGTGCGGGGCCCCAATTGTTCGATTCATAATTAATAGGTTTAACTTTATTTCACGTTTAATAAATATTTCCAACAATCCCCTCTTGGAAGAGATTTTGGGTCACGACATGGTGGCTTTCTAGCAATCATCCGGCGGATCGACGTTGCATCTAGAGAGGTAGCCGTAGCCTTGAACCTTCCATAGTAGAATATCATCGGACATATTTACTACGCGGTGAACGTGATGTCTTCAACCGTCAGTGTTTAGTATATGCCAAGACAATGGTACCAACACAACACCTTTCCTACTCTATCTTTCTTGTATGTTTTGTCCGACGTGGGCCGTGGACACACTTGGATTCTTAAGTGTGTTCATTTGAGGCGGCCTGTCCTCGCACTTAAATAGGTGGTCTCTTACAAGATATCCTGCAATACCCCGCTGCACGAGCGTTAGGAACCATTAAAAGTTTCCCCAACCTAACCTCAATTATTGAGGATCATTAAAGGTTTGAAAACTTATCATTTACCCCTCTACAGGTAGCACTTTTTGTCTATCACGGGAATGGCCTTGGATTTCTTAAGAAGAAATCATTATCCGAAGTGCTCTTGCTTCCACCGAAGCGCTCAATTGAACCTTTACAGTTTAGTTTTCCCATTGAACCTTTTCCGTAGGATCTCCAGTCCGTAAGGTTGGTGTCCACTATATTGATTCTTATTGATTGGGTTTTAAGTCCATTCCCCTAGACAGGCAGTCCATCTGATCTCTGGTCATTCCCTTCGTCAAGGGATCAGTGATATTTTCCTTAGATTTTACAAAATCAATGGAAATAACATCTGAGGTGATCAACTGCCTAACGGACTCATGTCTCCGTCAAATATGACGAGACTTGCCGTTGTAAATAGAACTTCGTGCCCTTCCTAGAGCCGACTGAATATCGCAGTGGATTATTACAGAAGTCACAGATTTATCCCAACATGGAACATGTTCTAAGAGACCATGAAGTCATTTGATTTCTTCTTGTCATCTCCGCTATCAGTTATCCAATTTGCATTGTTGTACCCCTCTAGTACAGTTAGACATCTCTTATCGTGTATCCCGAACTTTAGCGTGTATTTCAGAAATCAACGCTTTTCGGTGATCAACAAGTCATCTTCATAGAGGCATATCATGACGAAATTCATTTCATATAAACACACTTGTTACACCCGTTAATGGCGAACTTTTTCCGATAGTGGAGTACTATCAAATTTCTAGTGCCATTATTTAGGGCTTGTTTCAGTTCGTACCATGTTTTGACAAGCCGACAACCTTTGTCTCTTGTTCTGGAACCACATATCCCTTGGGTTGGCCTATGTATATTTTTACTTCCAAATCATCATTTAGGAAGACTATCTTGACATTCATTTGATGTATTTCAAGATCCCGCAAGGCGGCGATAGTTGTGAACATACGTATGGATGTCTTAGATTTGCACTTGTCTATAGACCCATTGGCATTGTTGGTTCTCAACTTTTGTTTGTGGCGCTTAGATGCTTTAGAAGCTTCGTCTTTACTTTTAAGTAAGTAAAGGTAACACAACCTTGTGCTATCATCTAAGAAAGTCACAAAGTACTTGTTCCCCCTCTAGCTTGAACGAACTTCAAAACACATATGTTGATATGTGTGAGTTCTAGAGGAGCGGTTTCTCTTTCGACGAATCTAAGGGGACTTTTTGGAGAGTCTTTGCCTCTATGCCCACCTCACACTTATGACGAGGGTTTATATCGATAGACAACAATGATTCCAACTTTACCAATCTTAGTATAGATTGATAGTTAACACGTCTAATCTATGGTATCATAAATTAGAAGACACAAACATGTAAAAGGAAGGCTCAGTTTTATTAAAAACATTGTAGGTGCAGTGTTTGCCCTAAGGAGCCTTCACAGGCGAATCTCCTTAAGTAGAAGACATTACATGAGTAACATTAACTTTAAAGAGGCCTTCACAGACGAAGCCCCTACCTACAAAAGTTCTATTTTTCGTGATTACAAACTTGTTAGCCTCGAATACTAGCCTAAAACCAACATTGACCAATACATGTCCAGAAATTAAATTCCTTCGAATTTCCGGGACATGCATCACTTCCTTTAGAGTCAGCTCTTTTCCGGACGTCATCTTGAGGACTACCTTTCCTACCCCCAGCACATTGGAAGAAGAATTATTGTCCATGAATAACTTCTTATCTGTAAATGGTGTATACGTGGAGAAGACATCTTTGTTGGAACAAATGTGGTGGGTAGCACCTGTATCTAGCAACCATTGTGTTGGATTCTCAACGAGGTTGGCCTCTAGCACAACAGCTGAGAATTCTTCAATCATATCGTCTAAGAGCGTGTCTTCGACGATGTTTGCCTTATCCTTGCCTTTCAACTTGTCATGTTTCTGCTTGCGGCAGTCTTTGGCCATGTGACAAACTTTACCACAATAGTTGCAAGTTCCCTTAAACTTTCCAGTTGTTTGGGCCTGGCCAACCTTCTGGAACTTTCGCTTTTTGCTCGGGTTTCCTTGGACTTCCGCTAGATTCGCCTTAGCTTCAGTGGGATTTGCCTTAGCCTCAGCGGGTTGTTTCCACTTTGGAATGACCTTTTATTATCCTCCTGAATTTGGAGTTTGATAATAAGCTCATCTAGTGTCATCTCCTTCGTCTTGAGTTTCAAATAGTTCATAAACTCAGTCCATGAGGGAGGCAGCTTCTCGATCAATGCCCCAACTAAGAATTGCTCGTTGGGCTTCAATCCTTCAAAGTCTAGGTGATGAAGAATCATTTGAAATTCCTGGACTTGGGTTGATACACTTTTGTTGTCCACCATTTGAAATTTCAGGAACTTCCCAATGATGAACTTCTTACTACGCGCATCTTGGGTGTTGTATTTCTTTTGTAGTTTGTCCCATAACTGCTTGGCAGTTTTAACGGTACAATATACCGTGTAAAGAGGATCGGACAACCTGTTCAGAATATAGTTCTTGCACATGAAATTACTATGATTCCATGTCTCGCGAACCACCTTCATGTCGTCAACGACATGGATACTTTGGCCCCCTCCCGCCAAATCATTTGACTGAGGGTCCGTTTCTTCCCCAACTTGTGGAGGGTCTTCGGTTAGGAAACGTGACATTCCCATAACCGTCAGGAAAAACAGCATCTTTTGCTGCCATCACTTGAAATGTGCACTCATGAACTTCTCGGGACATTCATGGTGAAAACCAGCGGGAGTTGGAGCAGGAGCACTCCCTTGACCAGTAGCAAAGGCGTTGGGAACACCTTGAACAGTATCATAGGCGTTGTGAATATCTTGAGCAGGAGCATAGGCGTTGTGAGCGCCTTGAGGAGCAGCATAAGCGTTGTGAACGCCTTGAGGAAAAGTGGAGTTACTAGTTGTGCTAAACGTATTATTGACACCGGTTGTGCCAAACGCAGCAGGTTGTAAGACATTTGGAATGCCTGGATTAATGGGGGAGTAGGCAGAGTCATTGCCTTGAGGAGTGTCGTTGTTCATATCGTTGAATTGACCTTCAATAGACATTGTTGTTGTTGTAACAGTGAATATTATCTTAAGCTTGTTGGATATTTGTGTAGTAATAAGGAAACGAGAAAGCAACAACAACAACTAATGTGAACAATGTAACTTGTCTTGTTGAGTCGATTGATGAACAATCTATCCTTAAGATTATATTGCCCTGTAATTCCTTTCTACGGTGGTATGACAACTTATCTCCCAAGATAAAACAACAATCAAACTAATTAGCAAAGAAGACTCAAGAGTTCGCTATGGGAAGAAAGATCTTTGAGTGTTTGATTGCAAGAGAGGAAGAACAATTTTCAGAAAATTGTTAAGTATAGAATGTCAAGTGTGTATTTTGCAAATGAGCCAAAGGCCTCATTTTATAGTGTTGAGAAGAGGACCTTCAATTAGCCTAATAATGGCCTTGAATGACCATGAATATGGAGTTACAATTCAGCCAAATAATGGATGAATTCATGAGTCAAATAATGGAAAATTAATGCTCCAAAGTCAGCCCAAAAATCACCTTTAATTCTCTTCCAACGTTCTGAAACTGTCGCAGCGTCGCGGCCCTGCAAGTTGGCGCCGCGTTGCCGAAACTTCAGAGAGTTCCGGCGCCGCGCCGCGCTCAGTGTAGTGGTGCCTGGCGCCGAGAGCTCGATCTCGGCGTCGCGACCCTTTTTCCCACTCGTTTCGACATTCACACTTTGTACACTTCTTCCTTCATTTACCAACGTGAAACCAACGTCATTTGGTCAATAACCGTCTATTATCTTACGTCTAAAATAATTCGTATACGTACCAATATCTCTTCTATTTAAGGAAATTATGATCCTTGACACTATATGTGCACGTGTGTGAAAACAACGTTTCCGACGCGCGGGACCCTAATTGTTCAATTCATAATTAATAGAATTAACTTTATTTCAAGTTTAATAAATATTTCCAACACTTAGTGCATTACACAAATATCAAAGGCTCAAAAACAGTATATGTGACGTCATATAAATCCAAATTGAACCATCAACTCAATTTAAGAATATATGATATCTTTAATTATATAGTTGTAATTAAAGGTGTCTAATGGGCCGAATCAACCGATCGGGTAGCCCGCCACGTAAGCTTAACCGATTCGACCGGTTATCGCCAACCGGTCCGTTCATTACCGATTCTGTGTCGTCGCATGGTTCGGTTTAACCGGTCCTACCGGTCCGGTTTATATATATATATATTTTTTTTATTTCTAGTATTTATTTTCTATAATATAAACTAAATTCAATTTAAATATGTAATATAATAATATAATATATAATTTAGTTGTATATATTAAAATTGAAATTTTAAAGTTAACTTTCTATTTATAGTTTATAACTTTATACTTTATAGTTTATAACTTTATACTTTATCTTTATTTTATAGTTTTTACTTTATAGATCGTTAATGTTATAGTTATACACTTATAGTCTTATACAGTTATAATTTATAGTTGATAACTTTATATTATAATTATACTTTTATTAATTTATTAGATTAGTAGATATAAGTTAACAAATAAGTAATAACAGATTAACAACTAAATAGATAGTAAAATTAAAATTAATGATAAGATGTAAACTTTTGAACTTTCATAATGTTAATAAGAGTACATAATGAAGTTATTATGCATCCTTCTTGCAAGTTCTTCGTAATCTATAGGTTGATTGAATTGGTTATGCTCCATAGCCTCTAAATCTGGAGTATTAATTCCAGTCCCGCCTCCGCTCCCGCCTTCCAAAATATTGCCTATTTCTTCATCTTCCGGAGAATTAACGTCTCCACATCCTTGATTTCTTCTCTCTGATCTGATTCAATCCCTTAAGCAGACTAACACTTCTAATGTGCTTCCACCCAATGAGTGACGTGTGTCTCCTATTTGATCTCGTGCTTGGCTAAATGCACTTTCAGAAGCCACTGTTGAGATCGACACATTAAGAACATCTCGGACCATCGCTGCAAGTACCGGGAATTGCCTTTAGTTATCCTGCCACCATTGTAAAGGGTCAAAACTTTTCTTCGGCTCCGCTGGTTTTTGCAAATAAAATTGCATCTCATCGCAAGATCGACTTGTGCTTGCTTGTGTTGTAAAAGTGCTCCATATGTCTAAAGATTCTTCTTCATCGTCATCAGCATTGAATCCTGCATGTGTAGACACAGAAGCAGAACTAGAAGGAATATTAGTAGCAGAGTTGTTGTTATCATGTAATGTAGCATAATATTCATATAATGTAGTTAAATTAGTATCAAGTTTATTTATGCAATCAAATGAAGATGGAGTTTCTGTTTGACCTATTTCCATATAAGTATATAAACTAAATATTAAATTATGACAATCTACTTTTTTAATAGAAGGATTTAAGATCGCACTAATACAATAAACATCGGGAATAGGAAAAAATATTTTTAAACTTTTCAAACATAAGTGTAATCGCTTCTTTATATTTCACATTTGATTTTAAACCATAAAGTAAATATGAAATTTCAAATTTATATGAGCTAAAGCATTACAAATCATTGGGTAATAAGATCCGAAAATTCAACGATTGCGGTGAAATTTACGTAATTTTTTAAAAGTTCACCAATTGATTTCCAATGTTCGCTTGCTAACATATACATCACGTTCTTACAATGCGCATTTGCAACATGTGTTATGGGGTCTTTATACTTATAACATTCTTTTAAAAATAAATAAGTATAATTCCACCGTGTAATAATCTCTTCTGGCATGAATTTAGGTTTCAAATTAAATTGTTTACATTTTTCTATAAATTCTATAATTCTATTTTTCCTATTATTACCCTGAATAACTCCAACAACTCTTTTGACAAGTTTTATTTCAGGTGAAAATAAATCAAGACCACTTTTAACAATTAAATTATAAATATGACAAGCACAACGAACATGAAATATATCAGGAAGTGGTGGTTGTACTTTCGCTTTTAAAAGATCTACATCAGCAGTATTATTAGATGCATTATCGAATGAACACAAAGTATTTTATTATAAAGATTATATTTTTGGGCATAAAAATAAATAGTTTCGCTTATATATTTTTCAGTATGACTTTGATCCTCGTCATACGCAAAAGCAATAATACGTTTTTCCATTCTAAAATTTTCATCAATCCAATGACAAGTAATTGTTAAATAATCATAACCGTTTAATGCATGTCCAATGTCTGAAGTAAAACTAACATGGCATGGAAGGTTAGCAAACAAATATTGCAAGAAAATAACATAATCATTATGAAGTCTAAAAATATCGGCTCTAGTAGTACTACGAGGAACACCTTTAAAAAATGATTATATACTTTTTGAATATATGTAATTAAATATGAAGAAGAAGCAAAAGAAAAAGGTAAATAACCTCCGACAATCATTTTTGTTAATTCAATGCGATCCTTTTTTGGATCGTACTTAGCCACCCCCCCAGTTAATGGATTAAGTTGTTGTTGACCGGGTTCTAAATGAGAGACAACATTCCATTGTGCCGTATGATCGTGTTTTATATGTCTACATATAGTGCCCGTTCCCCCGTCACCACCCTCTGTCTTATGTTTATAAGTTCTCCCACAAATATTACATTTAACTTTATCAGTAACCACAACTTTATCATAAAAGAGCCACACTTTACTCTTTTTTTTTCTTGCTACTGGTTCTGGTAAAGGAGGTCTACGACTATGACTACCACTAGCAGTCAACATCGTTGTGGAAGGAACACTAGTAGGTGTAGGAGGTTCTTGTTCTTCAAGTTCATCAATATCATCTAATTGAACGTTATCATATTCATTATCTTCTATTCCAAAATCTTCTTGCATTTGATCATAATCTATATTTTGATTAGATGATGAAGAACCTACAAATTTTTTACCCCTTGAACTAGATTTACTACGCGATCCGTAATTCCCTTAGTAAAAACATTATAAAATATTTAAATAATCAACAAATAAATATGACAATTTAATAAAATAATTAGAGAATGAAACGAGTGTACCAAACTTGGGATTCGAATTCAATTGAAACTCAAGCTCAAGTCTTCGGCTTGCTACTTTGAATTTGAAAACTAATAATAATAATAACTTGAAAATTGATAATAAAGATGATTAAGAGAGTATGAAAAATTGAGAATAAGAGAATTGAGAGAAATGTTGTGTGATAAAAATGAAAAAAAATGTAGAGAATTTATAGATTTTTAAAGGGTAAAAATGTAATTAAAAAAAATAATAAACAAAAAAAAATCAAGCCAAGCCGAAATGACCGGCACACTTCACCTCTCCCAAGTCCCAACGGAATAATACCGCTTGGACACATTTTTTTGTTATCGGTCCGATCCGACCGATTAACCAGAATGAAACCGGTTCGTTATCGCCTAACCGGCCGCCTTACCGTTTTTTCTAACCCGTGGGTTCAGCCAATCCAACCCCAACCCAGACATGCCCTTACCGGTCGGTTTGTTAAGTCAACAGTCATCGGTTAAGGTCAACCGGACCGGTAGACAGGTATAGTTGTAATAGTGAAATATTATCTCATTAGTGTTAAAAAGGAATTATATTGTAGCTTTGAGAAGTAAATATACCTATGGATATCTACCTACTCTTGCATTAGTGGACGTCCGATTAAGAAGTAGGGTGTATTTGGAAGGAAGAAAAAATGTTTTCGGCGCATTTTTTTTTATGGAAAATAAGTGAATTTCTTATTTATTTTTTGATATTTGATAAACAAATAAAAAATATTATCCCAATTTTTTTTATATATAGTCTAGCAAACACTAGAGGAGAGTTGGTGAGGGGTGGAGATGAATGGGGTAAGGTAGGGTGGGGTGCCGGATGGGTACGGTGGAGCGCAGTTAGGGGTAAAGGTGGGGTGGGACAGGGCTAGGGGTGGAGGTAGGGGTTCAAGGTTGAGTCTCGGGGTTTTTGGGGGTGGGGGTGGAGTGGTGTATTAGGGCCGAGGCAGGGAGGAAATCCTTAGCGTGGAATACTAGCTACTAATGTAACTTATTTTCTCTATTCTCACTAGGGATGAAGTCGTTTCTCTGATTTTTAAAAAGCATGTTTTCATGAGCCGATCGAGAGTTTATCAGAAACAACATCTCTATCTCCTAAGGTAAATTAATGCATAGATACACTCTACATTTCCAAACCCCACTTGTGGATTACACTGGGTATGATGTTGTTGTTATCTTCCTAGAAAGATTGTTTTTCAAAACATTTGGACCAACTGAATATATATTTTTCAAAAAAATATTTTCCTCCATGCCGTACCAAACACACTAACAAAAGAAAGTTGATTAATGGCATATACTTTAAACTTTTTATATCTTTAGGAAATTAATATATGGGATAATACCAATATCATGAGAATAAAAAAGTTTAATTTGTAGGTCGAACTCTTTCTTCGTTCACTAACAAGGGATGGTGGTAAAAGTGATAGGCAATATAGTTAATGTGCTTGAATATCCTATTACTGATAGAGACTTGTATATGACACAATAATTAATCAATCAATTATTGGTCTGAATAATACAAATTTAAGTTAATGGTCTACATTTTTTAAAGTCAAGTCAATTTTCCCCATCTTGGTATCGATAATTGACAGCCCCACCCAAATAAATGAAAGAAAAGAAACAAAACGACTATATATTTTTTAACATACAAGACACATAGTCTCATAGAAGAAAAGAAATAAAATGTACAATATTGAATGGCGTGATTTAATGATCTGTAAAGTTGGAATAATCATGAGAGATCAAAGTTTAAATTTTAACAGAAGTAAAAAGATTAATTTTTTTTTTATCTATCTAGGTTTTTATTTTCTGAGGTATATCTATGTATATATTATACATAGGGTAAGGGAAGGAAAAACGGGATAGGGGATTTAAAATGTCCCTCCTTTTTTGATAAATCTAATTTTATTTCCTATAATATTGATTAAACACATTAAATTTTTAATTGACCCCTTTGCATGTGAACATCACAAGTTTACCATAAGTTTTAAATGTGTGTTATGTTAAATTTGTGTTAATACTTCATAATTAACGGTAATATAGTTCTATAACATATTTTCTACGTGAATGGATAACAAAATACATATTTTATTTAATTAAAGGTTAAATATGTTGAATCATATATCACAAGAACCAAAATTAAAATTTATCAATAACGTAGGGGCCAAAAGTGATATAAACAAATGTTATTGTGTAAAGAAAATTAAAGTAGAATGAAATGATAACAAAAAAAGTGAAATTAATTTATTAATTACAACAAATGCCTAATTAATATCGAACATTCTTTAATTTAGTAAAGAAAAATAGATAAACCCAAAAAATAAATATAAAGATGTGAATAGAGACTATATATCATTGCCTTTTTCCCACCAAAGAATTGATAATTGTCCAAATTTAATAGCATTGTAAAACAAAACGTTTAATCCCATGTTTCTTCCCCCACTTTCCTTCCTCTTTTTCTTTCACACACACACACACTTATAAGAAACCATTTCACATTCATATTCCCTCCTTATAAATAAAATTTCAACACCCTTTTAGCAACTCAATATTCTTCATTCATAATCTTGTAGAAAAAATAATGGCTTCTTCATCATTCTCTCTTCTCTTTGTTGCTATATTTCTTGTTTCATTTTCTCAAATTGCTATTTCAATATCACCAAAGTTTTTCTTGCCTTCTCATGATGAACATATTGTAAGCCCAAAAATATTCCCAACAACTATGGCTGAAAAATTCATTAGGCAACTTAATTTGTTCCCTAAACATGATATCAATATTGTTTCTTCAAAGGAAAATAGTGCACTAGAAGTCAATTATGACCAAATATTATTTGAGAAGAAATTGAATTTATCTTATCTTGGTGATTCTGGTGCTACTGTCCAAGACTTAGGTCATCATGCTGGTTATTTTCCTCTTGTACATACTAAAGCTGCAAGGTTTGATTTCTTATCTATGGTTATATTTCAAAGCCATAATTGACTTTTTTTTTCTTTATTACTTTTTTATTGTTTTAGTTCGGAAGGAGAGTTTTGGAGCAACGGTAAAGTTATTTCCAGGTAACTATTTTGAGCCGTGGAGTCAACATGTTCACGTCAGGATAGGCTTATTAAATTACATCCCTTGGGGTCCATTGCAGTCCTTTCCTGGACCTTGTATGAATGTGTTATACTTCGTCTGTCGGGCTATGCTTTTCTTTTTTGCTCTTAATCAGAGTCTGGAAGTAACTGTAAAATAGTCTCCCTATGACCTATAGGTCACGGGTTTAAATTGTGAAATCAGCCACGGATGTTGTTTGTGTTAGGATAGGATAGGCCTACTTTACACTCCTTCGGGTACTACGGCCCCTTTTTCCGGACCTGTGCTAACATGTCGTGCACCGAAATCCACATTTTTCCCCATCATAGGTTGTTTTATTAATGCAGAACTTTTTTTTGTTTGTTCTAGGATGTTCTATTTTTTCTTTGAATCGAGGAGCAACAAGAATGATCCATTGGTAATATGGTTAACAGGAGGGCCAGGATGTAGCAGTGAATTGGCTTTGTTCTATGAAAATGGACCTTTTAAAATATCAGACAACATGTCTCTTGTCTGGAATGATTTTGGTTGGGACAAGGTTCTTGTTCTTTCCTCTTCTTTTTTATTACTCAAGAAATAATATTTTGGATTTTTCATTTATTTAATAATATAAACAAATGCATTTCAAGAAAAGTTGGTTTAGATATTTTTTGAATATGATAATTGATATATTAGCAAGTTGTTGATTATTAAACTTTTTTCTTTCATCCAAAGTTTCTTTTCACCAACTACAAATCTTCTTTGACTGTTTGCTGTTCATTAGTTGTAACTTATTAGTAGAAAATATTTCTGAATTCAGAAGTAGTTCAACTCTTGTTATTGACTTATATGACTTTTATATAGTGCTCTATCTTCATTTAATTGCCTCCACAGACATGAAAGGCCAATGCCTGCTCTATTTTTCAAAGAAAAAGACTATCCAATGAATCATTTTTCATTAGCTGAGATAAGAAAGTTTTGAAGGGAGTCTCGAAGCAATGATAAAATTATTTTTGTATAATTTATATAGGTCACGAGTTCAACTCGTGGAATCAACTATTGGTGCTTGGGTAGGCTTCTTATATTACACACTTTAGATGCAACTCTTAATCGGACCAAGGACCATGCATGAACGTAGAATGTCCTTGTATATCGTAGTGCGTAAGCTTAAGTCAGGGTGCCTACATTATGACTCTTCTCCATTGATGCTTCGTGCACCTCCATACCTCCCTCTTTTTAAGAATAATAAGGATTTTACTTGTATATAATAACATTGTAAAGAAATTTTACATTATCGTGTTTAAAAGTTAAACTCGAAAAATAATACTCCTACTTACTGCAAATTGACAGGTGTCAAACCTTATATATGTTGATCAACCAACAGGAACTGGTTTCAGTTATAGTTCTGATGAAAGTGACATTCGTCACGATGAAACAGGAGTGAGTAATGATCTTTACGATTTCTTACAGGTTTGTTTCCCTTTTTTCTAATTATTCTTTTAGTTTTTAATTTCTGTTTTACTATCAAATCCATATTTGGATTAATAATAATTCAAAATATACGATGTATTTTACAAAACAGGCCTTCTTCAAAGCTCATCCTGATTATGCAAAGAATGATTTCTACATTACTGGAGAATCATATGCTGGACATTATATTCCTGCATTTGCTTCTCGTATTCATCAAGGAAATAAAAATAAAGAAGGAATTCCCATAAACCTCAAGGTATTATTTTTTTCCCCTTACTTTAATAAATCATCTGAAGGAGAGTCGTCTTGGGTAACTGGTAAAACTTATGTCATGTGGCCAGGAGGTCACATTTTCAAGCCGTGAAAACAACCTCTTGTAAAAATGCGAGTTAAGACTGCGTACAATAGACCCTTGTGATCCGGTCCTTCTCGAGACCCCGCGCATAGCGGGAGCTTAGTGCACCGGGCTGCCCTTTTACTTTAATAAATTATCTGTCAGTATTTTCAACAGTTTCGGTACTTTGTACTCAACTATAATGCTTATTTTATCAGGGATTTGCCATTGGTAATGGACTAACCAACCCAGAAATCCAGTACAAAGCCTACACCGACTATGCTTTGGATATGAAATTGATCAATCAGACTGATTATGACGACATAAACAAATTATATCCACAATGTCAACAGGACATTAAGCTTTGCGGTAACTCTTTGTCCCACTTAGAACTAGAAAGAACATTACCTATGCTACACGGCCAGTGTACGGATGTTAAGTTCTTACACTGACGGTGAAATAGCAAATATTATTGACAGCAGTTATGTGTTGTGAAAATATTTGCAGCAAGAGGTAGTGAAGAAGCTTGTTCGGCTGGATTTAGTGATTGCACAACCATTTTCAACAGTATACTGGCCATCGCGGGCGATATAAATGTAAGAATTCAGAACATTTTTCAGTTTTTTTTCTTTCAATGAGACGGCTGCGTCTACAAGCATATTTGTTTTATAACAATCGATTGTGACTTTTTTACCTGCAGTACTATGATATCCGGAAGACGTGTGAGGGTAACCTCTGCTATGACTTCTCGGGAATGGACACTTACCTCAACGATGCTCAAGTTAAGCAAGCCCTCGGTGTTCCCTCCGTCATTGATTTTGTGTCATGTAGTTCTTCAGTTTATCAGGGGATGCAGACAGACTGGATGAAGAATCTTGAAGTCGGTATTCCTTCACTTCTTGAGGATGGTATCAATCTACTCGCTTATGCCGGAGAGTATGACCTTATCTGCAACTGGCTTGGTAAGCTTCATTCACCCGTCACTGGAAGAGAATTCATATTAAAATCTAGGGATATTTACATTTTTGTACGGCTCAGAAAATTAAAAGCCAACAAATGCATAGGTTTTGTATATTAAGTAATACATATACATATTGTATACATAAATATAATATACATAATCAGATTTGTATATTTTGGTTTAGGGCCATGGGCCAAAAATAAAAAAATCCCTAAGATCTAACTATTGTTTCTTGATATGGACAGGGAACTCAAATTGGGTGCATGCAGTAGAATGGTCGGGGAAGAAAAGCTTTGGAACTGCACCATCTGTTTCTTTCACAGTAGATGGCGAGGAGAAAGGAGTTCAAAAGAACTATGGACCTCTGACTTTCCTCAAGGTCCATGATGCCGGTCATATGGTGCCGATGGACCAACCTAAGGCAGCACTCGAAATGCTCCAGAGGTGGACTCAAGGCAAATTGTCCTCCTAGGAAGTTCATCAAGAACCACACTTACTGAAACAAATTAAAAAATTTACAGCTTTATAATCTCATCAAAGCATAGAAAATCATGTAGATATGTTTCACCCTCTCAGGTGAATGTTACTAATGGATCAAGCGTTACAACATATAGTGAAGCACATTGTACTCTTTTGATTTGTTATTCTTATCTTGAGCATTATGTGAATCATGCCAGTGCATAATTTATCATTTCAAACCTATAAGGGGCACTGTTCTCAAACAGTATTCGGGGATAAGAAGAGCATAAACAGGCAAGCCATTTAAAACAAAAAGAATTGACAAAAAAATCACAATTGGTATCAGAGCCAGGTTGTCGCCGAGTCAAATTTGCTCCGTTTTTTTTCGTTGCATGACGTTGCGAACGTTGGCCGGCGGAAGTTCGGTCAGTCTAGGGGCCAAAGTGTTTGGTCAGCCTAGAGGTCGAAGTGCAAGACCGTCTGACAAGCAAGTGTCGGGCAGATCGGCGAGTAAGTGTCGGGCGAAGTTTTGTAGCCTCTTGTACATGGGAGTCCTTTTGCATTATTGTGTTAATAATAAAAAGGTTGGGCATTATGCCCGTAAACATTGTTGTTCCATTTATCTACTTGCTGCCTTAAATTGTTCTAAGTGTGGGAACCGAGTTTGGGAAAGGCTGAAGTTGACTTGGTTAGCTGGCTGTCGTGCAGGGTGAACTCGAAAAAAATCACCCATGTAATAATTGGGTTTGTTCGAGTCATCCCACTGCTTTGTACGCATGCCCACTTGGTGTCATGCACCTTAGTCAGAAAGCTTGCCTTGCCCTCGTCCAACCCGTGACATCACACACATTTGGTCGAGTCATCCAACGACTTTCTACTAAACCTGTCTAACGGTCCGGGTTGACCCGAAATCGGACCGGTTGACCCGGTAGAAAATCCGGTCCGGACCGTTAAGGGCTTACCAGGTTGGGGGTTGGATTGGCCCCCAACCCCAACCCGCACGGGTTATGTTAAAACCCGTAAGGGCCGTTAGACGTTAGCAGAATTAAACCGTTACATTACCGGTAACCTGCAGTAACATAAATTTTTTTTAAAAAAAGCAACGGTAATGTTACCGTTTGGGAGGGGGTGGGGAGGTGCCAACGGTCATTTCGACCGTTTTTTGTTTTTTTGTTTTTTTTGTTTTTTTTTGTTTATTATTATTTTTAATTACATTTTTACCCTTTAAAAAATCTATAAATTCTCTACATTTTTTTCATTTTTATCACACAACAATTCTCTCAATTCTCAATTTCTCATACTTTCTTAATTATCTTTATTATCAATTTTCAAGTTATTATTATTATTAGTTTTCAAATTCAAAGTAGCAAGATGCAAGACTTCGAGCTTCGAGCTTCAATTGAATTCTGAATCCCGAAGTTTGGTACACTCGTTTCATTCTCTAATTATTTTATTAAATTGTCATATTTATTTGTTGATTATTTAAATATTTTATAATGTCTTCGATAAGGGCAAATTTATCGGGACTACGCCGTAAATCTAGCTCAAGGGGTAAAAAATCTATAGGTTCTTCATCATCTAATCAAAATATAGATTATGATCAAATGCAATAAGATTTTGGAATAGAAGATAATGAATATGATAACGTTCAATTATATAATATTGTTGAACTTGAAGAAAATGAACCTCCTACACCTACTAGTGTTCCTTCTGTCAATGTTGGTACAGCTAGTGGTAGTCGTAGACCTCCTTTACCAGAACCAGAAGTAAGAAAAAAAAAGGAGTAAAATGTGGCTCTTTTATGATAAAGTTGTGGGCAATGATAGAGTTAGATGTAATATTTGTGGAAGAACTTATAATATTTGCGTATGACGAGGATCAAAGTCATACTGAAAAATATATAAGCGAAACTATTTGTTCTTATGCCCAAAAATATAATCTTTATAGTAAAATATTTTGTGTATCATTCGATAATGCATACTGCTGCTGTAGATCTTTTAAAAGCGGAAGTACAACCACCACTTCCTCATATATTTCATGTTCGTTGTGCTTGTCATATTTATAATTTAATTGTTAAAAGTGGTCTTGATTTATTTTCACCTGAAATAAAACTTGTCAAAAGAGCTGTTGGAGTTATTCAGGGTAATAATAGGAAAAATAGAATTATAGAATTTAAAGAAAAATGTAAACAATTTAATTTGAGACCTAAATTTATGCCAGATGAGATTATTACACGGTGAAATTATACTTATTTATTGTTAAAAGAATGTTATAAGTATAAAGACCCTATAACACATGTTGCAAATGCGCATTGTAAGAACGTGATGTATATGTTAACCGACGAACATTGGAAATCAATTGGTGAATTTTTAAAAAATTTACGTAAATTTTACACTGCTACTGTTGAATTTTCAGGATCTTATTACCCAACAGTTTGTAATGTTTTAGCTCATATAGCTGAAATTTCATATTTACTTTATGGTTTAAAATCAAATGTGAAATATAAAGATGCAGTTACACTTATGTTTGAAAAATTTTAAAAAAATATTTTTTCCCTATTCCTGATATTTATTGTATTGGTGCAGCCTTAAATTCTTCTATTAAAAAAGTAGATTGTCATAATTTAATATGTAGTTTATATACTTATATGAAAGTAGGTGCAACAAAAACCCCGTCTTCATTTGATTGCATAAGTAAACTTGATACTAATTTAATTACATTATATGAATATTATGCTACATTACATGATAACAACAACTCTGCTACTAATATTCCTTCTAGTTCTGCTTCTGTGTCTACACCTTCAGGATTCAATGAAGATGACGATGAAGAATCTTTAGACATATGGAGCACTTTTACAACACAAACAACCACAAGTCGATCTTGCGATGAGATGCAATTTTATTTGCAAAAGCCAACGGAGCCGAAGAAAATTTTTGACCCATTACAATGGTGGCAGAATAACAAAAGGCAATTCCCGGTACTTGCAGCGATGACACGAGATGTTCTTAATGTGTCGATCTCAACAGTGGCTTCTGAAAGTGCATTTAGCCAAGCACGAGATCAAATAGGAGACACACGTCACTCATTGGGTGGAAGCACATTAGAAGTGTTAGTCTCCTTAAGGGATTGAATCAGATCAGAGAGAAGAAATCAAGGATGTGTAGACGTTAATTCTCCGGAAGATGAAGAAATAGGCAATATTTTGGAAGGCGAGAATTAATACTTCAGATTTAGAGGCTATGGAGCATAACCAATTCAATCAACCTATAGATTACGAAGAACTTGCAAGAAGGATGCATAATATGTAAATAAAATTATTATTACTTCATTATGTACTCTTATTAACATTATGAAAGTTCAAAAGTTTACATCTTATCATTAGTTTTAATTTTACTATCTATTTAGTTGTTAATTTGTTATTACTTATTTGTTAACTTATATCTACTAATCTAATAAATTAATAAAAGTATAATTACAATATAAAGTTATAAACTATAAAGTATAACTATAACAGTACTATAAAGTAAACTATAAAATAAAGATAAAGTATAAAGTTATAAATTATAAACTATAAAGTTATAAACTATAAAATAGAAAGTTAACTTTAAAGTTTCAATTTTAATATATAAAACTATATTATATATTATATTACATATTTAAATTGAATTTAGTTTACATTATAGAAAATAAATACTAGAAATTAAAAAAACCGAACAGGTAGGCGGTTGCACCGGACCGCACGCCGACTGAAATCGGAATGAACCGGACCGGTTGGCTGGTGTAGTCAGTGAACGGACCGTAATCGGTCGGAACGATTAAACCAGATGGCTACCGGCCGATTCGGCCGTTAGCGGGTATACTTTCACGCATGCCTGCAGATGCGCCTTTGCCAAAGCCTGAGTTGCCCTCGCCCAACCAGTGCAACACTCACGTTAGGCCGAGTCATCCCACGGCTTTGCACGCATGCCCTCTCGGTGCCATGCACATTGCCTACATAGGCCAGTGTCAAGGCCTTTCACAAGCCCTCAACACCCATCCGTCTGACGCCCGTTATGGCTGAATTCCAGGGGTGTAACAAACCATCCGCACCAATTGAACTCGACGTCCTCGTCGAATTGATTTAAGGAGACTCCTCCACCTTATTCGTTGAATTGCCCCCGATGAAGAATCCCTTCTCTCAAACAGCCTCCGCCATTTGCTCCCTTTCCCATGAACTAACTTCAGCCTTTCACACCAACTCGTTTCAAAACACTCAAAATATTTTAGGAACAGAAGGAGAAGACAAGCATTTGCGAGCAACAATCTACCCAACCGTTTCTTATTATTTTCAATAATATAAAAGGACTCGACTCTACAATGAAGGCTACAAAACTAATCCATGGTTCGACCTCTAGGCTGACCACACGTTGGCCCCTAGACTAGTCGGATCTCACTCTTGGCCTCTAGACTGACCCCCTCGACCCACACCTTTGTGACTGCCCTCGGACCCTCACCTTTGTGTATTCATGTGGACCTTTCGGCCCACTCTCCCGTGATACTTGTGGAACATTTGTGATTATCTAATGCCTACCCGCAATAGACTATTTATAAGAAATCGCGATGGCGATTCTGAGAACAAAGGCGTGCTCGCACACGCCACCGCATGGCACCGAGAGGGCATGCATGCAAAGCCGTGGGATGACTCAGTCAAACGTGAGTGTTGCACGGTGTTACACCCCGTAATTCAGGTCATGCTTATGAGAACGTACGAAAGGAATTAAGATTTAAATTTTAGGAAGATAGGTTGACGGAATGTTTCGGACGGGTTTTAGTCAACTTTGAGGCGGTTTATGTCCAGTTGCGTTAGGAGTTCCTAAGTGTTTCAAAGGCCTAGTATGTAGTTTGTTGAGTCTAGTTCCCAATGCAACAAACCGTTCGTCGATAGGACATCGGAGTAGAATGTTATGGAAGTTACAAGTTCGGTCTTGTGATCGGCGAGAAAAGTATTTTCGGTGAGAGCCACGAGGCCGCGGCCGGATGCGAGGCAGCGCGCCGGATTCTTGGAGTCCTCTGAAGTTGCAGCGGCCGCCGAATCTGAGGCAGCGGCGTGAAGCTTGAAATTCTCGGAGGCGATTTAGTGCTGGCGCCGAGGCGGATTTTTATAAATTGGGAAAACATCAGAAGATATTTTTTTTAAAAGGCCCTGGGAGGGTGACAAGTGTCCCTCCCATCTGATTTTGTGGAAGTGCTATTTATTGACCAAGTCTTCACTTAAAAAAAAAACCTTCTCTCTAAAAATTCCTCTTCCTTCTCTCTAAAAATTCCTTTCCCTTCTCTCTAAAAATTCAAGGAGAAACCAAGGCCTAGAGAAATTTCAGAAAGGTGGCAAGAAGGAAACATGTTGACGAGCTTATAGGAGGTTTGTGGAGGTGATTGTGGAAAAAAGGCAAGTGAAATTTGTTGGACTAATTTGGGTAAACTCTAAGGTAACAATCCGTTCTCCTTTTTAAGTAAATTGTGTTGCATGTGAGGAAGAAAGGACTTGTAGTTGTCAATATTTCTTTTAGGTATATTGCATGTAGGAGTAACGATTTGGATTTGAAAGGATTGGATAAGGATGATATGTGAATATGTTATAGCCAAGATTGTCACGACCCGACCATGGACCCGTGACTGGTGCCTTACCCCGGGCACCCTTGTGATACAACATCAGAGAAAACCAGCGGAAAATAAACTCACAGCAAGAACCCATATAGAATATAAACAGGCTAACTCAAAATGGCTACCTCTAATTATAACAAAGCTGAACAGTTACATCCTTAACAACCCAAGTTATGACAGGACTACAGACCTCTAAGAATATGTAAACACTATGACGGGACAGGGCCCCGTCATACCCCTGAATGTACAAAACATCTACAACACCAGGGAGAACCGTACCAAAAGTCGAGCCTCCGGAGAAATGGAGCTTCTGACACTTGAGCAAGATCCTAAGAATGAGGATCCACCACCTGCTTACCCTTACCTGCGGCATGAACGCATCCCCCGAGGAAGGGGGTCATTACACAATATGTACCAAGTATGTAAAACTGGAAAATACTGTAATAATATCATAAGTCTAAAATAAGCTGGAGTCATGGATGAAAATCAAATTACGTTGCACTGTGCCTTACTAACAATGAGAGTGACAAGTATAAACTTTACTGCATAAAAATAGGTGGCTCATGATCAAAACAGGGTCCCTCACCCGTAGTATCATTAAGAAATCCTACTCCTGGGACTATTTCACCCTAACTTCTTATTTAACAATTAACATTAATAGTATATCCTCTCATTTTAGTTTACTTAAGGCACTAACATGTCATTTTAAGAGAAAATCCGGGAATTCAACCCAAGTACCACGTACCTCTAACCTTTTAAGAAAACGATTCCTTTTTATGTAAAACTCCCAAGATACTAATAACCGTAGTATCAAGTCACGACTACTTTTCAAGACAAGTCACGTTTACCTTTAGAAATATAATAGGCTTCTAAGTCAAGTGACTTCATTTCTTTTAAAACCTTAAGCAATCAATGCCTTAAAAACAATTTGCCTTTCATAAATTCAAATCATTTATCCGTACTTATTTTACTTAGAGTAAACCTTCATTTATTAAGCTTCCATAAAGCTAATATAACCAACTTCCCATAAAGCCGTTATATTAACGTTATACGTTAGTCAAACACATTTCCCTATGTCCAAGGGACTTATACTTTTAAAACGAAACAAGTATCATATACTTACAACACTTCACGTCCCTTAGCTTTGAAACTTAAGACATCATTAAAACAAGTGAGTAATATCAAGGCCTTGTACGTCTACCGTACTACATAGATGCAACTATTCATGCTCAAGAGGTAGGAAAGTTCCACATACCTCTTCGGGTCAATCCACTTGCTAAGTCCAAAATACCGCACGTAGTACGTCAACCTATAATGACCATAATACGTTTATTAACCTCTAGCTTCAACATAGAATTATTCCAAGTGCAAAGTCACTAAATCCTACGGAAAATCGGGCAACATTTCCTTTGTTTCTACATACTTTGCCACCTTTTCCAAGGCCGAATTCAACATCCAAACGCCACTTTTAAGGCCCAACAATTCAAACATTTCAAAGGGGATTACACACCTAATCTAGGATGTGTAAAATTCTGCCCCACAATGTATAACAAATAACTTTAACAAGTTTAAGATAGTATTTTGGCTACAACATGCTTATATAACCTTCTTATCCAATTCTTTCATATCCAACCCATATTTCTTACATGCAATTTATCTAGGAGGAATATTTTCAACTACAAGTTCTTTATGCAACACCAAAAACCAACAAAGAGAGAAGGAATTGTTACCTTAGAACTTTAGCCAAATATTCCAACAAATTCACTAGCCTCCTTTCCACAATCACCACCACAAGAACTCCTACAAGCTTGCCAACAAGTTTCCTTCTTGCCACACTTTTCAGATTTTCCTCAAGCTTTGATTTCCTCTTGATTTTCTTGAGAGAATGGAGAACTTTTATTTTTAGAGAGAGATGAGAGCTTGAAGAATGACCAAGTCTTCAAGACTTGGTCAATAAGTAGTACATGCAAAATCAGATGGGGGGGGGGGGAGGACACTTGTCACCCTCCCATGACCTTTTTTAAAACAAAACAGTTCAGATTTTCCACTCAACTTCGCAGAACCCGCCTCGGCGCTGAAACCTCTGCCGACTCCCAGAACTTTCCGGCGTCGCGGCCCTGCTTCCAGGCGCCGCGGCACTGCAACTTCAACGAACACTCAGATCATCTGGCGCCGCGCTCGCATCCGCGCCGCGCTCGTGGCTCGATCAAACACTTTATGTCCGACTGCGCACTGAACTTGTAACTCCCATAACTTTCTACTCCGATGTTCTATCGACGAACGATTGGTTGCGTTGGAAACTAGACTCAACGAACTACGTTCTAGGACTTTGAAAACACCTAGGAACTCTCAATGTAACGGGTCATAACCCGCCTCAAAGTTGACTAAAACCCGTCCAAACAAATTCAACTCGCCCTTCTAAAATTTAAGTCTTACTCCCGTTCGTACGCTCTCATACGCATGGCCCGAACTACGGGGTATAACATTTTCCCCCCCTTAGAAACATTCGTCCCGAATGTTCCTTCTAGGCTTACTCAAATCACAATATCGACATAGACCCTCCTAACTATTCTTTTTGCAATTAAAGACGCTCTATATGCCACAACAATACTTAAGCATAATTGCCAAATTAAAACTAACAAGCAGGAAAGTGGGTTACCTGGAGGTATAGGGAATAAGTGAGGATACTTCTTCATCATGTCATCCTCCGCTTCCCACGTCATCTCCTCCATGTTCTCGTTCCGCCATAAGACTTTGACGGAAGCCACATCCTTTGTTCGAAGTCTCCTAACCTGACGATCGAGTATCGCTATGGAACTCTCCTCATACGATAACCCATCTGTCACCTGGACATCACGAATCGGGTGCACTCTAGATGGATCTCCAATAAATTTCCGCAACATAGACACATGGAATACTGGATGTACTGCCTCCAGATCGGACGACAGATCCAACTCATAGGCAACCTTGTCTAGCCTACGGACAATCTGATAAGGCCCAATGTACCTTGGGCTGAGTTTCCCTTTCTTCCCAAATCTCATCACGCCCTTCATGGGTGACACCTTCAGGAAGACCCAATCATCTACCTCAAACTCCAAGTGTCGACGCCTATGATCTGCTGCGTCGACTTACGCCGACTCGGTGACAATAACCGCTCTGGATAAGATTCACCTTATCCATCGCTGTGAATCAACGGCCCGACTAACTGAACTTCTCCCACCTCAAACCAGCCTATCGGTAACCTGCACTTCCTCCCGTATAAGGCCTCATAAGGCGCCATCTGGATACTAGAATGGTAGCTTTTGTTATAAGCAAACTCCACAAGAGGTAAATGATCCTCCCAGCTACCCCTGAAATCAATAACACAAGCCCGCAACATATCCTCAAGTGTCTGGATAGTACGCTCGGCCTGTCCGTCGGTCTGAGGATGAAACGCGGTGCTGAGACTCACCTGTGTCCCTAATCCCTTCTGAAAAGACCTCCAGAAGTTAGCCGAGAACTGGGCTCCCCTGTCTGAAATGATCGATATAGGAACTCCATGCAGTCTCACAATCTCTCTGATATACAATCTAGCATAATCCTCGGCCGAAAACGTCGTCCTGACTGGAAGAAAATGAGCTGATTTCGTCAGCCTGTCGACGATAACCCAGATGGAATCATGCTTCCTCTGAGTGTGAGGTAACCCTGTAATAAAGTCCATATTGATCACCTCCCACTTCCACATCGGAATATCAATAGCCTGTAATAGCCCACCGGGCTTCTGGTGCTCAACCTTGACTCTTGACAATTTGGACATCGCAACAAAACTCGCCACGCCTCTTTAAAGCCGTCCCACCAATACACATCCGAGGTCATGGTACATCTTAGTCGACCGGATGGATAGAATAACGAGCACCGTGTGCCTCGCCGAGAATCTGACGAAGTCTGTCACATCGGAACACACAATGGCCCTCGAATCTTAGCACCCATCAAAGTGCTACTCAAATAGACTCTTCTCTTCCCAAGAGTTGCATCTCGATACCATAATCGGATCTCATATCGCCTCTTCACCTCGCCGATGATGGAAGACTCGCAACCTCTCGAACCCGAACTCCATTACTATCGAATCAACCAAACGAACCCCAAGGCTCGCTACCGATGTAACTCGCGACTATGTCCTCTTTTTCGTCAGACATCGGCGGACTACCCATCAACTCGCGACTAAGGGCATGCGACTACATTGGCCTTCCTGCGGTGGTATAGGATATCCACATCATAATCCTTAGCGCTTCAACCACCGTCTCGCCGCAAATTCACTCCTCCGGTGAAGATATCTGAGGCTCTTGTAGTGCGTGTAAATATCCACATGAACTCCATATAAATAATGTCTCCGGATCTTCAAGGCATGAATCATCCGCCAACTCTAAGTCATGTGTGGGATAGTTCTTCATGCTTCCGAGCCGTCGAGATCGTAGCTATAACTTTGCCGTCTTTGCATCAATACGCACTCCAAGCCCGACACCCGACGCATCACAATAAACCACATATCCGTCTAAACCTGCGGAAGAGTAAGTAGGCGGTCGTCAATTTCTCCTTCAATAATCGAAACTCTCCTCACAAGCATCCGCCCACCGAACATACCGCTCGAGTCGATCTAGTCAAAGGTCTTTGAGATGGAAGCAAACTTCTCCACAAATCTCCGATAATAACCCGAAAGGCCCAAAACGTCGCGCACTTCCATCGGTAGTGGGTCTAGGCCAAGTCTCGATCGCCAATCTTGGTCAACCCAATACCATCGGCCCGATAACATGCCCTAAGAAAGCCACCGAGGCAACCAAAACTCGCATTTCGAGAACTTCGCATACAATCGCCGGTCGGAGGACTCTACCGCCTCGCCGTTCGCATGGTCCCGCTTCGCGCGAATAAACCAGATATGATCAGTGAATACTATAACGAACATATCTAAGAATGGTCTGAACACCCTGTTCATCAAATCCATGAATACGGCTGAGGCGTTGGTCAACCCGAAAGACATCACCCTGAACTCATAGTGCCCATATCGGGTCCTGAATGCAGTCTTCGGGATATCTGCCTCTCTAACTCGCACCTGATGATAACCAGATCGCAGGTCTATCTTGGAGAAACACCTCGCACCCTGCAACTGGTCAAACAAATCATCAATCCTGGGGAGGTGATATTTGTTCTTGATAGTTACCTTAATCAGCTGCCTGTAATCAACGCACATACGCAGCGTCCCATCCTTCTTCTTTACAAATAATACTGGCGCTCCCCAGGGAGAAACACTTGGCCTGATAAAGCCTTTTTCCAGCAAATCTTTCAGCTGGTCCTTCAACTCCTTCAACTCAGCAGGTGTCATCCTGTATGGCGGAATAGATATCGGTCGAGTATCTGGCGACATATCAATGAAAAACTCAATCTCCCTCTCAGGAGGGATACCCGGAAGTTCATCTGGGAATACGTCTGGAAATTCCCTAACAACCGAATCGATCAAGGTCCGTAACTCTACCTCGATTTAATACCCGAACCATATGGTAGATATACCCTTCCGCACCATCTTCCTAGCCTCGAGGTAAGAAATAAACCTACCCTACGACGCAGATTCCCTTCCACTGATAACCGGCCACCAGAAATCGGAACTGCATCACTCTCTACACCACATTGGCATAGCAAAGCGGTCAATCCATACCCATAATTACATCAAAGTCCGTCATATCCAACTCTATCAAGTCGGCAGAAGTCCGGCGATCAGATATAGTCATCGGGCAAGCCTTATATACCCGCCGCCTACCACCGAATCACCATCGCGTAGCTACCTCAAAAGGTTTTATGGACTGCTCTATCCCTATTCTACCAAAGAATATGAGGAGATATATAGGACAAGGTAGAACCTGGATCTATCAAAGCATATACATCACAACATGCAATCAATAATGTACTGCGGACATCCGCGACGCCCCGGTCTGACGGCTGACATAGCATAGATGCGATTCGAGGACCACTGAATCGGGACCCTACCACGACCCCGCGCCCCGCTGGTCCGTGAACACCGCCTCCGGGCGACGCCACCAAGACGATGATCCAGCCATCGACCGCCGGCAGAGCTATAACATTCCCGCCGCCTAGTCGGACAATCTCTCCTCAAATGCCCCATCGCCACAAGAGTAATAAGCTCACGGAGGAACACGACACTTCATAATGGCATCGCCGATCGACTACACCGAGGTATAAGTGGCCTCATATGATCGAACTCGTCCCTGGGAACCCGGTCCGAACCCCGACCGCCTCAATGCCCCAGACGTCCGGAAGATGGTGGAGAGCACTCAACCTACCGAGGTGCAAATCCGGTCTCGCCGAGGTTGTCTACCTCAAAACTACCAGAGGACCCTGCCGTCGCCTCTTCTCGCTGATACTGGCCAATCCGCCCTGCGTTCTCACACCCAAGTACATATGCTCGCACGCGGGCAACGCCCATGCCCCAAGAGCTACTCCTGCAACTCTCGCCAAGTAATCATCGAGCCTCGTGACATGGCGGTGCACCTCGCCCTCCATGTTCGCTACCAAAGTGGTACATACCGAGCCAACGAGTCAAACTCTACGTTGTACTCCCGGACTGTCCGCCCACTCTGTCTCAGTGTCAAAATCTATCGGCCCGAGCTCTCCTCATCTGCGGAGGCAAGAAATGGCTAAGGAACGCCTCTGAGAACTCGTCCCAAATAGCTGGAAGCGCATGCTCCCCCCGGGATAGTTCCCATGAATCATACCAGTCAACTGCAGTATCCCGCAGCCGATGTGAACCCAATAATACCGACTGTCTCAAGCCCCGATCACTCTACGATCCAGAACTTTCGGATAAACTCCGAGATCATCCTCGTGCCTCGACCAGAACTCGTGGATGCAACTCAAAAAGTCCCGCAGCCTCGTTATCGATTCGGGGTGGACTACGGCATAACCGGAACCGGCCGCCTCGTCATCCTCCCGCCTAGCCACGATCACGGCTAATAATCGCCATCTCTCAGAACCCATCTCCTCTCGCTCCAGTGTAATCGAGGCTCAGTACCGCGGTCTCGATGGCCGCTGCGCCTCGAACTCACCAGGTGCCGACGTCGTGGAACTTCGCCGTCCAAACATCATCTCGTGTGGGACGGGCTCGTGCCTCGTGACCTATGTGTCCTACTAGCGGCCTCACCGCTTGCCTTGCCGCGCGGTCGCCTTGCGTGGAGGCATAACTGATACAGAAAAATATGTCAGAGGAAGTTCAACCTATAACACAGTTCTATTGCACGATCTTAGAGTGAAAGAATGGAAACCAATCCTAAATATCCTGTAGCCTCCTGATTATAGATGTGGTGCACAACACACCGATAATCAAGACTCTACTAGACACGGCTGTAGACCGCTTCCGAGGATTAATCGCTCGATACCACTTTGTCACGACCGACCACGGACGTGATCGTGTCTTACCGCACCCTTGTGATACAACATCGAGAAAACCGGAGAATAAACTCACAAGAACCCATATAGAATATAAGCAAGCTAACCCAAAATGGCAACCTCTAATTATAACAAAGTGAGCGATTTACATCCTTAACAACCCAGTTATGACGGGACTACAGACTCTACAGAATATGTAAACACTATGACGGGACGGGGCCCCGCCATACCCGAATGTACAAAATATCTACAACACCGGGAGAACCGTACTAAAAGTCGAGCCTCGGAGAAATGGAGCTTCGACACTGAGCAAGATCTCAAGAATGAGGATCCACCACCGCTACCCTTACTGCGGCATGAACGCAGCCAGAGAATTCGAGACACATATGTACCAAGTATGTAAAAGCGGAAAATCTGTAATAATATCATAAGTCTAAAATAATTTGAGTCATGGAGGAAAATCAACATACAAGATCGTGTGCCTTACTAACAATGAGAGTATCAAGTATAAACTTTCTTGCATAAAATAGGAGGCTCATGATCAAACAGGTCTCGCCGTAGTATCATTACAATCCTACTCCGGGACTATTTCACCCATAGGTCCCGGTACCCGTGATGAGGTCATCCGCCTCGCATGAGACTATTTCACCCGCATGGGACTATTTCACCCGCATGAGGTCATCCGCCTCGCATGGACTATTTCACCCGCATGGGACTATTTGGGCCCGCATAAGTACAAGCGCCGCACTCACATCATGGGTAGCAAATCCATGGCATAAATAGTAATAATAATAATAATACATAACTCAGCACAACAGGATATCATACATAACATAAGCGCTACCGGCTTATCATAACGTAAGCAAGTTAAGAATATCCCCTAACTTCTTATTTAACATTAATAGTATATCCTCTCATTTTAGTTTACTTAAGGCACTAACATGTCATTTTAAGAGAAAATCCGGGAATTCAACCCAAGTACCACGTATCTCTAACCTTTTAAGAAAACGACTCCTTTTTATGTAAAACTCTCAAGATACTAATAACCGTAGAATCAAGTCACGACTACTTTTCAAGACAAGTCACGTTTACCTTTAGAAATATAATAGGCTTCTAAGTCAAGTGACTTCATTTCTTTTAAAACCTTAGGCAATCAATGCCTTAAAAACAATTTGCCTTTCACAAATTCAAATCATTTATCCGTACTTATTTTACCTAGAGTAAACCTTCCTTTATTAACCTTCCATAAAGCTAATATAACCAACTTCCCATAAAGCCGTTATATTAACGTTATACGTTAGTCAAACACATTTCCCTATGTCCAAGGGACTTATACTTTTAAAACGAAACAAGTATCATATACTTACAACACTTCACGTCCCTTAACTTTGAAACTTAAGACATCATTAAAACAAGTGAGTAATATCAAGGCCTTGTACGTCTACCGTACTACATAGATGCAACTATTCATGCTCAAGAGGTAGGAAAGTTCCACATACCTCTTCGGGTCAATCCGCTTTCTAAGTCCAAAATACCGCATGTAGTACGTCAACCTATAATGACCATAATACGTTTATTAACCTCTAGCTTCAACATAGAATTATTCCAAGTGCAAAGTCACTAAATCCTACGGAAAATCGGGCAACATTTTCTTTGTTTCTACATACTTTGCCACCTTTTCCAAGGCCGAATTCAACATCCAAACGCCACTTTTAAGGCCCAACAATTCAAACATTTCAAAGGGGATTACACACCTAATCTAGGATGTGTAAAATTCTGCCCCACAATGTATAACAAATAACTTTAACAAGTTTAAGATAGTATTTTGGCTACAACATGCTTATATAACCTTCTTATCCAATTCTTTCATATCCAACCCATATTTCTTACATGCAATTTATCTAGGAGGAATATTTTCAACTACAAGTTCTTTATGCAACACCAAAAACCAACAAAGAGAGAAGGAATTATTACCTTAGAACTTTAGCCAAATATTCCAACAAATTCACTAGCCTCCTTTCCACAATCACCACCACAAGAACTCCTACAAGCTTCCCAACAAGTTTCCTTCTTGCCACACTTTTCAGATTTTCCTCAAGCTTTGATTTCCTCTTGATTTTCTAGAGAGAAGGGAGAACTTTTATTTTTAGAGAAAGATGAGAGGTTGAAGAATGACCAAGTCTTCAAGACTTGGTCAATAAGTAGTACATGCAAAATCAGATGGGGGGGGACACTTGTCACCCTCCCATGAACTTTTTAAAAACAAAACAGTTCAGATTTTTCCATTCAACGCAGAACCGCCAAACCTCTGTCGAATCGAACTTTCCGGCTCAAGGCCAAGGCTGCAACTTCAACGAACACTCAGATCATCGGCGCCGCGTCTCAGATCCCCACACCCCGTGTGGTGACGATCGCCGAAACACTTTCTGTCCGACTGCGCATTGAACTTGTAACTCCCATAACTTTCTACTCCGATGTCCTATCAACAAACGGTTGGTTGCGTTGGAAACTAGACTCAACGAATTACGGTATAGGTCTTTGAAAACACCTAGGAACTCTCAATGTAACGGGTCATAACCCGCCTCAAAGTTGACTAAACCCGTCTGAAACAGTCCGTCAACCTGTCCTTCTAAAATTTAAGTCTTACTCCCATTCGTACGCTCTCATACGCATGGCCCGAACTATGGGGTATAACAAAGATACTACCTTAAACTTATTGGATTATTTAATTTGTATTGGGCAATTTTACACGCATTAGGCGTGTAATCCCTTATATTCGAATTATTGGGCCTTAAATGTGGCGTTTAGTAGTTGATATCGGACCTTGAAAAGGTGGAAACGTATGTAGAAACAAAGGAAGTGTTGTCCAATTTTTCGTAGAATAAAGAACTTTATACTTAGAATATTCGACGAATAATTCTAGACGTTAATAGACGTATTTGATTATTATAGGTTGATACTCTACGCGCGGCATATTCGACTTGGCAAGTGGATTTAGCCGAGGAGGTATGTGATTCTTCCTATCCCCTTGAGCATGATATTTGTAAATATATAGTACGGTAGACGTACGTGTATTAACTGAATTTGGTTTCACTTTGATGTCTTTTGACTTGAGTTCTAAATGTTAAGAATCTTGAAATATTTCAAAAAGGGTTATGAATCATTATTCGGAAGGAAATTAATACTTGGTTTTAAAAGAACAAGTTCTTTTGGTTTTCCAAACAAATGTGAATGTTTTGATTTATTACAAAGTTTAAGTGTTATACTAACTTTATGGGAAGTTAGTTATAGTGACTTAAGGAAGATAAAAAGAATGGTTTACTTACTTGTTTGTAAAAGCCTTGTAATGATGTCTGAATGTGTGGTAAGTTGATTTGAGAAGTAAACATGTTATGTTACTATGGGTGTTAGCGCCTTGAGTTTTTTTGTGGTAAGGGGGTTCTCTCGTTGTGCTTATGTCGTTTCACGATATGGTTGTGCTTGTGTATATCACCTACCCCCGACTTGTTATGTTGTCGCGTTAGATAACCGTCACGAGGAGTACCTCATGCGGGTCCATGACTATCACGGACTACGGTAGTCGAGAATCACTCCGGTGTCGAGAATACCTCATGCGGTCCAGTGGCCATACGGACTCTGAGTCCGAAAATGTCGCGTTAGCTACCGTCACGAGTACCTCATGCGGGTCACGGGATCTACGCGACTAAAGTCCGTGATTAGGCTCGTATAATGATACTATGGGCGAATGACCGCTACGATCATTAGCGGCCTAGAAAAGACTGCGTATATACATGTTTACTCTTATTTATGTTGTGGCATTGTGTGCGGTTAATTGGTTTTCATACATATCGTGGATTTGGTTTGGAAATGTTATGATTTCATTCTGGTATTTTCAGTTTCACATACTTGGTACTCGACCTCATTCGGGGGCTGCGTTCATGCCGCAGTCGAGGTACATCGGTTGTTGATCCTCTCTTAGGATCACCGCTCGCTGGAAGCCGTTTCTCGGAGGCTTATCTTTTGGTATGATTCCATGTCATTGTAGATTCATGTACATTCGGGGTATGACGGGGACTGTCTGTCATAGTTGTTACAAACTCTTAGGTCAGCAGTCTGTTGTAAATTGAGTTTTGTAAAGGATGTAAGCTCGCTTTTTGTTATATATAGTTAGAAAGGTAACCATTTTAATGCTTTGTTTCTTATTTTATATTGTTTCATGTTTATGAGTTTACTCACTGGTTTTTCTCGATGTTGTATCACCAGGTGCCCGGCAGGCACTAGTCACGGCCCGAGGTGGTCGTGACAAAAGTGGTATCAGGCGATTAATCCTCGGAAGTATTCAGACCGTATCTAGTAGAGTCTCGATTATCGGTGTGTTGTGCACTACATCTATAATCGTGAGGCTAGGATATTTAGGATTGGTTTCCATTCTTTCACTCTAAGATCGTGCAATAGAGTTGTGTTATAGGTTGAACTCCTCGACATATTTTTATGTATCGCTTATGCCTCGCCAACCGCGCGAGAAGGCAAGAGCCGCTAGTAGACGAGAAATTCTGGCCGGTGATCTTCTTTGGTGATACTTGACGGCGAGTTCCACGGCGTCGCAACCACCAACGCGGCAAAGTTCAAGAGCGGCGGAACGGCCATCGAGACGCGGTACGAGCCTCGATTACAAATCCCGGAGCAGGATATGTGCGATCGTGGCGAAAGACAGACGGAGAATGACGGCGGCGGCCGGTTCGGTTGTACCGTAATTCACCCGGTCGATAAGAGACTTGGGACTTTTTGAGTAGTTACATGAGTCGGGGCGAGATGATCCTCGAGTTTATCCAAGCGATGGATCGAGAGTGATCGAGGCCTCGGAGCAGTCGGTAGTATTGGGTTCACATCGTGCGTGATCTGCGATTGGTAGTTTGATGCGCTGGATGAGTTCCTTAGCCATTTCTTGCCTCGAGAGCTCGGCCGATAGATTCACGTTGAGGCAGAGTACGTAGATTTTGACTCGTTGGCCCCGCTTTAGTGGCGACATGGAGGACGAGTGCCGCCATGTCACAGTGGCTCGATGATTACTTAGCGAGGTTGCTCGAGTAGCTCTTACATTGGCGCATGCTTTTGGTGTGAGCGGATGGGCGGATTGATAGATACCAGAAGAGGCGGACAGCCCGTAGGGGTTTTGGCGGGCGACCGGCGTGGATTTGCACCTCGGCCGGTTGAGCGCTCCTCCGCGTCTTCGGACGTCCGTATTCGAAGCGTCGTGGCCCCACGCTTCGAAGCGAGGATGCTACCGTCGAGACCACCTGCCGGTGTGGCGATGTGGTAGATCCATTTCGGGAGTTGTAGTATCGGGCCTTGTTACACTTATTCGGCCATATTTGTCCGGATGTTAGGAGTTCATCCTGGGGTCATCGGTCTCATCTCCTACTCGCCGGATACTCGTGGGCGGCCAGTCGCAGAAGTCGTAGCGGTCTAGTTCCGGCGGTCCTCGAACGCATTTATGCTATGTCAGGCATCACGGATGTCGTCCACATGTACATTATTGGTTTCATGTTGTGATGTATATGCTTTGATAGATCCAGTTCTACCTTGTCTATATATCTCCTCATATTCTTTGGTAGAATAGGGGCAGAGCGAGTCCATAAAACCTTTTGAGGTGGCTCGCGATGAGTGATTCGGTGGTAGTTGGCGGGTATATAAGGCTTATATCCAGCCGACTTGATAGAGTTGGACATGGCGGACTTTGATGTGATTATGGGTATGGATTGGCTGGCGTTCGCTATGCCAATGTGGATCAGAGAGATAGTGCGGTTCGGTTTCAATCAGTGGAAGGGAATACTGCGTCCAGAGGGTAGGTTTATTTCTTACCTCGGCTAGGAAGATGGTGCGAAGGGTATATCTACCATATTGTTCGGTATTCGTCGAGGCCAAGATACCGACTTCGGTTGTCGAGAGTTTCGGGCGTATTCGCACGATCTCGGGTATCCCTCGAGAGGAGATTGAGTTTTGCATTGATATGTCGCGGACACTGTGATATCTATTCCACCATGAGTTGAGGAGTTGAAGGACAGTGAAAGATTTCTTTGGAAAAAGACTTTATCGACCTAGTGTTTCTCCCAGGAGCAGGTTTTATTTGTAAGGAAGAAGGATGGGGCCTGCGTATGTGTGTTGATTGGTGAATAAGGTAACTATCGAAGCAGATACCCTCCCGGATTGATGATTTGTTTGACGATTGCGGGTGCGAGGTGTTTCTCAAGATAGACTGCGATGCAGTTATCATCAGTGCGAGTTAGGCGATATCCCAAAGCGCATTCGGGACCGGTAATGAGTTCGGTGATGTCTTCCGGGTTGACCAACGCTCCGGTATTCATGGATTTAATGAACCGTGTTCAAGCCATTCTTGCATATGTTCGTTATAGTATTCATTGATGATATCTGGTTTATTCGCAAGACGAGCGAGGCATGCGGATCATTTGAGGCAGCGTGAGTCCTCGATTGTATGCCAAGTTCTCGAAATGCGAGTTTTGGTTGCCATGGCTTTCTTGGGGCATGTTATCGGGATGGTATTGGTTGTCTGACAAAGATTGAAAGCGATCAGACTTGGCCTGACCATGCGTAGCTTTGGGCCTTGCGGGTTATTATCGGAGATTTGTGGAGAAGTTTGCTTCCATTTGGCACCCTTGACTAGTCGACTCGAGCGGTATGTTCCGGGCGGATGCTTGTGAGAGCTTCATATTGTTATCAAGGAAATTGACGATTCTTACTCTTCCAGAGGTTTAGACGGATATGTGGTTTATTGTGAGGTGTCGGGCTTGAGTGCGTCTTGATCGGTAAAGTTATAGCTACGCGTCTCGAAGCATGATAAGAACTACCCACACATGACTTAGAGTTGGCGTGATGATTCATGCCTTGAAAATCTGAGACATTATTTATATGGAGTTCGTGTGGATATTTACACGGACCAGAGCCTCAAGTATATCTTGACGGAGGAGTGAACTTGCGAGAGGCGGTGGTTAGAGCTACTTAAGGATTATGATGTCGATATCTATACCACTCGGGGAAGGCGATGTAGTTGCAGATGCCCAGTCGCGGTCGATGGGTAGTCCGCGGATGTGCGACAGAGAAAAGGGGCATGGTCGCGAGTTACATCGCGAGCGACGGGTTTGTTTGGTCGATTCGATAGTAGTGGGGTTCGGGTTCGAGAGATTACGAGTCGCCCATCGTCGAGAAGGTGAAAGCGGCGATGATGAGGATCCGAGTGCGGTATCAATCGACTCTTGAGAGGAGAAGTCTATTTGAGGTAGCAATGGGGTGCTAAGATTTGGCGGTGTTATGTGTTCCCGATGTAGCGTGATCGCGGCCGACCTCGGACCCGTGACTGGTGCCTTACCTCGGGCACCCTTGTGATACAACATCAGAGAAAACCAGCGGAAAATAAACTCACAACAAGAAACCATATAGAATATAAAGCAGGCTAACCCAAAATGGCTACCCTTAAATATAACAAAAGCGAGCGATTACATCCTTAATAACCCAATTTATAACGGACTACAGGCCTAAGAATGTGTAACCACTATGACGGGACAGGGCCCCGTCATACCCATGAATGTACATAATATCTACAACATCAGGGAGAACCGTACCAAAAATCAAGTCTCCGAAGAAGTGGAGCTTCTGACACGTGAGCAAAGATCCAAAGAATGAGGATCCACCACCGCTACCCCTGCGGCGTGAGCGGCCCAGGAAGGGTCGATTACCGATATGTACCAAGTATGTAAAGCGGAAAAATCGTAATAATATCATAAGTATAAAATAAGCTGGAGTCGTGGATGAAAATCAAATTAAATTACACTGTGTCTTACTAACAATGAGAGTAACAAGTACAAACTTTACTGCATAAAAATAGGAGGCTCACGATCAAACAGGTCCTCGCGTAGTGTCACTAAGCAATCCTACTCCGGGACTATTTCACCCGCGTAGGTCGGTGGACGCGTGAGGTCATCCGCTCGCGTGGGACTATTTCACCCGCGTGGATCGTGTGGACGCGTAGTACAAGCGTCGCACTCGCGTGGGACTATTTCACCGCGTGAGGTCATTCGCCTCGCGTGGACTATTTCACCCGCGTGAGACTATTTCACGCGTGGACGGTGGCCCGCGTGAGTACAAACGCCGCACTCGCGTCATGGGTAGCAAATCCATGGAATAAGTAGTAAACCATCCTAATGAACGATACAGTGGACCGTCCATCGTGTCATATGTCCAAAGGAAATAACAAGAGTAACACCCGTAGTGAAGCATACGTGGGCCCAACGTGTCGGTATGTCCAGCGAATAATAACCGGTCTACCGTAGAATACATAACCTAGCACAATGGCTATCATACATAACATAAAGCGCCACCGGCTTATCATAACATAAGCAAGTTAAGAAATCACAACTTCTTAACATTATTAATATATCCTCTCATTTTAGTTTACTTAAGGCACTAACATATCATTTAAGAGAAAATCTGGGAATTCAACCCAAGTACCACGTGTTTCTAACCATTTAAGAATGACTCCTTTTTAAATAAAACTTCCAAGATACTAATAACCGTAGTATCAAGTCACGACTACTTTTCAAGACAAGTCGCGTTTACCTTTAGAAATATAATAGGCTTCTAAATCAAGTGACTTCATTTCCTTTAAAACCTTAGGCAATTAATGCCTTAAAAACAATTTGCCTTTCACAATTTCAAATCATTCATCCGTACTTATTTTACTTGGAGTAAATCTTTCTTTATTAACCTTCCATAAAGCTAATATAACCAACTTCTCATAAAGTCGTTATATTAACGTTATACGTTAGTCAAACACATTTTCCTATGTCCAAGGGACTTATACTTTTAAAACGAAACAAGTATCATATACTTAAAACAATTCTCGTCCCTTAACTTTGAAACTTAAGACATCATTAAAACAACTGAGGAATATTCAAAGCCTTGTACGTCTACCGTACTACATAGATGCAACTATTCATGCTCAAGAGGTAGGAAAGTTCCACATACCTCTTCGGGTCAATCCACTTGCTAAGTCGATATACGCACGTGATCGTCAACCTATAATGACCATAATACGTTTATTAACCTCTAGCTTCAACGTAGAATATTCCAAGTGCAAAGTCACTAAATTCTACGGAAAAATCGGGCAGCATTTCCTTTGTTTCTACATACTTTGCCACCTTTTCCAAGGCCGAATTCAACATCCAAACGCCACTTTTAAGGCCCAACAATCCAATCAATACAAAGGGGATTACACACCTAATCTTGGATGTGTAAAATTCTGCCCCACAATGCATATAACAACTAAAACAACTACAAAGTCCAATTTGGCAATTTTGAGGTATAATAACATAATTTCTCATCCACTTCCTTTTTAATCCAAATTCTTATCCAATTTCTACATGCAATGTATCTAAAGGCAATATTGACAACTACAAGTCCTTTCTTCTTCACATGCAACATTATTTACTAGTAAAAAAAGAGAAAGGATTATTACCTTAGAGTTTACCCAAATTAATCCAACAAATTTACTAGCCTCATTTCCACAATCACCACCACAAAACTCCTACAAGCTTGCCAACAAGTTTCCTTCTTGCCACCTTTTTCAGATTTTTCTCAAGCCTTGATTTTCTCTTGATTTTCTAGAGAGAAGGGAGAGCTTTTAATTTTTAGAGAGAGAGAAGAGCTTGAAGAATGACCAAGTCTTCAAGACTTGGTCAATAAATAGGACATGCAACATTAGCTGGGGGGGATACTTGTCTCCCTCCCATGACCTTTTAAAACAAAGCAATTCGATTTTTCCACCCACCTCGCAGAACAGCCTCGGCGCGTGCTGAAACCTCTGCCCGACCTCGGAACTTCGGCGCACTGGCTTTCTGGCGCTTGCGGCGCAAACGAACATTGAACATCTGGCGCGCCCTGCATCCGGCGCAGCGGCCTGCGTCCGTGCGCGGCACGTTGCTCACGGAAATACTTTTATGTCCGATGCGTCGAACTTGTAACTCCATAACTTTCTACTCGATGTCTATCAACGAGCGGTTGGTTGCGTTGGAAACTAGACTCAACGAACTACGTCTAGGCCTTTGAAACACCTAGGAACGCATAATGCAATCGACATAAACCGCCTCAAAGTCGACTAAAAACCCGTCAGAAACAATCACAACCTATCTTTCTAAAAATTTAAGTCTCGATCCTTTCGTGCGTTCTCATGCGTGACCGAACTACGGTGTAACATTCTCCCCTTAGAAACATTCATCCCGAATGTTCCTTCTACATGTCTCCAAGCGCGTGCGCGGTGTAGTCTTCGCTACTATACCTATAAAACCAATTATGCCACGTGATCACGATATACTAACCGTACACGCTTACCTCTAACGCATTATAACAACTTTTAGTTCTCATCCATGGTCTAAGGCTATTCTCTCACAAATGATCACTTTCATCCTCTTAACAGTTAAACTTCTTCTTCCACTGGCCGTATCCTCATGCACTCGAACTCTTTCTAGTATATATACCACTCTTGTTCCGTCCGAGACAATCTCACTATTCAAGTCACGAAAACCTAGTGGTTTCCTTAGCTTAGCTACCCACTATCATTTCACACCACTCATGGGCTTATTACCCACATATACCCCACGTATACTATGTTCCTCGACAAAGATCACCCGTAAAATCTTCCACTCAAGATGACCTTGTATCTAAGGTTCCCACGGTTATCAAAATTCTAAGGCTCACCACTTTCATGTTCCCAAACTTACCCCTTCTACAAGCCAGGCTTTAAAAATCACAATTTACATAAAATTACCCGCATATAACACTTAACATGTAACCATCTTATCACACCCACTAATCTCTAGAGGGTTAAGGATATACCTGTAACTATTGCTTCACTTTCCGTATCGTTCTAATCATGATCACCGCACTGCACGCGCATGCAAAGAAAGCGATGAACGACCAGCGATCCAGAAGGCTGAATCTCTACATCCGTGCTATCTCGGTAGGGCGGTTCCGCAAAATGGCCTGGCTGGCGTGTAAAACAAACTCCCTACTAGCGACATTCCTGCCGTGGAGCCTACGCTGGCAGCCTAACGAGGTAGGTGGCCCGTCGACTAACATCCTGTTCCCAAAAACACGAACCGCGGAGCCACGACGCTCTCGATCTCGAGCGTCACGAAGGCGTGGTGGAGTACTCGCGTCGGCTCGAGCGTAACGCCAACTGGCTTGAGGCGCCTCGAAAGTTACCAAAGGACCTGCTTTGTCTTGGCCTCTTCTGGCGATCTTGGTTATTAGTCGACTCTACGCTCGCACCTGCGTAAGCTGCGTGCGGCGATGTCCATGCCGGTGAAGAGCTATCCGTGCAACTCTCTAAGTAATCATCGAGCCAGTGACATAGCGGTGCACTCGCTCCATGTACGCTCTAAAGCGGGTACATAACGAGCCAACGAGTCAAACTACGTTGTACTCACGGACCGTCCGCCCACTGTCTCAGCGTCAAAAATCTATCCGCCGCGCTCTCGCCATCTGCGAAGGCAGTGTGCAAGAAATGCGGCGAGAACTTCGTCAACCGGTGGAAGTGCATGCTCCCGGGCGGTTCCGTGAATCAAACGGTCGGCTGCGATATCACGCGATGTGCCAAATACCACCGACTCGACTCGAGGCCTTGATCACCTCGATCCGTGCAATTGTCGGATAAACTCACGAGGATCATCCTCGCCGACCCGTAGAACTACGGTGGGCTGACTCAAAAAGTCCCTAAGTCTCATGTTATCTCGATCTAGGGTGAACTACGTCACAACGGAACGTTGTCTCGTCTGCCTCATTCTCGCCACGATCTGGCTAATAAGCGGGCCGTCTCGCGTAACCCGTCTCGCCGCTCGGTGTATGGCGGAGGTTCAGTCTGCGCGATCTCGATGGCGCTTCTTGCCCGAACTCGGTGAAATTTGGCGGCGTCGTGGAACTTCGCCGTCTGAAACATCACCTCGAGTAAAGGCGGGCTGTGCCGTAACTCTGCGTCTACTAGCGGCTCGCCATTGCCTTGTCATACGGACCGCGGTTGCCTTGCGTGGGCATAAGCGATACATAAAAATATGTCGGAGGGTTGACCTAAAACACAAGACTATTGCACGATCTTAGAGTGTAAGAATGGAAACGATCCTAAATATCATGTAGCCTCACGATTATAGATGTGGTGCACAACACGATAATCAAGACTACTAGATACGGCTTTATAGACACTTTTCAGGATTAAGCGTTATGATACCACTTTTGTCACGGCGACCTCGGACCGTGTTGGTGTCTTACCGGGCACCTGTGATACAACATCGAGAAAACCGGAAAATAAACTCATGACAAGAAACCATATAGAATATAAAGCGGTAACCCAAAATGGCTACTTTTAAATATAACAAAAGCGAGCATTACATCCTTAATAACCCGATTTATAACGGGACTACGACCTCAGAATGTGTAACCTTATGGGGACAAGGCCGTCGTACCTGAATATACATAATATCTACGTCGGAGAAGCAGTGCCAAAAATCAAGCCTCGGAAGAGTGGAGCTTCGACACACAGCAAAGATCCTAGAATGAGGATCCACGCTCTTACCCTACTGCGGCATGACGGCCAGGAAGAAGTCGTACTGATATGTACCAAGTATGTAAAACTAGAAAATGCGTAATAATATCATAAGTATAAAATAGTTTGAGTCGTGGATGAAAATCAAATTACATTACATTGTGCCTTACTAACAATGAGAGTAACAAGTATAAACTTGATGCGTAAAAATAGGAGGTTCGCGATCAAACAGGTCCTCGCGTGTAGTCACTAAGCGATCCTACTCTTGGGACTATTTCACCGCGTAGGTCAGGTGGACGCGTGAGGTCATCCGCCGCGTGAGACTATTTCACCGCGTGAGACTATTTCACGCGTGGATCTTGTGGACGCGTAGTACAAGCGCCCGCTCGCGTGGGACTATTTCACGCGTGGTCATTCGCCTCGCGAGACTATTTCGCGCGTGAGACTATTTCACCGCGTGGACCGGTGGGCCCACGAGTACAAATGCGCACTCGCGTCATGGGTAGCAAATCCATGGAATAAGTAGTAAACCATCCTAATGGGCGCATGCAGTGGACCATCCATCGTGTCGGTATGTCGAAAGAAAATAACAAGAGTAACACCCGTAGTGGAAGCGTACGTGGGCATGACGTATCGGTATGTCGAAGCGAATAATAACACGGGTCTACCGTAAGAATACATAACCTATACAATGGCCATATCATACATAACATAGCGCTAGGTTTATCATAACATAAGCAAGTTAAGAAATCCCTAACTTCTTATTAACATTATTAATATATCCTCTCATTTTAGTTTACTTAAGGCACTAACATATCATTTAAGAGAAAATCCGGAAATTCAACCCAAGTACCACGTGTTTCTAACCATTTAAGAATGACTCTTTTTTAAATAAAACTTCCAAGATACTAATAACTGTAGTATCAAGTCACGACTACTTTTCAAGACAAGTCACGTTTACCTTTAGAAATATAATAGGCTTCTAAATCAAGTGACTTCATTTCCTTTAAAACCTTAGGCAATTAATGCCTTAAAATAATTTGCCTTTCACAATTTCAAATCATTCATCCGTACTTATTTTACTTGGAGTAAATCTTTCTTTATTAACCTTCCATAAAGCTAATATAACCAACTTCCCATAAAGTCGTTATATTAACGTTATACGTTAGTCAAACACATTTTCCTATGTCCAAGGGACTTATACTTTTAAAACGAAACAAGTATCATATACTTAAAACACTTCTCGTCCCTTAACTTTGAAACTTAAGACATCATTAAAACAAGTGAGGAATATCAAAGCCTTGTACGTCTACCATACTACATAGATGCAACTATTCATGCTCAAGAGGTAGAAAAGTTCCACATACCTCTTCAGGTCAATCCACTTGCTAAGTCCAATATACCGCATGTAGTACGTCAACCTATAATGACCATAATACGTTTATTAACCTCTAGCTTCAACGTAGAATATTCCAAGTGCAAAGTCACTAAATTCTACGGAAAAATCGGGCAGCATTTCCTTTGTTTCTACATACTTTGCCACCTTTTCCAAGGCCGAATTCAACATCCAAACGCCACTTTTAAGGCCCAACAATCCAATCAATACAAAGGGGATTACAACTAATCTTGGATGTGTAAAATTACCCATGATGCATATAACAACTAAAACAACTACAAAGTCCAATTTGGCAATTTTGAGGTATATGACATAATTTCTCATCCACTTCCTTTTAATCCAAATTCTTATCCAATTTCTACATCTGATGTATCTAAAGGCAATATTGATAACTCTGAGTTCTTTCTTCTTCACATGCGACATTATTTACTAGTAAAAAGAGAAAGGATTATTACCTTAGAGTTTACCCAAATTAATTCAACAAATTTACTAGCCTCATTTCCACAATCACCACCACAAAACTCCTGAAGCTGCCAACAAGTTTCCTTGCCACCTTTTTGATTTTCTCAAGCCTTGATTTTCTCTTGATTTTCTAGAGAGAAGAGCTTTTAATTTTTAGAGAGAGAAGAGCTTGAAGAATGACCAAGTCTTGAAGACTTGTCAATAAATAGGACATGCAAAATCGGATGGGTGGGGACACTTGTCACCCTCGTGACCTTTTAAAACAAAGCGATTACGATTTTTCCACGACCTCGCGAGACGCCTCGTGGCGGTAGCTGGCCCATGTGAAAACCTCTGTGACCCTCGAAACTTCCAGCGACCACGCTTTCGTGCCGCGGCCCGACTGCTCTGGCCAGAAATACTTTTACGTAAGTGCGTCTTGAACTTGTAACTCCGTAACTTTCTACTCATGTCCTATCAACGAGCGGTTGGTTGCGTTGGAAACTAGACTCGATGAACTACGTACTAGGCCTTTGAAACACCTAGGAACTCATAATGGCGGACATAAACCACCTCAAAGTCGACTAAAAACCCGTCGAAACAATCACAACCTATCTTTCTAAAAATTTAAGTCTCGATCCGCTTCGTGCGTTACCATGCGTGACCCGAACTACGGGGTGTAGAGGACCGTCGCCAGTTACGGGGAGGCGCGGTGCTCGTTACTTTATTCATCCCGGTCGACTAAGATGTACCATGACCTCGGTGTATATATTGGTGGGATGTCACGAAGAGGGCGTTGCGAGTTTGTTGCGATGTCCGAATTGTCGGCAGTCAGTGGAGCACCGAGCTGGTGGGTTGTTGCGGATGATAGAGATTCGCATGGAAGTGGGAGGTGATCAATATGGACTTTATTACAGGTTACCTCACGCTCGGAGGCACGATTCCATCAGGTTATTGTCGGTGACGAAATCGGCCACTTTCTTCGATCGGGGCGACACCGTGAGATTATGCTGATTGTATATCGAGAGATTGTGAGGCGCGAGTTCCTATATCGATTTCGCGAACGAGCCCGGTTCGGCTAACTTACGGAGGTCTTTCCGGAAGGATTAGGGACACGTGTGAGTCTCAAGATCTGCGTTTCATCCTCGGGCCAAGCGGGACGGTAGAAGCGTACTATCCGACACGAGGATATCTGCGGGCTGTGTTATTGATTCGGTAGCTGGGAGGATCATTTACCTCTTGTGGAGTTTGCGTATAATAACAGCTACCATTCTAGTATCCAGATGACGCCTTATGAGGCCTTATACGGGAGGAAGTGCAGGTCACCAATAGGTTGGTTTTATGTGGGCGAAGTTTAGTTAGTCGGGCCAGACTTGATTCAGCAGGCGGTGGATAAGGTGAAACTTATCCAGGAGCGGTTATTTTCGGCTCAAAGTCGACAGAAGTCGTATGCAGATCATCGGCGTCGACACTTGGAGTTTGAGGTGGATGATTGGGTCTTCCTGAAGGTATCACCCATGAAGGGCGTGATGAGATTTGGGAAGAAAGGGAAACTTAGCCCGAGTGCATTGGGCCTTATCGATTGTCGTAGGGTGAGCGAGGTTGCTATGAGTTGGATGCGTCCGATCTGGAAGCGATACATCGATTTTTCATGTTCATGTTGCGAAAGTGTATTGGAGATCCATCCCAGAGTGCACCCGATTTGTGATGTCCGGTGTGAGGTTATCATATGAGAGAGTCCCATAGCGATACTCGATCGTCGAGTTAGGCGACTACGGACAAAGGATGTGGCTTCGTCGAGTCTTATGGCGGAGCGAGCAGGAAGAAATGACATGGGAAGCAGAGGAGGACATGATGAAGAAGTATCTCACTTGTTCCTATACCTCCGGTAACCCACTTTCACTTGTTAGTTTTAATTTGGCATATATGTTTAACTATTGTTGTGGTCGTAGGCGTCCTTATTTGCAAGAGGAATAGTTAAGAGTCTACATGTCGATATTGTGATTTGAGTAAGCTAGAAGGAACATTCGGACGAATGTTTCTAGAGGGAGAATGTTACACCGTAATTCAGTCATGCTTATGAGAGCGTCTGAAAGGAATTAAGATTTAAATTTTAGGAAGATAGGTTGTGGAATGTTTGGACGGGTTTTAGTCAACTTTGAGGCGGTTTATGTCCAGTTGCGTTAGGAGTTCCTAAGTGTTTCAAAGGCCTAGTATGTAGTTCCTTGAGTCTAGTTCCCAACGCAATAAACCGTTCATCGATAGGACATCGGAGTAGAAAGTTACGGAAGTTACAAGTTCGGTCTTGTGATCAGCGAGAAAAGTATTTTCGGTCAGAGCAGTGGCCATGGCCGGATCTGAGGCGCGGCGTCAGTTCTTGGAGTCCTCTGAAGTTGCGGCCTTGCGCCGGAATCTGCATGGCGGAAATCTTGAAATTCTCGGAGGTTTAGTGCCATGGCCTGAGATTTGCGAGCGCCGTAGGCGGATTTTTGCGAAATCTGGGGGAAAATAAGAAGATATTTTTTTTAAAAGGCCCTGGGAGGGTGACAAGTGTCTCTCCCATCTGATTTTGTGGAAGTGCTATTTATTGACCAAGTCTTGAAGACTTGGTCATTCTTAAAAAAAACCCTTCTCTCTAAAAATTCCTCTTCCTTCTCTCTAAAAATTCCTCTCTCTTCTCTCTAAAAATTCAAGGAGAAACCAAGGCCTAGAGAAATTTCGAAAATGTGGCAAGAAGGAAACATGTTGACGAGCTTGTAGGAGGTTTGTGGAGGTGATTGTGGAAAGAAGGCAAGTGAAATTTGTTGGACTAATTTGGGTAAACTCTAAGGTAACAATCCATTCTCTTTTTTAAGTAAATTGTGTTGCATGTGAGGAAGAAAGGACTTGTAGTTGTCAATATTTCTTTTAGGTATATTGCATGTAGGAATAACGATTTGGATTTGAAAGGATTGGATAAGGATGATATGTGAACATGTTATAGCCAAGATACTACCTTAAACTTATTGGATTATTTAATTTGTATTGTGGGGAAGAATTTTACACGTCCAAGTTAGGCGTGTAATCCACTGTATTCTTTGAATTGTTGGGCCTTAAATGTGGCGTTTAGTATTTGATATCGAACCTTGAAAAGGTGGAAAAGTATGTAGAAACAAAGGAAGTGTTGTCCAATTTTTCGTAGAATAAGGAACTTTATACTTAGAATATTCGACGAAGAATTCTAGACGTTAATAGACGTATTTGATTATTATAGGTTGATACTCTACGCGCGGCATATTCGACTTGGCAAGTGGATTTAGCCGAGGAGGTATGTGATTCTTCCTATCCTCTTGAGCATGATATTTGTAAATATATGATGCGGTAGGCGTCGTGTATTAGCGAATTTGGTTTCACTTTGATGTCTTTTGACTTGAGTTCTAAATGTTAAGAATCTTGAAATATTTCAAAAAGGGTTATGAATCATTATTCGGAAGGAAATTAATACTTGGTTTTAAAAGAACAAGTTCTTTTGGTTTTCCAAACAAATGTGAATGTTTTGATTTATTACAAAGTTTAAATGTTATACTAACTTTATGGGAAGTTAGTTATAGTAACTTAAGGAAGATAAAAAGAATGGTTTACTTACTTGTTTGTAGAAGCCTTGTAATGATGTCTGAATGTGTGGTAAGTTGGTTTGAGAAGTAAACATGTTATGTTACTATGGGTGTTAGCGCCTTGAGTTTTGTTGTGGTAAGGGGGTTCTCTCGTTGTGCTTATGTCGTTTATGATAGGCTGGTTGTGCTTGTGTATATCACCTACCCCCCTGACTTGTTATGTTGTCGCGGGTTAGCTACCGTCGAGGAGTACCTAAATGCGGGTCCACATGACTATGCGGACTCTTGTAGTCGAGAATCACTCGGCGTGTGTTCTGGCCGTCACGAGAATACCTCATGCGGTCCTAGTGGCCATGCGGACTACGGTAGTCCAGAAAATGTCGCGGGTTAGCTATCCCTGATGCGAGGAGTACCTCATGCGGGTCCACGGGATCTATGCGGACTACGGAAGTCCAGGATTAAGCTCGTATAATGATACTATGGGCGAATGACCCTTCTACGATCATTAGCGGCCTAGAAAAGACCGGTTGCGTTACACTTGTTTACTCTTATTTATGTTGTGGCACTGTGTGCGGTTAATTGGTTTTTCATACATATCTGTGGATTTGGTTTGGAAATGTTATGATTTCATTCTGATATTTTGATTTCACATACTTGAGTACGTATCTTGACCTCGCCGAAATTTGCGTTAAATGTCGTAGGTCGAGGTACATCGGTTGTTGATCCTCGCTCTTAGGATCACCATTTTTGGGAAGCCCCGTTTCTCCGGAGGCTTATCTTTTGATATGATTCCCTGTCATTGTAGATTCATGTACATTCAGGGGTATGACGGGGCCCTGTCCCGTCATAGTTGTTACAAACTCTTTGAGGTCTGTAGTCCTGTTGTAAATTGGGTTTTGTAAAGGATGTAACTGTTCAGTTTTTATTATATATAGTTACCGAAAGGTAACCATTTTGGGTTAGCTTGTTTCTTATTTTATATTGTTTCATGTTTATGAGTTTACTTCCGCTGGTTTTTCTCTGATGTTGTATTACTAGGGTGCCCGGTGCAAGGCACCAGTCACGAGCCCGAGGTCGGGTCGTGACACACGGGTTGGGCGAGAGCAAGGCATGCTTTGGCAAAGGTGCATGGCACCGAGAGGGCATGCGTAAAAAGTCGTGGAATGACTTGACTAAACGTGTGTGATGGCACAGGTTGGATGAGGGCAAGACAGGCTTTCGACTAAGGCGCATGACACCAAGTGGGCATGCGTACAAGGCAGTGGGATGACTCGAACAAACGTGGGTTAGCACGGGTTGGACGAGGTCAAGGCAGGCATTGGCAAAGAGTCGTGTGATGCAGCTGAGTCAAGGGGTGGGATGACTCGGCCAGACGTGTATGTTGGCACGGGCTGGTCGAGGGCAAGGCAACCTTGACGAGGGGCAATGTCATGCGGGCAAGGCATTGCACCGGTGGGACAGTGTTGCAAGGCAGAGGGCGCGGAAGAACACGAGTGATAGCACGGGCTGAGTTAAGGGCTAAAGGGTGCGCGAGGCGAAGGCACGGCTTGGGCAGAAGGCAAGAAGAATGCAGCTAAGTATGAGGCAACGCGGAAGCACGCGCGAGGCGCATGGCAAGGCGGCGGTTATCTCCGTGTGTGCGGCACACGCGAAGGTTACACGACGGTTGCGGCAGATGTGGGTCTTTGCGCGTGGTTGCTGAAATGGGGCGACGTGCCCCGAAGTGTGCTTAGTGTTTCCTTGTAACGTGCGGCTGGCATGTGCCAGGCACGCCCTTTTGTCCCCTTGTAACTACCACTGGCAAATTTTCCCTATAAATAGTCTATTGCGGGTAGGCATTAGATAACCACAAATGTTCCACAAGTAGCACGAGAGGGTGGGCCAAAAGGTCCACATAAACACACAAAGGTGAGGGTCCGAGGGCAGTCACAAAAGTGAGGGTCGAGGGGATTCACAAAGTGTTGTGGGTCGAGTGATCCTAAGTGTGTGGGCTGTAAATGATCCTTGAGTGTGTGTGTGTGTCGATCAGTCTAGGGGCCAAGTGATATGTTGTCAGTCTAGGGGCCAAGTGATCTGTGGTCAGCCTAGAGGTCGAAGTGTGGGCAGACCAGCGTGCAAAGGTTGGTCGAGATCAGTCTAGGGGCCAAGTGTTTTGTGGTCAGCCTAGAGATTGAGTTTGTGGGCAGACCGACGAGCAATTGTCTGTGGACCAGCGAGCAAGTGTTGGTCAAGTTGATCAGTCTAGGGGCCAAGTGTTCTGTGGTCAGCCTAGAGGTCAAGTTCGGTCAGTCTAGGGGCCAAAGTGTTTGGTCAACCTAGAGGTCGAAGTGCAAGACCGTCCGGCGAGCAAGTGTCGGGCAAAGTTTTGTAGTCTTCATTGTAGAGTCGAGTCCTTTTATATTATTGAGAATAATAAGAAAAGGTTGGGCAAGTTGTTTCCCGTAAATGCTTGTCTTGCTTGTCTTCTCTTTCTGTCCCTAAAATATTCTGAGTGTTTGGAAACGAGTTGGTGTGAAAGGTTGAAGTTGGTTGTGCGGGCTGCGTGCAGGGACAACTCGAAAAAAATCACTCATTTAACAACTAGAGAAAAAATTGAAGAGAAAACAAACTTACTGATATTAATCTTCAATATTCTTGACATACCAGACTTAATGAGAAATTTTACACTTAGATATTGGGACACTATACTTATCCCCTGCAATTTCTGTCTGTTAAACCAGTTCAGTAAAATTAAGACCTAGGGGCTCATTTGGTACGTCGCACTGGACTGTATATTTTTATATTGGTATTGTACGGTACTGTAATGGACTGGACTGTATTAATATATAATGGACGGTATTAGAGTATTAATATATAATGGACTGTATTTTTTTAGTACAGTCCAGGGGAGACCCATATACTAGATGGATCTAAAAATGGCAGTTGGAGTGTACTATTCTTAGAAATAAATGCGATCGGTCCTACCAAAACGCCCACCAAATGATGTATTATTTTTGTTGTTCACCAAAGATAACGCAAAGATACCAAACATGCCCTAGATGAATACACAGCTGATCCAAGTCCTCCTCCTATTCCAAACTTGAAGAAAATTCTCCAGTTTGAAAGACCATATACTTATCCCCTGCATTTCCTGTTAAACCACTTCAGTATACAGCAAGATTGTTTATTTTATCCCGGATATCCTCATTAAATTGAACATATTGCATGGGGAACAAAATCATGTGTCTTTATTTTTCCAAAAAGGTAGATCTCCCACCCAGAGCCCCACTTTGGTCAAGCGAGTTGTGAAGGAGTTAATCATGGTAACTCAACTGGTTTCAAAGGTTAGACCACTATCACGCTGCGCACAAGGGGCCCTCCTTTATTTCAAGAATAACCCCCACTCTGCCGCTGCCGGATTCGATCTTGGCCATTTTTTCAATTATCCCCCTTGAGAACCAGTTGAGCTGCTCATGCGGACAATCACGTGTCTTTATTGATATTGTTAGATGGTATACCAAGCAAACCTTGAGTTGCGACTCAAGACATAGACTTCACATTTCATTTAAAGCTTTCATAAGAGTAACTTTAATAATGGAAGTATGCCCCCACGATCTGCTAAGCTCAGAATGTTGTTTAAAGGAGAAAACTAATGTTTAACAAAAGATGCATTCATGTTCACATGAAGGCTGCTCAAGAAACGTTTGATACACAAGCACCTGAAGGCAATAGCTATGAACCACCTCTTGCTCGATATAGTTCCCTCAAGGTCTCAATCACAGGCTGAAAACCTGTCCGCAATGGCAAAACTGATACCACTCGTAGATGCCGTGCATTCCCATTCTTTGGTTGGGACAAGGTGACTTTCAACATCTCTCCCTCCAAAGCTTTACCTGCAGATGCAGCTGCATATAAGCATTCCCAAAACAGTCAGAACCTCTTCATATGGTCCAGTAAACCATTGTAAGACGTTATTATAAGGTTCTTGGACACTCTTTTATGGACAATAACCAAATACTCTTTCCGTATTAGCAAGTTTTAACAGGACACGGATTCACTCGTCCCAATTTATGCGAATCTTTTTAGGTAGTCCCAAAATGAACGACAACATTCTATATTTACTAATAATCTGACTTTTCCTATTTACCTTTAATGAGATGATTTATAATTGCACAAATCTATGACTTATTTTAGACTACAAGTTTCAAAAGTCTTCTTTTCACTCTTAAACTCCGTGCCTTTGACTGGGAGGGGGGAGTGTTAAGTTTTGCAATAGTAGAAGAAAACACTAAAGTATTGGTTAAAGTTTAGTTCGATCGAGATACATTTCAACAAAAATATGAAATTTGAATAAAGATCAATAAATTAGGATTCTTGAAAGTTGTGAAAGTTGTGTGGCAATAAAATAGTATGACCATCTTGGGACATCTTCAAATAAAAAAGACTATCCTATAAACTGGAAATGAGGGAGTAAGTTTCATTAAGAACTTTCAATTCCTACTAAAAAAGCTCATCATCTCCTACTTCTTTCACTCTTTTTTTCAGTTTCATCCCAAAGCAAAACGGAAACTAAATATATACTCTTATTTGATGATAGAGGCAAGTAACTGTGTTTTCCATGAAGAATTAACCTAAACAGCCGTCCACCCACCCAATCGTTTAAACTAATAAGCCGGCGGATGTATAATATATGTATAATCCATGTATAATATGTGTATAATCAGTTGATAATCTATGTATACCACTTAGGAAAATAAACAATAAGTCTGGCTGACTATTTGTGCAAAGATCCCTTTTTTCATTTACTACTACTACTACTACTTATTCCATAATTCCAAGCATAAAACTTAACAAATCACCATTGTAAATTGCAAATTGAGATGCAAACTTTAAAAGGCTTAAAAAAGGAGATAAAATTAAGTTACCAGCAAAAGGGTGAGTCTTGGCAAAGTCAAAGAAGTCATCAGCAGAACAACCAAACAAAACCCTAGATGCCCTATCAAACATTATCACCACAATCACTTTTTTCTCTGTAGCAATAGACACCTGCAAAAAAAAACCCCAAAAAACAATCTTTTCAAGAACCAATACAAAAAAAAACATGAAATTACACAAAAGGACGCAAAAGAAAAAGAAATTACATACAAGGACACGAAAGAGTCGTTTAGAACCAGATGAAACAGGATTAAATTTGCAGTACTTGCAAAAGGGTAAATGGGTATTTGGAGATGGGTCAGGGAGAGTTTTTTCACATGTTGAACAAACTGTGTAAAAGAGGTTGTTGTGATCGATGGCTACCACCATGCAATTTAGTGTTAATGGTGGCTTTTCTTTGTTAATTTCTGTTAATGGTCTTTTTCTGGGGTTTGTTTGGTTATTATTATTGGAGCTTTCTGGATTCATTGATGGAGTTTTTTTCTTGTTAAGAATTTTGTTTGTTCGAATGGTAGTTTGCTGCTGTGAGTGAAACAACTTGAATTAGGGACGGTGTGCTGAGTAAGGAAGAAAAAAACACTTCCTCCTTAAGTCCTTTACATTTTGCATCCTTAACAATGTGTGTGGGTCTTTTTGTAACTTGCACCCTATCCTATCCCGTTCTTTTTTATGATCTGCATCCTAACACCCTACTGTTCGGCCCATACCCCAATAGCGGGAGCTTAATTTACCGGACTTTTCTTTTTTTCCTTAAATTTAGTGTAAGAGGTTAGATTAACCGAAACCTTCTAGCCATGTACCCTTACCTCTCCAAGCTTAAACATCATCAAAGAAAGCAACAGTTCATACTGAAGACAAATCGCAACATCAGTAAATCATTAATGGATAAGAATAAGGAGAAACTCATCATTGTTAAGCAAGAAAAAAAATCATCAATTCATTTAAGTTCTTCCTTTATTTTGAGTAAAGTTGGCCTTACTGAAAAGCTACAAGTGATTCTGTAAACGTGTAGGTGTAGTAAAATAAGATTTCCATCCATAATTAGAATATTTGTATAAATATAATTATGGTAAGATTATGATTTCTCTTGTATATGAGATTAGGATTTCTATTGTAATTACAATGAACATTATACACATATATATTTGATATTAATGAAGAGACTTTTAAAGGGAGATTAATATCATCTTACATGGTATCAGGCCTTCACCAGTCTCAATATGCAATAACCTGACAACAACTGGTACATGGACTCCGAAGCCACTTCTCACCTCACCCCGTCTGCAGGTAATATTCTCAAACTGTTTGGTTTAAGGCATCCTCAATTTGTGACAGTTGGTAGTGGTCACCGCATTTCAATAAAGGGTTATGGTACATCCTATACATCATCTCCTAATCCATTCCCCTTCAAAAATACTCTATATGCCCCACATGTCATTAAGAATCTAATCTCTATCCGCAAATTTACTCGTAATAATTCTGTCTCTATTGATTTTGACCCTTTTGGTTTCACTGTGAAATATCTTCATACGGGGACACCTCTTACGAGATGCAATAGCACAGGGGATCTATATCCATTCACTCCCGCCTCCGCTGCCAGATCTAGTTCTCCCGTCTCTCTAGCGGTCATTTCTTCTTCAACATGGCATAATAGGCTTGGTCATCTAGGAGCCCCAGTTTTTAATTTTCTTAGTGGCAATAATTTCATTACTTGTAATGGGAAGCTTGCCCAAAACTGTGTTTCTTGTCCCTTAGGCAAACATACTCGTCTTTCGTTTAAATCATCTATTACTGTTACTTTTGCACCTATTGATGTTATACATGCCGATTTATGGACATCACATGTTGTTAGTTCTCTCGGTCATAAATACTATCTTATCTTACTAGATGATTTCTCTCACTTTGTTTGGTTGTATCCTCTCAAGTTTAAATCGAAAGTGTTTGCCAAATTTCTTAAGTTTCGAACATTCATTCAAACACAGTTACAAATGGTATAAAATCTTTTCAGTGCGATAATGGTCGTGAATTCAACAACTCTATGTTTCACCATTTTTGTACTAATAATGGCATGGTCTTTCGATTCTCCTGCCCCCACACCTCCCCACAAAACGGTAAAGCTGAAAAAATCATCTGCACCATTAATAATATGATTCGCACTTTATTGATTCATGTCTCTCTACCTCCGTCCTTTTAGGTCTATGCTGCTAAAATGTCAGAATACGTTCTCAATATTCTCCCAACTAGCACTCTTCACAATATGACCCCTACTGAAATCTTCTATCATAGAATCTCATCTTATGATCATCTCCGGATATTCGGTTGTCTCTGCTATCCTAACATTGCCTCTACTGTCCCTCACAAACTAGCTCATCGGTCCACTCCATGTGTCTATCTAGGCTTCCCGCTGAACCATAGGGGATATCAATGCTATGACTGGTTCACTCGTCAGATCCACATCTCTCATCACGTCACATTCGACGAGACCACATTCCCGTTTTCGAATCTTAAAAAGTTCCAAAAATCGGATAACTCTTTTCTTGACGAGTCTGCCATCTCTTCCATCATTCTCAGTCAACTAGATCACAGTACTGCCACATAATCGCCTTCTTTGCCCAGTGATTCTTCTTGTCGGCCATGGCGCCAAACTTCGAGGTCTATCAATCGGCAGCTGCGCGATTTGGCGCCACGACGCCAAAACTCCTCCGAACAGATTTCCTCCAGCGCCGCGACGCCTACGACGACGTCACCTCCTCCTTCTCCATATCCAGCAAATCCCTCAGTCTCGACTCTTCCCACTCAGCTGACACAGCCTCCCACTGTCTCCACTCACTAAATGGAAACTCGTGCCAAGCATGGAATCTTCAAACCCAAAGTCCAATTTAACTTGTCTGTCCAAACCATTTCTCTAATTCCCAAGAACCCTATTTTGGCCAAACAAGACCCTAATTGGAATGCGGCTATGTCTGAGGAATTCAGTGCTTTAACTAAATAACACACATGAGATCTAGTACCTAAAACTGAGGGGGTGAATGTGATTCGTTGTCTGTGGCTATTTCGTCACAAATTTTAGAGATCTTGAGAGATATAAGGCACGCCTTGTGGCTAATGGCACAAATCAGTAGAAAGGCATTGATTGTGGCGAGACCTTCATCCTGGTTGTCAAACCGGCTACCATTCGCACAGTTTTGAACATTGTCATAGACAAACACTGGCCGATCCATCAGCTTGATGTGAAGAATGCATTTCTTCATGGGGATTTGAGAGAAACAATCTACATGCACCAGCCGCCTGGGTTCACCCATCCAGCAGTTCCTCACTATGTGTGTAGTCTCCACAAGTCACTATATGGCCTGAAACAGGTCCCCCCGTGCATGGTATGATCGTTTTGTCATGTATATCTTGCAGATTGAGTTTTTATGCAGCAAGAGTGATACATCACTCTTCATTTTTCATCGAGGTAGTAACACTGCTTACTTATTACTTTACGTTGATGATATTGTTCGTATTGCCTCCTCCGATGGGTTGAAAAATGAGATTATTGCATTGCTTAAGTCCGAATTTACAATGACTGATTTGGGGAAGCTGAGTTATTTTTTAGGGATATCAGTGATCAAGTCTGACAACCACATGTTTTTGTGTCAGCGTAAGTATACCGAGGAGATCGTGTACTGGGCTAAGATGGTGAATTGCAAAGTTTCACTTACTCCAGTTGATTCAAAATCTAAGCTCAACGTTATGGATGGTGCTCCAGTCTCCGATCCTACTCTGTATAGGAGCCTTGCAAGTGCACTTTAGTATCTCACATTCACCAGGCCAGACATCGCTTATGTTGTTTAACAGGTATGCCTATTCATGCATGCCCCCAAGGAGTCTCATTTCACTGTTTTTAAGCGTATCATCTGATACATTAAGGGCACACTTGATTATGGTTTGCACCTATACCCCTCTGCATCAAACAAGTTGCTCTCTTATACGGATGCATATTAGGCAGGGTGTCCGGACACACGACGCTCCACCTCCGACTTTTGTGTATTTTTAGGGGATAATCTGATTTATTGGTCTGCCAAGCGACAGGCTACCCTATATCGTTCCAGTGCCGAGACTGAGTACAGAGGCGTTGCAAATGTGGTAGCTGAGATTTGTTGGCTCAGAAATTTACTGTTAGAACTTCAGTGTCCTTTGCGTCAGACATCTATTGTGTATTGTGATAACATCTCTGACCATCTATCTTTATCATAATTCGGTTCAACATTAGCGAACCAAGCACATTGAGATAGACCTACACGTCGTTCGTGAGAAAGTTTCACTAGGTCATGTTAGAGTGTTACATGTTCCATCATCCTATCAGTATGCAGATATATTTACCAAAAGACTTTCCAGACAGTTATTTCTTGATTTCAGATCCAGTCTCAGCGTCCGGCCTTCTCCCGCTCCGACTGAGGGGGTGTGTAAACGTGTAGGTGTAGTAAAATAAGATCCCCATCCATAATTAGAATATATGTGTAAATATAATTATGGTAAGACTAAGATTCCTCTTGTATATGGGACTAGGATTTCTATTGTAATTGGAATTAACATTGTACACCTATATATATTTGATATTAATGAAGAGACTCCCAAGGGAGATTAATATCATCTTACAGATTCTCTTCAATTCAATAACGCAAAATGAAAATAAGGTTCACTTGATTGCTATTGTGCTTCAACAACTGTACTCTTGTTTCCCTCTGAAATGTCTGTCGTGAATCGGATGACAAACGAAATCGAATGACAAATTGATTATTTAACTAAGCGATTTCGGCTGAAAGCAGAACTCTAACTTTCAGCAATGGATTCCCCAACTACTCTAGAAAGCGTTATGATGGTGAGTGAGTAAACTAAGTGGTAAGAAACATAAATACAGCTAGAGTGCAATAAAGGCGACAAAGGTAAAATGAAGATATGTAAAATCAGTTGTTTGTTTGATTGATTGTCTTTATTCTGTACAAATGATCCTACATTTATAGTACAAGAAAAAAATAAGGCGTGATCCCCCTATGTTAGCCACCGAATTTCCCACTAAATTCACTAGCCAACTATGAGGAGGTGGTGCCGATTTTTGCTCCTTATCGTCTAGCACGATTAACGACCCTCACTGCTACCGTTTCTAAAAGGTTCTTTGACTTGATCTTTGAGGCATCCGAATATGTGTGGGTTTCAGTCGTTCTTCGGAATTATGACTCGGCCAGACTATTGTAATAGCCGATTAAGCTTTTCTAGCCGATGGTAAGGAATAATAGATTCGGCTATGATTTCAGTTACCGACTTAGAATTTTTTTGAGTGATGAATATTTTCCATGATTTTAGAAACTTTTTCCAAGTATCTATTGCATCTTTTGTCCTGCTTGACGTCAAAGCTATTTGTTTGGTAGCTCCTAAAATGGCATTACCGCTGCCAACACTGTTGCACGCTGTGCTACAAGTGAAGGACATTGAGGCAAGATTGTCTTTTCGCCAGAAGAATACTAGTCTTTGAAGTGCCTCTTATGGTCCAAATTCAAGTAAAAAATGCATCGAAAAAAACAAGTATTATGCTTCTATGAAGTTGGACATGTAAGCTTATTGGTAGGTTACCAGTTGCAGCATGGAGGTGTAAGTGCACTAGATTCAAATTTCTAGCATGTTAGACCTGTTTTTCGAACTTGTTTGGCCTTTTAAAGATGTGTCAAGAAATATGATTTCTCAATCTTATGACTTTGATGTTCAGTTTAGATGTTGATGTTTTTACCATTTAACAAGACTGATGATGCTTTGGTTAGTCAAAAAGCTGATCATCCACTCCATGCACGTGGAGAGGAATGGTAAAAGAAGTCTCTAGCACAAACAAGATTGTATGCAAAACTCGAAAATAAAGAAACAAGAAACGTTCTTTTTTGTAATTCAAGTAAATGTAATTTTATTTATAAACATGGCCAAAATTTAGCCGTGTCCAAGGCGTATAAAGAATCTATAAAAGAAATTCTACAAACTTCACCCGATCTTTGCGAGTTCTATGGGTGCATAAAAAAAATAAGGGATCAGAGGCTACCCGCAGTTGAACAAAAACGTTCTTAAATTTATGTTCTTAATAATATTGTAGTTGTGTCCTCCATTATAAAGTAATAATAATATAGTAGGCAAGTGTAGGACTTTATTTAAGGGGGGTTTGAAATTTTCGGTTCAAGTTTCAGTTTCCGACTTTTTAAAATGTTCTATTACCATAACAAATTCGTTTGGTAGGGATCATAATTTTTAAGTTCAGTTTTCATGATTGAAATGAATAAAATTGCCTAGTGTTGAGTGAAAACAAATACATGTGTGAGCAATCTACATTATATGAGTCTGACTTTATGTCATTAAGTATTTAATTTATATTTAGTAAAGGCCAAAAACTCCTAATTTGAAGACTTTTAGGATTTTAAAGCTTCTATTGATTTATTTTTAAGCTTCTACAGACTAGCCACTCAAAATATTAATGTAATCCAGTCTTAGTGAAAATTGCCTAGTGAACAAATGTTTGCGCCTGAGTTAGATGTCAATAAGCTGAACTCAAAATCTAAAAACATGCATTTTCTTAAAACTTACACGATGAAACAAAACAAAACCAAACATTTCCTCTAAAAAACTACTCAGCATAGTGCATTTTAGCATGGTTCCAATAGCATTCTATCATTTGGCTCATTTACGACTGTCACACCTACCATCTCAAAATCTCAAACCATAATAGAATACGAGTCATCTCAACAGTTTAAACACGACCAATATTGTTTTTACATTCCCTCCCTCCTCCGTGGGGCGCAAGTGATGATTTCGTCAACCCTTAGGATCATCTCAGCAGCCTCAGTGGCAGAGAGCAATACAGCCTGTTTGACTTTGAATGACTCGGATATTCCTAGCTCTGACATGTCTCCAACCTGTCAAAAAGATGTGTCCAGTTGGATAACTATATTTAGACAAGTACTACTCTCAATAAGCAAGGAAGAGTTGATCATCAGCACAAGATTTAATAGTGTTATAGAACAAAGGAAACAATATAAAGAACAAACTACAAAAGAAAAAGAACCCCTCCTGAGTCGGGAACAGAAAAGGACAGCTTATATTTACTTCTCCCTTTCCGTTCAAGCCACACAAGGAAAGAACTATTTTCGTTCCATCTCTTCCATTTCGGTTAATGTTTAATTAACACCTGTTATTTCTTATTTCTATAGTTTACAAACCCAGAGGCATGAAAAACAATAGTCAAAGTTTGACAGTCAAACTAGTCAAACAAAGGAACACTTGTGCAAGAGATAGGAAAACAATGACTTTATCAACAGAGAGACAAAGAGGCAAACATCGAGTTGCTGGGAAATTAAGCACTAATTATTTAAAGTTAAATGGTGGTTATGGTGAAATCTCCTGACAGGAAAACAGAACTGACTAGAGATGCACTTTTCTGCTTTTGGGTGTGGATGCATGTGCATTCAGTAATCTTTGCTTTTGGGAAACAGAAAAATATCATACTGTGAAATATGTGCTTAGTAAAGATGCTGGACATCTCATCTTGACAGGATCACGCATACACTTTAGGATATTGCATCAGTTTTAAGTTTTATCGTTCCATTGTTGCATTTATGTTAATAAATTAAGGCAAATTCAAGCAAAAATAAAGCAGAGAGTATGAAAAGTTCTGAACACACAGCGCGACAACAAAGTTCATTTCAAAAATCTGAAATCAGTTACTCACAGATCCAGAGATGACATCAATTCCTGCATTGCTGTCCTCCTTGTGGTGTTCAGCACGAAGCTGAGCAATCAACTCAGCACTGTCTAACCCCGCATTGTCGGCAATGGTGGTTGGAATTGCCAAAAGCGCACGGGTAAAAGCCTCAATTGCATGAGATCTTTTACCTGGAGTCTTTTTAGCTAGTTCATCAACTTCCTTAGCCATCACCATCTCAGGCCATCCACCTCCAAGTAGAACCCTGCTGTCATTTACTGTCTGAGATAGTACGCACAATGCATCGTGCAGAGATCTTTCAGCTTCATCCAGTACATGAGGGCTGAAAATAAGAATAAAGGGAGATGTTAACAAGGAAACACATCACAAGAGAATTTCATCACAATTACAACCCAAAAAAGGAAAACAAAACAGTTCCAGAAGCAAAGCAAGTTGACCTCATTTCATACAATCAATGATATCATCAATTCAATTTTCAGAGAACACGAGCATTGAGGAGTCAAGCAGGTCCTCAAGTAAAAGCATAATCAAACAGCCCGACATTGTTGCAGTAAAACTACTTCCATTGTTCAAAGTCAAAGACGTCGTATCTTTTTTTTTGAAACAGGTAACATTTGACATCATTATCTTTACTTTTCCAGTCTTTCTGATTTGTTATGTTGCCTTTGCAGAAACATCAATCAATCAAAATCTCATCTTTGCTTTGTTAAAATCCTCCTTACTTGCTCATTGTCTTTAGTTCCTGTGGCACTGGAAGGTTTAAAAGGGCAGCCCGGTGCACTAAGCTCCAGCTATGTGCAGGGTCCGGGGAAGGGCCGGACCACAAGGGTCTATTGTTAGTCTTACCTTGCATTTCTACAAAAGGTTGTTTCCATGGCTTGAACCCATGACTTCCTGGTCACATAGCAGCAACTTGACATCCGGAAGGTTTGAGTGAATGAAATGTGTTTTTAAGTTTAGGTAAGGGATTTAAGTGGGGTGAACAAGTAGGAATAGATCAGATAGTTAGGATTGGCCCTGGGCTTTTATTTGGAACAATGTAGTCTTCAGTCCTTTTGTTAAGATATTTTCAACAGCTGGGCTGGTCCTCTTGGACTTGGTCCAGTTGGGCCTTTGAATTTAATTTTCAAGCTTAGTTGCTGTTTACATAAAAATTTGCTATCCCTAGACTTCTAAAACAAATAACTGCTCAAACCTAAAAGAGGGGGAGGGTAAAACTTAGGTGTCTACAATGGCTTGGTTCAATATTCATGCAAGGGACTTAGTTATACATAACAAGCTTGAAAAACCAAGTGAAAGAAATGAAAACATTTTCAGTGAAACATGACCGGTAGATACAGCACCAAATATAAGTGGTCGTTTACCATATCAACAAAATCATACCACCATTCAGACAACAAGAATGACCATCCTCCCCAGCCCTCACACTAACAAAGGAAACAGAGGGGAAATTACAATAAAAGGCAGACAATATAACACCAACGTACCTGGCACCTCGCAGGACAATTGTACATGCCTGACCCATTTCAACCCCAGAGAAGTGGATCAGCTTATCTTCACCGATCATAATCTCCTCGATAAGTTTGCAGTGGCCAAGCTTGACAGACTCTGGATTGTCGAAGGTTGACGCAATTTCTCCCCCGGTAACTAAACCCAACCTCTCAATACCATCAAAGTCAGCATGCTCTATTGCAAGTATCCCTGCATCAGCAAATAGTTCCTCTGGGAAATTGTAGATCAGCTGTCGGTTAACAAAGCAATTTATCCCATGACTAATGATCTTTTGCACCTTCTCTCTCATTTTTTCCTTTTCAGCTGCTTCTAGATCAGCAACCTTGGCCATTGAGTCAACTCGAACACGTGCACCATATATCTTCACTTTATCAGTATCCATAGCAGTATTTGCCACCAAAATCTTAGCATTTTCTATGCGTTTTGGTTGACCAACCCCAATCTTTTTGTCCAAAATAAACCTACATAAAAGAAACATTACCGCCTCAAAAGAGAATATGTAACCAAAACCTTAGCTTTGTCTTTGATTTGGAAATTATCATGTTTGAGAATGAAGAACAAATTATTAATCAAAAGAAGAGTCAGACATGCGACAATAATACATGTAGTAGTAAATAGTTCGAACCAGAAGAATTCTTGAGTTTATTTACTCACCCTTCATCTAAAAAAGAATCCTTCAATGAACCTCCAGGTTTCTTAATTATCTGGATTGACTCAAGATTGGTGCTGCCCTGTTATTACAATCAATTTGGAAAAAGATTGAAAACACGATATATGAGCAAAACTAACAAATGGGAAAGGATGTCATGTTAATTTTTCACATTATTAGATAATATACAGCAGAAGGTGATGCATCCACTCGCTGAAAGAAAACGAAAAAGTCCTAACTTTGGCGAAATCAAATCTCGAACCCTTTGAAGATAAATATATAGTGTCTGGCCAAGGAAAGAGGAAAGACTGTATATTTATAGATAAGGAAGAGGAAAACTAAGTTTCACCCACATTACAATAAAAAGTGGAAATCACTTTCGGATGTTTTTCTTTTTCTGACCTTAAGACACAATTAGTCCCCCCTGTCTGCATGCATCATAAGATTTTGTTGCATAGGCTTTGATGAGAATCTAAGTCACTTCACTATTGTGTCTCACAACAATAAAAACACAATGTTTTTAGGTTACATATTGATATACTACAGTTTAAATTTTTTGTTTACACTAACAGTGAATTTTAACTGTGATAATAGACAAGTTACAATTTTCCATTAATATTTATCATAGATTACTTGTAACTCGTATACATAGGGGTGGCAAAACAAACCCAAACCCAAGTAACCCGCCCAAGCTTTAATGGGTTTGGGCTAGAGCGATTTTGATGATGGGTTGATTTGGGTTATGCCCAGGTTAACCCATCATAAATCAGCAACTCGAATGAATCCATGATGATGCCCAAGCTTGACCGATGAAAGTGCTCAATCTTAATCCCTAAAGTTTTGCTTTGCATTGAGATTTTTGTCTATAAAAAATTATTTAAAAATTCCTTCCATTTTATTGATTGTTACCATATTGATTATTGTAATTATTATTATTGGCGAAATACTATTATATATTCTCGTTTCTTTTTATCTTATTCTCAATATTTGAAGATTTAATTTGACAAATTTGTCCTAGCTAATATATCTTTTATTTAATAGATTATATAAACATCTTCTATTAGCTTTTTAAATTTTGTTCTATAAACTAGTTATGCTTAAATAAGAATAAAACGAAAGCGGGTAACTTCCAACCGTGCATGTACATATAAATTCTAATTATGATTTTCTTTATGTTTCACTTAAATTAAGTTTTGTTACAGTTCTCTTTTTCTTTTCTTTTTTGACTGTAACCAAATTTTAAAAAAAAGTGTGGTTACAGTCAAAATGTCATAAAAGATTTTAAATTACAAGTCTCCAAAGACAGAAAAAAATGCAATCATGAAAGATTAGCCACATTTCTCCTGGGTGTTTTTTTCATGTTTTCTTTTTCCTTTTTAGCTTTCTGTATTTATTCCGTTTCTCATTCAAGTGCAGTTAGGATGAAAACAAGTCAACCATATTTCATAGATTCTCAATGACTCGAATTACTTGGTATCAAAACTTTGGACTGCCTTTTTTTGTTGTTTAGATTATTTTTATCTTAAATTTTCATTGCATCATTTAGTCTAGATTTACAGAGAAGGTTTTGGTAAAAGCCTTGGGAAACTCTACGGAATAAGGTTGAGCATTTTCATAGGTCAAGTTTGTACATCACCATGGGTCCATTTGGGTTGCTGATTTGTGAAGGGTTAACTTGAGAATAACCCAAATCAGCCCAACATCAAAATAAAGCTTACCAAACCCATTAAACTTTGGGCGGATTGGCGGGTTTCATGGGTTTAGGTCAGTTTTGACACCCCTAGTCAGAACATGCAGTTAATACCTCATTGCAAGGTTATCAAGCTACACAACTGATACAGATAAACAGCTATAGGATAATGGAAAAGGAAAAAAGATACTGGATAATGCAGATAGACCTGAAATCACAAGATTAAAAAGAAAAATATGCTCTTTGTAAGTTGCTAAAGCAGATGAAATATTGACCTTTAACCTCATAACCGCATCAACAGCCAGTTTTGCAAAATGCTCCTTGTCCTGAGACAAGATTTTTGAGCTCAAAGTAGTCCTTGCAATATTCAACAAGTCTGATTTAAACTTCTCTGCAACATAAAAAAATGACCATATCATAATGAGAAAATCAAGATAAATATCTCTTGGTCTCATTACATTCTGATTATCAGCTACTAGCATCCAGGACAAGTTATCTACGCATGGTTCAAAGAGGAAGTGGTACACCAGTATAAAGAAAATCAATATATGCCATTAAATGTAGGTTCTCCGCTATGATGTTACATACAACAAACAACTCAAGCAACGATACCTGCATCCTGCTTGTTATCCACCACCTTCTGCTCCAGAACATTGCGTGCACACTCAGATGCCATCCGGAAACCTGATATAAGGAAATAAATAAAATATTGAAAGGTACACTAAGCATGAAACCAGATTAGGTACCTCAGATACTATTAACTAGAATATTACTAAGAAATAGGAACTTGCTACGTTTTGGCTCGATAAACTGAATAGAAAAAGTTTTTAGCAGGTTTTGGTGGAAATGTCGGGTGTGAAGGAATTTATGCAGTCTCTTCGCAATATCTCCTTTATAGTAGTCGAAATTTTCAAAAGTAGGTGCCCTATCCAGCTTGCATCGCACTCGACTACTCCACCGAGTACCTTCTACCTCCGTACCTGGCACTCTCTACCCACCAAGACTAAAAGACGGGAAGAAATCACCTAGTGTTTTTGTCGCTGCTGGGAATAGTAGTTGAGTTCTTTTTTCTTTTATCGTATTTGGTAGAAACTACAGATTCTATCTAAATCAAACTCCACTATGGAAACAAGCCTTGTGACAGATTTGTGAATAAAAATATTGAAACACGCCTTTACGATGTTTTCTTCCGAGCTTGGCTTCTCAAAACAAAATTATCCCAAGAACTCAGCGTTCAATCACTACCCATGTTACTAATGTACATATACCTAGGAAGCTATATGCTGATGATCTGGTGCAAACTTCATGCCAGCCATAGCATTCAAATATCATCCAGGGAAAAATAGTCAAGCTTCTTCCAGATTTAACAAACGTCAAACATCGGAAAGCAAGAACACCAGATGCTTCAATAGATAAAAGAAAAGATGCTCAATTGAAGACAAGATAGCAAGCAAGCATTGCAGTAATGGTACACAAGCAAATTCGATAAAGCAGTCCAGAAGCCGTTTGTATTCTACTATTCTGCACATAGGAAGATTGAAGAAAGCTTTAATAATATACATGCACATGTGTATGCCTGTACGAAATATGTTAAGGAGATCAGATCATCAGAACAGACCTGCTATAATTGTCATCGGATGAATTTTTGCATTTACCAGCTTTTCTGCCTCCCTCAAAAGTTCTCCAGCCAAAACGACTACTGAAGTTGTCCCATCACCAACTTCATCATCCTGTACCTTAGAGATATCTTACAAAGTGGTCAAGGTATAACATTGCATATAATCACATAATTTTGTGCCCCATTATTTCCTGTGATAAAGTTTCAGTGTCTATCTCCTTCCATTATCTGTAAAAGGTCTTAAATAAGTGCTACATATCTGGCCTTTCTTTTAAATGATAACATAAGCCAAAAAACAAAGAGGGCAAAGGTTGTGTTTAACCTATTAAACACTCTGTTTAGTGGATTTGTTTTGGGTACAATCCAACTTTACCTTCACCACTAGTGTCCATAGAGTTCAACAACCAACTAGTGATACTATTATTTCAAAAAAAGCAGAACTATATGATGCCCATACGAAAAATGATCACTTACTTCAGGGAAAAATAACAAGGAAAATAAATATATCAAGGATACCCACAAGGACCTTGGCAGCTGGATTATCAATATGGAGGGACTTCAAAATTGTTGCACCATCATTGGTAACTGTCACACTGTGTCCTCTGCCTGTTGATTGCAGAATTTTATCCTGTAAATTTTGAAACAAAATGTACTAATCTGTCAAAACCACAATCCTAACTCTTCTCAATACCTGCAAAATACATAATCAAAAACTTAGCTTACCATTCCCTTAGGTCCTAAAGTCGTCTTTACCAAGTCAGCAATTGCCATTGCTCCAATAAAAGAGGCCTAAAATTTGAAACACTCGTGGTTTCAGAAAATCGAAGAATAATAGTCGTAAGCCGCTATAAGAAAAGGGCAAGTTACACATTTCGGCCAAAAATAATTAGATTCGCTAGCCAAATATACACTATTTTGTATATGCATTTATACAAAAAAATACATTTGGTAGCTATTATTTTGGTGGGCGACAATTTATGTCAATTTCTCATAAGAAAATGTAGCAGAATTTCAACATGGCAATGGAACATGTAAGCTTGTCTTTGTCGCTCATATTTGGTAACCTGTTAAAATAGCTTATAAGCAACCTCAGTAGCTTAACTGTTATTTGCTGACAAAACCACTTACCATCCTAGCTCGTTCGCCCTTTTCTTCAGTGGCTTCATCTTTGAAGAGTCTATCAATCTGACAGCAGAAAAAGAACATTAGATATTGAATCCACAAGCAAAACATTATCAAAACCAAAAAAGGAAGAAAAAAGAAACACAACGTACCGCCATTAGAAAGAAATTGGAGATGTGAAGCTGAAACCCAAAAGCTGAACCTTAACAGCTATTAAAACAACAAAATATTTGTATATATCAGAACATTGCAGTTAAAGAATAATTGTAATTATTCAAACCCTAAATAAATATTATCTTTTTTAATTCAAGTGTGAACCCTAACCAACTACTGATCTATGACTATGCAAACCCAAATATTAACATAAGGAGAAATTCTTATTAATACCAAAAAAATGAAAATCTTTGATGCAAAACAAAGCAACATTAGGTCATTTACCGAATACCCATAAGTTAAAAAGTCTCAAAGAATAAGACTATCCAACCCAAATCTTAATGCAAGAAGATATTCTTATTAACACAAGCAAAATAGTAAAAAAATCAAATCTTTAATGCAAAACAAAGCAATATTAGGTCATTATACGAATACCCATTAATTAAAAAAGAGATAAATAGTGAATAAATCAGCAAAAACTAGAAATCTATAGGAAGTTATATGAAAAATTCAAGACTAGGGCAAAGATGGTAAAAACATACACAAAAGAAACAGGGTTAGTATAAGGGAGATTATGGAAAAGACGAAAATAGACCTGTGTCGACGGTGGCGGCGCCGGAAAAGGGTATAGCGCACTGAAAGTGGGAAAATGAGAAAAGGGTTCTAAGGGGGAAGTGTTTTAAATGGTCTGATTCGTAAATTTACTACTTTGCTGAGGGTATAATGGTCATTTAATATTCTAATGGGCTTGCTCCTTCTGCCAGGTCCAATAAGATCAATTGGTCTCTGGATATTTTGGAAAAATTCACAAATAACCACTTTCGATTCCGGTAATTATAAAAATAGTCACTATCCGAAACTTCAAATTACTGTAGCTATTTCTTTTTTTTTTCTCCATCCGGTGTCTAGTACTCGCGTTGGATCCCGATTATATTTAAATTCGTACTACATAGGGTTCATTCGGTTAAATAATATTTTCCGAAAATAGGAATGAAAGTTGATGTACGTGACAATTAGTCGGAAGATCCTTCGAAAAAAGAAATTATAAAGTCTTATTTTCCTTTTTAATCGTCTGAAAAAATAAGAAGTATACAATAATAATATACCCGGTATAATTTCATGAGTGAGATCTGAGGAGGGTCGAGTGAACACAAACATTATCTCTACCTGAGGAGGAGAAAAGTTATTTATGATACTCTTGTCTCAAGATAAAGCATAAAATAGAGCATGTCAAAAAGAAACAGTAACTACAATAAAATAGTACGCTTAGCAAATAACAAAAGATAGTAGATAGTAAGAGAAATCAAAGGATAAGAAATTACAAGAGAAATCCTACGACTAGTAGTAACGAAAATAAGAAGTATAACTCCAAAGCCAAATGAATGTAATATATAAATTTTGTGTATCGAATCTTTCTATTTTTCTCTTTTGATACAATTTTTTCTGTATATTATTCTTCAGGAATGAAAATCCAACATATGACATACGTGTTCTACAAAACAAATACTGCTACTAAACAACTTGCGTTAATTCTCAATCAAACTATCACTATTCAAATAGGAAAAAGGCATTTTGTATTTTCCATGATAGACATTTCGGGTTAATTTAAAAAATAATCATCCGACTTTCATTTTATTACACCGAACTACTTATAATAAGAAAATCACTTAAGTATACTTGAGTATCATCGTTTTTTCCCTCCGTAAGTATCACGAAATTCACTAAACTATTTTGTAACCAAAAAGATCACTCAACTTTGCTTAAATATCACATAAAGTCAATGGGATGAAACGAAGGAGGCATTTCCTATAATATTTAGACAAAATTGAGTTATTTTTCAATTACAAAAAATTTGTTCTGTGGCTTTCTATGATACTCAAATAAAGTTGAATGACTTTGTATTACAAAAAATGTTTAATGACTTTAGTGCAATAAAATTAAAGTTAGAGTGATCATCCGTGAAATTATTCATATATAGACAAATGTAACTAACTCACTAACCACTTAAATATGCTTAAGATGACCTGAGGCCATTTACTTGCATCACATGATTATAGAAAACTCACTAAAATTATGTCACAACCTCTCTAATAGCATGTAATTGGAGATTATCCAATTCTGAGTAAATGAGAATTCATGCAAATCTGTTGCACCAACACCAAGTGAAACACGGAAATAGTTGGTCCGGACATGACGATTATTTAAAACAAAAAAGTGAAACTCGGAACTAGTTGGAATTCTGAGTTGTGATTTATGAACTTTATATTGCAGCACCTTGAATCAGGTTAATATTAACACAAGCATTAGAAAATCATTAAATCAAGGTTCATTTACAGTACATACATTAAAAGTTTCTCAATAAAGATTAGATGGCCACACTAATGTGAGTTGTGTTTTATAAACTTTGCATTACAACACCAGAAGTCGAAGAAAAACAACACACAAAAGCATAAGAAAAGAAAAAAAAAACAGGATTAATTGTACACTTAAAGCTGCTCGACAAAGATTAGATGGAAGCAGATTGAGACCGGTTGTATGCAGTTCTCCGAAAAACTAGGTTGTTAATGAACTTTGATTTCGTGTGTGTATCCGAGACATGTCGTGGAACAGAATAGGAATCCATGTAAATTCCCACGTGGGAGATTAGAGGGCACGCCCTGGACTTGTCGATAACCAACCTTAGCGAGTGGGATTTCACTGTCGGAAAAAGTAACAGCCTCCGATATCCTACTGTCGTTCCACTTACCATGTGTTGCCATTTTCCATTGTCATCTAATATATCAAGATGAAACTGGATAATCCGCTGCCCCATTTGAATTGGTTCTTGAAGTTCCAAGACGTTGAACGTTATAACCTGTTGAAATTCTAAATATAGTTCCCAGTCTGATTGTCCTTGATCTGGAGCCCAATATGTATACAATCCTTCCTCGATAACATTCTCGGGTCCAAACTGTAAATCATTTGAATCTCCTCGTGTACTGCTGGCAGAAAGAAGAGCAGATTTTGCGATATTGTGGGAGAATATAGAATTACGAAGCTCAGAGAACTCTTTGAGGACTTGTATATCTTCGTCTGATATGAGACCAGATGAATTTGGTGGTACATTTAGCAATAATAGACAGTTTCTACCGACTGATTTGTAATACAAATCCAGAAGAGTTATTGCACTTTTTGGCTTTTCTGATGGATGCCAAAACCAACCAGGTCGGATTGACACATCACATTCAGCAGGAACCCATTCATGGCCAAAGGCGTCCCCCTCCAAAGAGTATCTGTTGGATACAAGAAAAATAACTAAGATAAAAGGAAACTCAGTGTGCAGAGAAAAATAACTAAGATATAAGGTGTTATTTCTAGGCAATTACACTCAATGACAGTAATATTAATTGGCCTGCTTTGTAACCAAAAAGACTTCAAAAGAAGAACATGCCATCAATGTTTATCCATCATTGAGTCAAGTAATGAAGTACTGCCTTACATCAGGACATTTTTCCTTTTCCCTATTTACACAACTACTGTTAACACATGCCAAGAATATCCGTCTATGTAACCTTAAATCAAGGTTATTTCTAACTGCTTATAACCATTTTGATCCTCACCATATGCTAAACGTCAAAATTGACGAACTTGACAGATCTATATGGCCACTGTATTGAGAGCAATGATCTTGAAAATATTTTTTAGGTCCGAAAGAATACATATTGATCACTTATATAACCTGAGCCAGGTCAAGTATTAAACTTTGTGGTGACTAGTGAACAATACAACATTTTTCTTATAACAGAGAAATTCCTGTGAGTTAGCTAGCCCAACTATACTTGGCCCACAGGTTCAACTCGGACGATAAGGGACCGGCCCCTCTACCCTACTACTACTTAAGTACCAGGTTTTGTGTCGACAGTACAGTTCGACACATGATGTGCACACAATCCGCACATCTGGACCCATTATAATGGTAAACGATGAGGGGAGAATTTTTGCTGAAAGCAAATAAGATATGATGAAAATGAGACTAGTAAAACAAGACTTACATGGGATCATTATAACCACCAATCTTGACAGCACTGCAGTTGAAAAGGGACCAGCAAGTTCTCCCAGCAACACCTGCCTCGTCTCCAACCCACCTCGTATCAGGACCAGCATCCGAGAAGATTGAAGCTCCAGGTTGGAGTTGATGGATAAGGCTAAACCAATCATCAAAGAAATACTCCATATCCTTCTCACCATCACCTTTTGCACCATCTAAAAAAATATATTTGACCTCTCCATATCTGCTCAACAGAAGTTTCTCCAATCATTGAAAGTCAGCAGGAAAAGAAAAGCAGCTAAATTCCGTAAATTCTGCCTATATGTGCTGTATAATCAAGTTTCACATATTTCTTTGTCTAAATATGTGTGCATTTTTTACGGCAATTCCTTTTAGGTTAAGGGAAGTGAGCGGATGATAGTTCATAGCACTCAACAAGTTGATTTCCACCACATAAAAATGACTTTATGAGTACGAGAGATTATAAAAAAAAGGGTAAAACATGGTATTTAGTGTGATGTAGTGCTTAATGAACACACCAAGCATAACAAATTGGTCAAGGTGTGGAAATCCTCTTCTTTTAGTGCTCCTTTATATTTACCTGAGTCTTAACTAACAGAGCTCTTAGAATTTTGAAAGACAATTTAATCTGAAGAGTTTGAGTAACCATTCGTAATGTGGAGGATTTCTCTTTTGTCTCTTTTCGGCAAGATGATTGAACTTCTACTGATCTAGCCAAATGGTAACTTAGAAACTAATGAAACAACTATTACTAATTAACTTTAGGTTACAATGACAAGAAATGAAATAAACACACCAAAATACATACAAACTTATACTTGGTGGGAGTCAGATCCTCTCATAGTTTTGTCAGATGACCTAAATTATCACAAGTCGAGTAAGAGTGTGAATTCATGTTCCTCGTGTCTACAGTTAAATTTGGCTGTTCTGGGAAAAAGTAGTCTTAGCCATTTGAATAAGGTTTATTAATTATTCCTAGAACTAAATTAGGAATATATAATCCAGATAAGGAACTCCAAGTTCGTTTTACAGCTAGCTTGGATATATGGAAGCCAACATATCGACTTCAAGGTTTCTAAAATAAACTTTCCTAAAATGTGCAGTCTGGTACATGCAACTAAACTGTGTACGTTGATATTTGTGTGGCTTCAAAGCCATTAGTACGAAACAAGGCCAAATGGAGTGAAATGAATAGAATTCATGTAGCCTATCGCCGACAAGCTTGGAATTGAAGCGTAGTAGTTGTCTGAAGTCATTAGTAAATCTATTTTTTTTAAATTAAGTCATTAGTAAATATAACGACTCGCAAATCCCTGTCATCATAGAACTCATACTTAAAAGAATCATTCTAAGTTGGGTCCTTTAATAACTTCGTCCAATAAAAAAAGAGTCACTCTATATTGGCACCGTTGAAACTCGAACATGAAACGGCAAAAGGAGTTACAATCATACAGAACCTCATTACTCACTTCCAATTTTCACATTTTCTTTATTGGTGCTAATGCTTGGAATATTTGTCAATATAAGTAACTGAAGCACATATAACAATATTCCAAACACAGAACTAACTTCATAAAGCCAACACAAGCTATAATCCAAATGCCACTTACTTTATTATTTCCATAATAAGGGTCATGTGAACCCCCTTCGCGGAAAATTACACTGTATATATATAGGGTCAAAAATCATCTTTTATGTATATATAGCACATGTTGAATCCCCTTGATTTCCTCGTGCGTACACTCTACCCTCTCCAGACCCCACTTTGTGGAATTTCACTGGATATGTTGTTGTTACTGAAACCTTGGCTCTGCCATTGATAAGGGTGTAACTATTATCTTACTAACTTTGAAACAGTGTGTACTCCCTCATATATTGTTAAAAGGGGAACATATTATTTATTTAATTATTTTAGGCCTGCAACAATAACCATAAAAAAGAGCAGTACAATCCAACAAACCAAGAACTACTCTTAAATTCACCAAAAAAAATCTCGAATCACTTCAAAACCGAAGAACAAAAAAGTTAGAAACTTTACCTTGTAAGCAACTCAGTCATTTGTCCCATATAATATTCACTATACTCAAGAGTTTCCCCATAACAATGTTCATGTCTCCCAATGAGAAAGGTACAAACCCAATTCCAAACCAACATTTATTGCAGCTTTATCCAACTCATCCACAATATCACCAAACCCATTTCCAAGGACTTGATTTAACAGAATAATCAGTGTATTTTGAAGGCCATAAGCAAAACCCATCATGGTGTTTAGCAGTCAAGATTACTCTTTTAAAACCCGAATCTTTAGCTACTGTAACCCATTGTGTTGCATTTAGCAAAGTCAGGTTGAAAATTAATGGGTGGCTGGCCAGTGGGCCGGGCCAGGCCCACTGGGATCGGGATAGGCAGGTCGGGCTGGGGCGGCCGGGACATTTTTTTTTTTTAAATTTTTTCCACTAAATTAAAAATACTAACAAAGTAACATATAGTCATGTAGTGATAGTCATATACTCATATTATAGTATTATACTCATATATATTTATAAACTAAATAATTAAACAAAGACAAGAAGAGTGTAAAAAAAACATCCCAATTTGTTTTTGTGCGTCTTATATTATTAATTATTTCATTGAACTTAGGGTTAAAAATAAATATAAGGGGTAGGGGGGTTAGGGGAGTGGGGAAAGCAAAAAATGACCGTTGTCTAACGGTCAAAATGTAAAATGGCCGTTATTGCAACGGTTATTTTTGGCAAGGGTTGTTTTTGGGCGGGACCGGGACGGGTCAGGTCCTAGCGGGACCGGGCGGGACCATACCATGTCCCGTCCTGGTTCGAGCCCCGGACCCGCTAATTTTTTTTTTTTTAATTTAATCGGGACCGGGATGGGCCGGCCCACTGGCCAGGTCGGCAACAACAACCATAACAACAGAGGAGTAAAATCCAACAAACCAAGAAATCCTTAAAATTCACAAAAAGTTAGAAACTTTACCTTGTAAGCAACTCAGTCATTTGTCCCATATAATATTCATTATACTCAAGAGTCTCCCCATAACAATGCTCATGTCTATCCCATGGAGAAAGGTACAAACCCAATTCCAAACCAGCATTTCTCGCAGCTTTAGCCAATTCATCCACAATATCACCTGATCCATCTCTCCATTTACTTGATTTAACAGAATAATCAGTGTATTTTGAAGGCCAAAGGCAAAACCCATCATGGTGTTTAGCAGTTAAAACTACTCTCTTAAACCCAAAATCTTTAGCTACTGTAACCCATTGTGTTGCGTTTAACAAATTCGGGTTGAAAATTAATGGGTCAACCCGACCCGTTCCCCATTCTGAATTTGTGAAAGTGTTGGTACCAAAGTGGAGGAAAAGTGCCATTTCTGCAAGTTGCCATGAGATTTGGTGAGCTTTTGGGATGGGTAGAATTGGTATTGGAGGTGGTTTTGGGTGTGATGATTGTGAAGTTATTGAGAGATGAAAGAAAAAGAGGAGGATCATGAGTTTGAATTTGAAGTCTTGTGTTATGGGTTTGTTGTTGTTTATCATTTTGTGAATGTTGATCGGTGATCACTGTAGTGTTGCCGGATAGAGGTGGAGTTTACCGGCGACTCAAAGTGCGTTTGACTGGCTTACTTTGAGCTTGAGCTTGACTTGAAATAATAATTGTAAAATGGTAATATAAAAATCATATTTTTCCACATTTGTTAAGCAACAACAGGCTAGGAGGGTGTTTGGGTAAAGAAATAAATTTTAGGTTTAACTGAACTCAAAAGTTGGGGTGGAGAATTATTCAAGTGTATACAATATAACAAGACTAATTACCCATTTCTTACTTAGGCGTGTTTACGAATTAATTATAAATCGATCCGAATTAAAAATCAAATCAAACTGATTAAGTAAATCTATATCTTTTTGGATTTGATTTTATTTTATTAAAACAAAACTAAAAGAAAAATCGAATCACACCGACAAAGTTTATATACATAATTTTATAATTATATATATACAATACATTATTTTTTTATAAATATTTTCAAATACTGTCTACTTCTTCATCAATAGTTTATTTATCTATAATATTTTCAAATATATACATAATTGTTTTGGTTTTAACTAAAAATCGTTTCAAATCAAACCATGAACATCCCTAGTGATACTCTTAACACTCTCTTAATTGAAGCGTGTACAATATAATTTGAGGACCCAACATTAGTGAAAGAATTCATATGAGTTTATCTCTGGTACCACGTGAAGAATATATTTTAGGCTTAACTCAACTCCAAAAACTAAGTCATGAGGGGCGGATGTCCAACTGTTAAAGTGTGTGACTATCTCATCTAAAAGTTTAAGCTGTTAGAGAGAGCACAATTTTATTTATATAATTATATTCTCAACACGCCCCTCACGTGCAGGTCTGACTCTTTTATTTTATGGGCCAAGTATGTAAAAATTCTTTTTGATTATGGATGACGGTGAGATTCGATCACAGGACCTCTATCTATTCTGGTACCAAGTTGAAATGTGTGTCATTCTCATCTAAAAGTTTAGGTTGTTAGAAAGAGAGCACACTTTTATTAGTTGTTAGAAAGAGAGCACACTTTTATTATTTAATTAAATTTTGATGATTATCTAAAAGCTTAAGCTGGGGTTTTAAGCATATTTTGACTTATTTTGGTGTTTATCAAATATAAAGAGTGCTTTTAAATAAAATAAAAATAAAAATAAAAATTATAAGTTGGACGTTTTTAACTTATTAGTTTCCATCTTAAAAGTTCCTTGAGTTGATCAATTATTTTACTATGTACGTACATTTCTTTATAATTCCATCATTTATATTGTAAAGGATCGGTTGTTAGTTAGAATCACATGAGTATTAATAATGCAAGGATTAGTTATGAGAGAATTTATGTCTTATTTTATGTATGAATTGATTGTGCAACAGTTAGTTATTCATGTATTAGTTATAATTTTTTCGATTCTACATAAAATAAAACGTAGAAACTCTCATAACTTATTCATGTATTAGTTATGCAGATTTTTAAATTTTAAATTAAACACCGTAATAAGAGTGTTAAATTTTATACATAGCAAAAAAATATCACTAAACATTAGATTATTTATGCATGAGTTAACACATGAATAACGAACTCCTAACCATCAATCAAACTGCGTACCCTGAAAATGGAAGCTTTATGTTATTGCCACTTTCGATTCATGGTGGAATTTTTGAATGAAGAAAGAGAGTGAAAGAAAATATATCAGTGTAATAAGTATAGAAAACAATGTGAAGTCATTCTTATTTTATTGTTCAGGTAAATATTGTGGACCGACGGGTGTGGTGGCAATTGGCGGTACGTCAACCTCCAATATTTGTTGATTGGGGTTCGTCCTGTTTAGCTCGTCTAGTCTCTTCCAACAATAATTGTGGCCAGACTTTGTTGAAGTTAGGGAGGGGATCTGCTTGTTGGATCATCGTTGCAAGTGTGTCATACTCACCCTTCAGCAAATCATTGATGAGTTGTAAAATTATCTTTGTTTTAGAAATAAGAGTGTCAACATTAGACAATTGATCGACAACAAATTTTAGTTGTTTACAATAGTCTGACATGTTGGCAAAGTGTTCAAGACAGGTTTTGTTAAATTGTTCCTCCAAATAAACGTCATGTGTATGTTTGTTATCTTGAAAGATTTCCTCTAGTCGTGTCCATAATTCGTGAGTTGTAGCACCTGTCTTCATAATAGTATGAAGTAAATATGGGAGATAGTGTCATATATCCATTGTTTAACAATTACATCTAGCCACTTCCATGTCGGGTTGTCAACGTCGGGTAGATGAGATGTGGTGGCATCGATGTGATCAAGGACGTTGTATGCACAGATATGTATTTGAAATAATTCAACCGACGATGAATATTGTTCATCCTCTTGATCAAGAACCAAATGGATAAAGTTCTTGATTTATTACGGCGAAGGCCGGATGAAAGGAGTTAGGAGATGAGGAGGGAGGGAAAGGATGTGTGACGTCGGGGTTGGAGGAGGAATCCTCGTGAGATTCGTGAGTATCCATGAGTAGGGATGACAACGGATAGGATCTGAACCCGATCCTACTAGATCCAGATTTGGATCCGTTTTTCATACATGTATCCAGATCCGGATCCAGATTCAGATCCGTTTTTCATACATGTATCCAGATCCGGATCCAGATCCATCGGGTCCATAAAAATCAGATCCAAATTCAGATCCATCGGATTCACCGGGTCCACAGATCGAATTTGGATCCACATATAAAAAAAAATTGCCTTAATAATATTCCAACATTCAACATGTTATCTGAATAATCTAACTTATTCTGCTCTATTTCATTTCCAAACAAGTAAATGTTAGTTTCAGAAAGAAAAATGGAAAAACAAAAAATTATTTGTTATCAAATACATCAAGAACTCATTCTTTTACTAAAATTTTGAACTGAACCTACAAGCAAATAAAGAAATGTTAGCTAAATCATTCAATCAACTACATGATAATCTTTTAAATATTGATTTTCTTAAAAAAGTACTAATACAGTAGAATAAGTCCAACTGAGATAAGGGCGACATTCTACTGCTAGTTATTGCAAATGAAGGCAGTATTGCTTTCCAGTGTAGATGGTTTCATATTATTGCCAAGAAATTTGATTGAGCTGACCATACTCTATGTTGCTTCTTTGGCTAACTAATCACTTTTTACAATTATTCTGAATGCAAGTACGTGTAAACTTTCTTCCATTTTACAGGATCTCAGATACAGCCGATGCTAGAAGGTGTTGAATTATGCTCAAGTAAAATTTAGTTTTACAGAAACAAAAAAGAAATTTTATCTAAATTATTCAATCAGCTAGTTTTAATCCTTTACTAGTTGTCAGTTGTGATCTTAATCATCTAACTATTAAGCTCTATTTGAACTCATTTTATTTTCCAGTCATCCTTAAGACTGGATGATCAAATTCAATTAGGTACAATCAACTACTTGGTACTTAATGTTGAAATATTTAGTCACCCTGATCCATAGAGAACATGATTAAGTTAACTCTTATGGATGTATAAATGTATAATGTATTTAATAAAAAACGATCGAAATCGACTTACTAATATCTTTAGTGGCAGCATTAATTACACCCCCTTGTTGTCCTCCTTCTTCGGTGCCCTTCAATTCCTTTTGATGTGATATGTTTTCCTACAGTTCAACACTCAAGTGATCGCCCGGATCTGGATTGACTCCTGCCATTTCTTGACTTCGAATTGTCCTTATTTCGGTTGTAGTTTCTGTCATAATTTCTGCCTCTGTTCTCAACATTTAAAGCAGAACTCATCGATGCCTCACCAGAATCTATCATGCGAACCTCCTCAGCAAGGATACGATCTCTAACATCGTTGAATTTCAGTTTATCACTGTCAACATAATTACTAATCGTTGCTCTCATTGACTTCCAGCTGTTCGGTAGAAACGCCAACAAAATTAGGGCTTGCACTTCATCGTCAAACTCGATTCTAAAAAATGACAATTGATTGACAATCATGTTAAATTCATTCACGTGCGTTGCAACATGAACACATTCCTCCATCTTTAGATGAACGAGTTTCTTCTCATGAGAAATACCTTATTGTTTACCAAAGGTTTCTCATACATGCCAGTGGTGGTCTTCTCCTTTGCCACGTTGTGAACAACGTTCTTCTACAACGTCAATCGAATGATTCCCAAAACCTGTCTGTCAAGGAGATTCCACTCTGCATCATTCATCTCTTCTGGCTTCGGACTTAGCGGTTGATGAAGCTTTCTACCATACAAATAATTTTCAATCTGCATTATCCAAAATGCATAATCTGTACCATTGAATTTTTCGATATCGTGCGTCGAACCATCTTTGCGCCCCATCATTTTCTGAATCGCAACACAACATGTCGCTCTGATACCAGTTGTTAGGATTTGAGTACCAAATCCTGCCTAATCAGAAAACAGAACATAATCGAAGAACAAATAACACACACAGATTTATAGTGGTTTACTCTCAATGCGAGAGATACATCCACTTTGCTGCTGCAGATTTTACTAGGGAGTTTGAGTTTTACAATTCTCTATTTATCTCTTACTCGGCCTCTGCGTATGATCTTCATAGTGTCAACGATGAATTAGGCTCCACAACTCAACTAGTAATATAATTAATTTAATATGTGTCTGGAAATATATTATCATATACTTAAAAAATGATAAAAACCTGAAAAAATCGATAAAGACCGAATCGATGAAACAACTATTTAAAGATTTGGTTCCAATATTTAAAATACCAATTTAATTGATTTGGTTTAATTCCTTTTACAGAAAACACACCTAAACCAAAAATGAATACCCCTAATACATATAACATATATATATAGGCTCATGAAGAAAATTAATTAATTACACCCATATTTACATCAAACTAAATAAATTGTTTTGCTTTTGCGGAATTACCATTAGAGCTACTTACTGTTGTTGAGATTATATATATATATATATATATATATATATATATATATATATATATATATATATATATATGTATTAGTGGAAGTTTCGTAATTAGCTAGTCAAAGTTAGTTAGTTAAAGTTTATTAGTTAAAGTAGTTAATTAGTTAGTTGACTGATATTTTAGTATGTGTTTAAATACACAAATGATGTGTAGATTACTCATTACTTTCTATTCCATGAAAATGAAGCGCTTGCATTTCACAAAAATCCTCTCTGTAGATTTTTAGACTCACATTGGATTCATTTTCTTCTTCACTTAGCTCAAAGCTCCATGAATGGAGTTTCACTGTTTTGGTTGATTAACTGTTGAGAATCTGAACACCGCCATGAATAATGTAACACAGTCGGTTCAAGGTTCAGAGTAACCAACTAGATCTAGGTTTAGTTATAGTACATGCAACTTCTGTATCTATTTGAGAATGAACATAGACAGTATGCAAGAAGGAAGGAAACAACAATCAGTGTATATTGATGTTGAACAGATGTACATCGAGAAGATGAATGACAAGAAGGAAGATGAAGTACAGAGAGTTAAGCGTCTCAAGTACGCCTCTTTTTCTTCCTTTTATTCTTCTGCCCTAGAAGACAGAGAGTGTTTGTATTTATACATAGGCACTTTGCCTTGAATCACCGAGTGGGCCTTCTGTGAAGTATAGGGCTGGCCACTTGGTGTGGGCTGGCCCCTTATACTAATAACATCAGGTAATAACAAAATCGGCCCAATATTAAATTGACCCACTACTTATTACACATTTGAATTAATTATTTAACAGCCTCCCTCAAGCTGGGTGCTCGAAGATATCTAGCAGGCCAAGCTTGGAACAAAGATGGCAATGTTGTAATCTGGTAAGTCCCTTTGTAAGGATGTCGGCTGGTTGTTCAGCTGTATTGATGTATTCAGTTTGAACCATCCCCTTTCTAATTTTTTCTCTGATGAAATGTACGTCAATTTCGATGTGTTTGGTTCTTTCATGAAACACAGGATTAGCTGCCATTTGTATCGCAGATTTCGTCTGCGGTACACGATTCTTGGTCGTGAATATCAACATCATGTCCTCGAGTAAGCCTAACCAGTGATCTCAAAGATCTGGCTAAGCTTCAGATTCGCCAGTGAGCTTCGAGATGGTACTTTGCTTCTTTGACTTCCAGGATATGAGGGAATCTCCAAACTTGACTAAATAACCTGTAATGGATTTTCTTGTATGTGGACATGATGCCCAATCTGCATCACAGTAGCTAGTTAATGTGTTTTGTTTATTACTAGATAATAGTATTCCTTGTCCAGGCTTACCTTTTACATACCTTATTACCCTGATGGCAGCATCAAAATGAGATTTCTTTGGGTTTTGTAAGAACTGGCTAAGTGTTTGTACACTGTAAGCAATATCTGGTCTGGTAAGAGTAAGATACAGTAACTTACCAATTATTCTTTGATATGAGCTGATATCACTTACTGGTTCATCCTCAGAGGCAGATTTCCCTTTGTCAGTCCCCTGCTTCACTTTATACTCATCATATTCTTTTGTGGTAAGTTTTACATTAGCATCAGAGGGAGTATTGATAGGTTTAGCAGCAGCTAACCCCAGTTCAGAGATGAGTTCAAGAGCATACTTTCTTTGATGCATTGTGATCCCTTTGCTGGACCTAGCAAATTCTATTCCTAGAAAATACCTTAACTCTCCCAGGTCTTTCATTTTGAAGGCATTATGCAGGGATTGCTTAGTCTCCTTTATTAGTCTTATGTTATCACCTGTGACTAACATGTCATCCACATAAATCAGAATTACTACAATACCTTGATTAGTATGTTTTAAAACAGAGTGGTCAAACTCGCATCGCTTAAATGCATCTGAATTAAGGCTTCTGTAAGCTTACAGTTCCATTGTCTTGGAGCTTGTTTGAGTCCATAGAGGGATTTAGTAAGTTTACATACTTGTTTACTGCCTCCTTTACTACTGAAACCTTGTGGAAGAGTCATATAGATTTCATCAAATAAGTCCCCTTGAAGGAAAGCATTATACACATCCATTTGATGAATGTACCATCCTCTGAAGCGTGATAGAGAGGGCCGGTTCTTATAGTTACCATTTTTACAACGGGGAGAAGGTTTCTTGATAATCTATTCCTTCTTGGCGTAACCTTAGCAACTAGTCTAGCTTTCAGTCTTTCTACTTCTCCAGTGTCTTTATACTTGATCCTGTAGATCCATTTACAACCTATAGGTTGTTTTCCATCTGGTAGAGTAACAATACTCCAGGTGTGATTTTCTTGTAAGGCATTTATTTCTGCTTTCATAGCCTCTACCCACCGAGAATCTTTTGAGGCTTCAATGTAACTTTTAGGTTACATTAGATCGAGAAAGAGCTTAAAAAGGCTTGATATCTAGGTTTTAAGTTATCATAAGAAATGAAGTTTGCAATAGGGTAAAGGACATTGTTGACACTTGTTGTAACAAAGTCTTTAAGCCATATAGGGGGTTGTTTGAGTCTACTAGATTTCCTATGTATAGTTCTGTCATCAGGTTCTGCAGCAGGATTGCTATCAGGTTGCATATCATCAGAGTTCCCCTTTTCTAAATTATTATCAATGGGATTACTATCCTCAATGGATTCCTTATTGGTGATATCTATACATCCCCCTTTTGATTCATCAGAATTACTATGAAGGAGCTCTTGGGGTAAGGGTTGATCATTACTGTTTCCTTGAAGTGAATTATGGAAAATAGGGACCTCAGTCACAGATTCTTTAAAAGGGTAGACAGATTCTCTGAATGTAACATCTCTACTGACAAAGAGGGCCTTAGACTGCAGATCATAAAGAATATAACCCTTTTGAGTTTCAGAGTAGCCCATTAAGACACTTTTTTTAACCTTAGACTGAAGCTTATCTGTGGCAGCAAGCTCACTAGCAAAGCATAGACAGCCAATGGTTCTTATGTGTTTCAAAGATGGCTTTTTGTGATATAGACACTCAAAAGGTGTAGAGTGAGTGATAGAAGAGGGTAGTCTATTGATTAAGTATACTGCAGCCTGAACACATAGACCCCAGAATTTTAGAGGAATATTAGCTTGCATTCTTATAGCCCTGGTAATTTCTAGTATATGCCTGTGTTTTCTCTCAGCAATACCATTTTGCTGTGGTGTATATACACAGCTTCTTTGATGAATAATACCTAAGTTCTGAAAGAGAGTGGTGCAGAAATCATTAACAAACTCTGTCCCATTGTCAGTTCTAATTATTTTTACTATTTGATTAAACTGTGTTGATATGTATTTAAGAAACTGATTGATTACCACACATACTTCAGATTTAAGCCTAAGCAGGTATATCCAGGTCATTCTAGTGTGATCATCTACAATAGTGAGGAAAAATCTCTTGCCATTATGTGTTTCAACCTTGTATGGACCCCATACATCCATGTGGACAATATCAAAAGCTTTATTACTGTAAGTGGTACTATTAGGGAAAGGCAGTCTACACTGTTTTGCACAAGGACACACATTGCATGTCTTTATTGCCTCAGCTATCTTATCATTATTAGCACTTATCAATTTACTAAGTACCTTACTAGAAGTGTGGCGATGCTTACATGCCACGATTAATATCTTCGTGAGTCATTGTTTTCTTCTGTGCAGCGTGTATGATAATCGCTTTTCTTGAATTATGTATATCATTTGCATGATTGACTAACATATAGAGTCCATCCTGAAGATTACCAATCTCCTTCACCTTCCCACTGGAGAGATCCTGAATTAGACAAAAATCAGGATAAAAGATAGCTGAACAGTTCAGGTCTCTTGTTAGTTGGGAAATGATAAGTTGTATTTAAATTGAGGTAGAAATAGTACATTTTCAAGTGTACTTCTATTAGAGAGAGTACTAATACCAGTATGAGTAACTTGGGCTGATTGGCCATTTGGTAAAAAAACTTTCTTTGGTGTGACTGAATCATTTTTTTCAGTAATTTTATCTAGCATATTTAGATCATTAACCATATGATTTGTAGCCCCTGTATCTATTATCCATTTTTTCATTAAATTAAAGACATGTAAGGCTTTAAGTTCTGATATACCTGCTAAGTTTGCAGATGTTTGACTACCTTGTGTGTCCAGAGATGCTCCTTTATGTGGCTGGCTGTTGTTCAGCATCTTTACTATTTGTTCATACTGATTTTGAGAGAATGTTGGTGCTCCTTCAGCTTGCCAATGGGTTTTAGTATTTTCAGAGGAGGACTCTGAACCTTTGTTATGAACATTATGAGCAGCAACAAATTCCTTTCTTTTTGATTTAAAACCAGGAGGGTATCCAACTAGTCTGTAGCAGAATTCTTTTGTGTGACCCCTCATCTTGCACTCCTCACACACAAGATTGGAATTCTTTTTTGATCTTTGACTTCCTGTTGTTCCATTCTTAGAATAAAATTCATTCTTAGAGTACATGGCAGTAGAGGGACCAGCACCTAGAAGTCCTACAGACTTAGCACTAATCCCCTTTTGATTTTCATCACTTACTATCATGGAGTAGGCTTTATTGACTGTAGGAAGGGGTGACATAAGCAGAATTTGGCTTCTAGCCTGCATGTAGCTCTCATTCAGACCCATGAGAAATTGGTAAAGCTTCTGCCTCTGCAGAAAATGCAGAAATCTGGATGTAGGACATCCACAGCTTGGTGGTGGTACAATAGCTTGGAATTCCACCCACAAATTCTTTAGTTTGGTATAATATTCTGCAATACTAGCATTTCCTTGAGATAAGGTAGCAATTTCTCTATGTAAATCGTAAGTTCTTGATTCATCCACTTTTTCAAACCTTTCCTTTAGATCTTCCCATACCTCATATGTTGTTTCAGCATAAAGAACCCCACACAGCAAGTTACTAGTGACAGCATTCATTAGCCATGCCTGCACCACTGCATTAACCCTATCCCACTGATCCCACCATTCTATTCCAAACTGATTTTTTGTACAGTTTCCATTCACAAACCCTAATTTGTTCCTTCCTAAAAGAGCTATTTTCATAGATTTGCTCCAAACAGTGTAGTTTTCAGAGCCCACTAGTTGAAAGGATATTAAAGAGATGCTACTGACATCTGAGGCTTGCAAGAATAGGGGATGGTTATGGTCGAGTACAGTGATGGGTGAGGTTTTGGAGGATTGGGGGAGATCTGTAGTGGAACCAGGTGTTCCTTCGAGTGAGTCGGTGGGTGGATCTGAACCCATTTTATTAAAGAATCCAGAAACAATAAAAGGAGGTGATAAGCTTTATCAAGATTTCAAGCTTTATCAAGATTTCCACAGATCTGTATACAGATCTTAAAGGGTTTCTTTAGCAATATACAGTATCAACAGATCTTTGTCAATATATAGGTGTTCCTTCGAATATAGGCCTATTATACAGTATTAATAGACTCGATTTCACAGAAGTAGAAATATCAGATTTGAGATCCAAAAAGAAAACAAAGATTTACCCAGATTTGTTTGCATAATATCATGCAACATCTGATGTCGATGACCCGCTTTGATACCATGTTGAGAATCTGAACACCGCCATGAATAATGTAACACAGTCGGTTCAAGGTTCAGAGTAACCAACTAGATCTAGGTTTAGTTATAGTACATGCAACTTCTGTATCTATTTGAGAATGAACATAGACAGTATGCAAGAAGGAAGGAAACAACAATCAGTGTATATTGATGTTGAACAGATGTACATCGAGAAGATGAATGACAAGAAGGAAGACGAAGTACAGAGAGTTAAGCGTCTCAAGTACGCCTCTTTTTCTTCCTTTATTCTTCTGCCCTAGAAGACAGAGAGTGTTTGTATTTATACATAGGCACTTTGCCTTGAATCACCGAGTGGGCCTTCTGTGAAGTATGGGGCTGGCCACTTGGTGTGGGCTGGCCCCTTATACTAATAACATCAGGTAATAACAAAACCGGCCCAATATTAAATTGACCCACTACTTATTACACATTTGAATTAATTATTTAACATTAACAACTAATTTCAACATGGTATCAAAGATTTGCTCAATTTAAATCATTCAGTATTGAATTCAAATTGTGATTATTGTAAGTTCATCGATCAATTAATTCTAATTTCTGGAAAATCAGGGTTCATGTTTGTGAGAACCTAAATTTGACCTAAAGGTTGCACTAATTCTGTGTTAATTACATCTATGTGCTGCTCTTGTTAGCTTTCAATTCCAAATTGCGCGATTGTTGCTAGTTATTGCTATCGCGATCCAGAAATTATCGGTTACATTTGCTCAAAGATCATTTGTTAGTCATTTTTCGTTATATCTACACATTTTCGATTATTTTGATGGATTGATTTGGAAATCTCACCTCAACTGCGTGTTGCACAATTCTAAAGTTCATCATATCTAGAATTTATCATGGTAGAAATTCAGACTGATAATAATTCATCCACGTCAATGACTATTGTGGACACTACTAGCACATTATACATGTATCCATCAGGGAGTGAAGTATCTACATTCTTGCATATAGTCTTTTGATGGAACTGGCTATAGATCATGGAGACAAGCTATTCTTAGAGCTTTGTCGATGAAGAGTAAAACAGGTTTCATCAATGGCAAAGTTGTCAAACCTGATTTAGAAGATCCAAGTTACATGCACTGGAAGATGTGATGACATGGTAACTTCATAGATTCTAAATTCATTGTCATCAGATTTAAGAGATAATTTGCAGTATGTGAACAATGCTAGGGAACTATGGAAAAGTTGAAAGATAGATACGATAAAACAAATAGAGCTAAACTGTACTAACTTCAAAGGGAAATAAATCATCTAATACATGAAAATTTAGATGTCACTGGATATTACACAAAGATGAAAAAGTTGCGGGAAGAGATGAGCACAATTATAAACTCTCAGTGTACTTGTGGTGGAAAGACCAAAATGCACAAAACTGAGCATAATAGAAGACTCGTACACTTCTTGATGGGATTGAATGAGATGTACACTGCCATAAGAGGCAATATTTTGATGATGAATCCATTTTCCAGTATGGCACATGCTTTTGCCATATTATCCCAAGATGAGAAGCAAAGAGAAGTCAGGTCTAGCAATCACACTACCTTAGAATCAATATCTCTGAATGTATCTATTTCCATTTACCACAACATAGGTTTCAAAATAAATTACAATTCATATAGAGGAAATTCACGTAGTTTTGGCAACAATTCATATAGAGGTAGTTCTAGCAGTACTTCTGGAGAAAACAGAAATAACAACAATTTCTATTCACAGAACAGATCTAACTTATTTTTTTATTACTGCAAAAGATCTTGACATACCAGAGAAATGTGCTATACACTATATGGATATTCAATAAATCCTAATTTCACTAAAGGAAGGAACAAATGTGCTGCAACAAATGTGCATACATCTAAAGCTTAGGGGAGTCAATATGAGAAATATTCTGAGTCAAAAAGGGAAACACCACTGAACATGTCTAAGGAGCAGTATGAGCCGTTGTTGAATCTACTGGGAACTCTACATGTTTGAAATAGAGGAGTGGATAATTCAGGCAACATACTTAGTGGAGTTGTGAACCTAGCAGGTATATATTCTTTCATAACTAAAATTGGTGATCTATTATGTAAATGTGCTAGATTGACTGCTGGCTCATGGATCATAAATTCAGGAGCATCACACCACATGACCTATAATAAAACTACTCTTAAAAATATTAGAACCTTATCCTATCCTTTCTTAGTGACCCTACCAAATGGATATAAGGTCAAAGTAACTGAGATTGGAGATGCTTTCTTAAATTCAGCATTGACTATATACAAATTTTGTTTGTGTCTAGTTTCAAGTTCAATTTGATATCAGTCCATCATATGGCTTTACAACTTAGAGGCATACTCCATTTTTAGCATTTTTTTCTTGTTTATTGCAGGGCCCTTCTCTGAAGAGCCCTCTAGAATTTGGTAGAGCAAAGAATGACCTATATTTTCTATGTTCAAAGTGCCACAATTATTGTTCACCTTCTATTGGTAATAGTCTCAATACCACATTTGTTAGTTGTAATTATTTTCCTTCTTTTGTTGGTTGTGATGGCTCATTAGTTGAGTGTGAAACTTCACCATCATCTATGTCCATTGTAAGATACTCTCAAACAAGCAATAAAGAAATTTGTTCTACTGTTAATTCTTCTTCTTTTTTTGCATCTCATAATGATGATATTGAACAGTGGAATATTAGACTAGGACATGTGTCTTTTTTATAAAGATAAGGAATATCCACTCCATACCTATTTAGTTTTTTCCCTAAACAACCTTTTACTTATGTCATATGCCCTGCGGCAAGGCAGACTAGAATGCTCTTTCAAAAAAGCACAAATTCAACAACAAAGATTTTTTAGTTGCTTCACATTGAATTATGGGGCCCATATCACATACCCACTCATGATGAGTATAACTATTTTTAACTAGACCGTTAGTGGTCGAGTCGAGTCATGTACAATTTGTACACCGATATCTGGGAAAGCAACAACACGAAAGAAACGGGCAGGAAAGAGCCGTAGAGAAGCTGGCAGGCTAAGCAGCGATCTCATATAGCCTCAACCAAGCGGTCAGCTAAGGATCCCGATTTTGAAGACACAGATCGAACTTTTTTATTGAATTTTATTTTACAGAATAAACCTAAACTAAAACTAAACTGAACTAAATGAAGCGAAGTTTACTGAAATAGTGTACGGTCTCTCGACTTATCCATGCGGTTATGCACTCTTTGAATAGGAATCTGTTTTCTGAAAGATCCTGGCTTTCGTACTTTGGTGGGTCTCCGAGATCCTTTCGATGACCTATGTTGAAGGGATATCTATCTAATCCATGGAACACGGCGCATCGAACCATAGACTACTGTTGCTGGAATGAAACGAAGCTTTGGAGCGCTTTTTTGAAAAGATCGGGCTCGGAATTATTGGAAGAATTCTTAACGTCGGAATAACAAGTTCTTTCTTTGACCTTCCCACGAGCTTCTTCTAGTTTGTAGGGAGTATATAGAAGTAGGATTTGGTATTTGGATATTTTTTGTATAACTTTTTTAAAAAGAAGCGCTCTCACTTTTTATATAATCAAATATGAAAAACTATTTTTCTTATTGAAATGTGTGCTTTTTTTTATATCTTTTGTCGGACTGGGGTTAAAGTCTATCAAGACATTGAAACTTTGTTGATGATCATAGCAGATCAACATGGACACAGTTGCTCAGGTGCAAAAGTAATGCACTGCAAATTGTGAAGGCTTTCAATTCCTTAGTAGAAAACCAGTTTCATGACAAATTAAAAACCATCAGATCTGATAATGGTCTGAAATTCACAAGTACAGAAGCAACCAAAATTTTCCAAGAAAAAAGAATCATACATCAAAGATCATTCCCCTATACACCACAACAAAAGATATAGTAAAAAGGAAGCACAAATACTTGTTGGAAACAGTCAGAGCACTTTTCTTCCAATCAAAATTACCCATGATCGAGGTATTGGGGAGAATGTGTTTTGACTAGAACTTGACTCATTACCAGACTACCCACCAAAATTCACCAAAATAAATCACCATATGAACTACTGTACCAAAGAAAACCTACATACTCTCACGTTAGATCATTTGGATGCCTTTGTTTTCCAACTACCCTGAAAACTCACAAAGTCAAATTTGAACCAAGGGTAACACCTCACATTTTTGTTGGATATCCTTTCAATACAAAATGTTACAAGGTCCTATACTTGGCTACTAAGAAATTTCATATTTCTAGAGATGCTTCTTTTTAAGAAACTATTTTTTCCTTTTGTCATTGCTCCTGCTAATTATAGTTTCAATTCTATTTTAAAATTGCTTGTTCACCACTCTAATAAAACAACTAGTACAATCAATGCTTTTGTTGATGATAATTTGCTGGATTAGACTATCACACACTCAATTACTAATGACCATATACCCATAAATGACACTAACAACCATTTCAATGAAACTATTCCTAATGATAGTCCTCCTGATGTTGCCACTGTGTTAAAATCTGCAGCAGCTAGCCAATCGAGAAGATGGAGATAGAAGGGAAGAGGTTTTGGAGAAGAAGAAGGATGCGTGCAGAGAGGATATTTGGGAGCAAATGCTCTTTAACATATGTATTCTTATTAATTGCTCAAGTAAAATATACAACTAATGCCCTATTTATAATAACTATCTAAATTTGCAAATATGACCTTGCAGAAATAACCACTTACTAACATATCACTTACTAACATTTTACTAACATTGTATATGTATACTAATGGTATGTATATGTATATCTCAACACCCCCCTCAAGCTAGGCGCTGAAAACGTCGGTTTCAGTCCTAGCTTGAAAGCAATGTCCTTAAGAATTTCCCGAAAATCTCAAAGAATCGTCGAACAACACCGGCAAAGTCGTGAGAATAAAGAAACCACATAGCCGCATCAGCTTTCGATAATTCCAGCAGCTATTTCCAGCAACCAAATATTCCAGCAGTTTCAATTTTTCATCAGTGAAAACAGAAGCATTTTCTATAGGAATTCCAGCGACAACACCTGCAACAATAATCATAAAGAATAATATAAATTCAGAACAATTGCAAATAATCAATCTAAATCGGCGCGTGAAGAATTATCTTCCAAATTTGTCTTTGCTCGTACTTCCACCTATGTCCCGTCCACTGGTCATTCCTTGTTTTAAGTAGCTAGGCATTATCTACTCTTATCCCATATATTTTCAGGACTCAGATAAACTTGCAATGCAAAAGAATGTGCCTTAGTGATTATGCAGATTCCTCATAAAAATAACATCTACTGCAAACTAAATCTTCTATGTAGATTGTCCTGTGTTAAGCATGTTTGCCACATTCCTGTCCACAAGCTACTCTAAGGCACCAGCAAAATCAGCTCGACTGCTGCAGCAACGACCACATCTAAAATTTCATAAACTCCATAATTCTCGACTGTTAATAACAGCCACAACACAGCTCCAACAGCACCAGTCGCAACTTTCAGCGCCTAGCTTGGAAATAGTAGCAAAATCCACAACTACGAACTCAGTTCCATTAGCTGCTAGAAACATAACAGCAACATCAACAACAAGCAACATTTATCAGTCCATTGACCAGAAGTCCAGCAGATTCATTATTCTGAAATTTCCAAAGAAAGATCATAGGCAACAACGACCAAACATCACCAGAACATCAAGAAATGCCACACCAAATTGCAAAGAAATACACCAGCATCACCAGCAGTGATGAGGCCACTCCTCCTCTGATTTTCTTTTGTTTTGAAGGATGCTGATTTCTTTTATTTATTTTCAGCCTTTTTCCATTTTCAGAAGCAACCATAGCAGCAATACTGTTTTTCTTTGGCCACATTCCTGAAATTTCTAGTGCATCACTTGCATTCTTAGCAGCAACACAATCGCGCTTCTCCTTAATTAAACAACATAAGAAACAATCATGCGGCGAGAACAAGTAGGAACAAAATCGTACCGTGATAATAGCAAAGAACATCAATATGTGCGACATTATGCCGCAAGCCACGAAGAACCCCTCGTTCTCTAGTCTCGCTCGGACTAGAGAATCCCTCGATTCTCCCTATATCAATGCTATGAAGAACCCCTCGTTCTCTAGTCTCACTCGGACTAGAGAATCCCTCGATTCTCCTATAGCAGGCTCTATAATAAGCTCGAACATGCCTTGGAGTCTCCCTCAATTTCTAGTCCAATTCCGGCTAGAAATTCCTCGATTCTCCTATCCTGAGATACACATATGAAAACAGACAATCTAACAATTGATCGACTGTGAATAACTCTTTAAATCCTTGAATTTATTTCAACTCAATCCATATTATCTTCGACGAAGTATCCCTCGGTTCTCAGTCTATTTGTCGCTAAGAACTCTTCGATCCTTCAATCGATAGAAATTTACTATTCTATGATCTTCTCAACCATAGAAATTCATTAATATCCCTAACATGAGCTGCAATAGCGACATCTACACCGTAACAACAATATCTCCTACATAATTAGTGTCACCAACATCAAAGCAGCAAGCCAACCACCCTTTCTTTAAGGTTGACATTATCCACGCCAACAAAAAATAGCAACACTGACACAATTCTAGATTCTTAAACAGAAAACAACAACGACGAACGACAACACAGACCAAAGAACAACACTACAACAACTATCAATACCTTTTTTCCAATTTCCTCAATTCACCAACACAAAATCAACTCTAACGACAACTCGCCAACACAGAACAGACAACACCAATATATAACCATCACAATAACCAAAACAACAAACAACATTTTTCTCCAATCTCACCAACAGCAAAACAGTAAGCCAACACATAACCAAAACAACAAACAGTTTTCCTCCAATTCGTCGATTCACCAACACAAACTAACTGAAGTTGAGTTTCCAGAAACTCGACTATCCTCGGCGATCTGCGACGTCGCAACGATAGCCAAAGGCGGAGTGTATCCGCATAAAACGATAATATCTCCATCCGACTAAATCGACAAATGCGATAATCGGAAAAATAAGTAAAATAGAATGAATCGACTTTGATTCTCTGTCGATTCTGTTGTCACTCGCAACAAAAATCGATCGATATACTATAGAGATTACCTCAATTTTCGATTCTCAGTTTTTTTGGAAGAACGCGATTTCGTTCTTCAATTTTGAGTTTATGCTATTTCTCTGTTCTCGTGATTTTCCAGAAGAAATTGCTTATCGATTTCTGATCGATGCAATTGCAATTCGCGATCGATTCTAATTTTCAAAAGAGAATCGCGATTTCGGCGATTCTGATTTTCTCGATTGATTTTGATTTTATCTTTTCAGTTTCTTCAAACTCGTCTCTTGGATCTATCCGGACAGCTCAGAAGTTCGAATCCAAAGTTTCGATCTTCAATTCTGATTTTCAGTCGAAAATCGCGATTTCAATTTCAGGCATCGCGATTTCGATTTCGGTTTTCAATCTCATTCTTCGATCTCTTCTCCTCGATAATCCGTTCCTTAATCGCAACTATTGAATCGATTAAGAACAATTTCATCACATCGATATTGCAGATTTCAGATTCTTCAACGTTTTGATTTTCTGATTTGTCTTCGATGATCGCGTGATACGAAGGTCCTACGAATCGGTAGGCTCTGATACCATGTTAAAATTTGCAGCAGCTAGCCAATCGAGTAGATGAAGATAGAAGGGAAGAGGTTTTGGAGAAGAAGAAAGATGCGTGCAGAGAGGATATTTGGGAGCAAATGCTCTTTAGCATATGTATTCTTATTAATTGCTCAAGTAAAATATACAATTAATGCCCTATTTATAATAACTATCTAAACTTGCAAATATGACCTTGCAAAAATAACCACTTACTAACATACCACTTACTAACATTTTACTAACATTGTATATGTATTCTAATGGTATATATATGTATATCTCAACACACTGACATCGTTACTGATGTTCCTCCCACTTAGACCATGGCATCCAATGTTATTGCACCTACTCAACCCAACACCTAACACCTCACTTGTCCCTGCACCTAGGAGAACATCTAGATCACACCAAATACCTAGCTACCTGAAGGAATACAATTATACCTTACCAAATTTACAATCACCTACAATTGCACCTACCGCAACTTTCTTATCTCACTCTCTTGCTTCCCTCATGACCAACCAAGACCATGTTCACTTTATCACACTATGTCCTGATAGTCATCAGTTGGTAAAGATCATTTATCATAAACGTGAGCGTAATTCTTATAAAGAACAATCTTGAATCCTCCTTGGGAAATTGTCACGACCCGAGCCCTACGGGCCGCGACTGGTGCCCTACCTGGCACCATTATTCCCACACATCACATAGAATCAACGGAAGCTAAGGAAAACTCATAATCACACAACAAAGGGATCCTATCCCCTGAACTGTAATAGCAAACTCGTATAATAAAACAGGCAAGCCGACAAGGCCGCCACTGTACATAGAAATATCAAAACGAACTACAATTGTACATATGTCCAAATACACATTACCACCCACACCTGTCTACATACCTCTAAGAGTATGATAAAGAAATGTGAGGGGACAAGGACCCGCCGTACCCCTAAATATACAAAAGGCTATACTAGAAGATCTGTACCAAAATGACAAGCCCTGGAATAATGGAGTTATCCCACAAAGCTGAGCAATGATCCTAAGCTCGAGGATCACCCAATGAACGCAGCCCTCCGGAGAAGGGGGTCAGTACAACAATGTACCAATAATGTAAACATAAAGTACAGTAAATAAGTTCATAACAGACCAAAAGATGACAGGGGACAAGTATAATAATCAAAATACCAGATCCACCCGTGCCATATAAAATAGAAGCCAACTGTACCTTGCAGAAATAGAGAGTCAATTGTGCCTTATAAAAATGTGAGAGTCATTTCAAAATCATCAATTTATGTCCATATAATCATATACTGTCATAGGTATCTATACTCACATCATGGATACATGTTCATGGAATCATATACTGTCATGAGTATCTATACTCGCATCATGGATTTCATGTCCATGAAATCATATACATATAATGTACCCGACCCTCTAGTGAGGGACTCAGTGCAATAAATCTGCGCATGAACATACCCGGTCCATTATGGGACTCGGTGAAGTGGAATAATAACACTTTGCATGAATAGCTATCATGAGCAATCATGTGCAATTTAAATCATCTTTTGACTCTCAATAAAATCATATGCTGCCCGGCCCTTTCTGGGATGCGGTAAAATCGTTTTTGACTCTCAATGGAATAAATAGAATAACTTTCATTTAGAAAACTCAAGACACTATCATGTCATGTATCATTAAGGATTAAGATCCACTAGAACTATGTACGTCTGCCGTACACTCACTTTATAAAAATCATGCCAAAAGAAGAAATGATAGTTTCACATACCTTATCGGCTATACCAACATGATAAGTAGAATACGTCTCAATTAACACTTCAACCTATAACAACAATAACACGTCTATCAACGTCATTATACTAGTGTAAGTCATATACCATTTGATGGTTCTCTTTTCATATAAAAATTCGGACAACACTTCCCCTATTTATACATATCCACAACTTACAAATAAGGCCAATAACATCAATAACCAAGTACCAATTAAGGATATAACCAAACAGCAACCAAGGTGATCGACACAGCTACTTCACATGTTAATCCAGCCTCCTAATCCATATAAAAACAATCCACCAGAACAATCCATATTCCAGCAACAACGAGGGTAGAATGTGAAGCCTTTATACACCATTCTATACTCTTATTCCTTTAGGACATACATTAGCAATTACCACATTTAACGATGCATAACTGTAACTAAATTTCCAGCATTATAACGTCACAAAACAGTTCCTAAAACAACACAAAAGTGTCCAACAATTTTATGTAGTTTCGACCAACAACCAATACCAAAACCCTTTTCATAACTCCTTAAAATTCACTTCATATTTCGACACTTTTTATGTAAACCATTTCAGCTTTCAATAACAAAATTTCCTTCAATCTAACATGCAATTAGTGACGATAATAACAATAACAACCAACGAATCCAATATAATAAAAACTGTCCATAAATCAGCTAACTTGCCAAAACTGTCCATAAATCAGCTAACTTGCCAAAACTGTCACATGTACTTCTTATTCTCCATTTCTCTTAACACAAGTTCATCTCTTAACTATAACATCATTTAACTTCCATTAATCTTAAAGAGGAAGAAGAAATTTTACCTTAGTTTTAGCCAAAACAGTCCCTAAGTTCTCGGCCAACTGCTTCACTTTTGCACTACTTCTTCAAGTTACAACAACACACATGTATCCTCTACAAGCTTGTAACCATCTTACTTTCTTGTTTTTCTTCCAAAAATTTCATCTCAAGCTTAGGGTTTCAAGACAGTTTTTGGTCCAAAACCGTGACCACTATTTTTGAAGAGTTAACTTGGCTTAGAACTTAGTTAAGGAACTTAATCTTGAAAAATAAGTTCTTCACTTGGCTATGGGATTTTTGAAACTTGTAGGAGGAGAGAAGAGAAGAGAGAAAAGAGTTTAAGGATGAAGATATTTGTGTAACAAAATCTTGCAAGGCTATGTATATATTTGGTGTATGTAGCACAAGTGGAGGGGGGACCCATGAAACCCACTTGTCTTTCCCTTCACAAAATATCTCCCACACTTAGCCAAATGTTGAAATACATTTCTATACAAGTGGAGTTTATAACACAAGTGGAGGGGGGACACGTGTCACCCTCTTGTCCACCCATAATTCTCTTCACAAAATTTAATCCAACACTTAGCCAAAATTGTGAAATTTTCGATGGACCTCATATTCTTAATGCCAAGATTTAATAACACTACACTAAGTCCATAACACCATTGGAAATAATCCAACTACTAGTAGTAATTCACGTCGTCACATTTGTTGTATCCAAAATTATTCCATATAGAAAATGTAAATATACTTTGCTTTCAACATTCAAATCTTATATCCTAACTTACGTTCTCATTTCATTGCCCTGGAATACAGGGTGTAATATTTTCCCCCCTTAGAAACATTTATCCCCGAATGTTCATAATAGGTCTCAAGTTATACAAATCTCGGCATAGTCTCATTTAACTATACCTATCAACCTATACTCGTTAGTGTCGTGGCGACCACGAATTCTCGCTCATACGAAGTTTCGGTTTCTGCGGCCGCGGCGTGTGGCGTAACTCTGCGCACGCGACGCTGCAATTCCTCAGCCTGGTTTCAAGATCATGTCCAAGACGTCGGCCTTGGCGGCAAGGCTAAAATTAACGACCATATTTTGATCACTTAATCTCTTCTTCTTCTACAAGTTCCAACCATACTCAGCAACCCAAAGATGCCTCACATGACCACAATATAACACATAGTCTCATTCATCAATCAAAATAGTCAAATAGGGTTTGGAATTACCTGTAGGCATCGGGAACAAGTGAGGATACTTCCTCTTCATCTCATCTTCTGTTTCTCACGTCATCTCTTCCCTATTATTGTTTCGTCACAACACCTTGACAGAAAACATGTCCTTAGTGCGTAACCTTCTCACCTGACGATCAAGTATAGCTATAGGACTCTCCTCATAAGTCAACTTAGCTTTGTTTACTAACTGGTGTGCTGAAAATTCTTATATTTGTAGTATCTCAATCATGAACACTTTATGGACAATGTCATTGAATCTAAAGTGTGTGTATCATCACAATTAACTCTCATTCATGGTCTGTAATGAATTTTTTTTCTTCTCCCTACTCGTAATTATAAACAACTTCAATTCTTTTGATATTTGTCCACTCATTTTCTTACTTGTCGTACTCATTATAATTCCAAAAATATTCTGGTATACATACGTAATCTCAAACATTGCTCCTGATTCCAATCCTTGGCGTTACTACCCCTTAAGGGATGAATTTCTAACTTATTCCCTTATCCAATACGTAGAAGTCTCTGAAGAATTGCATTATATGATGTTGATCTACCATCTCCAATACCTGGTCAATATACTTCGCTTTAAATTCTTCCACTTGCCTTATGGCTAACTCTTCTGTCATTGGCATTTCTGGAAAAGATTTCCTTGATCTCTTTAAGTTGTAAACCCATTACTTTATCTATCTTGTCGAACTTATGGTCAGTTAAAAAATGCTCATAAACATTTGTGTTTGCCTGTCAATTTCTCTGTTTTATAATGTCATTATCTCTTGACATATATCTTTAATGTCTACCTTATACTTATATCCATAGGCGTCATTGGACTCTTTTCAACTGTTTAGGTGTTAATCTCTAGCTTTACTCATTATTACTTCCGTTTACACACTTTCTGAAAGGTATGACTGCATACGTTGTGGAACCGATGCTTCATATGTTTAGATCAAATTCACGGTGTTACATGATCCAATGGCTTATCAAGATTTCTCGTCTTATCATTATTAAGTCTCTCATCGACCGAGTGCCCATTCGTCTTACCTTTACATTTTCATTTCAAGTTGCCTTGGGGGTCTCTTATCTTAAGTATTTCTCATACTATCTTCCTGAACATCAGATGTGCGTCACCTTTTGGCCGAAGTGTTCTTACTGTCCCTACGCTACCATTGGTCCTTACACTGTTCTGGAGTAATCATACCCTTCTGAAACCCGTATAACTATAATTTCATTCACCTTTATCATTCTTGTCGTAATCCTTCCTTCCACTCGTTATTAAACGAAAGAAAAAAAAACATTCATGCCTTGATACTTGATCATACCATTCCATTCCTACTTATTCATTGTTTTCATATTTCTTACAGCCATTTTTTGACTGTTCCATAGTTTCCGTCCTCAATTACCCCCAACACACTATTGTTATCCAAAGGTTATGTAGAATTGTAACATGTTGCACAACGTAGCCGAAGCCGAGGACCTTATCAGTCCAATATCTATAGCATACCTTAGCTTACTAACCTTGATACATGTAATTCTTAATAATACGCCTTGGACCCTTTTGCCCCTCGCCAATTCTATTTCGGACAGGAAATTCCCGCATTGGCACCACGGTACTGCAGAATGACACCGTGGTGCCGAAAGTACTGCAACTTCTCAGTAATTATGGCACCGCGGTCCTGCAGTCTTTCGTCCTAATCTGTCAACTTTCGTCCTTTATATTGAATATCCTATTATCAAGATGTGGAATACTTTTGTATTCATATCTCCATATATTAGCCTTTGAATATTTGCACTTCTGTTGAAAGAATTTTGTCCTTGCCTTATTCCACCTCTGATAGTCTTTAGCAAATTGTACTTCCTTTATAATCAAAGTCACATTCATAAATGTAAGTTCATATCCATATAAGATCATCATATGTACACAACCCGACCCTATAATAAAGGACGCGGTGAAATGATCTACTCACATTAAGCACACGTAAAATCCTTCAAAGATCTTATTTCCAGTTTCTATATTATCTCCAACTTTAACAACACAAGTGGTTTATACTCAACCAAGGAACCATCACAACTACTATACTTCGCATATACTATGTACTTTAACCAAGATCAAACATAAAATATTTTACTCAAGAAGACCTTGTATATCTAAGGTCTCAACGATGATCATTATCCTAAGATTCTCAAATATTCCATGTCTCAAGCTTACATTATCTCTCCCCGTATATGATTAAGATAGCTTCTCATAATCTCAAAATCATATTGTCTTAACCATAACAAACCTATTTACTCCATACAAATATTATTCATACTCTTCACTTAAGCATACAACATAGCTCAATCAAACAACATGGTATGCCATTAAGTCAATTAAACATGATCTTTTAAGAGTTCCTCACCATCTCAGACAGCTCATCACATCCTAAATATTCCAAATTAACACATATATTATGCCTTGATGTGGATTCATTAAACTGTTACATACCTTTCAAGCAATTACCAAAGCTCAACCAACTCATGATAACTCATAATCACTTCAGACAACACACACATGACCCTAATAAATATATTCGTATAGATGCACATCATCATCACACCAACTATACAACAATCTTACCAACCTATATATAAAGTCCATATATTCCCTTCTGGGCCGATGTCACTTTCTTTGGAGGCATAGCTGCAACACAATAGTACGTTAGAGAGAGATTGTCCTACTAATATAGCTCTATCGCACGATCTTAGAGTAATAAGAATAGAAGTCAATCCTAAATGTACTGCAGCCTCCTGTTTATAGGTGTGGTGCACAACACATCGATAACCAAGACTCTACTGCACACGGTCTGTAGACATTCTGAGAACGAACTGCTCTGATACCACTTTTTGTCATGACCTGAGCCCTACGGGCCGCGACTGGTGCCCTACCTAGACACCATTATTACCACACATCACATAGAATCAACGGAAGCTAAGGAAAACTCAAAATCACACAACAAAGAGATCATATCTCCTGAACTGTAATAGCAAACTCGTATAATAAAACAGGCAAGCCGACAAGGCCGCCACTGTACATAGAAATATCCAAACGTACTACAACTGTAGATATGTCCAAATACACATTTACCACCCACACTTGTCTACAGACCTCTAAGAGTATGATAACGAAATGGGACGGGACAAGGCCCCGTCGTACCCCTGAATATACATAAGGCAATTGTCACGACCCGACCCCGGATCCGTGACCGGTGCCTTGACCCGGGCACCCTTGTGACACAACATCAGAGAAAACCAGCGGAATATAAACTCAAAATAAACAACCATAATGATATAAATAGTCTAGCCCAAAATGGCTACCCCAAAAGTACATAAAGCCGAACAGCTACATCCTTAAACAAACCAAGTTATGACAAGACTACAGGCCTCTAAGAATGAGTAACACTATGACGGGACAGGGGCCGTCGTGCCTGAATGTACAAAATATCAACAACACCGGGAGAACCATACCAAAAGTCGAGCCTCCAAGAAATGGAGCTCCGACACTGAGTAAAAGATCCTAGGAATGAGGATCTACCACCGCTTCCCTTACCGCAGCGTAACGCAGCGGCGGAAGGGGTCGACACAACGCACAAGTATGTAAAGCGGAAAATCGTAGTAATATCATAAGTCAAAAATAAGCGGAGTCATAGATAAAAATCAATTTCCTTGACCGTGTCTTACTAACAATGAGTAACAAGTATAAAACTTATAACATAAAAATAGGAGGCTCACGATCAAAGCAGGTACCTGCGCGTAGTATCATTAAGCAATCCTACTCTGGACTATTTCACCCGCACGGGTCCCGTGGACCCGCGTGAGGTCATCCGCCTCGTCGTGGGCCTATTTCACCCGCGTGAGACTATTTCACCCGCATGGATCTGTGGACCCGCATGAGTACCATCGCCGTACTCGCGTGAGACTATTTCACCCGCGTGGATCACGTGGCGGATCCGCGTGAGTGCAAGCGCGACTCGCGTCATGGGTAGCAAATCCATGTCATAAATAATAACCCGGGTTTACCAGTAATAATATAAATATATAACATAGCTCATCCGGCTATCATACATAACATAAGCACTACCGGCCTATCATATCACAACATAAGCGCTACCGGCCTATCATATCACAACATAAGCGCTACCGGCCTATCATATCATACATAAGCACTACCGGCTTATTATAACATAAGCAAGTTAAGAAATCCCCTAACTTCTTATTAACATTATTAGTATATCCTCTCATTTTAGTATCCTAAGACACTAACATGTCTTTTAATAGAAAATCCGGGAATTCAACCCAAGTACCATGTACTTCTAACTTTTTAAGAAAAACTCTTTTTATACAAGGATTCCAAGATACTAATCTCCATAGTATCAAGTTACGATTTCTTTTCAAGACAAGTCACATTTCCTTTTTAGAAATATAATAGGCTTCTAAATCAAGTGACTTCATTTCCTTTAAAACCTTAGGCAACCAATGCCTAAAAATCAATTCACCTTTCTTAGTTTCAAATCCTTTACCCGTACTTGTTTTAATTAGAGTAAACCTTTCTTTGTGAACCTTTCAAGAAAACTAATATAACCAACTTCCCATAAAGTCATTATATTAGCGTTATCCCTTTGTCAAATACATTTTCCCTCAATCGAGGACTTATACTTTTGAAATGAAACAAGTATCATTATACTTTAAAACAAGTGAAGATTATCAAATCTTGTACGTATACCGTACTACATAGATACAACTATTCATGCTCAAGAGATAGGAAAGCTCTACATACCTCTTTGGTCAATCCACTTGTTAATTCCAACTATCGCACGTGTCGCCAACCTATAATGACCATAATACGTTTATTAACCTCTAATTTCAATGTAGAAATAATCTAAGTTCAAAGCCCTAATTCTATGGAAAATTGGGCGCATTTCCTTTGTTTCTACATACTTTGCCACCTTTCTCAAGGCCGAATTCAACATTCAAATGCCAAATTTAAGGCTCAACAATCCAAACATATCAAAGGTGATTACACACATAAACTTGGGTGTGTAAAATTCTGACACAAAAGGTACAACAATTCACTTAACAATTCTAAAGTAGTTTTTAGGCTACAACATGCTCATAATATCTCTTTAGCCAAATCCTTCATACCCAACCCACATTTCTTGCGTCTGATGACTCTAATAGCATTATTTACTACCACAAGTACTTTTTTCTTAACATGCAACACTAAAAACTAAAAATAGAGGAAGAATCATTATCTTAGAGCTTTAGCCAAATTTATCCAACAATTTGCTAGCTTCTATTCCAAGAACACCACCACAACAACCTTCACAAGCTAGCCACAAGCTTCCTTCTTGCCTTTTACTTTTCAGATTTTTCCTAAGGCTAGAATATCTCTTGGAGTTTTAGAGAGAAGGAGGAGCTTGGAATAATTAAGAGAGAAGGAGGAGCTTTTCTAAGAGAGATAAAATATGACCAAGTCTTTAAGACTTGATCAATATAACGCATGCAAAAATCGGATGGGGACACTTGTCACCCACCCATGCCCTTTTAAAAGAAACGATCAGATTTTCCTAAGTTTTTCCGCGATTTCGCCGCGCTGCGCGGCTTGCGATGGCGCGCTGAACTCCTGCGGACTCTGAACTTTCCGCCGCGGCCTGCTTCCGGCGCGCGCTGAAACCAGCGACCGCCGATCTTCCGGCGCGCCTACAATCACCCGCTCAGCGCGCAGCGAGGCCCTCGATCGCGTCCGGACGAACCACGGTATAACGAATATCTTGGAAGATCTGTACCAAAATGACAAGCCCCGGAACAATAGAGCTATCCCAAAAAGCTGAGCAATGATCCTATGCTCAAGGATCACCAAACTGAGTACATATACTTGCGGGCATAAACGCAGCCCCCTGGAGAAGGGGGTCAGTACAACAATGTAAACATAAAGTACAATAAATAAGATCATAACTGGTCAAAAGATGACAGGGGACAAGTATAATAATCAAAATACAAGATCCACCCGTGCCATATAAAATAGAAGCCAACTGTGCCTTGTAGAAATATAGAGTCAACTGTGCCTTATAAAAATGTGAGAGTCATTTCAAAATCATGAATGTCTGTCCATATAATCATATACTGTCATAGGTATCTATACCCACATTATGGATACATGTCCATGAAATCATATAATGTCATGAGTATCTATACTCGCATCATGGATTGCATGTCCATGGAATCATATACATATAACGTACCCGACCCTCTAGTGAGGGACTCGGTGAGTCAGTGCAATAAATCTACGCACGAACATACCCGGCCCATTATGGGACTCGGTGAAGTGGAATAATAACACTTTGCACGAATAACTATCATGAGAAACCATGTGCAATTTAAATCATCTTTTGACTATCAATAAAATCATATGCTGCCCGGCCCTGTCTGGGACGCGGTAAAATCGTTTTTGACTCTCAATGGAATAAATAAAATAACTTTAATTTCGAAAACTCAAGACACTATCATGTCATGTATCATTAAGGATTAAGATCCAATAGAGCTATGTACGTCCGCCGTACACTCACTTTATAAAATTATGTCAAAAGAAGAAAGGATAGCTTTACATACCTTATCGGCTATACCAACACGATAAGTAGAATACGTCTCAATTAGCACTTCAATCTATAACAACAATAACACGTCTATCAACGTCATGATACTAGTGTAAGTCATATACCATTTGATGGTTCTCTTTTCATATAAAAATTCGGGCAACACTTCCCTTATTTATACATACATCCACAACTTACAATAAGACCAATAACATCAATAACCAAGTACCAGTTAAGGATATAACCAAACAGCAACCAAGGTGATCGACACACCTACTTCACATGTTAATCCGGCCTCCTAATCCATATAAAAATAGTCCACCAAAACAGTCCATATTCCAGCAACAACGAGGGTAGAATGTGAAGCCTTTATACACCATTCTATACCCTTATTCCTTTAGGACATACATTAGCAATTACCACATTTAACGATGCATAATTGTAACTACATTTCCAGCATTATAACGTCACAAAATAGCCCCTAAAACAACACAACAGTGTCCAACAGTTTCATGCAGTTTCGGCCAACAACCAATACCAAAGCCCTTTTCATAACTCCTTAAAATCCACTTCATATTTCGACACTTTTTATGTAAACCATTCCAGCTTTCAATAACAAAATTTCCTTCAATCTAATATGCAATTAGTGACGATAATAACAATAACAACCAACGAATCCAATATAATAAAAAACTGTCCATAAATCGGCTAACTTGCCAAAACTGTCACATGCACTTCTTATTCTCCATTTCTCTTAACACAAGTTCATATATTAACTATAACATCATTTAACTTCCATTAATCTTAAAGAGGAAGAAGAAATCTTACCTTAGTTTTAGCCAAAATAGTCCCTAAGTTCTCGGCCAACTGCTTCACTTTTGCACCACTTCTTCAAGTTACAACAACACACATGTATCCTCTACAAGCTTGTAACCATCTTACTTTCTTGTTTTTCTTCCAAAAATTTCATCTCAAGCTTAGGGTTTCAAGACAGTTTTTGGTCCAAAACCGTGACCACTGTTTTTGAAGAGTTAACTTGCATTGATTTCTTCATGTATAGCATCTCTCCAGCAAGAATGATTGGAGGCTTCAGCAAGTGTCCTAGAACTTAGTTAAGGAACTTAATCTTGGAAAATAAGTTGATCTTGTTCTTCACTTGGCTATGAGATTTTCAAAACTTGTAGGAGAAGAGAAGAGAGAAAAGAGTTTAAGGATGAAGATATTTGTGTAATAAAGTCTTGCAAGGCTATGTTTATATTTGGTGTATGTAGCACAAGTGGAGGGGGGACCCATGAAACCCACTTGTCCACTTGTCTTTCCCTTCACAAAATATCTCCACACTTAGCCTAATCTTGCAATACATTTCTATACAAGTGGAGTTTATTGTTATACCCCGTATTTCCAGAGTATGTACGTAGGGACGTACGTAGAAAAGTTCAAGCTTAAAGTATGTAAGGGCCGAATTTCACTTTGTGCACAACACCCGATTAGAGTCGTTTTTCGACGAAACGTTTTACACAACTCGCGTAGGATAAATTACGGCTATGTCATTTGTAATTTTTGGATTTTTAGAGACGAAACATTTTGGACCAACGAGAGGCGACACTTGTCACCCTCTCATTGGGGCGTTAGGCGGTAAAGGTGGCGATTGGGTTGGTTTTTGTCAAGGAGTTGGTAGGATATTTTGATGTAGTAGATAGAGTGGACACTTGCCTAAATCCTCACCCTACACTTGCCTTGCACTTGGCATCATCTTGGCCATTGGTTGGCCAATGCTTGACCTATAAATACCCCCCTTTAGATGAAGAGTTCTTCATCCACAACTCACTTTCCAAGTCTTGAAATTCCCTCCTCTCTTGTTATAGTTTCGTCCCAACACCTCCTCCCCTCTAGCCTTAGTGGCTTGGCCGAGAGCCCTCTAAAGCAAGCCCTAGCGAAACACTACCTCCCTCATGGTAAGAATGTTGTCTTCCAAGTATTGTTATAATGCCCAAAATACCTAGCCCAAATCCCTTATAGTATTTAAGTAGAAGTGGTGTAGAACTTCTAAGGATTCTTGGGGCTATCGGAGCGTGCACTTAGTAGCTAAGCCTTGCTCCGGATCGACTTATATCTAGGATATTATTGGGCTTACCGAGGTAAATAATCCTAACTCTCTTTTGTATTAGAGAATACATCTTGTAGAAGTATAAGAATAAGTATTTATACTTAGAAGGATATTAAAGAATAGAATTGAACTATTATCACGGTAGAAGGGTTTAAAGAAGAATAATCAAACTGTACTTACATGGAATGTTTTCACGTGAACAGAGTAGCTCACGGGTAGGAAGTGCTGACCAACTTTCCGTAGGATATAGAACAATCTGCTTAGATATTTGTACAAGACAATCTAGACGCGTTGATAGGCGTGTTGGTATTATAGGTCGATTCTCTGCGACATATTCAACTGGCGGTGGATTTCAGAAGGTATGTGATTCTTCCTATCCTCTTAAGCATGATATTTTAAAGAATATGTATATAGTACGGTAGGCGTCGTGTGTTAAGCGATTAATAATTATGGCAATGTCTTGGACTTAAGCACGAATAATAATTACGGCAATGTCTTTTGACTTAAGCCCGAATAAAAAGAATCGAAATAGTTCAAAAGAATTAAGAAACCTTTTGAAAGAAGAGTAACACTTGGTTTTAAAAGCTTAAGAGTTATACTAGCTTTATGGGAAATTAGGTATAACGGCTTAAGAGTGATAAAAGAATGATTTATTGATTTAAGAAAATAAGAGACTTGACTTAATTATACTAATGTGAATTTTGTTAAAAGTGTGAAACCTCATTCGTGAGTAATGAGTATTTTTGGTTTTGAAAGGAATGATGTTTCTGCGATCGAATGAATGTCGAACAAACCACAAAGCTTAATAAAGGAAATGTTTTGACTAATAAAGTATTATTAAAACCAAGAGAAACTTCCATCTGCATAGGAGCTAAGATGAGACAAAATGATATTACATTTCCTAGATCATGGTTGTTGTAATAAGATTGTTATGAACAATAATAACCTACTCACATAAGGTATATGTTTCTCAAATTGTTTTAAAGGATTAAAACTATGAACTACGAAACCTTTCGAAAATGAGAAACTTGAGTAATTGAAATTAGGCAAACTTGAACGTTGGGAAAAGAATGTTGTTACTTGATTTTACAAAGAGAAGTGTTTTGATTTACTTCAAGATAATCACTCTATTTTTATACTACGGGTATTGTGTGACCTTTGTGAAAGAAACAGATCTTTTAAAAGAGTAATACATGAAGTACTTTGGGGCTAAAAACCCGAACTTGTTAACATAATGTAGAAAGTACCTTGTGTGAATAACTTGATTGTATTGATTTGTGATAGTCTTGTAATACTTTCTTGTTGACTTGATAAGCAAACATGTTAGGATGCTACGTGAGTTAGTATCTTGTGATGTTGTGTAAAGGGGTTTTCCCTTGTTGTGCTTAGGTTGTTTAACGATAAGCTGTTATGTTAGTATTATATCACTCATGATTAGGGGTTAAGGCGCCTCCGTCTGGGGTAGACTTCGGTAGTCTGTGTGACCTATGATTCGAGAATACCTTATGCGGTGCAGATGGCCTATCGAAGCTGCGGGAGTTCGAGTTAGTATCACCACTTGTGGTCATGCGGTCTTTGTGGCTACGCGGACGGCGAGTCGGACGCCGCCGGAGTAGCTACCCTCGATGCGGGAATACCTCATGCGGGCCATTGGAGTGGCCGTGCGGGCTACGGAAGTTCTAGGGCTAGACGCGCACATTAGATCTTTGCGAGCGAGTGGCGGCTTTGATCATGTGATGATGCAGAGCAGATCTCATGATCTGATTTACGACTTGTTTGTCTTGTGGGTTTTAGTAGTCGGCCATACCTTCGTACTTACCGTCACGGTTTTATGATGACATAGGTAGGACACGGTGTTCATGTATATTCCTTGGTGTTTTTATATCATAGGCTGGCGATGAAGAAAGGTATTCCACGGCATGATTGATGTTGTGGGCACGAGACCCATTCTACATTTGAGTGATGACTTTGAGGCGTGAGTCCACGACTTGACATGGCTTATTTATTGTGAAGTAGTTTTGGTTATCATGCATGTCTCGCGCTTTATATAGACTACTATGATTTCATTCTGATATTTTGATTTTACATACTTGGTACTGTTGTCTTGACCTCGCCCGAGGCTGCGTTCATCTGCGCAGTAAAGGTACTCCATTGATCCGTTCTTAGGATCACCGTTTCAGCGTTGGAAAAGCTCCGTTTCTCGGAGGCTTAGCATTTTGGTATGGTCCTGCGTTGTAGATATTTGCATTGAGGTATGGCGGGGCCTGTCGCCATTGTTGTTTTAAACTCTTAGAGTGCTGAGACTGTTGTAAGGTGGGATGAATCGCTGTTCATTTTGGGGTATTTATATACATATATGCCGAAGGCAACTTTTCCCCAAAAGCGTGTCTTATTTATCTTTGTTTCATATCTTGGTTGTTTTATATTCCGCTGATTTCTCTGATGTATGACTACTTGGGTGCCCGGGTAAGGCACCAGTCACGGGCCCCGGAACGGGTCGTGACATTTATAACACAACTGGAGGGGGGACACGTGTCACCCTCTTGACCCATAATTCTCTTCACAAAATTTAATCCAACACTTATCCAAAATTGTGAAATTTCCGATGGACCTCATATTCTTAATGTCAAGATTTAATAACACTACACTAAGTCCATAATACCATTGGAAATAATCCAACTACTAGTATTAATTCATGTCGTCACATTTGTTGTATCCAAAATTATTTCATATAGAAAATATAAATATATTTTCCTTCCAGCATTCAAATCTTATATCCTAACTTACGTTCTCATTTCATTGCCCTGAAATTACGGGGTGTAACACAAATAGCCATGACACAAGAATTTGAAGCATTATATGCAAATGACACTTGAGATTTAGTACCTCTACCTGTAGGAAAGTAGGTTATTGGTTGTAAATGAGTATATAAAATTAAACACAAAGCAAGATGAGAGTGTAGAAAGGCTTAAGGCTATATTAGTGGTAAAAGAGTACACACAACAAGATGGGATTGATTATACTGAGACCTTCTCACATGTAGTTAAGATGGCTACTGTTAGGACCTTGATTTGCTTGGCTGTAAAGAAGGGATGGAACCTATATCAACTAGATATCAATAATGTCTTCCTAAATGGTGATTTACATGAGGAAGTGTATGATACAAGCCAAGCTCCATAAAAATATGCACACAAAGCCGAGTTGTGGAGTTCATGGACATTTCATCAAGTCACTACTTTGGATACTTATTGGGTTCATGGAATCATATTTGATGGAGCACTTCCTTGAACATGAAGATGGAGCTTTTGAAGATCATGAGAGGTCAACATACAACGACATTTAAGATATGGAATATAGCTTGGATTGAAGACTCCAATACCACCACATTCAAGATAGGAGAAAGAGAGCTTGGTGGTAGGGTTATTTGTACAAAGAAGCTATTTTCGCAATATGCTTTCATCATTCCTAAGAAGAATACCAAACAAGGCCCTTACTTCATTAAGAATATTTTTGTAATAGTCGTTAGTCTTCTTAGCCAATCTAGTATAAATACTACTTTTATTATTTCATTATGGCAGATTTGATGAATATTAATTGAGAGTGATTTTCTAGTATCTAGGTTCTAGATTGTAGTTTAGGATTAGTGAAAGGATTAATCTTTTAATATCTTCAATTGGACCTCTCTTGAATGTATCCAAGTTGGTAATTCAAGCAAGAGTTCAAGTCTCTTCTCCCTTGATTTGTGATCAATTACTTGATTTTAATCATTTCTTTCTACTATTCTCACCTCTAATATTTCTATCAAATCTATCTTACTTTGTGTTCTTTAATTCCATATTTATTCCAAGTCAAATCATATCATTTGGTATTAAGAGCTTGGTAGGAGAATTGTTCCATCAATTCTTCATTCCTAATTCTAGAAAAATAAAAACTAATTCCTCTAAAATTCGAAATCCAAAAAAATGTGCTAATTTTGTTGTTTTGACACTAGATTCTTATTCTGTAGTGTTAGTTGAGCCTAAATTTCAAGTTTCATTCAATTTGGAGATATTTTGAGCATTCTACCATTGTTGGAGCTTCAAGGTTTGAAACTTGATAGTGGGTCTTGGTGAAAGATGAATCTATTTGATTCAAGAGTTAGTGGGTTTTGTTCTACTAATCAAGAGTAACTCAGATCTAAAATTTGGTGTAATTTGAAAGTTGGTTTGAGGTGGATTGAAAAAGTGGGTCTTCATCATGTTTTAAGTCATCTTCATAAATTGATGATGAAGAAGACACTTAAAAGGGGGTTTTGATCCAAAAATTTCAAATCAAAGGGTCAAAAAAGCATTTCTAGGGCAAAAAAAGAAAGGTTAAGAGTTTGGTGGGGCTATAATTTTAGCTTATTTAATTCATGTCAGCCTGCCCCGCCAACAGAACCCCATCATGTCGGCATCAACGCAACAGTGCCTGGACGCATGGTTGTCGCATCAGCCAGCCTAGTCAACATATCTACGCTCAGTCGCGCCTTATTGGCGAGTGGGGTACAAATTCAGAGAGTGGTACATTGTCCCTTATTTCTCTACACTAATGCCTTATTGAGGCTTTTGCACCGGTAAGGCTCCAACCCATTTCAAAGTAATTTTCATCCAAATTTCTTCCGATTTATTTCTTATCATATTCTTATTATTTTAATACTTCTAATTAATTAATAACAAATAATTAAATCTACTTTTTTATTAATTAATTCTTGAATTTCATCAATTTCTTCCTAAAATTTCTAATTTTTTTTCTATGTGTTGAAAATCAAATTTTCTTCTTTCTTTCTCATTTCTTTAATTCTCTAAGCTAATTAATAATCAAGAATTGTTCTTATTTGATTGTTAACTAGTTTTTGAGTCTCATTTTCATTTCGTACTAATACTTTTTAAGCTATTATCGTTTGATTTCGTCGTGAATTGATTGACTTTTGTCTGTTTGCTTTGATTATCCTTTCTTGGTGTCACATAACTTCCACTCCGAATTGATGCTTGGATACTACTTGGATATTATTTCAGATTGTAGGTTCTTAACGAGTTTAAGGATAATTCATTGAGCAAAAAAAGGCAAGAGTGATAAGTACAATAGAGTGGTGCTATTCAAGCACAAATGAGTACAAATACGAGCGTTGGTGATGAAATCTTTCTACTAACTTTGTTTTCTCACTTGTAGGTACAAAAAGAGGAGTTATAAAGAATTATGTCATCGATAGCCTCAGATCCTTGTGATGATGACATAGGAGGATATGATAGCGATGGAGGGTATGACCATGAGAGGATGAATCTTATGAAGTCGATGATGGTCAGTATGACTATAAACAATATAGTGAAGAATACTACTACTCCGGAAATGACTATGAGGCCAATGATTCACATGGATCTTATGACAAAGAAAAAAGAGTAGGAGGATCGTATGCGGACGACTATGGTGAAGATGAAGGTTCATATGATACACATCATGAATATGAGGAAAATGTGAGGTACAATACTTTTATGCGCTTTTCTTGTGAATCAATTGGTATTGAATTTTATGGGAGTGAAAGTCGTGATGAGCTTGATAGTTTTTGTGATTATATGTCTTGTAAGGGGTATGACCATAAAGATAATAATATTGAATATGTTGAATGTGGGAGATCTTATATCAATTATTCATACTCATCATCTTCTCCTAAATCATATCCTAATTAAGGTGGTATGTATGTGTTTGTTTGGAGGGGGGGGGGGGATGTAGGTAGTCATATAAGAAGATGAGGCTTTACATTACCTACTTGTAGTAGAAAGACGTATAATACTTATTATCCTCATGAAAATACGACTTACTCTCAATATCATGGTTGGAGAAATGGAAATGTTAAACAAAGGGGTGCCTAGTTGTGAAGTCTAAGTTAATAATTAAGTACCGTGGTGTGATGGTGGATTGAGTGTCGTGATTACAGGTGATTATCTTGGTGAGCTTCATAAATGTGATGAAGTGTGTATGACTAAACTTGCGCAAGAAAGAAAGTACATATTCATTGCAAGGTGCAAGGTTAAAGGTAGCGTTGGGTCGGTAATTGATTAGGATAGTGTCATTAATGTGATAAATTTTACCTTGGTGGAGTATTTGAAGTTGTCAACTCAATACCATTACCAACCCTATAGACTTCAAAAGGTTGCAAAATTGTATTGAACCGAAGGTTTCAAAAAGAGCTTAGGTAAAGTTTTGCATTAGCAAGTACTACGATGAAATACTTTGTAATGTCCTATCTATGAGAGCTTGTCATTTGTTTATTGGGCACCATTGTGGAATTGAAAGAAGAGATTTACATGATACAAGGACTAACGAGTATACCATCACATTGACAGGCCAAAAACATGTTCTTCGACCCTTGACACATTTGCAAGTGAAAGGCGATTACTCACGTATGCTAGAATTAGCAAGAAAGGTAAAGGTTGGGAAACAAGAGGTACATACAAGGGAGATGAACAAGGAGAAGTTAGTCACTAATGTCCAAGGAGACAAATGAAAAATTGAAGTGAAGGGTCATCCTAACCCTTTGAAAGGCATTTTAAGAGCCTATCCCTCTTCTAACCTTTTTACTTCTTCTAGTTGTCTTGATCCTTTTGTAGGTACTCATGGGGATGAATGTTAGCGATTTTCCAAATGCTTAACGCAAATGTACGTATCGTTACAAGTAATATAGTCTGTAAGACCGAATATCATCCATAAAGACTGGTTTTCAATTACCGAACATCTACTCTATGTTATCTATTTGGCTAACGATAGTTTGTTTGGGTTTTATCTATGAACTAGCTAGAGTAATTGCAAGAATTTAACTAAGTATGCTTTGGTTTAAATCAGTTACGGTGGAAATAGGGCTTCCAATCTCCTTAACTATCAACTCTTTCACGTGTTAATGCAATGCTAATAATTCTTCTTCTTATTAAGATAGCAGGTTAACTAATCTGTCATCATATTCCGGTTAGGACATACGAGAGCTCAACCTTGTGCAGAAACCTTTTATATTTCTATGATAGATTTTACCATACTGGAGGATTAAGAACAATAATCTTAAATACTACACAAGTATCGGGGTACTTTCGTCCACAATTTTAACCTATGTCTAGACAACTACAGCATATTCAAATCTCATCTCTCGGATCTCGATTCGAAATCATATAAGTGATGACAATTAATGGTCAATTAATTATCAAGCAATCAAAACAATATTGAATAGATCTTAATCTGCTGAAGAAGAAATCAATAACTATTCATTAACTATATGAAAGAGTTTCAAGAAGATTCAATTGGAAAACACTAAATAAAGTAATTAGCTCCTAAACATTGTCATGTCAAGAACTAAATTACACTACAACATAAACTAAAATAAATAAAAGAGAAAAGAAAAGAACTTGAACAAAGATGCCTCCAATTCTTGCCTCCCCAAAGTAGAATTTGTAATATGGCATGGAATAATGATAGGGTTTAGGGAATTTTTAGTTGATAAAAATTGCGTTTCGGACCCTTTTAATCCTGTCAAAATTCAGTCGAATCGGAAAATCTCAGCGTCGGCGTACTGGATGTCTGCGTCTCTACTGTTCGTGCTGCGACCACGCTACAGCGCCGTGCGCTAATTGCCTTGTAAACCCAGTCCAGTTTACATGTCATTTTTCATCCGAACTTCGTCAGATTTCTTCTATTCTTTCCGGGACTTTTTAGTCTTCATTTCTTTGTCTTTTCTTGTGCAATTACACCTCAATTAAGCTCATTTCATTTTTGTTTTTGTCATTTCTCCATTTAGGACCGATGTGACTCAAAAGAAAGAAAAACATATCTAATATTATACTAAACACAAACGAAATGAGTAAAATACTATCTGAAAATGACTCAAAAAGTGTATACAAAATACCCTAACAAATACCTCAAAACTTAACATTTACTCGCCCTCGAGTAAAGATCAAAACAAAAACACACAAAAAAAACAAGGACTCTATGAAATGGATCAAGTAGTTATATCAATGCTTCTTCAAAATCATGGATGAAAGTTGGGATAATATGTTAGAACATACATAGCATGAATATTTCGGAATCTAGAATTTCAAGTTAGATATTTCGAAATTCAATTGTATCATAATCAATGGAAACATAAACACCTAACATATGCATGTCAATTTCATTCAATATTTTCCAAAATGCTATAGATCTATTTACTTGCTATTCTCCACTAATCATAGACATACACATTAGAGATCATCAGGACTTTCAAGGGTTGTAATGTAGGCTTAGACAGAGGTAGATAAAAGTAGACATTTAGGCTCAAATTACGTACCATAAACATTTTTTCATTCAACTCCTTTTTCCTTCTTGTGATTTTCTTTTCAGTCTCATACCTATTTTATCTTTTTTTTTCCTTTTGAGAGAATGAGACACATTATAAATAACAAGCACCCCCAAACTTAGGCTTTTGCATATTTTTCATTGGGGTGCATCAAATTTTCACTCTCTTTTTATTACTTTCTTCAACACTTTTCATCTCAAGAATTTTCAACTTTTGACTTATGGCACAACTTAGGGAATCATAGGGTGTCAAACAAAGATATTATTTTAGGCTCAAAGGGGATGACTAGTGATACAATTTATGTCAGGGTAGGTAATGAATGGTAAGAAGGACTATTAAAGAAATGCCTGAATCATCTCCCTAAACATGTACATCTCAACTATTTCACCTCAAATAACAAGCAAACAAATTTTCTAGATATTTTTTCAACCTTTCTTTCCTTAACTGACACACATAGGCTAAGCACAAATATCTCAAATAATTAGATGTCATGAATTTTTGGCATATCTATCTTAATCACACATATTTTTGCTTTCTATTCCATTACATTATCCCACTTAATCCATTAGATATCTTCAGCAACTACAACATACTTGATCTATAAAAAAAATTACGACTCAAAAACACATAAACAAACAACCAAAAAGACAACGAAAAGACTCAAAACAGAAGAAAAGTAAGATCCCCCCAAACTTGATTGACACATTGTCCCCAATGTGTGAATACTAAAAATGAAGGAACATTTACTGACATAACACAACGGTCATAACGGAGGTCTGGGGGAAGAATTTTTGAAATTGCACAGCTTGGGACCCTCTGAACTTTTGGCGCGGCCAGCTATTCTTTGCCGTGTGATGGCGAATTATTCTACGAAGTTAGAGGCGGCCCATATTTGCGCGTGATTACTGTGCGATTGTTTCCGTTTGCATTTTTCTCAATCCCTGCTTTTATCTGTCATCCACAAACACTCAACATACCAGATCGTGAGACTGTTCAAGTCAATATAAAACAACCTAAAACAACAATTGAAATAACATAATTAAAACATTGGGTTGCCTCCCAAGTAGCGCTGTCTTTTAGCCGGACGCAGTTCACTTACTAAATCAGGGGGTAGAGCATCCCCTCCGCATATCCATCTCAGGATCATTCTCTTCCTCCTCATCCTCTTTTTTTTCACAGAATTAACTTCAGGAAGGTTCATTCTCTTTTCAACATTCGCCGTTTCCTTGGTCTTACTCTCCGGTTCCACACTTTTCTTTAATGGTACCCCACGAGCATCAGTACTTGTGAGACTGTTCTATAACTCGACCTTTTCAACTACCCTGATAGCATAACATCTATCAACTTGAGGTTCAGAGGGTGGCTTGAAAACTTTGAAGGTCATCTCTGGCTCAGGTGGTGGCTTGAACACTTTGAATGTCATCTCTTCACCTTGAACTCTGAGTTTTAGCTCTCTTTTTTCAACATCAATCAATGTCCTCCCTATGTCTAGGAATGGTCTCCCAAGGATCATTGATATCATCCCATCTTCCTCCATATCAAGAATAAGGAAGTCAGCATGCAAGATGAATTTGCCCACCTTTACCAACATATCTTCAATTATTCCTCTAGAATGCACAATAGAGCGATCAGCTAACTGCAAGTGGAATGTTGTTGGACTTGCTTCCCCCAAACCAAGCCTTTTAAACACAGAAAGGGGCATTAGGTTGACACTTGCCCCCAAATCACATAAGGACTGCTTACATGTCACCTTCCCTATAGTGAAAGGTAAGGTGAAACTCCATAGCTCTTTCAACTTCGGGGGAAATTTATTTTGCAAGATAGCACTGCACTCCTCTGTCAGCGCTATTGTCTCATAGTCTGCCAACTTCCTCCTTTTAAACAGGATGTCTTTCATGAACTTTACATAAGCTGACATCTGCTCCAAGGCTTCAATGAACGGAAGATTAATATGCAACTTTTTGACCACTTCTAAAAATTTTGAAAACTGCTTATCCAGCGACTTCTTCTGCAGTCTTTGAGGGTAAGGAATTCTGTCTACATATTCCCTCATGACTGCCGGTGGAGCCTTCTCTAAAATAGGGTGGTCATCAGTAACCCCCTCCATGGAGCCTTCTCTAAAATAGGGCGGTCATCAGTAACCCCCTCCTTCTCTACCCCAGTTGTCTTCTTCGCCTCATTTTCCTTCTCCCTCACTAGTTGAGCTGTATCTGGTTCTACCACTTTACCACTCCTCAAACCTATTGCATGATATTGTTCCCTGGGGTTTACTTCTGTGTTACTTGGCAAAGTCCCCCGAGGTCTAGTATTCATCATGTTTGTCATCTGCCCTACCTGCGTTTCTAAGTTCCTAATAGAGGACCTGGTTTATGTGACAAATTCGGCACGGATTTGGGCGAGTCGACAGAATTCATTAGCGGCTCAGGAGTTGGCCAGGGCAATCAGGGTTGCTTCCAACTTATCTGGTTTCTCTTGTGAGGCTGGTGATCTGAAATGTTGAGAAGAAAGGGGCTTGGTTCTGTGGCTGGCTCTGAAATTGTGCTTGCTGCCATTGGTCGTTTCTCCATGAGAAGTTAGAGTGATTTCTCCACCCTGAATTGTAAGTATTGGAGAATGTATTATTATTATAGGGCCTCTGGAAGTTTCCCACCGCTTGACATTGAGCCTGCTCCATTGTCATATTATTGGGGTCAATTGTTGGACATCTATCTAAGGTGTGTGGACCCCCCACAAATCTCACAAACTGCTCGCATCTGAACAACATTTATGGATACTGCATTCTGCTGCAATTGTTTGGTCAGGAGTGCAACCTGTGCATTCAGTGCTGTGATGACATCTAGCTCATGGACTCCACTCGCTCTTCTGCCACCTGTTCCTCTATCCTATGGCAAATCATTGTTCGTGGCCATATCTTTCAGTAAAACATAAGCTTCATGTGCTGTTTTTCTCATGAAGGTGTCATTTGTTGCTGCATCAATGATCGTCCTGGTAGTCCCACTCAAACCATTATAGAAATTGTGAACCAAATTCCACTTCTCAAGACCATAGTGTGGGCACTTTCTTTGTAAATCTTTGAAACGCTCGCAGGCATCGTATAATGACTCTCCATCCATCTGGTAGAAATTATTCAATTCTCCCCTAAGCCTTGCTGCCTTTGATGGTGTAAAGAACTTGGCTAAAAACTTCTGGGCTAGGTCCTGCCATGTGAAGACGGAGTCTGTGGGCAAGGAGTTCAAAAAAACCTTTGCTCTATCCCTGAGTGAGAAGGGGAAAAGCCTCAACCGAATGACATCATCAGTAACGTCATTGTATTTGAATATGACACATAGCTTCAGGAAATTTGCAATGTGCATATGTGGGTCTTCAGATGGTAACCCTCCAAACTGGACTGTGTTCTGCACCATACTCAAAATAGCAGGTTTGATCTCAAAATTATTGGCTCCTATCACTGGGAGCATGATGCAAGTATGCACCCCTGTAACTGTAGGCAATACATAGTCCCCTAGGCTCCTTTCTGTAGCCGGTAGCTCATCATTCCTTACGTTGTTGTCTTGCTGATTTTCCATTGTACAAATAATCAACAATTACCTTGTCCTTCCCGCAAGTGATAAAAAACAAGCAAACAGATCACGACAAAATGTTCTAAAATAAATAAGTAAAATAAAAATAAAAAACAAAGTAGAAATAAAAATAGATAGTTCTATATTGAAAGTACGCCAGTCCCCGACAACGGCGCCAAAAACTTGTTAGCTATTTTCCAAATTCTTAACGCAAGTGTACGTATCGTTACAAGTAATATAGTCTGTAAGACCGAATATCGTCCACAAAGACTGGTTTTCAATTACCGAACATCTACTCTATGTTATCTATTTGGCTAACGATAGTTTGTTTGGGTTTTATCTATGAACTAGCTAGAGTAATTGCAAGAATTTAACTAAGTATGCTTTGGTTTAAATCAGTTACGGTGGAAATAGGGCTTCCAATCTCCTTAACTATCCACTCTTTCACGTGTTAATGCAATGCTAATAATTCTTCTTCTTATTAAGATAGCAGGTTAACTAATCTGTCATCATATTCCGGTTAGGACATACGAGAGCTCAACCTTGTGCAGAAACCTTCTATATTTCTATGATAGATTTTACCACACTGGAGGATTAAGAACAATAATCTTAAATACTACACAAGTATCGGGGTACTTTCGTCCACAATTTTAACCTATGTCTAGACAACTACATCATATTCAAATTTCCTCTCTCGGATCTCGATTCGAAATCATATAAGTGATGACAATTAATGGTCAATTAATTATCAAGCAATCAAAATAATATTGAATAGATCTTAATCTGCTGAAGAAGAAATCAATAACTATTCATTAACTATATGAAATAGTTTCAAGAAGATTCAATTGGAAAACCCTAAATAAAGTAATTAGCTCATAAACATTGTCATGTCAAGAACTAAATTACACTCCAACATAAACTGAAATAAATAAAAGAGAAAAGAACTTGAACAAAGGTGCCTCCAATTCTTGCCTCCCCAAAGTAGGATTTGTAATATGGTATGGAATAATGACAGGGTTTAGGAATTTTATAGTTGAGAAAAATTGCGTTTCAGACCCTTTTAACCCTGTCAAAATTCGGCCCAGAACTGGAAAATCTTGCGTCGGCACCGCGACCCTGCTGGCTGGCGCCGCGGCGCTGAATGTCCTGCAGCTCTCTGTTGTTCCGGCATTGCGGCCCTGCTTTCTGGCGCCGTGGCGCTAATTGCCTTGTAAACCCAATCCGGTTTATAGGCCATTTTTCGTCCGGACTTCGTCAGATTTCTTCTATTCTTTCCGGGACTTCTTAGACTTCATTTCTTGGCCTTTTCTTGTGCAATTACACCTCAATTAAGCTCAATTCATCTTCTTTTTGCTATTTCTCCATTTAGGACCGCTGTGACTCAAAAGAAAGAAAAACGGACCTAATACTATACTAAACACAAACGAAATGAGTAAAATACTAACTCAAAATGACTCAAAAAATATATACAAAATATGTCTAACTATGAACACTCAAAAGAATCTCAAGTCTTTTTGGAAAGTGAAGTAACCCACACCGCTTTAAAAGAGGAACTCCAAGGCAAGACACTTGATCGATGTAACAAAGGTTATATGCATAAGCTAAAAGGTAGCAAAACTAATCCTTATACTCTATTGAACTTGAAGGAACAAATTATAGCTAATGACCAATTGAGTAGAGATGAAGTTTTGACTTATGTGGAGCATAGTGACTATGTGTTGAGTAATGCTGGTATTCTTGTTGGGAGTGTTCACACACTAGTCGATCCTTTTGATTACCGAATTGACTATTCTTGCAAGATCAATTTATGTCCACCTACTGTGTACACTTATGGTTCTAATGATAGTATATTATCATGTAATAGAATTGCTCATACACTAGTTGACTTTAATTGTGGTAGTCTTATTGCCAATTCTTGTGAGCTTGAAATGCTATCAACTAGTGTTGATGTTTGTGTTGACCGACTTAATTGTAATGTTAATCCATTATTCGAGAAATTTCGTGATATGTTTAATGAATCTCCGTTTAGTGATGATATTGATAAAGTTGGTCACTTGAATTATTATGACACACCACCCATATTTGACACATATGAAGATGAGTCATATGATCTTACGTTGTTGACATTTGATGAGACTCTAGATTATGATAGTGTTGTGTTTCATGTAGAGAGTCATGACATTGATCCTTTGGAGAGTGATATTACATGTCTTCACTCACACTCTTTAGTTGATTATTCTCTCATTAAGGATAATGTTTTGTTTGATAGTGACATGATTGCTGATGATGTGCATGGGTACATGTCTTGTGGTGTGGTTGATATAGCCACATTTTTGGGTTACCAAATCTATGAGAACCCATTATAGGATGATGTTGCCCTTTCTTATGAGGATGATCCTCTCTTGAGGGATGGTAATCTACTTATGGGGAAGGAGTGCCTTTAAAAGGAAAGTGAAATTTATTTACAAAAATGCCACATCTTCCTTATGTGTCCAAAGTCCGAGTAGCCTGCTTAATCGTACTTTTGAACCTCACAGTGAAGCTTCATTGGAGAACATCATAGATGAAGAAGTTGTTATGCGTGACACCTTTCTTTACAATCTATTTGTATATGGTGAGACTCATGCTTGTGTTGGGAGTGCATCTTATATTGAGAGGGGTCTTATTGGGGTATGTCTTTGTATTTTTGACCCCCTCCTTATGATGGAAACCTCCTCTTGGAGAGACATAGTATATTTATTCGGAAGGATTGTTTTGGGAAAAAGGGTGACACTTGTGTGATTATTGACACTAATTCTTTGTGTGTTCCAACTTGTAAGCGTATACTTGGATATGAATTTGAGTCTAATGGTGATATTCCTTGTGAGGATCTTATAGACGGCGTTGTTTTGCGTACCTTTTTTCCTACTATATATTTGCACTTGATAATGATACTTGGAGTAGCCATGTTCTTAATGCTTTTCGTGGAAGATTGTTCTTTCTATGAGTGATTGATGCTTGGTTATATCACAAGTTTGTTCATCCTTGACATGCTGGTAGATTGGTTTATTCTTACACTAACCCTCATGCTTTGAGGACCTTGTTTTTGTTTGTCTCCTTTATGGTTTTACAAGATTTAGATTCGCGGATGAATCATTTTCAAGAAGGGGATAATGATACAAGTCGAGCTTCATAAAAAAACATGCACACAAAGTCGAGCTAGAGAGTTTATAGACTTTTCATCAAGTCATTACTTTGGATGTTTAGAGGGTGCATGGAATCACATTTCATGGAGCATTTCCTTGAACATAAAGATGAATCTTTTGAAGATCATGAGGAGTCAACATACAACGACCTTCAAGATATAGAAGATAGCTTGAATTGAAGACTCCAAGACCACCACATTCAAGATATGAGAGATAACTTGGTCGAAGGGATTATTTATGCAAAGTGGTTATTTTTATAATATGCTTCCATCATTCCTAAGAAGTCTATCAAACAAGACTCTTACATCATTAAGATTATTTTTGTAATAGTCATTAGTCTTCTTAGCCTATCTAGCATAAATATTACTTTTATTATTTCATTATGGCTGCTTTGATGAATATTGATAGAGAGTGATTCTCTGGTATCTAGGTTCTAGATTGTAGTTTAGGGTTAGTGAAATGATTAGACCTTTAATTTCTTCAGTTGGACCTCTCTTGAATGTATCCAAGTTGGTAATTCAAACATGAGTTCAAGTCTCTTCTCCCTTAGTTTGTGATCAATTACTTGATTTCAATCCTTTCTTTCTTTCTTTCTTTCTTTCTTTCTTTTATTCTCGCCTCTTATTGTTTTATCAAATCTATCTTAGTTTTTGTTCTTTAATCCTGCATTTATTTCAAGTCAAATCATATCAGTGTATATGGCATTGCCACAAGGGCTCATAGTAAATACTGGTAACATGGTCTGCAGACTTAAAAAATACACGTTTGGTCTAAAACAAGCTAGTAGACAATGGTATGACAAGCTAGCCAGTTGTTTGTGTTTCAAAGGATTTACAGCACTCAGAGAGTGACTATTCATTATTTTACAAAAAAAATGACATTTTTTAGTGTTTGTTGCAAATTTATGTAGATGATGTGATACTGACTGGTACTGATATAGAAGAGATCAATTCTTTGAAAGATTTTCTACATGATCAATTCAAGATAAAAGATCTTGGCAGATTACACTACGTTTTGGGGTTGGAGATTTTGTACAGAAAGGATGGTGTCCTCATTTCTCAGAGGAAGTTCACTGCTGATTTGCTGAAGGAGTTTGATTCCATGGATCACAAAGTCACTACCTCTCCACTTGATTCTACTGAGAAACTCAAAGCTATGGATGGGAAGTTATTAACAAATCCAAATCATTATAGGAAATTGGTTGGAAAGCTCAACTTTCTCACCAATACAAGAATGGATATAACATATAGCGTTCAACATCTTAGTCAATTCATGCAGTCACCTAGAGAGCCACATCTCAAGGCTGCTTACCATGTTCGTAGTTACTTTAAGCAAGATCCCACACTGGAAATTTTTATCTCCAACAAACCTAAATACACTATCACTGCCTATTGTGATTCAGATTGGGCAACATGCCTTGATTCAAGAAGGTCTGTTAGTGAATATTTGGTGCTTATGGGAGATAGTCCTATCAGCTGGAAGTCTAATAAGCAAGCAATAATGTATTTGTCTTCTGTAGAAGCAGAATATAGAGCTGTGAGATAGGTTGTGGGAGAATTAGTTTGGTTTGAAAGACTGCTGAATGAGCTCACAGTGCAATGCTCCTTGCCTATACATGTTTTTTGTGACAGTCAAGCTGTAGTTCACATTGCTAAAAACCCAGTCTTTCATGAAATAACTAAGCATATAGAAGTATTATCATTTTGTCAGAGACAAACTTCAAGAAGGGTTAATCACACTCATCACATCTCCACATATTCTCAATTGGCTGACATATTCACCAAAGCCTTGACTGAGATCAAACGTGCCACAATTCTGAGCAAGTTGATTGTGATCAAATCACTTTCAACTTGAAGGGGGTGTTGAGATTATATATATGTGTGTGTACGTAATTGTTTTTTATTAGTGAATGTTTTGTAATTAGTTAGTCAAATTAGTTAATCAGTTAGTTGGTTGATCATGTTAGCTAGGGTATTTTAGTATGGGTATAAATACACAAATGACGTTTAGATTATTCATTATTTTCTATTCAATGAAAATGAAGTGCTTGCATTTCACAAAAATCCTTAATACATTTTTAGACTCACATTGGATTTCCTTTCTTCTTCACTTACCTCGAAGCTCTATCAATGGAGTTTCACTGTTTTGGTTGATTAACCATTGGTTTCAACAGTTGAATTATACTAATTTCTCTCCTTTTGTGGAATCAAATTCAAACCTGAAATTAAACAGTCTCACTTAAATTGAGTCCATATGACATATTCAAACATTACACCCCATGCTTCGAATATTGTGTGCGCTATCTTTTAAATGAAATCGAAACTCATATATAGGATAATATAATCTTAAAGTTTCTTGAGTTAATTTTTGTTTATATAAAACGGTTACACATTTTGAATTTGTCATTTCTCTCTATTTTGAACTCTTTCATTTCTCATTTACACCACTTTTAAACTCGAAAACATAAATAAAAAAATAAAAATCATAACTTCATCACCGAACGATATCATTGTCTGGACAATATTGTAAGTCGAAATAATTTTTGTTTAATAAGAATGGGAAATTAATTCATTCATTACTCCTGAGGCAGCTGTCATATTATTATTCATAAACAGTTAATCCAAGAAGGTAAAGCATAACATCAAAATCATCAATCAAGACTTAGAAGTCTCGCAAATCTTTTAATGAGCTCACCATGAATGAAAAAATAATATACAAGATTTACATATGACTAATTTATTGTTCCAAAAGGTGGAATCTCTCACCCCAGGAGCCCCACACCCCGATCCGACACGATAAATCATGATGACTTAATTGATTTAAAAAATTAGACGAGTACCACAACTTTAATACATATGACTAATTTATAAACTACCGTTCAAATAGCTAGCAGTTAATTACAACAAGGGTCAAAAGGGAGCAAGGACATTTAAAAAAACGAGAAAGATCGATACCTACGCCCTAATTTTCTTTTCATCTGCTGGCTCATTACTTGTTAAGTTGTTCTGATACGAATATATATTCCTTTTTATCGCTATTTTTTGTTACTTCTATTGGTGACACATTTGAACTTTATTTTAGTTGCACTCACTAATACACAAGCACACTTATAAGCAATTTTGATATTTACAATGTGTTGGTGTTATACATTTTAATATTAAAGTTGCATCAGGGAGGGGACAAGACAAGAGACATACTGCTGGACCGATTGAAGATTATGTTACGGTGAGCTTGAATCTCCTTAAAGAAAATGAGATATTCGCACCTCAGCCTGAAGAATATTTATTTACTTTTTATTTTATTTTATTTTATTTTTTTAACTGTAACTTACGTATATGTTAATTTTCTGATTGTAAGGAAAACAGAGAAAATCTGAAGAAGGAGAAGCAGAGCAGAGAAAGTGAGATAGAGAAGAGAGGGAGGAGATAGTTATCTATTTGGGGCTCAAATTGAGCTTCTGTGGAATTTTTTTAATTATGCAGTGATTCATTTAATTACAAAGATATGTGGTCTATTTATAATAGCCACTAATAATGTCCTAACAAAATACCTAATCAAACTTAATCAAAATATCTAATTAGCTTGTATATCTTAACATTCCCCCTCAAGCTAGGCGCTGAAAACTTCGGTTTCAGTCCTAGCTTGGAAGAAATGTCCTTAAGGACTTTCTGAATTCTGAAAAACCCAGCAGCAAGACGCAGCACAATACTGAAAACATTCCTAAAAATCCCAGCAGCTGAGCCATTATGAGTTGTATCAGCCCATTAGCTCCAGAATAAGATCATGTCATTCTTCAAACACTGCGAATTCATTTTCCACTTAAGACTTGCCGCAATGGAAAGACAAGCAACATCAGTTTTAACAATCATTTCGTGATTCATTTTCAGTATGCTTATGCTTAGCACTCAAAACCAGCGAAATGATAGCACGGTCACGTGGCAATATGAACATTTATCAACCATTGCGCGATGAAATGGCACGGTAGCTTCTGTTCTTTGCAAAGACCATTTCTTCACCTCGGATCCATGGCCCGAACATAGGGCTTTCGACATTCACGGCATTCAAGCTCAGGAAGCATCCAAAGCGAGCAATGACAAAATCTCTAGACTTGGCAATGGCATCCTCGATCGGCGTGTAAAATTTGCACAAACAAAGATTGCAGACCTTTTGTATCCTGCCTATTACATATTCCTCCAAATGGATATATATGAGTATCAAGCAGTTCTCCTCTGGAATCTGTCCATATACACACCAGTCTCTTCTGAAATTGCTGTGACAGAAGATCTGTCTGTAGTCCTTCTTTGTCACAGTTGTAGACAAGAAGAGTACTAAATCGATATCTATGATAAGTTGAGGGGATATATATGAGTATCAAGCAGTTCTCCTCTGGAATCTGTCCATATACACACCAGTCTCTTCTGAAATTGTTGTGAAAGAAGATCTGCACAAGCTGTCTGTAGTCCTTCTTTGTCACAGTTGTAGACATGAATAGTACTAAATCGATATCTATGATAAGTTGAGGGAGCATCACAAGCCCACGTCTCAACAAGCTTGTTGTTTAACCAAAAGAATCTGAATTCGGCACAAAAATCAGTCCTGAAATCAATCATGCAGAAAGCAGAATCTGTCCTGAAATTAGTTATTGAATATCAGATTTTTCCATTTTTCATTAAGCAGAAAACAGCAGCAGCTTCAGTGGCTGTCCTGCAGAAACATGACATCCCGTGTTCTCATTCAACAGTAACATCTTTGCAACAGCAGTAGCCACACATAGCAACATCTTCTACACCAGCTGGATAAATTCTAGCATCAACAAATTCAGCAAAAATAACAACTACGGAGAACAATAACTGCTACTGCACTGCATTACCAACAACAACAACCTCACTGTAGTAGCACCTGCATATTTCCAGCCAACAACAACATCAATCAACAAATGAAACAAAGTCGCCACTAAACCACTTGGATAAATTCCAGCAGCAGTAGCTTCAGCAATTTGAATAGGAGCAACACTTTGTGCCCTCTCGATAACCACTCCAATTCCAGATATCCAGCAGCTAAAACAGTTGACACCCTATAATTCCATACTTGTGTCATAAGTGAAAAATTGAGATGTTTGGAATATAAAGTGTTGAAAAAGAGACAAAAAGAGAGTAAACATTTTTTATGCACCCCAATGAAAAAGTAATAATAAATAGGCAAAAGCCTAAGTTTGGGGGTGCCTGCTATTCATCATACACCCCATTCTCTCATTAACGCTACATAAATAATTGAGGTATTTTCATCCCCAATCCAAAATATGTCTACCCAACTTACAGCATATTCACAACCTCCTCCTTTCGAAGTTTGATTAGAAATCATATAATGATAATTAGTTGTCAATTAATTACCAAGCATTCAAAGCAGTTATTGGATAAATCTCTCAAAGAAGAATAATAACCATAGACATGCATTAATTCATAACATAAGTTTCTAGTGAATCAACATGGAAAGCCCTATAAAAGAATTAGTTCCTAGTCATTGACATGACAAGAACTAATTCAAAGTTCATCATACAAAACTGAAATAAAAGAAAGAAAAGAAAAGAAAATTACTAAAGAATGAGTCTCCAAGCCTTCTAGCATCCAAGGGTTGTGTTGTGGAATATTTACAAGATGGATTGGTGGAAGGATGGATGTAGAATGGTGAATGGTGGAATGGAGAATGAATAATTCTTCTATTGATGTAGAGTATTTATAGCCAAAGAATCCTTTTGGTGAAGGGTTAGGGATTTTGTAGGTAGGAAAAGTTATTAGAATCCTTTTAGGTAAGGCTTTTAAGGTAGGAAAAGTTATCCCTTTAGGAAGGAAAAGTTATCCCTTTAGGATTCTGAAAACATATCAAATTCGGCCCAGCACTTCATAATTCCCGCATCGGCGCGCGACCTGCGATGGCAGGGGCTCGTGATGAATTCTTAGGATTTTCGTTTCTTCGTCCTTTGTTCGTCCGGTCTTCGTCTGATCTCCTCTATAATTCCCGGAACTTCTTAGACTTCCTTTCTTGGCCCTTTTTGTGTGCAATTTCATCTCAATTAAGCTCATTTTCTCTTCTTTTCGCCATTTCTCCATTTCTGACCGCTGTGACACAAAAGAAAGGAAAACGACCCTAATACTATACTAAACATAAACAAAATGAGTAAAATACTAACTAAAATTGACTCAAAAAGTGTATATAAAATACACCGATCAAATACCCCCAAACTTAACCTTTGCTCGCCCTCGAGAAAAGATAAAAAGAAAGAAATAAAGACACAAGGAAAAAGAAACTAGAAAGACTCAACGACATTAATCACTTTGCTGCATTGTTGTTACTTAGAAAAACATAAAGGTTAGCAGAATAATATGCAGGAACATATAACATGAATTTTTAGCATTCTAAACACTCAAGTCAGATATTCGCAAATTCAATTTAATCATGCTCAATGGAAGTAAAAATACCTAACTATGCATGTCAATTTCAAAATCTTATGACCTGTTCACTTGCTATTCTCCACTAATCATGGATATGCATATAAGAGATCTTCAGGACTTTTCAGGGTTGTAATGTAGGCTTAGGCAGGGGTAGGTAAAAATAGGCATTTAGGCTCAATTTACGTACCATAAACTCTTTTTCTTTCAACTCTTCCCTTTTCTTTTGATTCTCTTTTTCACTTCATACCTATCTTTCCCCTCTTTTGTTTTGAGAGAATGAGGTGTATGATGAATAGCAGGCACCCTCAAACTTAGGCTTTTGCCTATTTATTATTACTTTTTCATTGGGGTGCATAAAAATTGTTTACTCTCTTTTTGTCTCTTTTTCAACACTTTATATTCCAAACATCTCAATTTTTCACTTATGACACAAGTATGAAATTATAGGGTGTCAAAGAAAGATCTTATTTTTAGGCTCAAAGGGGCTGACTAGGGATATAATTTGACTGTCAGGGATAGACAAAGAATGGTAAGAAATGGATAACAAAGAAATGTCTGAGTCATCTCCCTAACATGCATATCCTAACTATTTCGCCTCAAATAGCAAGCAATCATAACACATAGGTTTTAATCTTTTAACAATGCACAAATCAAGCAAGATACTCCCAATAGACAGATTTCATGAGTTTTTGGCATATCTAACCTAAGTGTTTAGACGGTTGCTTCTAATTCCATTACATTATTCAACCTTACTTCACTAGGCAATTCAAGTAACTACAACATGCATAATCTTTAAAAAAAAAGTATGACTCAAAAATGACTCAAAAATACACAAAACAATTCAACAAGACTCAAAAACAATAAAACATCCCCCCAAACTTAAATCACACATTGTCCCTAATGTGTGCAAGACTCAAAAAAAAATTAGTGACAACTTACTGACACAACACAGCGGTCGTAACGGAGGTCTAGGAGGAAGAATTCTGGAATTTGCACGGAATATGGTCCTCTGAAGTTCCAGTAGCGGCCGAGATTCGCGCGCCAGTTCAGCGCCATGGCCGACGATCGCTTTCCCTTTTTCAGCGTTTTACTCTTTTTCCTCGATTTTAGCTTTGATCCACTGTCATCCAACACAAAACAAGAACCCAAGAATGCCGTGCATTCAAGGTAAAATAAAATAAACTAAAGGAAATTAAAATAACATAATTAAAAAAACATTGGATTGCCTCCCAACAATGTCTTTAACGTCTTTTAGCGGGACGCAATTAACGCTACGAGTGCCCATTTGATCCTTACGCGAACTGCCGCAATCCATGAGTTATTGTTCAGAATCTCACTTCAACTACAACAATTGCTTCAAACAAGGGCCTTAAATATACGATTATCCCAGTACACAAGACATGCTTGTCTTTTAGGCTCTCTCAGTGTAGGGATCGGTGAGATTCCCAACATCTCTCAACTCAGGGTGCCCTTGATGGTATGGACTTTCTGTTTGGGGGTCAACATTGACAGCTGGTGGTGTTTCTTCTGCAATAGGTACAAGAAAGAGATTTTCCAAGGAATCCAAGAAGGTGAATAATTGGATTTCAGCAATCTTTTCCTTCTCTATACCAATTTCCTCGCCAGATTCCTCAACAGTTGGGTGTGGTTCAGGCTCTTCTATTTGCTTACCACCTCCCATAATGATGTCGCTAGGCAGATTTGCTTGAGTTGTATTGCTCATCTCATCCCTCAATTGCCCTATTTGTATCTCCAACTTTCTGAGGGACTCCCTTGTCTCAGCCATAAACTGAGCCTGACACTTGGCGAATATAAGTATGCCTTCTTGCAACTCATCTAGATCTTCTTCTGAATAATGTGGGTTAAGCTGCTGTTGATGACTCCACTTTCTCTGATAGTAGTAGTCCATGTGTCCTGATTTTTTTTTTTTCGTTTTTTTTTTCGAATTTAACCTGCAAAATAAGAAAAACAAAAAAAATGATAAAAAAATGCTCGCAGAACAAGTTTCTAACTTGTTCTTGGAGCAAAAAAAGAAAACAAAAAAAACAGAAATAAAACCAAATTAGAAATTAAAAATAGATAAAATTGATATTGAACTATGCCTAATCCCCGGCAACGGCGCCAAAAACTTGATGCGCGAAAAGATGCACACACTTTAACGCAAGTGCACGTTATCGTGACAAGTAATATAGTCTTAGTAAGACCGAATATCGTCCACAAGGATTAGGGTTCAAGTACCAACTATCTATCTTTTGGTATCTATTTGGCAATTGATATTTGATTTTATGGTTTATAACTAATAATTATAAAAGCTAATTAAATATAAGTTTACTTCAGTTGTGATGGGAATAGGGCTTCCATGTCTCCGACTATCGACATGTTATTTATTAATGCAATGAATTATGGTCTTCTTCTCGGAGCTAGCGAGTTTACGAAATCGTTTTATATTCCGTTAAGGATATATAAACACTCAACCCGATGTGCACCTTTCTACCTTTGGTGATAAGGATAACTCTATAGGATGATTAAGCACAAAAACCTAGTTAACAATCGCGCACGTGCGTAAAATTAGGGTTGTTAAGCCTCTCATTAACACTACATAAATAATTGAGGTATTTTCATCCCCAATCCAAAATATGTCTACCCAACTTACAGCATAATCACAACCTCCTCCTTTCGAAGTTTGATTAGAAATCATATAATGATAATTAGTTGTTAATTAATTACCAAGTATTAAAAGCAATTATTGGATAAATCTCTCAAAGAAGAATAATAACCATAGACATGCATTAATTCATAACATAAGTTTCTAGTGAATCAACATGGAAAGCCCTATAAAATAATTAGTTCATAGTCATTGACATGACAAGAACTAATTCAAAGTTCATCATACAAAACTGAAATAAAAGAAAGAAAAGAAAAGAAAATTACTAAAGAATGAGTCTCCAAGCCTTCTAGCATCCAAGGGTTGTGTTGTGGAATATTTACAAGATGGATTGGTGGAAGGATGAATGTAGAATGGTGAATGGTGGAATGGAGAATGAATAATTCTTCTAATGATGTAGAGTATTTATAGCCAAAGAATCCTTTTGGTGAAGGGTTAGAGATTTTGTAGGTAGGAAAAGTTATTAGAATCCTTTTAGGTAAGGGTTTTAAGGTAGGAAAAGTTATCCCTTTAGGAAGGAAAAGTTATCCCTTTAGGAAGGAAAAGTTATCCCTTTAGGATTCTGAAAACATGTCAAATTCGGCCCAGCACTTCATAATTCCCGCGTCGTATGCCTATGATCAGCGTATGCTTGAAAATCGAGAGATATTTGGGCGGTTTGATGGTGGTACTGCGCTAGCGCCCAGCGGCTACGGTGATGGAATTCTTCCGGATTTTTCGTTTCTTCGTCCTTTGTTCGTCCGGTCTTCGTCTGATCTCCTCTATAATTCCCGAAACTTCTTAGACTTCCTTTCTTGGCCCTTTTTGTGTGCAATTCCATCTCAATTAAGCTCATTTTCTCTTCTTTTCGTCATTTCTCCATTTCTGACCGTTGTGACACAAAAGAAAGGAAAACGACCCTAATACTATACTAAACATAAACAAAATGAGTAAAATACTAACTAAAATTGACTCAAAAAGTGTATATAAAATACACCGATCAACAGTCAGCGACAAGCCAACAAATTCAACAATAATAGCAGCCTCAACAGTAGCAGTTTTTTTTCATTTTCCAGCAGTTTCTTTTCATTTTCCAGCAATAATAGCAGTCATCAGTCGCAACATCGACGACATCAAACGTAGCCTTTACAAGTTGAATCTCTCAGCTTCTGTCCTCAATATATAATCGACAGAATAATCACTGGATTCACCTTGCGTAATAATGGAGAACCCTTCGTTCTCTAGTCTCACTCGGACTAGAGAATCCCTCGATTCTCTCTATGAATTTGTTACGAACGGCGCGTGGACTCTGATTTTGATTACGAACCCGGCAGTGAGAACTTGATAAGCGGAAAGAACCTCTCCGTTCTCTAGTCATTCGGACTAGAGAATATCTTGATTCTCATCATGCAAACTATTCTATCCATATTTAGTCTCCGACGAAGTATCCCTCGGTTCTCAGTCTGTTTGTCTCTTAACTCATCGATCCTTCTATCGATAGACATTTCCTATTCTATGATCTTCTCAACCATAGAAATTCATTAATATTCCTAACATGAACTGCAATAGCAACATCTACACCACAACAGCCATATCTGCTACACCTAAGCATTAACAGTAATCAACCGCAACAAAGGTAACACACAACAGTAGCGCAACAATAATACCAACTCAAAAAAACATCCATCACGGCGTCGGTAGAACTACTGAACACAAAATGGCGAGCGACTCGATTCATCAACACAAAATTAGCTTTACCAACACTAGTCGCCCTGGCGAAGCTTGACAACCGGCCCAACACAAACAACGAGCGATACAATTCTATAATCGAAATAGAAAACAACAACGTGACGACAACAGCGACGGAGAACAACACGCGACAACTATCAATATCTTTTCTCCAATTTCTTCAATTCAGCAACACAAAGTAAATGAAGTTGAGTTTCCAGAAACTCGACTATCCTCAGCGATCTGCGAAGTCGCAACGATAGCCAAAGACGGAGTGTATCCGCATAAAACGATAATATCTCCATCCGACTAAATCGACAAATGCGATAATCGGAAAAAACAGTTAACAAAATAGGATGAATCGACTTTGAATTTTTGTCGATTCTGTTTTCACTCGCAACAAAATCGACCGATATACTATAGAGATTATCTCAATTTTCTAATTATTTTCCCAGAAGAAAATCGTTCGATTCTCTATTTTTCGATCTTCTCTGTTTTCGATCTATTGATCTCCTTCAATCGATCTCCTTCAATTTGATTTCCGATTCTCTGTTTTTCAATTGCAGATTTCTGCTTCGTCGATTTTGATTTTTCTGATTTTCAGACGAAAATTGCGATTTCGATTGAATCGCGATTTCGATTTTCAAGTTTTCAATTGCTTCTGATTTTCTTCAGTTCCTTCAATTCTGCTCCTCTATAACCAGTTCCTTTACAATTTCAATTTCTAGAATGATCGATCAATTTCAGTTTTGACCGAGAATGATCGAGAACAATTTCAGTGCGTAAAATGCAATCGCAGCAATTGTCGGATCTGTTAATCCCGCTTTGATACCATATTAATTTTCTGTTTGTAAGGAAAACAGAGAAAATCCGAAGAAGGAGAATCAGAGCAGAGAAAGTGGGATAGAGAAGAGAGGGAGGAGAGAGTTATCTTTTTGGGGCTCAAATTGAGCTTCTGTGGAAATTTTCTTATTATGAAGTTGTCACGACCCGAACCCGGACCCGTGACCGGTGCCTTAACCCGGGCACCCTAGTGACACAACATCAGAGAAAACCAGCGGAATGTAAACTCAAGATAAACAACCATTAAGATATAGAATAGTCTAGCCCAAAATGGCTAACCCAAAAGTACATAAACCGACGATTACATCCTTAACGAACCAAGTTACGACAAGACTATAGGCCTCTAAGAATGAATACCACTTTGCAGGGACAGGGCCCCGTCATGCCCCTTAATGGACAATATATCAACGACTCCAGGGAGAACCATACCAAAAGTCGAGCCTCCGAAGAAATGGAGCTCTCGACACTGAGTACAAGATCCTAGGAATGAGGATCTACCACCGCTTTCCACTGCGGCATGAGCGCGGCCCAGGAAGGGGTCGATTACAACGTACCAAGTATGTAAAGCGGAAAATCTGTAGTAATATCATAAGTCCAAAATACTGAAGTTATAGATAAAACCAAATTATGTTGACCTGTGCCTTACTAATAATGAGAGTAACAAGTATACATTTTATAGCGTAAAATAGGAGGCTCGTGATCAAAGCGGTACCTCGCGTAGTAGTATCATTAAGCAATCCTACTCACGAGACTATTTCACCCGCATAGGTCTGTGGACCCGCATGAGGTCATCCGCCTCGTCGTAGGACTATTTCACCCGCGTGGGACTATTTCACCGCGTGGATCTGTGGATCCGCATGAGTACCATCAGCGTACTCGCGTGGGACTATTTCACCCGCATGGATCCTATGGTCGGATCCGCGTAGTACAAGCGCGCGCTCGCATCATGGGTAGCAAATCCATGGCATAAATAATAACCCGGGGTTTACCCGTAACAATATAAATATATATAACATAGCTCATCCGGCTAATAAACATAACATAAGCACTACCGGTCTATCACATCACAACATAAGCACTACCGGCCTATCATAACTTAAGCAAGTTAAGAATCACCTAACTTCTTATTAATAGTACTAATACATCCTCTCATTTTAGTATACCTAAGGCACGATCATGTCTTTTAATAAAAATCCGGGAATTTAACCCAAGTATCATGTACCTCTAACCTTTTAGAAATAACTCTTTTATACAAAAGTCCAAGATACTAATCACCATAGTATCAAGTTACGATTTCTTTTCAAAACAAGTCACATTTCCTTTTAAAACTATCTCAAGCTTCTAAATTAAGTGACTTCATTTCTTGTAAAACCTTAGGCAATTCATGCCTTAAAACCATTTTCCTTCCACAAGTTCAAATCATCAAAACCTTTCTCCATTAAACTTTCACAAACTAATATAACCAACTCCTCATAAAGCCGTTATATTAGAGTTAAACAATAGTAAAACACATTCCCTTAAGTCGAGGATTTTTATACTTTTCTTTTAAAGCGAAGCAAGTATCAAATACTTATAACAAACGAAGATTTCCAAATGCAGTGCGTCTACCGCACTACATAGGTACAACTAATCATGCTCGAGAGATAGGAAAGCTCCACATACCTCTTGGTCAATCCACAAGCTAAGTCCATTTACATGCGTAGTATGTCAACCTAAAATGACCACAATACGCTTATCAAGCTCTAATTACAATGCAGAATTTTTTCCAAGTTAAAGTCACCAATTTCCTACGGAAAATTGGGCAGCGTTTCCTTTGTTTCTACATACATTGCCACATTTTCCAAGGTCGATTTTTAACGCTCAAATGCCATGTTTAAGGCTCAACAACCAACCAACACCAAGGGGATTACACACCTAAATTTTGGTGTGTAAAAATTCAGCCCCACAAGTTATAACAACTAACCCAACAAGTCTAATGTAGTATTTAGGCAACAACATGCTCATAAAATCCCCCTAACCAATTCTTTCATAATCACACCCCATTTCTTACATGCAACTACTCTAAGTGCATTTCTCTCCAACTATAAGTTCTTCCTATTAGACATGCAACACCCAATACCAACTACAAGAGAAGCAATGTTACCTTAAGTTTTAGCCAAACTTATTCCAACACCTTGCTAGCCTTTTTCTCCAAGAACACCACCACAATAGCACTTCTAAGCTAGTCACAAGCTTCCTTCTTGCCTTTAACTTTTCAGATTTTCTTAGGCTAGAACACTTTTTGAGGTTTTAGAGAGAAGGGGGAGCTCAAGCTTTGGAGAGAGAGAGAGAGAGAGAGAGAGAGAGAGAGAGTAAATATGAAAGATGGAAAAAGTGACCAAGCCTTGGTCAATTATATTGCATGCATTCTGAAAATAGATGGGGGGGACACTTGTCACCCTCCCATGGCCCCTTTTAAAACAAAAATCAGATTTTTTAAGTTTTTCCGCCCAAATTTCCCGCCTCGGCGCCCCTTCGCTTCCGGCGCTGCGGACTCTGCGGACCGCCGGATCTTTCGGTGCGCGCCTGCTTCCGGCGCGTACTGGAACCAGCGCCTCGCGCACTTCACCCGCTTGGCGCTGCCACGCCTCGTGCGCCGGCTACGAGCCACGAGCGTGTTTCTCTAATTTCGCCTTGCGGCCCCGCGCGGGGTATAACATTCTCCCCTAGAAACATTCATCCCGAATGTTCCTTCTAGCACACACAAAACACAATATAACCATATCTTCTTAACTATTCCTTTGCAAATAAGAATGCTCCAGAGCTCTGACATTACTCAGCATAATCAACTAAATTAACACCAATCGGTAGGAAAGGGGTTACGGAGGTATAGGGAATAAGTGTGGGTATTTCTTCATCATATCATCCTCCGCTTCCCACGTCATCTCTCTCTGTTCTCGTTCGCCATAAAACCTTGTGGAAGCCACCTCCTTCGTCCGGAGTCGTCTAACTTGCGATCGAGTATCGCTATGGGACTCTCATCATACGACAACTCCTCTGTCACTGGATATCTGAATCGGGTGCACTCTGAGCGGATCTCCAACGTTTCCGTAACATAGACACGTGAAAAGCTGGATGTACCGCCTCGAGATCGGACGGCGGATCCAACTCATAGGCAACCTTGCCCACTCTTGGACAATCGTCGGCCCGATGTACCTTGGGTGAGTTTCCTTTCCTCCCAAATCTCATCACACCGCCGTGGGTGACACTTTCGAAAGACCCAATCATTAACCTCAAACTCTAAGTGTCGGCCCGATGATCTGCATATGATTTACATGCGACTGCGGGCTGCCAATAACCGCTCCTGGATAAGCTTCACCTTATCCACTGTCTGCTGAACCAAATCTGGCCCGATTAACTGCACTTCTCCCACTTCAAACCAACCTATCGGTGACCTGCACTTCCTCCCGTATAAGGCCTCATAAGGCGCCATCTGAACACTAGAATGGTAGTTGTTGTTATAAGCAAACTCCATAAGAGGTAAATGATCCTCGGCTACCCGAAATCAATAACACAAGCCATGACATATCCTCGAGTGTATGCGGATAGTGCGCTCGGCTGTCGTCCGTCACGAGGATGAAGCGGCCGTCTTGAGACTCACTGTGTCCCTAATCCCACGGAAGGACCTCGAGAATTTAGCCGTGGCGGGCTCTCTATACGATATAATCGACAGGGACTCGTGCGATCTCACAATCTCTCTAATATATAATCGGCATAGTCCTCGGTAAAACGTCGTCTGATGGAAGAAAGTGGGTGATTTTCGACTGTCAACAATAACCCAAATGGAATCATGTCTCATGCGGGTGCGAGGTAACCACGTAATAAAGTCCATGTTGACCACCTCCCACTTCCACGTGAATATCAATAGCTGTAATAGCCAGCGGGCTTTTGGTGCTCAACCTTAACCTGGCGACAATTAGGACCTCAGGCAACAAAACCGCCACGTCCTCTTCAACCATCCGCAATACATGCACTGAGGTCATGGTACATCTTAGTCGACCGGATGAATCGAATAACGAGCGCGTGTGCCTCACGAGAATCTGGCGGCGAAGTCTGTCACATCGGGAACACCTGGCCGGCCCTCGAATCTTAGCACCCGTCCGGTGCTACGTCAAATAGACTCTTCTCTTCACGGAGAGGCTGCGTCCGATGCCGTGTACCAAAATCGGATCCTCATGCGTCGCCTCTTCACCTCGCCGGCGATGGAAGACTCGGCGACCTCTCGAACCAATTCCGTTACTAGCGGAATCAACCAAACGAACGAGGCTTGCTGGCGGTGTAACTCTCGGACCGTATCCCTTTTCTGCATGCGAACATCGGATAGACTACCCGTCGATCTGCGACTAAGGCATCTGCGACTACGTTGGCCTTCGCGGGTGGTGCAGAATATCAACATCGTAATCCTTAAGTAGCTCGACCACCGTCTGCGCATGAGTTCGGCTCCTGGTGAAGATGTGCGAGACTCTTGTAGTGCGTGTAAATGTCCACATGAACTCCGTATAAATAATGTCTCCAGATCTTGAGGCATGAATCACTGCTGCCGGCTCGAGTCATGTGTGGGATAGTTCTTCTCATGTTTCCTAAGGTCGGGATCGTAAGCTATAACCTTGCCGTCTTTGCGTCGCACGCGCACCGACACGGCGTCGCGATAAACCACGTATCCATCTAAACCCTGCGGAAGTAAGAAGCGAGGCGGTCGTCAACTTCTCCTTTAGCTGGAAACTTTCCTCACAAGTATCCGTCGCGGAACATATTGCGCTTACGAGTCGGCTTAGTCAAAATCTTTGAAATAGAAGCAAGCGCTCCAAACCTCAGATAATAACTGAGGCCCAAAGCTGCGCATACGCCGGCGTAGTGGGTCTAGGACAAGTCTTGGCGCCTCGATCTTTCTTTGTATCAACCGAATACCATCGACTCAGATAACATGTCCTAAGAAAGCCACGGCTTGACCAAAACTCGCGTTCGAGAACTTAGCATACAATTGCGGTCACGAGGACTCCGACACCGTCGCCGAATGATGCGTATGCTCTGCTCTGTGCGAATACACGAAGATATCATCGATGAAAACTATAACGAACATATCCAAGAATGGCACGAACACCTATTCATCAAATCCATGAATACTGCATTGGAGCGTTGGTCAACGAAAGACATCACCACGAACTCATGGTGCCCATCAGGGTCTGAATGCGATCTTCGGGATATCTGCCTCTCTAACTACTTTGATGATAACGAGCAGGTCTATCTTGGAAAAACATCTCGCACCACCTGGTGGTCAAACAAATCATCAATCACAGGAGGATATCTATTCTTGATAGTTACCTTGTTCACCGCACGTAATCAATACACATCTGCGGCGTCCATCTTTCTTCTTTACAAATAACAGGTGCTCCCGGGAGAAACAACGCTTTGATAAAGCCTTTTCCGGCCAAATCTTTGGTGGTCCTTGATTCCTTCAACTCGGCGGGTGCCGTCTGTATGGCGGGATAGATATCGGTCGAGTGTGCGGTGCCAAATCGATGCAAACTCAATCTCCTTCTCGAGAGGATGCGGAGCTCGTGCGGGAAAGCGTCTGAAACTCTCTAACCGGGCCCGGTGAAGGTCGGTATCTCACCTCGATGTCGAATACGAACCAAATGGTAAATATACCGCTTTCCGGTACCATCTTCCTAGCCGAGGTAAGAAATAAACCTACCTCTCGGCGATCACGGTATTCCTTCCACTCGATGGCAGGCTCGCCAGAAGCGGGAACCGAACTAACCTCTCTGCGGTCCACGTTGGCATAGCAAGGCTTAGCCAATCCATACCGTAATCACGTGAAGTCTGTCATGTCCAACTCTATCAAGTCGGCTAGAGTCGGCGACCATCTATAGTCCTTTGGGCAAGCCTTATATACGCTCGGCTAACACCGAAATGCAGGCCGGCGTAGCCACGCCAAAGGATTCAATGGACTCGGGCTCTATCCTATTCTACCCGTGATATGAGGAGATATATGGGGCGGTAGAACACGGATCTATCAAAGCATAAACATCACGGAAGAAACCAACAATGTACTGTGGCGACATCGGTGGCGCCTCGCAGTCTGGCGGTGGACATAGCATAAATGCGGTTACGAGGACGGCTGGGCTGGAACCTCTACCACGACCCTGCTGCGGCACATGCGTAGTGAATACCACGCCTCGGGCGCGCATCGCGGCGATGAAGATCCGACCACGACCACGCCGGTGAGCCATCATATTCCGCCACTGCGGGCGGACAATCTCTCCTCAAATGGCCACGATGGCGCGAGAATAACAAGCTCACGGAGGAACACGACACCACGTAATGGCAATCACCATCGACCACTGCGAGGCATAGGTGGCCTCGTCGGCCCGGAACTCTGGTCCTCGAAAACGAAGCCACGGAACCTGTCACGCTCCTGAATACTGCATGCGTCCGAAGATGGTGGAGGCGCTCTGGGCCGGTGTGGTGCAAATCTGGTTTCTTCTTTGGGGTTGTCTACCCTAAAACTACGGAGGACCTGCTGTCTGGCCTCTTCTGCGATACTGTCGATCCGTCGGCCTGCGTTCGCACCCGAGAGCATGTGCTGCGTGCGGGCAATGTCCATGCGGTGGAGAGCCACCCCAGAAACTCTCGGCCAAGTGATCATCGAGTCTGTGACATAGCGGTGCACCTGTCCTCGTATGCGCTGCGATGCGGGCACATACCTAGCGATGAATCAAACTCCACGTTGTATTCGGACCGTCGCCCGTTACGTCTCGGCGTCAAAAATCTATCGGCGAGCCCTCATCTGCGGTGGCAAGAAATGGCCAAATGCGCCTCGAGAACTTCGTCCCCAAGCTTTGGATCGCGTACTCCCGGGGCAGTTCCGCGAATCATACCGATCAAGCTGCGGTGTCCGCGGCCGATGCGAACCTAATACCACTGACTCGGTCTCCGAAGCCCCGATCACCCTCATGATCCTCTGCAACTGTCGGATAAACTCCTGAGGATCATCCTCAGGTCTCGACCCGTAAAACTCCGGTGAGGCTGCGACTCAAAAGTCTCTCGATCTCGAAGCTAGCGGCTACGAAATTTGAACTACGAATGCGGCCGGGCTGCTGTCTCCAACCTATCCTCGCATGCGCCACGATCACGGCGATGGCGGCTATCTCCTTGTAGCCCATATCCTGCGCCAGGCTTTGGGTGGAGGCTCAGGTACCGCGGTCTCAGCAGTCGCTGCTGCTGCCTCCGACTCTGCTGGGGTTGGCGACGTCGTAGAACTCGCTGTCCGAAACACCTCGTCTGGTAAGGACCGGGCCTGTGCCCTGGTGACCCTCGGTGCCCTACTGGTAGTTCCCTCTACTGCCTTGCCCTTCTGGGCTGCGGTTGCCTTGCGCGGAGACATAACTGATACAGGAAAAATACGTCAGAGGAAATTCAACCTATAGCCTGACTACATTGCACGATCTTAGAGTGAAAGAATGGGAACCAATCCTAAATATCCTGCGACCCACGATTATAGATGTGGTGCAACACATCGATAATCAAGACTCTACTAGATACGGCTGTAGACTCTTTCAGAGGATTAAGCGCTCGATACCACTTTTGTCACGACCGAACCGGACCGTGGCGGTGCCTTAACCCGGGCACCCTAGTGACACAACATCAGAGAAAACCAGCGGAATGTAAACTCAAGATAAACAACCATTAAGATATAGAATAGTCTAGCCCAAAATGGCTAACCCAAAAGTACATAAACCAAACAGTTACATCCTTAACGAACCAAGTTACGACAAGACTACAGCCTCTAACCATGAATAACACTATGACGGGACTGGGCCCCGTCATGCCCGGATTTTACAAAATAGCAACGACTCCAGGGAGAACCATACCAAAAGTCGAGCCTCAGAAGAAATGGAGCTCACGACACTGAGTACAAGATCCTAGGAATGAGGATCTACCACCTTTCCCTTACTGCGGCATGAGCGCGGCCCAGGAAGGGTCGATCTGACGTACCAAGTATGTAAAGCGGAAAATCTTGTAGTAATATCATAAGTCCAAAATACTGAAGTTATAGATAAAACCAAATTATGTTGCCTTTGTGCCTTACTAATAATGAGAGTAACAAGTATACATTTTATAGCATAAAAATAGGAGGCTCATGATCAAAGCAGGGTACCTCGCCAGTAGTATCATTAAGCAATCCTACTCGCGAGACTATTTCACCCGCATAGGTCTGTGGATCCGCGTGAGGTCATCCGCCTCGTCGTAGGACTATTTCACGCGTGAGACTATTTCACGCGTGGATCACGTGGATCCGCGTGATACCATCGCGTACTCGCGTGGGACTATTTCACCCGCATGGATCCTATGGTCGGATCGCGTAGTACAAGCGCGCTCGCGTCATGGGTAGCAAATCCATGGCATAAATAATAACGGGGTTTACGTAACAATATAAATATATATAACATAGCTCATCAGGCTAATAAACATAACATAAGCACTCTAGGCCTATCACATCACAACATAAGCACTACCGCCTATCATAACTTAAGCAAGTTAAGAATCACCTAACTTCTTATTAATAGTACTAATACATCCTCTCATTTTAGTATACCTAAGGCACGATCATTTCTTTTAATAAAAATCAGAATTTAACCCAGTATCATGTACCTCTAACCTTTTAAGAAATAACTCTTTTTATACAAAAATTCCAAGATACTAATCACCGTAGTATCATGTTACGATTTCTTTTCAAAACAAGTCACATTTCCTTTTAAAACTATCTCAAGCTTCTAAATTAAGTGACTTCATTTCTTGTAAAACCTTAGGCAATTCATGCCTTAAAACCATTTTCCTTCCACAAGTTCAAATCATCAAAACCTTTCTCCATTAAACTTTCACAAACTAATATAACCAACTCCCGTAAAGCCGTTATATTAGAGTTAAACAATAGTAAAACACATTCCCTTAAGTCGAGGATTTTTATACTTTTCTTTTAAAGCGAAGCAAGTATCAAATACTTATAACAAGCGAAGATTTCCAAATCGTACGTCTACCGTACTACATAGGTCTGACTAATCATGCTCGAGAGATAGGAAAGCTCCACATACCTCTTCGGTCAATCCACAAGCTAAGTCCAATTTACGCGCGTAGTATGTCAACCTAAAATGACCACAATACGCTTATCAAGCTCTAATTACAATGCAGAATTTTTCCAAGTTAAAGTCACCAATTTCCTACGGAAAATTGGGCAGCGTTTCCTTTGTTTCTACATACATTGCCACCTTTTCCAAGGTCGATTTTTAACGCTCAAATGCCATGTTTAAGGCTCAACAACCAACCAACACCACGGGGATTACACACCTAAACTTTGGTGTGTAAAAATTCAGCCCCACAAGTTATAACAACTAACCCAACAAGTCTAATGTAGTATTTAGGCAACAACATGCTCATAAAATCCCCCTAACCAATTCTTTCATAATCACACCCCATTTCTTACATGCAACTACTCTAAGTGCATTTTCTCCAACTACAAGTTCTTCCTATTAGACATGACACCCAATACCAACTACAAGAGAAGAAATGTTACCTTAAGTTTTAGCCAAACTTATTCCAACACCTTGCTAGCCTTTTTCTCCAAGAACACCACCACAATAGCACTTCTAAGCTAGTCACAAGCTTCTCTTGCCTTTAACTTTTCAGATTTTCTTAGGCTAGAACAACTTCTTGAGGTTTTAGAGAGAAGGGAGCTCGAGCTTTGGAGAGAGAGAGAGAGAGAGAGAGAGAGAGTAAAGATGAAAGATGGAAAAAGTGACCAAGCCTTGGTCAATTATATTGCATGCGTTACGAAAATCGGATGGGGACACTTGTCACCCTCCGTGGCCCCTTTTAAAACAAAATCAGATTTTCTAAGTTTTTCGCCCAAATTTCCGCCTCGGCGCGCTCGCTTCCGTCGCGGCGCGCTGCTCCTGCGGACCTCCGGATCTTTCGGCGTGACCTGCTTCCCGGCGCCGCGGCCGCTGGAACCAGCGCCTCGCGCTTCACCGGCTTTGGCGCGCGCACGCCTCGTATGCGCGGCTGAGCCACGAGCGTGTTTCTCTAATTTCTCGCACGGCCCCACACTCACGGGGTATAACAGAAGTGATTCATTTAATTACAAGAGATATGTGGTCTATTTATAATAGTCACTAATAATGTCCTAACAAAATATCTAATCAAACTTAATCAAAATATCTAATTAACAAAATATCTAATTAGCATGTATATCTCAACAGTATATTCATCAACAATTTTAATGAGATTCATCTTTGTTACAATTTGAAAAATTACGAATATCAATAGAAGATGTCAATATCATTCCGCTTCGACGTCGCTAGATCTCTATAAGAAATGAAAGGGTAAAATATTTTTTTCCTACTTGCTCAACTCAAGCAGAGGAAAGGTAAAAAAAATTACTTTATATTTTTATGAATAAAATGGCACTATTTTTCAAGAGTACAAATTGTTATTTGAATTCTCAAAATAGTGGAGGCTTAGAAAAACATTTATCATGAAAAGTAATTTTGCAAATATTTTAGGCAAAATACATCAAATGACCTCTGAACTATACCTTAAAAGTTGAGTTCACACTCAAATTAATCGGGAGATCTATTACCCCTTGACTATCTAAAATGTGAATTTAATATCACTCAATACACTTATAACCAGTTGCATAAGAGAATGTGTTACACACTCGCCGCCACATCAACGCCATGTCAGCCCCACGTACATTTAACTATATTTAATTATATATATATTTTTTAAAATATTTTTATTTTAGATTTTTTTTTTCTTTTCTCTTTCTTACTCTTTTCTATCATTTCTCTTCCTGCCCACCTCCTCCGACCTCCATGCCATCTCCGAACCCTCACCCCATCTCCTCCCTAATCTAATCAACTTGATGTGAATAATTTGCCGGTGTATGATTTTTGGCATGATAATATCAAGAAAATAAAAGACATTTTTTCCGGCCAACACCTATTAATGATAAAAGTAGTTTTCCTTCCAAATGGTAAAAATCAAGAACAAAAATACATCAAACGCAATCTGTTTCAAGTGCATGCATTAATCTTGAAAAATCCACATGTTATTTTTGCGTCAAGGGTTGATCTTTGTGAATTGGTAATTACATATATTTTCTTTTACAATGTAACATCACTTTGGAAATAATACAATTTTCATATCCCTCGTGAAAATATGTCACGAATTCAAACATTAAAATAGAGTTGAAATGAGACTACCGGTACTTGAACATATAAAATCTCTTAGTTGTCGTATTTCTTTTTTTAATTACAAAGTATATTTTTGTAAAAAAGAATATTGGTATTCTATGTAGAAGGAAAATTAAACATACAATATTTCTGCACATCGAAAATCATATCTACATTGATAGAAAACATAAAACAAAATTATTAATTAACTTCTTAATCAAAACAGTCCCTCATTTTCAGCATTACAATTTTAATCTCTTTTCTCATTTTCCTCAATTTAACCTCTTTTGACTTGTTTTTTCACTTGATTTCTTCCCCATCACTTCTTAATCATATAAAACACACTAATTTTCTCACTACTATTTATAAAAATCTATGTAAAAATAAGCGATAAGTTGATAAAATAACACATCTCACCTCTTACATTTTTAGATAATATTAATGGAGAAATATCCTTCAAAGTCTTGATGGAAGGTAGAAAAAGTTTGTACATTTTAGATTGCAGTTTAAACAATGAATGGCATGACTTAAATTGAACCAATGATTGCAAAATTATAAATTAAAGTGCCCTAGTAGGTCAAACGAAAAATGGTTTACGCAAAACAATCATTGAATAAAAGAACATTTTCTTTGTAGGTACCAACCAAGACATGGGAATAAGAATATACAAGCATAAGAGTTAGTTTGGCTGCATATCTTAGCCATATATGCACTTAATATCATATCCTTAAATAGAGGGGTAGATTTCGGGATTTTAAAGTTTATGCGTTTTATAGCAATTTTAAGTTAATAATTTATAATAATAACTAAGTTTACAGTCAAATATCTATAGATATTTAGTGAATTTCATAATACATATACAAAATCTGAATAAAAGATATTGGGTTCATGCAAACCCATACATTACAAGCTAGATTTGCAAAAGAAGTTTAGTAAATATCACATGTAATATAAAAAAAAATTACAATATCAGGTTACTTTTATTTGTTATATATAGCTAGTAATTTGTCTTATATCAAGATTACAAATTCCAGTTTTATAAATGATTACTAGTAGATATCTTTGAGAGAACTTAATAATATTAAAAAATTATTTACATGTATGTAAATTAAACTATTTAACTTCTATATAAACTATTAAACAATATGACTTTAAAAAGTTCATAGATTCCATAATTAAAGAAGAAAACAAAAAGGATTCCAAATGGACCTACATTTTTCACAGTCAAATTAGAGGTGGCAATAAAAGTTCTATGGACTTGATTATCTTCATTTCATGTTATGCAATTTGAATCCTATAAAAAAACAAAAACAAATTCATAGTGTGTAATATTATATATTAAACATTATCACGGTTTTAGTGAAGAAAAAGATAAAGGAAAGAATTTGAAACCCTTAAAATTATCTTATTTACCAATTGGTGGGAGTAAATTAATTAATTAAAATTTATCTAATTTTTCAATCATTTGGGAGGAACTACTGGCATGGCAAGCTTAATAGGTGTCATTTTTCAAGTCGCATCTCTTAGCTTAATTAATGCACAATCACCCAATTTGGCCATATTTTCTAATCATAAGTTGCATTAAGAGACTTATATTAACTTGTTTAATTAGGTGTACATGTTGAATTAGGATCTTACTCTGTTAAATATGGTAAATCAGTCCTATGGGTAGCACGTCCAATATGGGGTAGTGGGGCCCTTCTCCTTTGTATATTTGGTAAATAATTAGATTTAGGTTTGTACCTTAATTAGTAGTATAATATTAACATAATTGTAAAGTTAGTATTCTTATAGAATAGAGATTACTAAGTAGAATAGGAAGAGGATCTTACTTGTAACTTGTATATATATGTCTTTCATTAATAAGAATAATCAAGGGATTATTTCTTACATTCTTTCATGATATCAAAAGTCTAGGTTCTCTTTACCCTGTTTCCGCTCCTCAAAATTTCTTCTTCTTTCTCGAATTTTCCCCTGAAATTCTGGATTTTTGTGTGTGTTTCTTCTTTCACAAAAACCGAGTTTCTTATCTTCCAAAAACCTTTCTCACAAATTCTCTTCCCTGAATCTTGTTGTTCTATTCCCTATGGCTGATAAGAACACTTTTCACCCTGCCCTCACAGTTTATAATATCAAGAGCGTTCTTCCTATCGTTCTTGACCTAGAAAACGTTCAATATGGGACATGGGCGTAATTGTTTAAGATTCATGCTTTGGCACATAAAGTTCTCCACATCATTCCTCCAACTCCTCCAAAGGAGGGTGATAAGGCGACTACGTCTACGACGGTTGTGCCCACTAAAGAAGCAGATCCAGAAATATGGGTCATGCTTGATGCCAAGATTCTCCAGTGGATTTATGCCACTATCTCCTTGGAACTTTTACAGACGATTATGGAACCCAACTCCATAGTTATGGCAGCGTGGGATCGATTGCGAGACATATTCCAAGATAACAGTCATTCTCGAATTGTTATCCTTGAGCAGGATTTTTCTCAGGTTTCTATGACGAATTTTTCAAACGTTTCTTCGTATTGCAAACGCCTCAAGGACTTGGCAGACCAACTCAGCAACATGAGTTCTCCTGTTTCTAATAGTCGTCTAGTTCTTCAGATGGTTGCAGGTCTGTCAGAGGCCTTTACCGGTGTTGCTTCAGTTATTCGTCAGAGTAACCCACTGCCAGGATTTTATCAAGCCCGTTCTATGTTTACTTTGAAAGAAGTCGGATTGGCTAAGAGAGTGGCGATTGGGGCCAGCCCTGTCATCATGATGACTACTAATTTTTCTCCTTCCAATCCAGCCAACGTGACTCAAAATCACAACAACGGGGGTGGTAAGAAGGGCCAGAATCGGAAGAATAATGGCAAGAATCGTGGCGGCAACAACGGAGGCAACCGTCAGCAGCAACAACAGTTCTGGAGCCCACAAGGGGCCGCAGGCGGTGGCGGTGGGTCCCGACGCTAACAAAGACCGCGCTTCCAACAATGCCGCAGAGCAGCCTTACAACGCCGCGGCCCGGTAGACGCATGCCGCCGCGGTCAACTACCCGGTCGAGTGGGTTTGAGACGGCGTATGGCGGCAACAACAGTCCAGTATACTTGGGCCTCGCCCCTATCAAGCCCACCAGGCCTGTCACGATCCAACCCGACGGGCCGCGATTGGACATCCTTATACTGACATGTCATATATAATCACACGGATACCAAGGATAATGTAAACATCGGTAATAAATCTGTCTCCCGAGGAGTCACAGTTAATTCATATAACAAAATAGGCAAGCTGACGAGGCCGCCACTGTACATAAAGATGTCACACGGACCACAGCCGCAAACATATACAAAAACATATCTACCACCCACAACTGTCTACAGACCTCTAAGAATACGATAATGAAATATGACGGGACAGGGCCCCGTCGTGATACTAAATATGCATAAGTTCGAAAATAAGGTTCTGTACCAAAATGACTAAGCTCCGAACCAATGGAGCTCTCCAAACAGCTGAACAGAAATCCTAGACTGAAGGATCACCAAACTGAGTACCTGTACCTGCGGGCATGAACGCAACCCCCCGAGGAAAGGGGGTCAGTACGAAATAATGTACTGAGTATGTAAAACATGAAGTACTGTAAAGAAGATCATAACTGGCCAAAGGATAACATGAGACATGTATAATAATCAAAATACCAGTACAACTGTGCCATATAAAAATGAGAGTCAACTGTGCCTTATAAAAATGAGAGTCATGTGCGCCCATAAAATATACCGTACCCGACCCAATATGGGACTCAGTGAATATAGTCATGTACATACCGTACCCGGCCCCCTAGTGAGGGTCTCGGTGAAATCATATCATATACCGTACCCGGCCCATTATGGAACTCGGTGAATGAAGTCATATACATGGATACCTGTCCATAAACATACCCGGCCCATTCTGGAACTTAGTGAGCTCATCATCATCATGGATGTCTGTCCATAGAATCATCATATATACATATAACATGTCTCGGCCCTCTAGTGAGGGACTCAGTGAATCAATGCAATAAATCTACGCACGAACATACCCGGCCCGAGACTCGGAGAATTCATATAATCATATCCAGAACAAATAAAATATCATGAGTAACTTTATGTAAATTAAATCATCATTTGACTCTCAATGGAATAAATAGAATAACTATCACTTTAGAAAATCAATGCACTATCATATCATGTATCACTAAGAATTAGGATTCAATGGAGTTATGTACGTCCGTCGTACATTCATTTTATATAAATCATGCCAAAAGAAGTAAGGATAGTTTCACATACCTTATTGTCGAACTAACCAACTCTATAATTAATGTTCATCTTGATTAGTACCTCGACCTATAACAATAGTAATTCGTTCGTCAACTCTATAATTTCTAGTATAAGTTATGTCGAATGACGACTCTCTTTTCTATAGAAATTTGGGCAGCACCTCCCCTATTTATATGCACATCTACAACTTGCAAACAAAGCCAACAATACCAGTAACAAGATACAACTTAAAGATATAACCAAAACAATCTCAAATACTCCATATAAGCCATCATAATACATTCATTCTCTTTACGTTCATGGAAGACAACAACTACAACAACCAAGGTGATTAATATACTTATTTCTCTTGTTAATTCAGACCCTTAAACCACCTTAAAACATCCTTTAAAAATAGTCCATCAATTCTAGCAACAACAACAAGAGTGCAAGTTTTATAGTTTGCAACATAACACCTTTCTACACTTTAATTCCTTTAAGACATGTATTAGTAATTACCACAACGTATGTACATGTTCATAACTTATATTTTTCAGCATTAGAACTTGACAAAAACAACCCCTAATACATCACAACAATGTCCAACGATTTGCATGTCACGGTCCACCACAAAAAATCCATAACTCTTCTCATAACTCTCTTGAAATTCAATTCATGTTTCAATACTTCCATATAACTAATTACAACTTTAATTATCAATGTTTCCTTCAATTCAACATGCAATTAGTGACAATGATAACAATAACAACAATCAAATCCAAGGTATACCAAAACAGTCCCCAAAATCGGTAATATCAATTCCAATCGGCTTAACAACAATCACATGCAATCTCTTATTTCCAATTCTTCTTTAACATGAGTTTATCTCTTAACTACAACATCATTTAACTCCAATTATACCATAAGAAGAAGAAGTCTTACCTTAATTCTTGCCCAAAATAGTCCCTAAAAATCGACCACTGCTCCATTTTCTTTGCATCATTTTTCACCATTTCTTCAACTCAAAATGACATGCATGTATTCTACAAGTTTAATCCATCATTCTTACATGTTTCTCTTTCAAAATGTTCATCTTCAAAGCCACAATTTCTTGGCTATGTTTCGGTCCAGCAGTGTACCGTGACCCACTATTTTGGGTGTTAATCTTAGCTTAGAACTTAGTAGGAGAGTTTAATCTTGGAAGAGGAGTAAGTTTTGGTCTTCTCTTGGCTATGGAGTTCGAAAATCTGTGGGAGAAGGGAGAGAGAAGGGAGGTCGAAGGATGAGTTTTAATTAAAGTGTAGAGAAATGAATGGAGTATTGGTCTTGGTGAGCATGGGCTGAAAACTAATAAGCAGTGGCGGACCATGCTCAAAATATTAAGTGGGGGTGGTAACTACTAACAAAAATATTATAATTGAAATTTATAAGAACAAAATTTAATTTTATCAAAGATTCAAAATAACATCAACACAATAATCCACCAAGAAAGACTCAGCACCAGTGATGCCTCTTGAAAGTTGTCCTCTTGAAACATGAATCAATTTTCTTAAGTTGTACCATCGTATCAACTATCACTCCTAAAAATACATAAATCAATTATCAAAGAAACAAACATAAAAGAATAAAATAATAGCTGAGCTTCTTTATTATATTTTTATTAGTATTTTTAACTTAACAATGATGATGACTTGAAATATGAAGCAAACTGTTGTGGGCATAGACAATTTTTTGACCCAATAAACAAATTCCAGTAGTTGTAATATTGTTAAGTATTCATTGACTCCGATGCAAAACTCACCCAATAAATCCCAAAAAATGAAGAAAACAACAAACTTCATTCGAGTATTTTATCGAACACCTTGTGGGCATAGAACTCCCCCACCTGGACACCGGCGCCACTACCCACATGACATCCGACCAAGGTACTCTCTCGTCATATTCTAATTTGAGCACTAATCGTGGTATAACTGTTGGTAATGGCAATTCTGTTCCAATTAAGGGTTATGGTCAAAAAACTTTATCCCCTCCTCATCCACCACTTGTCCTTAAACATACACTTCATGCCCCAAAATTGATTAAAATCTGGTATATGTCCGTAAATTCACCACTGATAATTGAGTTTCTATTAATTTTGATCCGTTTGGGTTTTCTGTGAAGGATTTCAAGACGGAGAGTCATCTCATGAGGTGCAACAGTAGGGGTGATCTTTATCCAATCACTCCAAGTCTCAGCGTCTCGTGTCAAGCTATGTCACCCACTTTTGCAGCTCTTGCTCCTTCCTTGTGGCATGCTCGTCTAGGTCATCCAGAGTCGTCTATTTTATCTTTTTTAGATAGACATACGTTTATTTCTTGTAAGGGTACGCGTAGTACTCCACTTTGTCAATCCTGTGCTTTGGAAAAGATTATTAAATTACCATTTATAGCTTCAAATTCTAATACTTCAATGTCATTTGATATTATTCATAGTGATTTATGGACATCTCCCGTTCTCAGTTCTATGAGTCATCATTATTATGTTTTATTCTTAGATGACTATTCTAAATATTTATGGACGTTTCCTATTGTGAAAAAATCTCAAGTTTTTTCCATTTTCATAAAATTTAGAGTTTTCATAAGAACACAATTTGAACGGGAAATCAAAAACATCCAATGTGATAATTGCAAAGAGTATGACAATGGGGAATTTTGAGAATTTTGTGCTCAAAATGGGATAATTTTTCGTTTTTCATGTCCTCATACGTCTTCACAAAATGGGAAAGCTGAGAGAAAATTTCGTACCATTAATAATATTGTTCGCACATTATTAGTTTATTCTTCCATTCCTCCATTTTTGGCATCATGCGCTACAAATTGCTACTGATCTACTAAATATTCTTCCTTCTAAAGGTTTGACATATTTGATGCGCGTTAAGATGCACACACTTAAACGCAAGTGCACGTTATCGTATCAAGTAGTATAGTCTTAGATAAGACCGAATATCGTCCTCTAGGATTAGGGTTCAAGTACCAATTATCTATTTTCTAGTATCTATTTGGTGGATTAATGATTGATTGGTTGTTTATGACTAAAAATTATAAAAGCTATTTAACTATAAGGGTTTACTTCAGTTGTGATGAGAATAGGGCTTCTATGTATCCTCACTATCCGCTTATGCTACTTACTAATGCATTACTTATGGTATTCTTCTTTTGAAGAAAGCAGGTTTATGAGATCGTTTTATACTCCCGTTAGGGTTATATAAACACTCAACCCCAGTATCGTTCCTTACCTACCTTTCGGTGATAAGGGTAACTTTATAGGAGGATTAAGAACAAAACCTAGTTGGCCGTCACGCCTGTCGCAAAATTAGGGTTGTTAAGCCTCTCATCAACGCTACATAAATAATTGAGGTATTTTCATCCCCAATCCAAGAATGTCTACCCAACTTACAGCATATTCACAATCCCCCCTTTTCAGAATCTGATTAGAAATCATATAGTGATAATTAGTTGTCAATTAATTACCAAGAATTCAACTCAATTATTGGATAGATCTCTCAATAAGAAAAATAACCATAAGCATGCATTAATTTATAACATAAGTTTCTAGTAATTCAACATGGAAAGCCCTATAAGAGAATTAGTTCCTAGCCATAAATATGACAAGAACTAATTCAAAGTTCATCATAAAAACTGAAATAAAGTAAAGAAAAGGAAAAGAAATTACTAAGAATGAGTCTCCAAGCCAAACATCCAAGGGTTGTGTTATGGAATATTTACAAGGTGGATTGGTGGAAGGATGGATGTAGAATGGTGAATGGTAGAATGGAGAATGGATAATTCTTCTAATGATGTAGAGTATTTATAGCCAAAGAATCCTTTTGGTGAAGGGTTAGGGATTTGTAGGAAAGAAAAAGTTATTAGAATCCTTTTAGGTAAGGGTTTTAAGGTAGGAAAAGTTATCCCTTTAGGTAGGAAAAATAATTCCTTTAGGTAGGAAAAATAATCTCTTTAGGATTCTGAAAACATGTCAAATTCGGCCAGCACTTCATAATTCCCGCGTCGGCGCCGCGACCCTGAGGCGTGCGGCTGAAAATCGAGATAGTTGGATGGCCGATGGTCAGCGCTGCAAGCTTTGCCCAGCGCTCTGGTGTGAGTCTTTCGGATTTTTCGTTTCTTCGTCCTTTGTTCGTCCGTCTTCGTCGATCTCCTCTATAATTCTGGAACTTAGACTTTATTTCTTGGCCCTTTTTGTGTGCAATTCCATCTCAATTAAGCTCATTTTCTCTTCTTTTCGTCATTTATCCATTTTTGACCGCTGTGACACAAAAGAAAGGAAAACGACCCTAATACTATACTAAACATAACTAAAATGAGTAAAATACTAATTAAAAATGACTCAAAAAGTGTATATAAAATACACCGATCAATATTCATCCCCTCTCCAAATGTTATACAATAAGACTCCGTCATATTCTCATCTTAGGGTATTCAGATGCTTATGTTATCCACTGTTTCCATCCACTACGATCAACAAACTTCAGGCGGGTTCTACTCCTTGTGTGTTTTTGGGTTTTCCGTCAAATCACCGTGGTTATAAATGCTTTGATTTTTCCTCTAAACGAATCATCATTAGTCGTCATGTTCTCTTTGTTGAAAACTAATTTCCCTTTTCTAAAGTAGACAAATCCGTGCCTAGTTCTTATAATTTTTTGAATAGGGATGTCTCCCCCTATGTTCTCCGTCATTTTTTAGATTTGTCTGAAAAAATACCGTCAGCGTCGCGGCCCTGCACAGAGGCGCCGCGGCGCCAAAACGTATCTTATCCAGAAGGATTTTAAGCTTAGAACTTGGTCAAAGTACATCATTCTGTAAACAAGGTGTGTATTGACCTCAATTCAAAGGACCTTTATATTTCACACGCCGATAACACTAAATAGATGTATAACAAATAGTTTATTGACAAGGTATACCAATACTTCTCCAAAGTATCCATGTGTCCATCACGAGTAACCATTACTCGTAGTTGTGAAACATACTAAATTCTCCAAGAATGTGATGCAAACCACATGTCAACTTATAGCATCTCATCGATATCTCATTCTCGATTATCATTAGTCGAGGCTATTTTGATAGTTACGTTCTATCATTAATATCTTACTCTATTAATAACAATGTAAGCTCAAGGAATGCACATATTTGATAATTGCAAATAATCAAACACTATTTCAATAATTGCAAATGTCATTAATATTAATCTCATTAATAATACGAATGTGTTCCAAGTATATTTTTATCCCTAATAAAGATTGTCTCTAGGCCATATATAATTTCAATCTCCCACTTGGCATAGATCAAATCTCTAATGTATCTAATACCCATATTTTCGAAATAACCATTATGCTTAACTAAGCTTAATGGTTTAGTAAATGGCTCAGCTAGATTATCATCTGTGGGAATATAGTCTAGATCTATTTCTTTAGATTCCACCATCTCTCTGGGTATGTGGTATTTTCTCTGTACATGCTTGTTTTTGTTTGTTGATCTTGGTTCCTTAGCTTGTGCAATCGCACCAGTGTTGTCACAATATATCATTATTGAATGACTGACACTTGGAACAACCCCTAATTTTTTTAAGAACTCAGATATCGGGACATCTTCTTTACCAGCTTTCGATCCAACAATGTACTCGGCTTCAGTTGTCGAATCAACAGTGTTTTCTTGCTTGGAACTTTTCCAACTTACTGCTCCACCATTGAAAATGAAAGTATATATATATTGTGACTTGAAGTCATCAAGATCTGTTTGGAAGCTAGCATTAGTGTACCCAGTAGCGACTAGTTTTTCTTGCCCACCATAGACTAAGAAATATTCTTTAGTTCATCTAAGATACTTAAGAATATTGTTGACTGCTTTTCAGTGTTCTTCCCCAGGATTCTGTTGGAATTTGCAAGTCATGCTAAGTGCAAATGTCACATCTGGCCTAGTACATGTCATGACTTACATGATTGATCTTATAGCTGAAGCATATGGGATCCTCTTCATGCATTCAAGTTCTATAATAGTAGAATGACTATCCTTCTTAGATAACTTGATGCCTTAACCTATAGGAAGACCTCATCTCTTGGAGTTTTCCATTGAGAACCGTCTTAGCAATTTGTCTATGTATGTAGACTGTGATAGTCCTAACAATCTATTAGGTCTATCTCTGTAGATCCTAATTTCAAGAATGTAGTAGGCTTCACCTAAGTCCTTCATCATGAAGGTGCTGGACAACCATTCCTTCATTGATTGCATAAGGGACTTATCGTTTCCCATTATTAATATGTCATATACATATGTGATAATGAAAACAAGACCCTTTTCTTTGTGTTTACTATAAACGTATGGATCCTCTTTGCTTCTAATAAAGTCAAACGATTTGATAGATTTTTCAAAAAAAAAAATCAACTCCTTGAGGCTTGCTTAAGTCCATAAATGGACTTTTGTAGTTTGCATACTGCTTTGGATTTTGACTTGGATGTAAAACCTTCAGGTTGTATCATATACACTTCCTTAATTAGATTTCCACTGAGGAAAGCAGTCTTAACCGCATCTGTCAAATCTCATAATCATAGTATGCATTTATTGCAAGCAAAATTCTAATGGACTTTATCTTTCCAACTGGCAAAAAGGTTTCATCATAATCGACCCCAGGCCTCTGATCGTAATCTTTTGCTACCAACCTAGCCTTGTAGGTTTGTACTTTTCCAAATGCATCAATCTTCTTCTTGAAGATCCATTTGCATCATATGGGTCTAAGTACAGTTGGCAAATCAACCAAGTTTCAAACTTGATTGACATACATTGAGTCCATTTCAGATTTCATGACTTCTTACCATCTTTGCGAGTCAATGTCTAACATAGCCTCGATGTAGGTTGTAGGCTCATCATCAAGAATATATATCTCATTTTGACTTTCAACAAGGAGATTAAGTCTTTCAGGCTAACGATGAGTCCTAGTGGACCTACAGAGTTGGTTATTTTATGTTTATGTGGTTCTTGTATTCTGATCATGAGAAGGTTCTTGTGTGTTTCCACAACTATGAGAGTCTTCAGGAATATCATCTACATGGATTTTCTGAATGGAAGGATGTACAACCATTGTATCATCTTTTATTGATTGTGTATGAGAATCTTGTATTTCTGCATCAATCCTCATATCACTCCCACGGGCTGAAGGTTGCACTCTAAGTAACACACCTTCACCAAATACTCCCACTGAATTCTTGTCTAGGTCATTCGACAAGGATTCAACATCTATGTTGCTTTGTAGTTCTTGAATTTCTTCAAGTTCTATCTTATTGCAACTCTGTTCCTTGTAGGCATAGTCTTCCTCAAAGAAAGTTGCATTTCTGAAAACAATGACCTTTTGTTCTCCAGAAAGATAGAAATAGTATCCTCTCGTTTCCTTAGGATATCCCACAAAGTAACATTTCTCACTTTCAAATTCCAACTTTTCAGTAAGCATCTTCTTTACATATGCAGGGCAACCCCAAGCTCGCATATGTGTAAGATCATTCTTCTTGCCATGTCATATCTCATATGGTGTCTTCTTCCTTCTTATATAGTATTCTTCATCATCTTAGTTGTTGTACAATAGTAATTTTTTTTAATTTATAGAAATTGAAATATAATTTTTGAAGTTGGACTTAGTAAGCCATCCCAGACTTCAAGCAAAAATATCTGAAGTCAGACGCCAGTTTCATCTTCAGTCACATACGTTGAAGTTGTTCCCAAAGCGGAAAACTTGCAAAAAATATATTAAAAAACAGACACAAGTTAAATGACGGCCCCAAAAGCATGTATTGTGCACTTCACCTAATGCTTGCTCATATATTAATTGTTCAACCTTACAAGCAAAGTATTATAGCCTGAATCTTATATTTATAATAATTTATAAAATCTTAGACAGTGATTTAATATATTTTATAATTTTTTTTATTTACTTAAAAGAAATCTTGTAACTTTATCTACAAGTTACAAGAGATATAACAAGAGTCATTTAGTGAACAATTGTCAGCAAAGGAGACAACGAACGAAAATTTCAGGACTGAATTTGGCAAGTCAAAGTTTCTCTCTTGTTGTATGCCATTACGAAAGTTCCTCTTCCTAGGAAAAATGGAAGTTTGTTGTACACCATAAGCTTAACAATATCATTGATTTAGTAGATTAGCTGACGCATTGATCATATTGTTGATTTGGTCTTCAATGATAATTTCTTCTATGACGTTTTCACCCAAACATGCAACTTTCTTCCAAACTTGCTCCAAAAGGTGGAATCTCCCACCCCAGGAGCTCTCACACCCCGATCCAACAGGTCTGTGAAGGTGGTAAATCATGGTAACTCAATTGATTTCAAATGTTAGACCAGTACCACACTGAACTTTCTTCCTTCTTAATCCAATTTATAACCAACATTAGGGCTGCACAAAACCCTCGGACCGGGCCGAGGACCGAAAATACAGAAAAGTCGGACCGAAGATCGGATCGAAAAATTCGGTCCGGTCCGATCCGGTCCAATATACACTAAAAACCGAAAAAAGACCCCCGGACCGAGGATCGAATTTTCAGAAACGTAGGACCGAAGACCGGACCGAAAAATTCAGTCCGGTCCAGTTCGATCTAGGAGTTAATTTCGGTCCGATCCATTTTTTGTGCAGCGCTAACCAACATGATTTGTACATGACCATTGGAATAATATTGTTGAGTTTGACCAATCACACCAAATCGGTTATTAGTTAAACTTTAGGGTTGCAGAATTAATTAAATTTTATTGGGCAATCAATAAATTAATATAATTATGCATGAAGCCATCAGAGAGCATAGAATTAAGTATCAATACAGCATCGTCATGAGTCACCTATTTGTCGTCGATGCAATTTCTGGAACGTATCAAACGCGTTCCAAGTATTTTATTCCCACCATCAAAATGAACAAAAAGAAAAATGAAGGAAGAGGCTTCAATTATGGTTGGCTAATGTACAATAATGCATATAACATATGTTTGAGTTTAAATATACCGTCTGTATAAAATAATTACTCCCTATTAGGTCATCTAAAGAATATATTTACATGTAAGACTTCTTAAAATATGGGATTAATAAACATGAAAAAGAATATATTACTACATATTAAAACTTAAAAGTGAGCTAATAAGTAAAAACTTCCATATACTGACAATATATATAACTTAAATTCATTATTATTACCGCATTTAGTAAATAATGCTACCAATATAATGGTGTTTAGCTAAACTAAAAGAGCTGAAATATCGATATTCTTCTAGATTTCTAGTCTTAACATTTTTCAAACAGTAATTTCTCAAAACTTGTATATGACCATTCAAAATTTGTAATTTGCACCAATTTAATATATATATAACCTTCAAACTACTTACTCCTATGTTTTGTTCATGATGAAAAAAGGGTAGTCTTCTTGTATTATTAGGGAAATGGATTTTTGTTTTTACCAAAATGAATTGATCTAAAACATCCTCAAGAATTTGTACATGTTAGAAACCTAAGTTGACACGTTACTTAGTACTTAGTAGTACTTTTTTTTTTATATTTTGGTAATAAAATTAGTACTTTCTACTGGGTAAAAGACTAAATCTTTTCCACAATCAAGAAAAGATCAAGTCAAAACATGGGCCAAAAAACCATGACTTTTAAGGATAAAAAAGCTGCTATATTTTAGTTTGTTTCATCCAATAAAACATCTTTTACGATCTGTCAACTTTAGTTTAAACATCTCTTTTAGGATGTAGCTAGGTAGAAAAAAGGGGGTTTTCATTGGATTTTGTATAAAAAAAAATTCTAAGAATGTATATGGACCAGTAAAATGATTGAGTTGAATTTGTATAGGAGGTCAAGAACACGTTGATTTTAAGTGACTGATCTGACAAATAAAATTAGATAAAATATATTGTAAATAGACAATAATAAGACAAAATGAAGAGATGATAAGCTTGAGCCTTGCGAAAACTTCTAGGTAAAGTTTTTGTACCAAGTGTGAAAGCACAATAATTGATAAAGATTGAGATAATGCGTTGGAATAGCTTCAATATGATCCTTTACAATGAAACTATGGGTCCTATTTATACATGAGCTTTTCGGGTACACCACAAGTCAGCTCTTGCACTCCAATTATTCTATCTTGATCCTACTTAGCTTGAATTTTTAGATTCCAGAGTCTGTCTCCAAACCTCCAACTTTGCATTCACTTCGATGCGAGCATCATCAATCAGGACTATTAACATACACCATATTACCTCCTCTTGGATTTGTCGCGTTAGTCCATCCATCACCAAGGCAGATGAGAATGGGCTAAGAGCTGACTTGTGGTGCATCCCCATCATCACTGAAAAGTGATCTGTATCTCCTTTTAATGACAGTACCCTGATCTTGGCTCCATCATACATATCCTTGATCGCCCTAGTGTACGCCACATATACACCTCTAACCTCCAAACATCTCTATAGAACCTCCCTAGAAACTTTGTCGTTTGTCATCTCAAGGTCGATAAAAACCATATGTAAGTCTCTCTTCCTCTCTCTATACTGCTCCACAAACCTTCTAATAAGATGAATGGTTTTTGTGGTCAAACGCCCCGACATGAATCCAAACTGGTTCTTAGTAATAGACATGCCTCTTCTTACCCTCATCTCCACGACCCTCTCCTACACTTTCATAGTGTGACTTAGCAGTTTGATACCCCTATAGTTGTTACAACTCTGAATATCACATTTGTTCTTATATAAAGAGATCATTGTACTCCACCTCCATTCTTCGGACATTCTCGCTATCTTTAAAATGACGTTAAATAATTCACTCAGCCACTCCAAACCTGTCATGTCTGCTCTCTTCCAAAATTCAACTGGGATCTCATCAGGCCTGGTCGCTCGACCCTATGCATCCTATGAATAGCATTCTTAACCTCTTCTACTTTAATGCTACTACAATACCAAAAAATCCGATGTCTACCAGATTGTTCCATGTCTTCCAACACAATTTCTCTATCTCCTTCGTTCAAGAGTTTAATATGTGTGTCCTCCACCAGTACTTTGTCGTCCTCATCCTTAATACACCTCACGTGATCTAAGTCACGGGCCCTCCTCTCTCTCGCATTGGCTAGTCTGTATAACTTCATATCTCTGTCTTTCTCCTCTAATTCCAAATACAGGAATTCAAAAGTCGTCATTTTCACCGCTATAACCGCAAGCTTTGCCTCATTCCTCGCCATTTTGTACAGTTCCCTATTTGTCCACTTCTCTATCGCATCCTTATTTTTTACCAATTTCATATACACCACTTTCTTCGCTTCCACTTTCTCTTGAGTTCTACCATTCCACCACCAGTCCCCTCAATGCCCACCACAGCTACTTCTCGAGACCTCAAGCACTTCTCTAGCTACCACTCAAATGCAACATTCTCATCTAGTACTTTCTGTAATTCACGACTTGTCCTTACTAGTTCTTGATCTCCTTTCTTTAACTATTAGAGAACTTGAACTATCTTTGGTCACATCCGACCTATCTTGTTATATTACTCATCTTATCCTTATGATTTACATACCTTTACTTGAAGTTTGGGGAGTAACTTGCATGACTCGTGTTCTATATTCTTCTATAAGTGACTCGTCACGTCATACTTCGTATTCTATTTCTCTTTGCTTTAGGGAGTCTCTTAATCTGCCTCGAATATACGTATGTGCTCAACTTGCTATGATATTACAATCTGATCTTCTAGCTTGTATGATCTCATATTTTCTTTACTTATGTTATTCTCCTACAAGTTTATTAGTTCGTTCATTCGGATCTCTCTCTATTCAGAACTCTTAATGTATAGGTGGACATCTTACAAATATCTTGTTACTAGCTCTACTTTTTAGGACTTTACATGTAATATCTACTCGTTATTGACTCTTAACTCTTAGACGCACTCATTCCGTCACTAAGAAACTTAGAGATGAACTAGCCCCTTTCGGCTTCTAAAAAAGGGGACGGGCTTACGAAACCATGCCAGAAAGAACGAAGGATAGCCCTTACATACCTTTTTGCCTTAGCTATATAAACTCCACGAGTCCTCGTATGCTCCACGAGTTCTTATATATAGTATACAAATGATTTATATCAATGACGGGTTCACATCTCATAAGAAAACTCATTCAAACATTTCATCGAACACCTTGAGTTTATAGGATTCTTGGCCCTTTTTTATAAAGAAATTTTATGTAATTCGATCCCACAATCCTCCAAACCAAGATTTCCTCAATCCCACAACACTTACAACCAACTTGATTATCAATTTTATCTAATACCTCAAGTAAAATAGCCCAACAAGTCCTACAACTTACGATTTCGGATGTTTACAAGTTTTGACTATGAAAATTCTTCCATATCTTGTTTCAAAACATCAATTAATCATAATAATAGGCCGAGGAGGATAGAACTTACCTTAACCCATAATAATATCTTTAGAACAACTCGTTACTTTACCTTCAAGGTTTTCCAAAAAAATCTACAAAGATAAGACAATTCTCATGATAATCATCCGGAATCATAGTCAAAACTTGTAAACATCTGGAATCGTTAGTTGTAGGACTTGTACAATTATTGTGATAATCATGGGATTCATCACATTAATCTTGTGTATTATGACTTGGATTTGGTCTTAAGATGTTCTAATATATTATAGAGAATTTGGGAGATCATTAGGGTTGGATTTGGGTGAAAATGAGGTGTAAAAGTCGAAGACAACAATTTATACCCGAAACCAAATCTGCACGGCCCCATTTGACGGTTCCATTTGACGGTCCGTCAAATCGGCCATATAATTTTTTACAGTCCATCAAATCTTCTGTATTTCTCATATTGACGAACTGTCAGTTGTATTGGAAAGTAGATTCTCGGAACTTGAGTTTAGATAGGTTATGAGATCTGTAATTCCTTATATATAGGGATGGCAAATGGGGCAGGGGAGGGTGGGGTAAGACATGTCAAAAGTTAAATGGGGTAGGGCAGAGCAATGTTTATGTAACACCTCATTTTAACCGGAGTCGAAACGGGATTACTGCTACATATGGTTGATTCCTAAATGTATTTTAAGGAGTCGCCACCTAATTATTTAAGTGAATTAGGACACTTAGTTTATTGCAATAAAAATAATGCAATTGACTTCCATTTAATGGTCTGCGAAATTAGTGAGATTCTGGATCAGGGTTCTTTATTATCCTAAAGGGAAGGGGTTAGGCATCCTTTAAGATCCGCTAACTTGCGGTTGTTCGTTCAAACCTAGGTTAATTATTTATTGCTCTTTTTATTCTACCTATTCTAAGCATTTTACATAATTTACAATTAAAATAAAATACAATGCAAAATAATAAAACATGAAATTAAATACGACATAAAATAAACTCCGGGGCATTCTTTTTGAAATGCATCTCCGGATACCTGCATAAACACTTAGTAAAAGTATTAGTAATAGAATACATAAATTTTAAAATAATAGCAAAAATTAACAAACAAAGCAAATAAATCCGTCTTTTGCACAGAGGAGGCCTTGGAAATCAGACGTGGATTCCTTCATCGGCCAATATTGCTAAAAATAATAAAGTAAATAAAACCTTCTTTTCCGCGCCAAAACAATAATAGTTTTAAACACGGAGGGCTCAGATATGTAAAAATATAAAGTAGATGCGGCTTAAACAAGTGCATGAGAATTCGCCTTGCCAAGCGCATGTTGGTTATCCGATGTAAGTGGAAGAAATCATCCTTGCCCAGAAAGCTTCATTTATTTTATTTTCCGTCTTTGCAACTGTGGAGGCCTCAAAAATCGACGGATAACTTTTTCATCGGCCACGAGTGTAATATCTTGTTCAAATCAGTAGAATTTTCAGCAATATTGAGTATGCAAAAGCATCCTAGAGCGGTTTTCAGCGAGAGACCAACATTGATTGGGTTTAAAATAAAGTAGTGATGGAACAACTAATATCCACAAAAATGGGTATCAAAGGCAACAACGAATGCCTCAATTTGCACACAGGAAAAAATGCAAAGAACTCACGTTGGTATCAACGCAGAACCAAAAAAACAATATACCATAATTTTAGTAGCAATCGAACAAAGCGTGTGATGCGAAAAGTGGGTTAGAAATCGAGAGGTATATCGAAACAACGATGCGAGGACAAGTCACGCAGAGTTTTAACAAACTCCGAAGCTAACCAAAACCAAAAATCAGTCCGACGGTAGCATATCCAATGCACGAAAAATCGTGCCCAAATACCGAGCTTTAAGCTCGCAGGTACGAAATCAAAGATCCGCCCAATAGCGAAAACAACGAGAAAATAAACCATCCACAAGCAACAAATATACCAACAAAAATAAAACCGAACAAAGTCGGAGTTTAAATCCGGCCAGATTCAACGTTACCCAGAGAGAGGCAGCGGTGGCGTCGCTTCCACTGGCGAGTCGCGGAGCGACGCCACCAAAGAATGCTCGACAGTGGGGCTGGCGGCGGAACGGCGGCGACGGCGGTGGGGTGAGGAGATGAGTGGAGAGAGAGGTAGGGGTGAGGCTGCGGATGGGGTGTCGCTGATCTTAAGAGGCGGTGAGGGACAAAGGGGTATTGCGGCTAAGGGTAGGATGAAAGGGGGGGAAATGTTTTTGTTTTATAGGGTAGGATTAGGGTTAGGTATTGGGGGGGGGAAAATGAAAAGTGGGGTATTGTTTTGGGGAGGAAAAATAAAAAGTGGGGTTTAAAATTTAGGGGGGGAAATAAAAGAGTGTGTTTGGGTGATATTAAAAAATAGTGTTGGCTTGGACTGATTCAATTGTGTCTTGAACTGAACTGGTTTAACCAAAAATGCAAGACTGGTTAATTATTTAAAGAAAAAATTATTTAAAAGATGCAAAATTATTAAAATGCAAATGCCGACGCAATAATACTAAAATGCAATATTTAAGACACATTTAATGTCTGATTAAAAGTAAAAGTGCGGTGCCGATTAATTATTTAAAAAGATGCGAATATTATTAAAATAAAAACGACGGTATAACAATAATAAAAAACATAATATTAACAACGACATAATGCTTAATTTAAAAATAAAAGATGCAATGTTATTTTTGTGAAGAAATAAACATAGAATATTATGTAAAAATATGCAAAATAACGATTAAAATGAGGTGTGCTAAAATACTTAAAATTGCACGAAAATATACAAAAACGGGTGAAAATTGATCACAACTGACGTCCCTCTTTGTACGGAGATGATGGAAGAGTCTTGGACAAAGATGTTGACTTGAGCCAATTTTGTCTGTTTTATAAACTAGAACTCAAAAATAGGGATGATGCTGAGGATTTAAAAATGTCCCAGTGTCGAAGTATGATTGACACTGGGTTGCAGGTGATGTGGTGTTGCAAAGACAAGGTTATTGTAGATGTTGATGGCGTCATTGCATAGACGCGATGCAGATGCTCGTCGTTGCATGGACGAAACATGAATGAAGCCGTTGCATAGGCTTAAAAGAAATGACGTCGTTTTCGGACGCAATGCAGATGCTCGTCGTTGCATGGACGAAACATGAATGAAGCCGTTGCATGGGCTTAAAATAAAATGGCGTCGTTGCATGGACGCAATGCAGATGCTCGTCGTTGCATGGACGAAACATGAATGAAGCCGTTGCATAGGCTTAAAATAAAATGGCGTCGTTGCATGGACGCAATGCAGATGCTCGTCGTTGCATGGACGAAACATGAATGAAGCCGTTGCATAGGCTTAAAAATAAAATGGCGTCGTTGCATGGACGCAATGCAGATGCTCGTCGTTGCATGGACGAAACATGAATGAAGCCGTTGCATAGGCTTAAAATAAAATGGCGTCGTTGCATAGACGCAATGCAGATGCTCGTCGTTGCATGGACGAAACATGAATGAAGCCGTTGCATAGGCTTAAAATAACATGGCGTCGTTGCATAGACGCGATGCTCGTCGTTGCATGGACGAACATGAAACATGAATGGCCGTTGCATAGGCTTAAAATAAAATGGCGTCGTTGCATGACGCTGACGCAGATCGTCGTTGCATAGACGAAACATGAATGAAGCCGTTGCATAGGCTTAAAATAAAATGGCGTCGTTGCATGGACGCAATGCAGATGCTCGTCGTTGCATGGACGAAACATGAATGAAGCCGTTGCATAGGCTTAAATGAAATGGCGTCGTTGCATGGACGCAATGCAGATGTCGTTGCATGGACGAAACATGAATGGCCGTTGCATAGGCTTAAATAAAATGGCGTCGTTGCGCACGCACGCAGATGCTCGCTGCTGCATGGACGAAACATGAACGGCCGTTGCATAGGCTTAAAATAAAATGGCGTCGTTGCATAGACGCAATGCGAATCGTTGCATGGACGAAACATGAATGAAGCCGCCAGATAGGCTTTAAATTATATGGCGTCGTTGCATGGCCGCAATGCAGATGCTCGTCGTTGCATGGACGAAACATGAATGAAGCCGTTGCATAGGCTTAAAATAAAATGGCGTCGTTGCATGGACGCAATGCAGATGCTCGTCGTTGCATGGACGAAACATGAATGAAGCTGTTGCATAGGCTTAAAAATAAAATGGCGTCGTTGCATAGACGCGATGCAGATGCTCGTTGTTGCATGGACGAAACATGAATGAAGCCGTTGCATAGGCTTAAAATAAAATGGCGTCGTTGCATAGACGCAATGCAGATGCTCGTCGTTGCATGGACGAAACATGAATGAAGCCGTTGCATAGGCTTAAAATAAAATGGCGTCGTTGCATAGACGCAATGCAGATGCTCGTCGTTGCATGGACGAAACATAAATGAAGCCGTTGCATAGGCTTAAATGAAATGCATTGGTTTAGGGGCGTACCTGCTTTGTGACCCGTCTGGGCTGAGATAGCGTCGATTCTGTAGTTTTGGCTCTTGACGCTTGCATTCTTGGTTTGCACTGAAGACCTAGTTGGCCTGCTTTTTCCTGTCTATTGCCATTTTCTTGCACTGAATTCCTTAAAATGTCCCAGTTTCTGGTAATGAAGATGTTGAACTGGGTAAGGTTGCATCTTGACGCTATCAAGGCGATCAGGTAAGCATTTATTTTTTATTTTTTTTATAATGAATGAAAAGCTAATGTGAGAATATGGACAATGTACAATTGAGTAGATGAGAATGCAATCCCCCGAAAATATGTAGGTAGTAATGGATGCAAAATATATGAGGATGCTAAACTCTCCAATGGACAAAATCGAGTCATGTGCAGAAACAAGGAAGAAATATTTCTAACGCGCGACCGGCCGATGTGGTCGCTTCACGATCCCGCCGAGGAGTCGGTCAAGACGTAGTTCGGCCGCAAAATAAGAATTTTTATGATTTTAGAATGATGTGGGACCGAAGCCGATGTGGCCGCCTACGTATCCCCCTGAGGGAATCAGGTCAAGACGTAGTTCGTGATGCAAAAATAACGATTTTTATGATTTTAGAATGATGTGGGACCGAAGCCGATGTGGCCGCCTACGTATCCCGCTGAGGGAATCAGGTCAAGACGTAGTTCGTGCTGCAAAAATAAGAATTTTTATGATTTTAGAATGATGTGGGACCGAAGCCGATGTGGCCGCCTACGTATCCCCCTGAGGGAATCAGGTCAAGACGTAGTTCGTGATGCAAAAATAACGATTTTTATGATTTTAGAATGATGTGGGACCGAAGCCGATGTGGCCGCCTACGTATCCCGCTGAGGGAATCAGGTCAAGACGTAGTTCGTGCTGCAAAAAATAAGGATTTTTTTTTTATATGATTTTAGAATGATGTGGGACCGAAGCCGATGTGGCCGCCTACGTATCCCGCTGAGGGAATCAGGTCAAGACGTAGTTCGTGATGCAAAATAATTTTTATGTAATATGCATTTTGTTGTTTTTTCTGAAAAAATGGAAGACGACATTACGTTCTGACTCCAGTTGATACCAACAATTAGTATTGTGCATAAGGATGTTCTTTTATTGTTTTCAGTCTAACCGAGTTTGACTCTGGTGTAATTCACACAGTTTCAGATAGTACCTCAAACATACCTGAGTGTCGACACACTTGCTTGCATCCAAGGTTTCGAACTAAACGTAATCTCATGTTTCAAATGCCTCACTGAAAGAAGGTCCCATCTCACACATATATTCCAATATTTTGAATTTTGGGACGTTGAGAGAATTGCGCTCACACTCAAAAAGATGTTCAATGCATGCAATTGTGATACCATAGGCTTGGCCATGTAAAGTATCCACTAATTTGAGAACCTCGATAAGATCATGTAGGGCTTGTCACGGGCTTGTAATGTAGGCTTGGTGAAAGGAATGGATATCATTTGGGTAAAAGTGACTAATCATTCCTCGAGAGTTGGACTACGTCCATGCTTGATATTTGTGTGTTTTAATGCTGACTTCCATGCTGTCGCGCCCGTTTTTTTTTTTTTTTTCGGGGTTATGTATTCCCTTTTTTTTTTTATATCGGGGCTTTTGATTTCCTCTTTATGTGAAGTCTTCTCTGCTTTCATTCTTTGAGACTTTGACAATTTTTGTCTTTGCAAACTTCATCTAGAATTTTGTCAGCCACTTGCACATTTCTAAAGCACTCGAGGAGGTTGGGCCAAGAGAGGGATAGTGCGTACGCACTCAGAAAGGTTATAGGTGTAATATGCGGTTGTCGAAAAATAGGTTTTAGGCTCAAAGGGGTGTACTAGGGATAATGTCATTTGGTAGGCTGAAAAGGCTCAAACGGGTCAAAGAAAGCCTACGATCATTTCCCACACCGAGTGTTACTCAAGATTTCGCCTCAACAAACATTCAGGCCAAGTTCTAGATCACAATGCAATGCAATTGAACTTATTCAAATAACTCACCACACAGTGCATATGAAACGATGAGGTCGGTTTCATTCTTATCTTGGAAACATGCAAGACAATGTCATCTGCAGGTATGAATAAGAGGTACCAAAAGAATCTATGGTTTACCACAAAGTCAACCCATACTGATTATCACTTGTTTTTTTTTTTTTTTTTTTTTTTTATGCACATTTGTAACTGTGTTGGTATTAACAAAGTCAAACAATAATACTAAAAAAAATGTTTTTGTATTTTTTTTTTTTTGAATAACACTTTTTTTTTTTTTTTTTGAACAATTTTTTTTTTTTTAATTAATTAATATTTTTTTGAATAAAGGGTACCGAACCCGAATAGGGCTGCCTACGTATCCCGCCGAGGGAATCAGGTGCGCGTAGTTCATTCAAATATGTTATAAAATGCATGCTTGAAAAGAATTTATCAAAGAAAGGATAGCAATATAAAGATGTGCAAAGTAAAATGAATGTCCGACAACATGGTGAATGGGATGCATGAGTGAGAAATGCGCTCTTTATTATTTTTGTGGTTTTTTTTTATTTTTGTGGTTTTTTTTTTGTTTTTATTTTTTATGGTGTCGAACCCAAAATGAGTTGCCTACGTATCACACCGTGTGGTGAGAATCAGACACGCGTAGTTCGGAATAATTATGTTATAAAATGTATGCTTGAAAAGAATTTATCAATGAAAGGATGACAATGTAAAGCTATGCAAAAGAAAATGATTGTCCATAGTGGGCGAGTGCAAAGTAAAATGATCAGAACGAAAAATGAATGCCCGAGAACATGATGAATGAGATGCATGAGTGAGAAAAATATGCTTCTTTATTTTATTTTATTTTTGGTTTTTATTTTGTGGTGTCGAACCCAAAATGAGTTGCCTACGTATCACACCGTGCGGTGAGAATCAGACACGCGTAGTTCAGAATAATTATGCTGTAAAATGCATGATATGCGAAAACTATGTAAATAACGCTAAACATATTAATTTAATTTGCAAATATGAATAAAAATACAAAGTATAAAAGAATTGAGAGCGATGTCTCGTTGAATCTGGTATAAACTGACGTCTATTAGTCAACATAATTCTCGCTCCTTGTGATGACCTTTTTTTTTGTTTTCTTTTGAACGCCTCGACTATTTGCGAGGATTTTCGCAAAAATATGAGAAATAGGTGAGAGTAGGAAAATGACAAAATAACAAAATGAAGGGGTGTGACCATATAGTCAGAGACTCCCCTGATTGGTTCGACCGGACTGGTGGCTGATGCTTCACAAAGTCCAAGTCGCGCTATTCAAGTCCCGATTGCAATGTGAGAGCAAAAAGTGCAAAAATGCAAATGCTCGAGACCGAAATCACAAAAGAGCAATTATTGAATTAAATAATATGTACAGAGTTGCTAGCGAAACAATAATAAACAAAAACATGCAAATCAAGCGCGTGCCCTAATATGCTTGGGACCTCCCTTATGCCAGAGGTGAGCCTAAACGTCAAATATGCGGGATTATGATAAATAGGTCCAAGCCGTTAAACTGCAATATTTTGTTGGAAATGGCGATCAAATGACGGTGCACTTTTTCCAATTTTGGCGTTTCATGACCAGACTTGGATCCGTTTATCATCATCACACTACACATAATATGCTAATGGGTCGTTGGGTTGTGAAACCCGTCGACAAGTTTGGTGGATTTCTAATTGTGGCGTTAATACCAAGGATTAACCCACCTAAGGTTTATGCATGCATGACTTAAAAAAAATGTGGTATAGCTCTATCCTAATTTTGCTAAGATTTGACTTACTAGACAAAATGGTTCCCGAGCGGACTACTCGAGTGAGAAGGCTACGCGGCCACCGGTTGGACCGGATTCTCCGCGTCTATTACCAACTCTCCTAAATTTGGGTTTTGAAGAAAGAATTTTGCTGATGCACCAAGCGCACCTCGCGTGTAGTGTGTGATAGTGTTAATTTTCCAGAATGGAGGAAATATGAACGAAATGACAGTTTAAGGAAAGCAATAAAAGAATGTAGCAATTAAAGTAGTTAATTACAAAATAAAAGCAAACAATATAAAATATTTACAACAAATATAAAAGCAAAATAAAGTGTAATATTTAATTAACCTGAGTATGTTATGATCAAGAACACGATATCCCGGTGGAGTCGCCATGTCAGAACACCCCATTTTAACCGAGTCGAAGCGGATTCTGCTACATATGGTTGATTCCTAAATGTATTTTAAGGAGTCGCCACCTAATTATTTAAGTGAATTAGGACACTTAGTTTATTGCAATAAAAATAATGCAATTGACTTCCATTTAATGGTCTGCGAAATTAGTGAGATTCTGGATCAGGGTTCTTTATTATCCTAAAGGGAAGGGGTTAGGCATCCTTTAAGATCCGCTAACTTGCGGTTGTTCGTTCAAACCTAGGTTAATTATTTATTGCTCTTTTTATTCTACCTATTCTAAGCATTTTACATAATTTACAATTAAAATAAAATACAATGCAAAATAATAAAACATGAAATTAAATACGACATAAAATAAACTCCGGGGCATTCTTTTTGAAATGCATCTCCGGATACCTGCATAAACACTTAGTAAAAGTATTAGTAATAGAATACATAAATTTTAAAATAATAGCAAAAATTAACAAACAAAGCAAATAAATCCGTCTTTTGCACAGAGGAGGCCTTGGAAATCAGACGGGGATTCCTTCATCGGCCAATATTGCTAAAAATAATAAAGTAAATAAAACCTTCGGATCCGCGCCAAAACAATAATAGTTTTAAACACGGAGGGCTCAGATATGTAAAAATATAAAGTAGATGACCTAAACAAGTGCGAGTGCGAATTCGCCTGCAGCGCATGTTGGTTATCCGATGTAAGTGGAAGAAATCATCCTTGCCCAGAAAGCTTCATTTATTTTATTTTCCGTCTTTGCAACTGTGGAGGCCTCAAAAATCGACGGATAACTTTTTCATCGGCCACGAGTGTAATATCTTGTTCAAATCAGTAGAATTTTCAGCAATATTGGAGCTGTCTGAAACAGTCCTAGAGCAGCGGTTTTCAACCGAGAGACCAACATTGATTGGGTTTAAAATAAAGTAGTGATGGAACAACTAATATCCACAAAAAATGGGTATCAAAGGCAACAACGAATGCCTCAATTTGCACGTGAGAAAAAAATGCACAACTCACGCGTTGGTATCAACGCACAACCAAAAAAACAATATACCATAATTTTAGTAGCAATCGAACAAAGCGTGTGATGCGAAAAGTGGGTTAGAAATCGAGAGAGGTATATCGGTAAACAACGATGGCGAGGACGAGTCACGCAGAGTTTTAACAAACTCCGGCAAGCTAACCAAAACCAAAAATCACCGACGGGTAGCATATCCAATGAATGCGAAAAATCGTGCAGCGATCGGAGCTTTAAGCTCGTAGGTACGAATCAAAGATCCGTCCCAATAGCGAAAACAACGAGAAAATAAACGATCCACAAGCAACAAATATACCAACAAAAATAAAAGCGAACAAAGGGTCACGGAGTTTAAATCCGCCGATTCAACGTTACCAGAGAGAGGCAGGCGGTGGCGTCGCTTCCACGGCGAGTCGCCGGGAGCGACGCCACCGGAATTGCTCGACAGTGGGATGGCGGCGACGGAAGCGGCGGCAGGCGATGGGGTGAGGAGATGAGTGGAGAGGAGAGGGTAGGGGGTGAGGCCTGCGGATGGGGTGTGCGGCTGCTGATCTTAAGAGGGCAGGGGTGAGGGGACAAAGGGGTATTGCGGCTAAGGGTAGGATGAAAGGGGGGGGGGGGAAATGTTTTGTTTAATAGGGTAGGATTAGGGTTAGGTATTGGGGGGGAAATGAAAAGTGGGGTATTGTTTTGGGGGGGAAAAATAAAAAGTGGGGTTTAAAATTTAGGGGGGAAATAAAAGAGTGTGTTTGGGTGATATTAAAAAATAGTGTTGGCTTGGGTGATTCAATTGTGTCTTGAATCGAATCGGTTTAACCAAAAATGCAAGACTGGTTAATTATTTAAAGAAAAAATTATTTAAAAGATGCAAAATTATTAAAATGCAAATGCCGACGCAATAATACTAAAATGCAATATTTAAGACACATTTAATGTCTGATTAAAAGTAAAAGTGCGGTGCCGATTAATTATTTAAAAAGATGCGAATATTATTAAAATAAAAACGACGGTATAACAATAATAAAAAACATAATATTAACAACGACATAATGCTTAATTTAAAAATAAAAGATGCAATGTTATTTTTGTGAAGAAATAAACATAGAATATTATGTAAAAATATGCAAAATAACGATTAAAATGAGGTGTGCTAAAATACTTAAAATTGCACGAAAATATACAAAAACGGGTCAAAATTGACTGTCAACAGTTTAAATGGGACAAGACAGGGCGGAACATGTCAAAACACATTTTTAGAAAATTCTAAATAGGGCAGAGCAGTTAATAGGGCAAAACTTTCTTTGTGCAAATTTAAAAATATAATTTGTTATGCTGTGTTGTACCTGTTAGAATTGGATAAATTTTATAGAGTTGTACATCCTTATATACGGTCATATTGAGACTTTACGGGGATTAATCCGACTTACGGTTTGAAAGTTATCACTATTTAAAGTTTCTGCCTCGGATCAACCGAAATTTGGAAGGGCAAAATGTATAACGTAAACACCGTATAAATTGGTAAAGAATCTGAAAGTTTGTGCTGAATAAAAGTTCTATATTACTCTGTTATAGACAGTTTGAGACTTTATTGGGATAAATCTTACTTACAGTTTGAAAGTTATCATTATTTAAAGCTTCTGCCTCGAATCAATCGAAATCTGGAAGGGCAGAAATTATAACGTAAAAACTGTACAAACTGATAAATAATCTGAACGTTTTGTGCTGAATAAAAGTTTTAGTTTTCTCTTTTCTTGACAGTTTGATACTTTATAGGGATTAATCCGACTTACGGATAAGAAGTTATGACTGTTTTAAGATTGTGTCTTGTTTCATAAATATTTTGGCCAGACAGTTTTTATAGGGGTGTTCTTGCGTGAATTTGTACTAGTTACACTAAGTATTTCAAGAGTAAACTTGGGATAGTGTTAGGTCTTCGTGTTACCTTCAGCTCGGCATAAGAAATACCTTATTTGGGGTTACGGTTTGAGAGTTGTAACTCTTACAAGTGGGAAGTGCGAAAGGTTGAAAGAAATGAATAACATTTAAAAAATAAATCCAGTTCATAAATTACTTGATATTAAGAAATTATGATAATAGACTGATTGTTCATCCATTTAAAAAAACATTAAAAGAAGTTGACAAAATAAATACCAAGTTGAAAGTGAAAAATGAAAAATAACATAAACAGGGCAGGGAGGGGCAGGGCTTAACGGGGCAGGGCATGCCAAATTTTTAAAAAATGCTAAACGGGCAGGGCAGGGCTGGTTAACATCTTAGCAGGTAAAGGCTTGCCCTGCCCTAACCCGCCCTAACCTGCCCCATTGCCACCCTACTTATATACTAAGAGATATACCCTCTAACAAGTTGGGCTAAAAATTGTACCCGAAATTCCGCATGATTTCCCCGAATGTTTTTGATGAACTTAACTTCTTTGATTCGTTACCTTAAAACCTTTGATACTCTCTTAACACTTGATGAAAACTTTTCTTAACCTTATAAGGGTATCATGACCTTTTCGACTTATGTTATCTAGCTTATGACGATGTCGACATATAAAGTGCAGGGTGTAACACCTCCGGAGCACCAAGTCCCCGAGTTTGAAGTGTTTGAGATTCGTGCGCCGGTTGTAGTATCGCTCCCTTATCTGCTTTTTCGCTACCATCTTGATATATGCAAGGTCTCGACGTTCTTCAAGCAAATCCAGGTGCACAACCATTGGTTCTGTATTTGGCTTATCGTCTGCTCAGAGATATCTCAAGTTGGGAGTTCCAACTTCAATCGGAATCAAGGCCTCTACACCATAAATCAAGGAAAAATGAGTTTCTCCAGTACTCATTTTTCTCGTGGTTCTATATGCCCATAAAATTTTTGATAGCTTATAAGACCAATTTCCTTTTGCAACTTTCTATTTCTCCTTCAAGTTCTGGATTATAGTCCGGTTTGTTGACTCTGTTTGATCATTCGCACAGGGATGATAGGGAGTGAGGTGATAAGCTTGATAGTCAAATCATCTAAGAACTTTGTAACTTTGGCCCCAATAAAATTCCGACAATTGTCACAAGTTATCTCATTTGGGATGCCAAAGTGAGAGATAATATACTTCCCAATGAAGTCCATCACCTCCTTCTCCCAGAGCTTCGTATAAGTTGCAGATTTAACTAATTTAATAAATAGTCAGTCATGAATATAATTTGAGATACATGTCCTGGTGTCACTGGCAATGGTCCGACTATGTCCATTCCCCACTTCATGAATGGCCAGTTGTGACACTTGTCACATTTTTTACGAATATTTTCATATCTTCCTAGATCCAGGGGCAATAATAAACCGCCCTCATGAGTTTCCTCAACAAGAATTCTGCTCCTGAATAATTTTCGCATATGCCTTTATGGACCTCCCTCATCACGTAATTAGCTTCATCGAGGCCTACACACCGAGCTAAGAGATCATATAAACATCGTCGATAAAGGTTTCCATCTACGACACAGTACCAGATAGTTTTGGTCCTCAAAGATTGGATGTTTTTGGGTCCTCCAGGAGATTTTCATTTACGAGGTAGTCTAGTAATTCATTCATCCAATCCCAAGTTAGGCTGGTCGAATTCACCTCATCGTAAACTACCCAATCTAATGCTGAGTGCAACAGCGGAACAACTGATTCAGTTGTAGAACCTTCGAATTCTGTGCCGGAGCCTAAGTTTGTAAGTGTATCTACCTTTATTTTCTCCTCTCGGGGTATATGCACCACCATCCATTCTTGGAATTGGGACAACATTTTTCGAACCTTTTGAGGTATATTGACATATGTTCTTCCTTAGCCTCGAACACCCTATGGACATGGTTCACCACCAATAACGAATCACAATTGACTTTAATCATGTGGGAGCCTAAGCCTCAGGCTAATTTCAGACCTGCCACTAAAGCCTTATACTTGACTTTATTGTTAGTCTACATAGTACTATGAATTACTTGCCTTCAAATTTCACTAGTGGGAGTATTCAATACTACTCCCAGATCGGTCCCCTTGACATTGGAAACGACATCTGTGTAGAGCGTTTAGACCTCGAGGGCAGTCCCCGAGACCATGAAGGTTTTTTTCCCGCTTGTGGGGTGACTCTTGGACTAAAATCAACTATGAATCCGCAAGGATCTGCAACCTTATCACAGTCCGGGATATATATTTAAAGTCAAATTCACTTAATTCTACCACTCATTTAGCAAGCGCCCAGAAAGCTCGAGCTTATATAACACATTTTAAGTGGAAATGTGTCAACTATGGCAATCAGGTGGCTTTGAAAATATGGTCAAAGCTTTCGCGACGATATAACTAAAGAAAAAGCTAGTATTTTGAGCAATGAGTATCGAGTCTCGATCCCTGTCATTACTCTACTTACGTAATAGAAAGAAAATTACATACCTTTTTCCTTTCATACCAATACTGCACTTACTGCTACCTCCGATACTGCAAGATTAATGAGTAACTGTTCTTCATCCTTTGACATGAGCGAAGGGTTGGATAAGTAATATTTCAGGTCCTGTAGGGCTTGATGATATTCGGGTGTCCAAACAAAATCATTCTTCTTTTTTAGAAGTGAAAAAAACCTGTGACGTTTTTCGATAGCCTTTATTTTGTTAGAATTTATCTCGATTCCTCTCTGAGAAACAAATAAACCCAAGAATTTTCCGAAACCTAACCCAAAAGCACATTTCTCGGGGTTAAGCTTCATATTAAACTTCCCCAATATCTCGAAAGTTTCCTACATATGACTTATATGGTTCTGCACGAAGACTCTTAACAAGCATATTGTCTATATATACTTTCATGGGTTTTCCTATTTGCTTTTCAAACATCTTATTTACTAACTTTGATATGTAGCTCCGGTAGTTTTTAACCCAAATGGCATAACGTTATAACAATCGGTGCCAAAAGTAGTTAAGAATGATGTTTTCTCTTAGTCATATAAGTGCATCCTTATTTGGTTATACCCAGAGTACGCATCGAGAAACTCATTATCTCGTATTGGGCCGTAGCATCGATAATTTTATATATGTTTGGCAACAAAAACGAGTCACATACTTTATTTAAATCTTTATAATCAATGCGCATTTTAAATTTATTTCCCTTTTTAGGCACTGCGACTATGTTTGCTAATAAGTTCAAATATTTTACCTCCTTAATTGATCTTATATTAAGTAATCTAGTTACCTCTTCTTTAACAAAAATGTTGCGGAGTTCGGCGATCGACTGTTTTTCTACCGCATGGGAGGAAAATTAAGATTCATGCCTAACTTATGAGTTGTAACTTTTGGAGGGATGCATGTCATATCTTCATATGACCATGAAAAGCAGTCAATGTTAGCTGTAATATATTTAAGAATTAAATTCATGTGCTCCGGGGTTAATCTCGTGCACATGTATACCTTCATGTCGGGAGTTTCCGAGTATAGAGCAATCTGCTCAAGTTCTTCTACAGTTGACTTGGTGGCATCTAACTCGTCTAGTACATGAAAGTACCTAGGTACCTGATATTGGTCTGAAAACTCCCCTTCCGGGCAAATTAATTCTAGTTTTGCTAGCGAAATCTGATAAACATTTTTTGATGCGGGTTTCGCTTTCTGTAATTGCTATTTAGGTTATGCTACTGCCTCTGGTTCCTATATGGCGTACATCTCCCTGGAAGGGGGTTGTTACCCTCGAATTGTTGGATTATTTCCATGTCAAGAATTTTACCAATAGATATAATATTGACAGGACCACCTTCATATCATGTATCTTAGGCCTCCCGAATATCACATTATACCTCATGTCACCGCCAATGACATAAAATTTAGTCATTTTAATGACACCCATGTCATCCACCGGTTAGGTCTAATTCTCTATTCGTGGTTTCACTGGACATATTGAAACTTGAGAGGGTTCTGCAGCCGGAATAATTTTGTCTACTATCTTTATTTCTTCTACGACCTTTAGCCGGATAATATTAGTTGAGCTCACGGGATCGATCAAGACACTCTTTACTTGGAAGCAATCGATAGGTATTGTGATAACTGCGTCGTTGTGCGGGAAGACCACACCGGCAGCGTCTTCCTCAGTGAAGGTGATAGTATGTTCATCTAGTATCTCCCGGAACCTCTTCTCTCGAGTTACCAAAATTTTTATTTTCGTTGCCGCAGTGATATATGTAGCAGTAATCATTAACCCACCAAAGATCATGTTTATAACGTAGGATGGTGCAGCCAAACTAGGTTTGTCCTTGATGGGTAGACCCCGCTCATAATTGTTACGAGATATTTCACTCAAATATTCTCAAAGGTGGCCCCTGCTCAGCATTCCTACCACCTCTTCTCGTAAATGTCTGCATACTGTGATTTTATGTCTGTGAGTGTCGTGAAAGTCACACCAAATGGACTGATCTCTTTTACTAGGATTGAATTATAACGGCTTTGGAGGTCGGGATGCTGGATGAATTCTTTGTACCGCCACCATTTGATCTTAGTTGATATTGAAGTTGTACTTGGATAATTTTAGGTATCCGGTACTCTTGATAGAAGAGTTAGACGAATTTCCTTTGTCAAAATTTATTGACTCCTGATTGTTTCGATCGGATCCTCCCTTGTTATTTGTATTTTCAAGGGAATACATTTTTTGTCCACCTCCTTACTTTCCTGAGTAAGATAAGGTTGGAAGCGATTCTTCGAGGAGTTTTAGTCTGCTCCAGCTCATTTGTCTGACTTCCAAAAAATACTTCTGACCCGAGACCCCAGCAAATCATCTCTTATCCGGATCTTGGACTCATACCAGTTGTGCACGTCTTCACAGGTCGTAGCCTGGAATTCTAAGAGATTTTCCTTGAGTTTTCTGAGGCATCTAAACTTAAAGGATTCAAACCCTTTGGGAAGGCCTCTGCATCCCATTCATCTGGGACTTCATGTAGCAACATACATTTTTTCTGGAACCATGAGACAAAGTCCCTAAGGAGTTATGTTTCTCCCTACGCAATGAGAAAGATATTTGCCTTGCGTGTCTTCACCTTTCATTCCCCCTCATGAGCTCTTATGAACATGTTGGTCAGTTGGGGGAGATATCTGATTGAGTGCTCAGGGTGGAGCGAATACCATATCAAAGCTCCCTTAGCAAACGTCTCGACAAATGTTTTGATCATAACAAATTCTATTCCGTGTTCTCTTAGATCATTTCTTTGACGGTCGTAGTGTAGGCCATTTTGTGCTCATGTGGATTAGTAATTCCATCATACTTAGGTATAAATAGCAATTTAAACCTTTTAGTATCAGTTCAGGCGCAACCTCTGAATTATACTCCAATTGAATATATATTTCCTCGCGTCCAGTCCCTCACCCATGGGAGGGGCTCTCGGTATTTGATTGAACCGGTGTCGAAACTCCTTTATAATTGTTTTGCCTTCTCTGTGTTGGTGTCCACTTTGTTCGTCGGATCCTTCATAAATTTCAAGACATGTTCCTGAAGCGTATTTTCTTCTCTTTCTGAAGTGCCATCATTTCTCAATCTATCTTGATTATTTTCGGTAACTCTTTTGGCATTTGGTGGAGGTGGAGGTTCATCTGTTGGAGTACTACCTACATTTTCGGACATGTATTATATGTGAAACCGCATCAGACTATCCAACTGCTCACTCATAGCGGCATTCTACGCCCTCCGATTCTGTATGAGTTCCTCAAACGTCTCATCATTTGGAACATCCTCCTGCCAAGTTTGTCCCTTCGAAAGTGGCTCCGTCTGCAGCCAATGGATCTCTTCATGCCGGATCTTCCATCGGTAGGTCATCTGCCCCGATGAGGATGTTGTTGGTGTTATCCCTAGTGTTGCGGTTGTCTCTGAATTCTTCTTTTCCTGCCATTTGTTTATTCTGAACGAAAAACAAGACTCAAAGAGAAAATTAGATTAGTAGAAAATAGGGGTCACTTGTGACACCACAACTATCCAAGCCCCACGGTGGGCGCCAAACTGTTTACCTGTAAAACGGTTCAGTTGAATTTGTATAAGTGGTCAAGGACACGTGGATATCAAGCGACTGATTTGATAAATAATCTTAGATAAAATACATTGTAAATAGAAAATAATAAGACAAAATGAAGATATGATTAGTCTGAGCCTTGCGAAAGCTTCTGGGCAAAATTTATGTAGCAAGTGTGAAAGCACAATAATTGATAAAGATTGAGATAATGTGTTGTAATAGCTTCAATATGATCATGTACAATGAAATTGTGAGTTCTATTTATACATGAGTTTTTCGGGTACATATCCCACGAAATATGTCTTCATTAATACAAGAGAATGAAATTTATAATAATTGGACAATTAGTATTTCTATAAATGTCATTAATACTCCGTTGGAAGACGTATGACCGGTTTGGTAACGACCGTCCGTTGCAATTCAAATGGCTTCTCTGACCTTCCGAGTTTCCGATACCACATATGCGTACGACGCTCTCCGGCACTGCTCGTGTCTTATCGGTAGCGCCCATGCTGACTTGGACTTGACTCAACATCATACTCCACTAGTCAAATCATAATTCGTACATCTATCTTGCACAAATTTTGCCCTATATCAGAATGAAATTTACTGATAAATTTATTGATGTATTAAATCTATTTTAAATCAAGAAAGATCAAGTCTAAACATAGGCGAAATTAAAAAACCATGATCTTTAATTAACAAAAATCTGCCAACTAAAGTTTGTTTCATCCAACAAAACATCTCGTTACCATCTTCTGCTTTATTTTAACCATCTCTTTTAAGATGTAACTAAGCACTTAGAAAACAGGGGATTTTCATTGTATTTTGAAAAAATTACAGTAAAACAGTTGTAAGAATGTACTATAAGGACTAGTAAAATCATATGTATAGATTGTATTAAAAAGGGTGACAATTCGAAAAAGAGAAACATTGATAAGTCAATCAATAAAGTGAAATATTTTCTCTGATGTAAATATTTGAATGATTAATAATCATTATCATAAGTCACTCTAAAAAGTCTCATATTCGATAAGGGGTTAGCAGACAATCTATTCATTTATGTTTGGTCATTTGTCCGGGAGAGGATTACTTTGACGAAGGATAGTTCCAACGCCACTATAGGCCTTGGAGATGCCAGAAACCATCTGTAACACGAGACGATCGTCATTAACGGGCGCACCAACGTTGCGGAGTTGGTCCCCCAATTCTTTCAACCTTTTGCAATATGCTGAAACGTTCGGAAAATTTTCCATGTTGACTTGGAAAAATTCCTGCTCACGTGTAACAGCTCTGGAATTCTGATTATCTTGAAATATGTCACGCATCCTATCCCAAGAAGCCATAATCGTAGCGTCCGGCTCAATAATCGTTTGCAACAGGTCGGTAAAAATAGTGGAGTAAATCCACTGAAGGACGGCGACATCAAGAATTATCCATAACTTAGTATCATCCTCGCGTTTGGGCACCTCCGTATCATCAGGAGCCACGGGGATTATGTGATGGATGACTTGATGCGAGCGTGCGTGAATTTTGAACAGTTTGACCCAAGTCGCATATTGGGAATTTTCTATTTCAAGAACAAGAGGGATGTGATTCTTGATGTTAGAAATTGTATGGGCATGATGAAACGCGTTCTTTGATGTAGACATAATGATGGAACAATATGTGATTGAGGGATTTGGAAGAAAGAATTTTAGGTTGGAGAAAAACTCACGGAAACCAAGGACAAACTCTCGGAATCCGATGGATGAGCTCGGCGGAAGCTAGAGAAAAAAACCCTAGACTTTTGATACCATCAAAGAAATAATCCTTGATTATTTTCATTAATTGAAAGACAATATATACACTTTACATATTTCCATAATAGAAAAATCTCATTCCTCTTCTACTCCTAAAACCATATTCTATTTGGAGACTAACTATATAATTATGGTAAGTGTACACGACTAATTAATGTACAAGAATATTTTATGCCCAAACCGTGGGCCTGTGCTACAATAACTCGTGACTGTTCATCCGATATACACATATAAATTGTGTATATCGGATGTATATTTAACACTTATGAAATTTGGGGATTTTTTGTAGTTTAAGAGAAAGACTACTTACTTATACAAAGCAAAAAGTCTATTATTACGAAATAATATATGTATGTATAATATATGTATGTAGTTCAAGTCTGTAAGTCTGTAAGAATATTCATCCGAACCTCTCTTCGATAAAAAAATTACATTGTATATATAAAATTAAAACTACTTTTTACGTATATATAATATATGTTGAATAGCTTCTACGTGTGTTCACTTCGAACAGTTTTTTCGTGTGTTTACTTCTGTATATTTTGAATCCACTTAGTGAAAATTCTGATTCAGAGATACTGGACACGCTTTTCTTTTATGGACCCGACATGATCGTTGATTCCCACAATTAATCATCGTACTTAGTTGAAAAGACAGCGGCGCGAAGCTACCATGCATTGGATTATGGATGAACATCTCTAAAGATCAATGTTACGCTAGAAGCGACACATATCACAAATCTAAATTAATTGAATCATACAAGATATCGTAAAAACAAATCACTTCCCAAAAGTATTGCAGATGGAAATCCAAACAGCTAGTACTGCTTTTCGATCTTTCTTTATTTATTTATTTTTTATGGCAAGAGCTAGTGTTCAGCAAAAATAAGTTAAAAATAAGCCGGTCCTTTTTGTAGGGTTTTGTTGGGTTCATGTACACATCGGAATTTGAAAATTTTATGTTTCAAACTCAACAAACGTTGAACTGCAGGATGATTATATAATGATAAAAAATGTAATCACATAACATGTAATGTATAACTGTAATACCTCGATAGAAAACTTACGGTTTTAATAAATCTGAAATCTTTTCGTACAATCTGAGGGTACGCACGCAACTGATCCTCGATTGCAAGTTTCAAGAACTCCGATGTAATTCCTCATTCGAACAGCTAGGAAATTCGGCAGAGGTTCGAGAGAATATTTTAAGACTAGGTCTCAAAGACTTAGAATGATTATGAGTCAAGTGTATTAGAATAATGAATTGACCCTCTATTTATAGCTACGTTTTAGAGTTAAAATGCAGCTTAGGGTTTCCGTGGGCCAGGCGCAAAAAAATAAGACGCGGTGGGTCAGTCTGACTGGCCTACTGCCACGGCGGCACCGCGACTCTAATAGGATGCGCCACGACCCTTGGTCCTATTTAGGACGTCGTCTCATTTTCATTTTTTAAAATCTGAAATCCAATCTTTACTTAATTAAATAATCATTATTCATTCGAATGTATCAATCATAAATCGAACATTTATATTCTCTCATTACATCCTTAGATCGACGGAACAATTGACTTAGTGTTACCCTACAGGTCTTCACATATCGACACTAATCATATAGGGTCTACACGAAACTCTTAGCCGGCATCGGAAGACGAACTCAATATGTGAAGTACAGTTATATGAATCTGGTAAACTAAACCTCTAAGTGGGAAGATAAAATCCTTTCATTCATGACACACTCGATCAAGCTTAGGATCTGCCAAGTGTCTATCCAAATGGCTTGATCATTATATTTCATCTATATTAGTTGACAACAAGACCATATCCTATATATGTATATTGTATTGGCCAACGACTTAGTCAACCTAATATCACTGAGAAACTGAGTGATCTCTCGAATATACATTCGAGGAATGAATCCTAATCTTGGCTCAACTACCACATTTAATCCACTTCGTAGCATACCCAATACAAGTCATATCTCAACATATAAGACATTTGAGCTCAGGACAAGATCAAAGTATATTACTCTTCAGACAAGGTGCGTATCGACCTCAAGTCTAAGGACTTCTATCTCCCACACGCTGATCATACTTTATACATTGTATAACAAACAATATATCAGCAGGGTATATCAATACTTGTAAAGTATTCATGTGTCCATCACGAGTAATCATTACTCGTAGCAGGTGAGACATACTACATCTCTAAGGATGTGATGCAGACAACATGTCGACTTATCACATATCATCGATATCTCATTCTCAATGATCATTAGTCGAGACTATTTTAAGAGTTACGTTATAATATTAATAGCTCACACACTATTAATAACGACGTAATCTTTAGGAATGCATATTATAGAATATTACAAACAATCAACTAATAATTGCAAATATTAAAATATTAATCTCCATTAATAATAATAAAAATGTGTATAAAATACATTTGTCATAATACAAATTTTCTCTACTAAACCAATATACTTTCACTTTTGACTTTGTCACTATAAATGACTCACAAAAATCCAAATTATCTTCTTTTTTACTGTTCCCCCCTCCCCCCCCCCCCAACCACCTATAAGTCATGAATATTGTTATCAATATAAATATAAGCTTTATCAAGGAGACTCTTGTCCATTTGTATAGCTAGCTACAAAGTTAGCAAAGCAAAACATCCTCTTGAAAAAAACACTTAGCATTAGTGTGTGTGTGTGGGTGTGCGAAAAGAAGAAGGAGAAAATGGGGAGAGCTCCGTGTTGTGATAAAGCAAATGTGAAGAGAGGGCCATGGTCTCCTGAAGAAGATGCTAAACTCAAAGATTTTATTCATAAGTATGGTACTGCTGGAAATTGGATTGCTCTTCCTCAAAAAGCTGGTAACAATTTACAACTTTTTCTTGTTTATATGTGTGTGTGTTATTTATGAGTCCTACATATTACTAAAAAAATGCGAATTTCCGACGGACTTTCCTGTGG